>OZ035882.1:74418995-75618995 GCA_964034835.1 Muscina levida
GTTATACTTAGGAAACATGATTTAAGATTTTTGTTACTTTTATGTTAAAGAAATTCCTGTGATATTTTTTTAATGGTTCCTTAAATAATAATACTTAAATATTTATTTCTATTTTATTTTACATACTCAACATTTGTGTATGTAAATTTACAAAAAATACTTACAAAGTCGGAATATAAAATAATTTTTTTTTTAATTTTAAAGCTTCTTTTTTTACTTTAAATAAAAATATTTCTAATTCATATGAAATGTGTGACTTTAATTTTTTAGAGTATGTTTTTGTTGATTTTAAGGTCATATTTTGCCATTTTTCAGGTCATATTTTATGCGCATAAAACACGATTTTTAGGGCATATTTCCGGTTGCCCTGGTTATAACAGACAAAGCCTTTAGAAAACCACAACCTTTGCCACGCCCCTTCTGGTAGCTACCATGCAAATGACCTAATTGACTCTCATAGTTTTACATGCATAACTTTTTTATAAGTATAAAGTCATATTTTGAGTAAGATGTACGCTTATTAATATTTGACTGCGGGTTTAATATGGACTACAACGGCTGATCCCTTTTGAGGATATTTATCAGTCAGTTTACATAATTTGGTGGTCAAAGCTGGTAAGGAAGGGTAAAAAATCCACAACAAGCCCCGCAACTGCTCCGTAGTCGCCCCTAGAGGGTTAACATGTCTGACCTACACCCAGTCATTATTCCCTTCTAACATTTTTCCTGAACCCCCAAAAATATTCCAAATTAATCAAATCTTGGCGCCCATACAAAAAAAAAAACCAAAAATTATTATAAGAGTGGGTCAATTTGTATGGAAAGCACCAAGCAGTTATGAAAATCGTAATCAAGGATACATTTTTAGAAAATTTGCACAAGAAACAATGGGTATTAATTCAATTCGAGGTCCAGGTTTTTAACAAGAAGGTAAACGGCACGAGTTTTCGATTTTGATACCGCTCACCCCATAATTTTTAGGTTGGATGGGTTCAAACGGCAGCGCGTCGTGGTCAAAGGTGGTAAGGAAGGTCAAAAGATCCACATCAAGCCCCGCAACTGCCCCTAAGCCGAATGAAGTCGTTTTTTCTTCCTAACATTTTCCCTAGCATACATACCCCCCACTAAGGGGGTTCCCACACATGATTCCCATAAAAATTTTTTATGAAATCAGCTGCTGTAGCTTCCACGTTACCTCCTAGAAGGATAAAATATATGACCAAGTCACCCTAGTATTTCCCTAATTATATTTTACCCGAACCTATACCCTATATTTACATCCTACACAAAAAGTTACACGGCAATACATTTTACCACTCTAGGAGACACCATAGGAGCAGCAGGAGCTGACCTCATAAAAACAATTATAAAAAAATGTATGTGGAGTATCTTAAGGGTTGAAGTTATAGGGTAGATATGATCTGAGAAACTGTTGGGGTCGGTCATACATTTGACTCCCCTGGGGGCACCTTTATGGTAGTTAGAGCGATGAGCACTAAATTTTATAAAAATTAAATTTTTGTATGGAAGTGAAGGTAGGTATGTTTAGGATGGAATTGGTAGAAGGAAATAATGACTGGGGGTCGGTCACACATTTGAACCCTCTAGGGGTGATTTAGGAACAGTTGCGGGCCTAATACGAAAAGTTTCTCGTTTAAAACCAGGGACTCGAATAGATTTTGGACCCACGCACAGTGGTTGGCGTTTCATACAAAGAGCGGCCAAAATTAGAAGGAGTTTTCATAGGTGAATAATATTTGGCACATCTCACAGCCTCTTTTAATGACGCCAATTTCTAAAATTTGGTTAAAATCTGTGAAAAGATTCAAGGACCTCTCTTAGATCCTGAAAAGTTAAATTTTATAGTAGGCATACCAAAGTTGGCATATTCATTGATTCCATCAATCTATGACTAAATCTAAAATTTGGTCAAGGTCGGACGAAGGATTCAAGGACCTCTCTTAGATCCTGAAAATTTAAGTTTCATAGTAGGCACACCAAAGTCATCATATCCATTGATCCCATCAATCTTTGACTAAATCTAAAATTTGGTCAATGTCGGACAAAGGATTCAAGGACCTCTCTTAGATCCTGAAAATTTAAATTTCAAAGTAGGCATACCAAAGTTGGTATATCCACTGATTCCATCAATCTATGACTAAATCTACAGTTTGGTTAATTTTGGACAAAGGATTCAAGGACCTCTCTTAGAGTACACAATCAAAAAAATGACACCGAAAACGGTGAGGCCGCTTTGTATTATTCAAGATAACTCAACAAACCGCAAATTTCCGCAGGTAAAATTTACATGATATAATCTGTAAATATTGGTAAACATTTTGCAACAAATTTGATTGTTAACTTCGATCGACTTCGTAACTAAAACTCTAAGTGAAATTTAAGTCTACACATGAGTTAGTACTGAAATAGACACATGTAATAAATTAATTGAATAAAATAGACACAGAATGCTGAGAAGTTTTTAATTCTTTTAAATAATTGTTAATACCTTTCTTTAGAATATTTAATTCATCCATTGTTCAAACAATTTTTTTTAAAGAGGTTTTTTCGTTTTATTTTGGACCTTCACTTGAAAGTTACTCACGCTGCGAAACAAAATTATTTTCATAGTCTGTCTTTGGCAGCTATTCTTAAAGAGGACATGTGGAAATTTAGCCATGAAGACCACTTAGTCCGATTTAGCTCCCTTTCATATTCGTTGAACCTTATGCGATAGACGTCCAAATCCGTATTATTTTTAGAACTCATGGCCCTGTTGAACAACTTCCTTGTGCTCTACCGTTTAGCCCTCAAGCTCTTCATGTCAATAAACAGTGCAAACTGCCACGAAATGCAAAGAATATATAACAATTTTTTTATACTAAATTGAAGCCTTAATTTGCATTATTTCCAATTGTAAACAAAATGCTCATATAAAATTCGCCAAAAAATTGACAACGACGCCGTAGATGTTCAACGCGTATATTCTCTGCTACCGTCATTATATTTTTCTCACATACTCGTAGTACTTGATATGTAATATTTGAAACTTGAATTTTAATTTATTCCATGCATCATTGATGTCACGGAGTCATTTAATGGGTGGACTTGTCACTTTAATAAGCTTGACAAATATTTTCAATTTATAATTGTTTTCTGATTGATCACTCAGCTAATATGGTGTACACATGTATACACACTATAAAAAATCACACAAACTGGAAACTACAATATAATTGACGTCAATAAGTAGCAATTCAGGTTTGATCAGCATTAAGCGAATATATTAAAATTACAGCAAAAATGATGAATAGAGCGTCATCTTCTTCAAATATGTAATAATGGCTAACCACTACACAGATACATGCACTATTGTCTCCTAATTGACCATGTTCCAAAATCTCCATTTGATTAGTTTAGACAAAGTATGGTTTGCCGACATAAAAAAAAATTATTATTCATACAACAAGGATCAATAGCTATTGCTATTAGTGTTGACGTAACTAGCTCAACATATTACCATACGAGTAATTTAAAACCCACAGCAACTTCAACACAAATTCAAGGCCCATTGTTTTATTCCAATGTCATTTCGGTGATTACGGCTAACAAAAGCCATTACTATTGATTTGACAGATGATTTATTAGTTGATATAAGTAAAACATGTATAAAATAATTTGTTACAATTATTGTACAACCCTTGACTGGCTATAAAAATGGACGGCAAATTACAGTTCGAATATTTCTATAACATATTGCAGAAACGTAAGTACAAATGTCATTAAACATGTAATGACAGTTATTAATTCATGTTATATATTTTTTTCTTCTCTCTCTTAAATCGACCTTTGATATTTTTAATCGCCACATCTGTTTATCTAATCAAACAAATAATTAGGAAAAATCAACAAAACCCTTAAGCTCCTGATTGTTAATGTAATAAGCAAATAGTACTCAAACATAAGAGCAAACACACACACACACTCACACACATACACATGGGTTATAATATTGCCGGTGCTGCCTGCATAGAGTATGGGAAATATACACAACAAAATAACATAAAGTATTTAAGGACCACACATATGAATTCTATAAATTGACTAAGCCTCGATACCCTCGATTCTCACCCAGGGTAAAGATTAATCATCCGGCAGCTACAACACAACACCAACTACATCATGGAGAACAGGCCCACCAACAATAGCGATAGCAAAACAGTAGCAATAACGCCCAACACTTGTGTAACAATATAACAACAATTGTCCTCTAAGCCCTAAACAAAAATAAACGAATATAAACAAAAAGTAAACCCCCGCCCCCCCCCCCCCCCCCTCCGCATTTGCTGAGGCTAAAAGCAACACAATATAATAAAGTCGTATAAACAACAATTACATTTCGGGCTGGAGAGCCATAAACAATGGAGCCGGTCGGGTCGACTGAAACATTTGAGTCGTCAGATAAAATTGGAAAGCTAATTGAGTCGTAAGTAAGAGAGTATGTGTTTGTATTTTTTGTGTAAATTATTTAAGTAATTGGTCGAATTTAGTTGGTTAACTAAAGATTTGTAGCATTAAGTGAACCGATTGGATTTTTTGCTTATATTAGTATAGGAATTGTAAGAAACTTTACTTTTTATAGCACAGATCAGTATTTTTTAGCTCATTGATTTGGGACTCAATTCTGAGATTTGCAAGTTAAATTAGACCCAAAAATAGGAATTTCTGCATCATTCGTTTTGTCAAGTTGACTGCATAAATAATTTCATGGTCATACGAATTATTTTGCTTAAGGTGAACTTTAAGCACCTACTCAATATTTGAACATTGTTATATCTCAGTATGCCGTAGGGAATATCTCTTTTGTGTCTGAAGCAAAGTTGTAGATATTGAATAGGTGAAAACATTTCGGAACAGTCCTACCCGAAAAAATGTCATCCAGTGACTTCAAAATCGCAGAAACCTTTACACATACTTTCGTATATTCTTACTTACGTATGAGTAATAAATAAAATTCCACACAACTCATACGCTCTGTCATGGGTAACCTTCATATCGTCACATAATATGCTATGCCCTTAATAAATAAAGGGTGTTTAATTTGTAAGGGCCGATGTTGAATGTGAACCACACCTAAACGTCAAGTTCTTTTCTGCATTTTATATGACATTTAACAATTTCAGACTAACTCAATTTGAACCATGCACAGTGGTCGTTCCCATTGGACAAAAATACAAAAATTAAGTCGAAATTCTGGGTAATACTGTGGCAACACTATCTCACAATAGATTTTGCTATTTCAAATTACTTTTATTTTTGCCTCTTTGAGAATAGCTGCCAAAGGCAGACTATTAAAACAATTTTGTTTCGCAGCGTGAGTAACTTTCAAGTGAAGGTCCAAATTAAAAAATGGAAGAATTAAATATTGTACATAAAGGTATTAACTATTATTTAAAAGAATTAAAAACTTCTCAGCATGCTGTGTCTAAAATTAATTTATTATATGTGCCTATTTCAGTACTAACTCGTGTGTAGACTTAAATTTCACTTAGAGTTTTAGTTACGAAGTCGATCGAAGTTAACAACCAAATTTGTTGTAGAATGTTTATCAATATTTACAGATTATATGATGTAAATTTCAGCTGCGGAAATTTGCGGATTGTTGAGTTATATTTAATAGAACAAAGCGGCCTCACCATTTTCGGTGTCATTTTTTTGACTATGTACTCTAAGAGAGGTCCTTGAATCCTTTGTCCGACATTGACAAAACTGTAGATTTAGTCATAGATTGATGAAATCAATGGATATACCAACTTTGGTGTGCCTACTATGAAATTTAAATTTGCAGGATCTAAGAGAGGTCCTTGAATCCTTTGTCCAACATTGAAACAACAAAGCTGCTGGAGCCGATGGACACCCTGCTGAAGTGTTTAAGGTTGGCGGTGATGAGCTAATTAGAAGTATGCATCAGCTCATGGAGAACATCTGGCTAGAGGAAAGCATGCCCGGGGATTGGTGTCTTAGTCTGTTATGTCCCATATACAAGAAAGGAGATCGTAGTGAATGTAAGAACTATCGTGGAATAAGCCTATTACCAATTGCGTACAAGGTCCTTTCAAGCATATTGCGTGAACGTCTAAAGCCAATTGTAGAAAAACTAATTGGACCATATCAGTGCGGGTTTAGACCTGGCAAATCTACGACGGATCAAATATTCACGTTACGACAAATCCTCGAAAAAACCCATGAAAAGCTGATCGACACCTACCACCTCTTTGTCGACTACAAAGCTGCCTTCGACTCTCCGGTAAGGAACAGGATTTATAAGGCCATGTCTGAGATTGGTATTCCTGCAAAGTTAATTCGACTTTGCAGATATACCTTGGAAAACACCAAATCCTTGGTAAAGATTGGTGAGGATCACTCTGAGCCATTCAACACAGAAAGAGGTCCCAGGCAGGGTGATAGCCTGTCCTGTACACTATTTAATATAGTTATGGAGAAGGTAATGAGAAAGGCAGGTGTCAACATGTTTGGCACCATATTCCACAAGAGCCACATGCCACTAGTTTATGTCGATGATAGAGATATCATTGCCCGAAACCTGAGGGCTAGAAAAGGAGTCAGCAAAAATGGGTTTAGCGGTCAACGAGGTCAAAACAAAAATAATGATTTCGACGAACAAAGAGTCCCTTCGATGGGGACGCAGCGTCAACGTTGGAAATTATTGTTTTGAGGTAGTAGATGAATTCGGATCTTCCGTCAATAAGAGAAATAATGTCAGCCAAGAAATCAAGCGGAGAATAGTGCTCGCCAATAGATGTTTCTACGGACTTCGGCAGCACTTTAGTTACACCACCTTATCTCGGAATAATAAGAAACAGCTTTACCAGGTGCTAATCTTACCCGTTCTTTTGTATGCTGCCGAATCATGGATACTTACGACAACGGACATACAAAACCTGGCAGTATTCTAGAGAAAAGTACTCCGAAAAATATATGGACCTATCTGTGTCGACAGCGAGTTTCGCCACCGGATGAACCATGAGCTGTATAAGCTTTACCACGACATCGACGTAGCTAAAAGAGTCAGAATCCAACGGCTACGATAGCTGGGACATGTTGCCAGAATGGATGTAAATGCTCCAGCGAGAAAGGTGTTTGAAGGCGAACCTGAAGGACGACGTAGAGCTGGGAGACCCAACCTCCGTTGGAAGCACCAAGTGGTAGGCGACGTGCCACTAACTGGAGAACACACGCAGAAGACCGAAGCGTGTGGAATTCTTTAGTACCTCAGGCCTCAAATTTATGAACTACGTTCGTATGTTGTAATGGGACACTTAAGTAAGTAAGTAAGTAATTAAGATTTCGAAAAACCAATGCATCCACAAAGAGTGACTGATTGGTGCGGTTTATGGGCTGGCGGCATCATCGGGCCGTAATTGTTCCAAAATCAGGCCGGTCAGGCGGTAACTTTTAATGATATTCGCTATCATGATATGATAACGAACTTTGTATGGCCCGAATTGGAAACAAGGATGTGGACGATATGTGGTTTCCACAGAACGGTGTCACTTGTCACACAGCTAACGAAACAATGGCTCTTTTGCGCGACACATTCAATGGCCGTGTTATCTCACGAGTTGACGATGTCAATTGGCCGTCAAGATCATGTGATTTGACACTGTTGGACTTCATTCTTTGGGGTTATTTGAAAGAAAAGGTGTACGTCGAATAGCCGCAAATAATTTAAGAGCTAAAGGATGAGATAATTCGGCACATAAACGGCATAAAACCTCAATTATGCCTCAGCGTCATCGAAAATTTGGACCATCGGATGGAGGTGCGCCGCCGAGGTCGCGGCGGCCTTTTGGCCAATATTTTGTTACATACATAACTGAACCATACCATTATTATCATAATTTGAAGAAATGACAATAATATCCTAAATAATTTGTGTTTATTCAAAAGCAACATGGCCCTTAAAATTTAACAACCCTTTACTTACTTATGTATTAGTAATAAATAAAATTCCACATAGCTCATACGCTCTGGGTTAACTTCATATCGTCACATGAATTCTCCGAATTCAGTTTCAAAATCGTATGTTGTACTGTGTAACAATTAAAAATGACCATTATATAGTACAACACATGATTTTGGGACTCACTTCTGCGAACTTCACGTGAAAGTAGCCCCTAAAAGAAGAAGTTCTGCATCATTCATTTTTTTTTTCACGTTTTAAGCTCTTTTGTTATATTGTTATATGTGGCGTATGATTATCATAAGTAATATTGTACGTCAATCATACGCCACGGAATACAACAGTTTTATTGTAACTGCTACAAAATAAACCCTGTTCAAAATCATTTGATGAATGGAAAAGTGAATCTGTTGCTTATGAACAGATTAAAGGAATTGTAATTCTTAATTTTTTTAATTTTGTTTCAGCTAAGTCGGACTAGTGGTTCTCGAGTTATGTCAAACAAAAGAGCCTTAAACTTGACAAATTCCCCTATACGATACTTACTTACCTCAAATCGATACTAAATTATTATGGCATGTAACTTGACAAAACGAATGATGCAGAACTTCTTCTTTTTGGGGCTACTTTCACGTGCAGTTCTCAGAATTGAGTACCATATCAATGAGCTGAAAAATGTTGGACTGTTTTAGTTTATAAACGACATTTAGTAAGGTTTGCCAGATGGTCGGGATTAGGCGGGATTTTGCCTACTTTTCGCGAAAATCCCGAGTCCCGAGTATTGAAATAATTTTGGGGAAAATCCCGACTTTTTAATATTTTCTATCTATACTTAGAATAATCAAAGAAACAACATATTAACATATTAAAGGTACAAAAAAATACTTTTCTCTTATTAACCAGTTGTGTGCAGATTCGGAATTGAACAGCGGCTGTGACGAATGTGTTTTGGAAGGAATATCTGAGCTCTATCTATATTTTCTACAAAATACTTTGTGAGAATTTTAAACGTCCACATTAGCTCTAGAATCTGACTCGTGTACTATTGTCGAAGTACATGGCATAATGAATAAATTACTGAATAGCCTAAAAGTAGAATGGATAATAAGTTTTATGGTAGCAAAGCCATAAGGTTTTGCCTCCTGTTATAAGATAAATTAACTGACCAAATTCGGTATCGATATAGTCCACATTCATTCCTGATTCACCTTTTCATAACCGTTCAACTTACGCAAAATTTGACTGCATTCATTACACTTAAAAAAATACATATGTATGTAAGGCTTTGAGGGTAAATTCGGTCATTTGTATGGGAGGTAACATGTGGGGTGTGCCAAATAGTTAAGTTTTCTGAGAGTTTGCCTCCTACTTACTTACAAAAAAAGATGTGTATGTTAAACTATGAGGGGCAATTCGGGCATTTGTATGGGAGGTACATGAAGGGGAGTGGCAAAGGTTTCGGTTTGCTTATGTTTTGTCTACTTTTGCAAAATAAATAAACTGACCTAATTCA
Source organism: Muscina levida (assembly GCA_964034835.1). Lineage (NCBI taxonomy): Eukaryota > Metazoa > Arthropoda > Insecta > Diptera > Muscidae > Muscina > Muscina levida. The sequence continues at coordinate 74,428,493 of OZ035882.1, forward strand.
AATATCCTCCGGAAGTTATGAAAGAAATATTTACTATCCAAAAATGTGTAATTTCGTATGGGAGGTACCAGAAAGGGTGGGGCTATTCTGTCCATTTACAATCCCATTAGTTCGTTTCGAAAAATGTTAATACTGGTAAATTTTCATACCGATCCGTTAAGGTTTACTCGAGTTATCCTGCTGACCAGCCATCCAGCCAGCCAAACAGACGGACATAGCTAAATCGTCTAAAAATGTCCTGAAACGAATTTTGTCTTAAGATACTTTGGGTCTAACTCGTCTCCTTTAATGCGTTACATCAAATGATATATACCATCATCCCTAAGGGTAATGGTATAAACCAATATAATATGATCTTTTCATTTGTCCCGACTAATCCCGCTTTTTAGTCACGGTTTGCCCGACTTTTCGAATTCGGTGCTCGGCAACCCTACACTTAGTCTTAAAAAAAAAATTATGAGGTAATTAGAAAAAGAGAATTCAAATTTAAAAAATTTTATGGTAATATAATTTGTCATTACTACTTCTTAATGATTAACTTCAAAACTAAATATTAGACATATTTCGAAGTCATTACAATTTATTTTTATGAACATTTATTGATATATTCGCAAAATAACAATAATTACAAAATGTATTTTCAAAGTAATATGTTCAAACTTTATACCCATTGCTTAATAAAATCGATAATATTCTGTAACAGTTATTAAGTGTTTATACCATTGTAAAATATTTACAATTCCATATGTCTGCTTAACACTGAAGCGCAACGCCATGATCCCTCCCACCTTCAAGTACAAAACTTAATTAACTCATTTCTCACACACACATTGCACTGGGGTTAGTTTATGTTACCCCAGTGTATCAAATGACCGAATTATGTGTTTTTGTGCCTAAAGCAATTCATTACAATTTCCGAACTTTTACTTGTTAGGTATTATTTTTAAAGTGCCCTAAATTTTGAATACAAATATCATACAAAAGCCTTTGTATACAACAACTAATGTACATACGTACATGTTCTATGTATATTTATTAATATATACATATAAATTATATAAACTCATATGTACTTGTGTAAGAAATTATATAACATTGTGTACTTTTAAATGTGTATCGTAGTCATCATCATCATCATCGTCATAGTCATCATCACTGTAATGGTTAGTGGTCATTAAAAAGGGCAATTGTGTAATTTTTTTCCTGTTTGTTTTGTGGGAAGTTTATTCCCTGTTATAAAGTTAAAATACAAACATTTATTTAGTGGTCGGTACTCTGGCATTTGATTTTGCTTGTCTGTTATTTTTTTTTTTTGATAAAGCATACACAACAAATTGTGCTAAATTTTGAACAGCAAAAAAAATATACATAAAAAAGTAAATAAATGGAAAGTGAGATACTTTTTTAATGTGGTACAAGTGTGCAAATGTTAACCATCATCGCTAAAGTATGCAATATATGCAACATTTTTTGTGTTTAGGAAAATTCTGACCGCACTTATGAATTGAGTAGTTATGGGAAGTAAAAAGACATAACATTACCAATACAGAAATTTTAATCGACAAACTGACTGATAAATACCTTCTCCCTTTGTTTAAAAATGCTTACGTTTAAGTAAGCGAAGTTAACCAATTGTTAATTATAATTTGCCTTAATATGGAGCGTAAAAGGCTGAAGATAGGACATTCTGTAGTAAGACCAGATGTTTTGATAGACATGTGTGAAAACTATTAATAATTTCGCCAAAAATGTTAAAAGTTCCAATCAATAACTATGACCAATTGTCCATTTTGTATAAGGTTACCTAAAGGGTCTCATACGGCCCAACTGAGAACTAAGGAACAACTCTTTTATTAACTCGAACTAAAATCTAAAAAAAAAATACATTTCAAATGGGTATAGTAAACTTCCGGATTCAAAAGTTTCATTTATAAATACAAAATATAAAAAGTGAACTAGTTTCCACATTATTAAGATTTTTTTTTTTCATTAATTACTAGCTGACCCGGCAGATAAAGATTTTAAGTACTTGTTGGAATCTAACAACGAATGGCTAATTTTCTTTGGCCTCTGAAATTTTTTAAACTTAAAAGGCGAGGGTGTTCCAAATTTTCTCCAGAAAAAATTTTATTTTACATTAAAAATTAAGATATTCTTGTTAGAATAGCTAATATGTGTCAGCAATACCCCACCCATGAATTGAATAAAACTTACTTGATTAGTTATTGTTATACATACACAAAATGTACTTTTCTTGTATTATAAGGAACAATTTACTATAAAAAGTACATTAATTGTACCAAAAAGTACACTTATTGTACCAAACAGTACAATTTCTTGTTCCAAAAATACTATTTTTGTATAAGAAAGTAAAACTTATTATCTCACAAATTACTTATTGTACCATTAAGTACATTTATAGTACCAAAAAATATTATTTTGTGTCAACAATAATTTTTATTAAAAGTTCTATTGTTGTACAAAAAAAGCACGAATTACAATGGATTTTTCGAAGTTCTTTAACGTTTTTACATTTTTTTATACCATCGCCATCAAGGATGAGGGAGTATTTTATTTGATACGACAAAAACTGTACCGCATTAAAGGAGAAGAGTAAGACCAAAGTATCTTAAGACCAAATTCGCTTCAAGGCTTTTTAAGACGATTGAGCTATGTCCGTCTGTCTGGCTAGATGGATGGCTGGTGAGCACGATAACTCGAGTAAACCTTAACTGATCGGTATGAAAATTTACCAGTGTTAATATTTTTCAAAACGAACTAATGGGATTGTAAATGGGCAGAATAGCCCTATCCCTTCTGGTACCTCCCATAGAAAATAGCCCATTTTTGGATAATTAATATTTCTTTTATAACTTTCAAACGAACTTCCGGAGGATATTTTAATTTGGTCAGTTTTCTTATGTTCAATATTGTAAACACATTGAATATATATTTTAGAACTTATCAGCAAAATAATTAATAGTTTTACAACGAGGGAAAATTCCTACGTAGATAAAAAAACTTAAACTTAATTTCCCTTTACACCCCATGAATGAGGTATGGTATAGATTCTCGCGTTGTTATGAATTAACACGCTTTCTATTTTTAGATTCACAACTAACGGCACCTACTTGTTTATCGACGAATGCGAACGTCACTGTTTGAGAAGCTCTTACTAGACACGACGATTGAATCGACGCTTAATACTGCGAAGTTGCTGTCAACAACATTCGAGGGGAGCCGACAATGAAAGAAAATTTTTTTTATTTTTTTTTTTTTTTAAGATGACTGGAGCCAGGTTTGAACCTGCGATCTCCCGCATGGTAGTCGCGTGTTTTAACCACTATGCCACGGTTCAGGCGTATATTGAAATGTTAAACAAGACCAAGAAAATATTTTTTGAATGATTTTTTAATATAAGTTTTTCAAACATCACAGCGTCCCTCAACTGATTTTAGGTTTACCTAAAGTTACGACAAAAGCGGCGAATGAGGTTGACATTTTTTCATAAAAAATTCTTATGCTATATCACACTAGACCGCAATATATTTTATTTGCCACTTGTCCTTTCAACGCTCCCCTCTTCAGATGAACACTGCGGACTCACTGCATCCTGTATTTTTAGCATTTTTTTATATACAAATTATTTGCGGAAAAATCTAATGAGGTAGTTCTTATTACCGCCGCATAAGAAGTATTCACGAAAATATATAAATTTTGTGTTGAAAATTTTCAAAATAAGTTCAAAGTGACTGCATGGCCGGGATGCGTTTCATCCATAGCGGTCATCTGGAGGTTATAAGAACTGAAGACTCATTCGAATTCTGTAATTTTTAGATATATGTTTTTGGTCATAATTTCAAAAAAAAAAATTGATTTGAGTTTAATTATCACTGATTCTTATTAAAGGGAAAATAAGGACAAAAAACCTCATTCGACATTTTGTCGTGGCTTATAAACATTAAAATATTTCCAAAAAAAAACAAACAGAATATTCACTACAATTAAGTTTAAGAACTAACATTTATGTGTTAGAAATCTTCTTGTCAAGTTCTTAAATAAACTTCAGGATATGTTGAAGAACTGAGTTTTTAACAATAAACTAAAAAATCATAAAATATTTCTTCCATGTAATTTCTTGAACATTATATTAAACTAACATTTTATTTAATAGTACGCAATTCCCTGAAATACGTTGTATTTACACAAGGAAATGTATTTCAACGAACTATTATTTAAGAAGAAAACTTCACTTTAAGAAAACGGTCATCTAGCAGCATTTTTCAAACAATTGCTTATATTTAGGGCAAGGAATTTTATGTACAGCAGCCTACAGCATGTACTTAAAATTCAAAAATATGCACTAAAAACACATAAAATATGCAATTAAAAAATTGTTTAAATTTTATAATAAATAAACTTTGCATGAATTTTGACAAAAAAAAAAAAAAAAAAAAAAAAAAACAATTAATTTTTATAGCCATATATGTCCATATAAAATTTATTTTAATTTTAAATCGAATCGGAATCGTGGGCCTGTCTTACTGTTTCGCCAAATTCTTTGAAATTTTTGGTATACTATCGGACTACATTAAGCCACACTCCCAATCTTGTTATAATTGGCTCCGGAGGAAGCAGAATACCAGAACATCTTTCACTCAAAATCCGTACCCGCAAATGCTTTTTTAAAAATATATTTTTTTTTTTGTTAGTCGATCTTACAGTACATTATATTAATTTACGTTAAGTGTATCGAAATGATACAACAAATTCGGCTCAAGATCAGAAAAGTGTTTTTTTTATTTATTGTTTGATATTTTTGGTCAAATTCAGTGTGTCACGCACTAGGATGACGCGTTTCAAACTCCATGACGAGTTCATCTTCAGACCCCTTTGTGACGAACTGATGCACAATGGTACATCATCAGCTGTATATATATCTACAATTATGCCAAACATGTGCATGTGAAGTAGATATCAGCCGAAAAAGTCCAGCATAGTTATGAATTTGACCATTCACAATCAAACATGAGAATGGAGGATATTTTATCCCCACGATTCCCTTTTTACCTCACAAAGCTCAAGCTTTACCATGGCTTTTCACCACAAAACTCAAGCTTTTTTTACAAGGTTTATTGTTAAACTATGCTTACTATTGTTACTTAAGCATGTATCATTTTGATACACTTAACGTAAATTAATATAATGTACTGTAAGATCGACTAACAAAAACAAATACACATATACTGGCACGGCACGGCCTAACAAACTATATATATGCTTAGTAGTAGTAAGCAAAAACTATATGCTTAAGTAACAATAGTAAGCTAAGTTTAACAATAAACCTTGTAAAAAAAGCTTGAGTTTTGTGGTGAAAAGCCATGGTAAAGCTTGAGCTTTGTGAGGTAAAAAGGGAATCGTGGGGATAAAATATCCTCCATTGTCATGTTTGATTGTGAATGGTCAAATTCATAACTATGCTGGACTTTTTCGGCTGATATCTACTTCACATGCACATGTTTGGCATAATTGTAGATATATATACAGCTGATGATGTACCATTGTGCATCAGTTCGTCACAAAGGGGTCTGAAGATGAACTCGTCATGGAGTTCGAAACTCGTCATCCTAGTGCGTGACACACTAAATTTGACCAAAAATATCAAACAATAAATAAAAAACACTTTTCTGATCTTGAGCCGAATTTGTTGTATCATTTCGATACACTTAACGTAAATTAATATAATTTTTTTTCATTTGATAAAAGATAATTCAATTCAATAAAATGACTTCGTTAATAAAATTCAATTCAATAAAAAAAGTCACAAGCAACAGCGTTGTAACCAGGGGAAATTCTATTACACATGTATTTTTTTCTGACACCCGTGAGGTAAAAGTAGGGAACAAAAAGAAATTGAAAAAAAACAACCAAATTAAAATCGGACAAAACTCAATTTTTTTTTGTAATTATATTCACAACAATTTTTGACCAAAAATATTAAACTCGGATTACATTATTTTTAAACACTTTCTATTGCCCCAAAGTGCTGTAATCCGTAAAAATATAAACCGTTCTTTGACATTTCTGTCGGGCGTAGTGACACCAAAAACAATCGACATAAACAAAGGGTCTGGTTGAATTTCCATGTAGGCGCTGCAGCGGTAAGAATTATTGACTCGGCACTATACTGCGAAGTTGCTGTCAGAAACATTGAGGGGGCCAACAATGAAATAAAAATGTAGATGACTGGAGCCGGGATTCGAACCACGAACCTCCCGCATGGTAGTCGCGTGTTCTTACCAGTATGCCACGGCCGGTCCCGAAAAAAATAGCTTCTTATAATTTAGTAAACAAATTTTGTAATTCAGATGAATATTGTGTAACAAATTTGAAAGCAACTTTTAAAAAGTTAGAGGCGTTTTACTTTTTTAACTAGTTGTTAATCAAAAAATAAAAATTTTGCAAAAAACATGCATTTTTTTTAACTTTTTGCTAAATTATGAGCATGAAAATGCAAAAACACGAATTTTTCGTAATTATGCAAAATATGCAACAAGGATTGAATGCCGTTTTAAAGGAAATTTCATGATTTGTAAAGATAACTTAACCGTTTCTATTTCAGGATGTCCGAAGAAATATGCCTTTGCATAAGATTCCTTGCATTCTGTGAGAAAAATGAATAAGCTTAAAAATTCTTCAATATGTTTGAAATGTTTGTCATACATTTGGATTCGATTGGGGCACTCTAAATGAGTCAAAGTGGGTTTTTCAAAAGTCGGGACATCAGAATTAGAGTGTTCAAATATCTAATTTTTTCAAAAACCCAGTTTCCGAGTTATTCGAAAAATTGATTTTTTAGAAAACTCGAATTTCGAATACAGCAATTGAAAGAAATCCGGTTTTACCGGGTTTTTTCGGTTGTTTCCTAAAAAGTTAAAAATAAAAAAATAATTTGGTTTAAATATAATGCATTTATTTACAAAAATATGAAATGTGTTGTTTTATTTTTGTTTTTACTTTTTAATAATTTTGGAATCTCTCATTTTATTTTTTAAAGTAGTATTTTTGGAATGGAATAAATTTTTGGAATATTTTTAATTTTGTTTTTGAAAATAGTATTTAAGAAATAGCATGCAATTTAAGTGTTCAATTTGGAGTCTATTCTTCTGTTTCATTTTTAAAAAAGCTTGATACAGAAATCACGCACTCACTAATTGTGGAAATAGGATTTATTGGCAAAAGCGCGTTTAGATGGATGTTGAGCTTTTCTGTGCTTTAATTAAATCTATCGAATTTGTTGAAATCATCATATAGTTTTGTGTAATTGCAGTTGGTTTTCACTGGTGAATTTGGGTGATATTTATTGTCCTGTTTAAATCGTTGGAATGACTACCTTTAGGGGAATCCTCCATCTCACAATCTGAACTGTTACTAGATTCTGCCATTGTTGGGGAAATCGCAGGATAAAGTCTATTAAAAAGTTTGTTCGCATATTCCATCGTTTCCGTTTTTTTAGAATACTTGTAGTTTGTAGCTTGTAGGATATTTTCCGAAGCTTAGATATCTAATTAGGCTATTCAATGTTTGTATTCTTCTTTCCTTAAATCTTGTTTCAGTATAAACGCATATCCGTCGATTAGAGTCGCTGAATCATTTGGTAATCTTTTAATTGCTAGCGCTAAAGGCTGAAGCTTAAATCTCTCAAAATTGTTATTTCTTGTAAGCTCATGGTTTACACATGGGTTAACCCATTTGTGACGACTATTACCATATGGTAACGTCGACAGCATTAGATATTGCACGCAATAAAATAATCACAAGGGCAAGGCCACCGTTAGTAACGTCACATTCGTATACATATTTTACTAAATACTATTATTTCTCCCAACTTGAGAGCGGCATATGAAACTTCTCCTTATAACTGTTGTTTCATACGTAGACAATTTTGCTGTATCTCGTTTTGTTGTGAAGTTATGACCATTTTAAGCCGTCAGTAACGTCACCGGATTTTGGAAGTGGGTTTTGAGGTTACTAAACGTTTGTGTAAAAATAAGCGAATTGAAAAGAGTTTATGTTTATAATTGACTAGTATTTAAAAAGGAAGGCTGAAAGATGATTTTTATCCAAAAGGTGGGCTTAAATTTTATGTTTTAATCACGTAATCGCCATAAAAGCAGTGTCAGTAACGGCACACAAAAATGGCAGTAACGTCCACGTACGAATTTCTGTAGGATTTTCGGGTCTTTTTTCTCTTGGGTTAATAGAGGGACCCTAAACGACCAAAAAATCATCGTAGAGGAGAGTAGAAGATGCAACCTGGGGAGATATTAAGACTAAACCAGTTTCATAAAAAAAATTGTAGTAAATCGGGTTCGACCTTTAGAGCTGATTTTTGTATGATAGAGTGTCAGTTAATAAAATTATGTCTTCAATAATGTCTATAGCTTGAGGGTTGAAATTGGTTTTTGATCAGTTTTGCGTCATTAATATTAAAATTTGTAATTTCTCCCTACTTTTAAGTTTTAGCGGCTATTTTTTTTGTTGTGATAAAAATTTTGTGTGAGTAACTTGAACTAAAGCCATGACACTCTGTAAACTAAAAACACATTATTATCGAAAAAAAAACAAAAGTCTTTATTAATTCAGTCTAATATTTGCGATTGTGTATATTGGAACGCCTCAACGAATTCCTGTGCACTGTTTACAATGCAGTGACGAGCTTTTTCCTTTTGTACTCGTCAGATTTGTTGCTTTCTTTTAGCTTTTTAAAATAACGCTTGTCTCTTTGTGCACCAGGAATCGAAGTCGAGCAATTAAATGCCAAATTGTTAAGCATAAAAGTAAAAAAATTTAAATTAAAATAATACGTCAGTAAAGTCACACAATCTTTTTTTGCAAAAATATCCTGCTATGCGCTAATAATGCTTCATTTAAGCATTCATTATGAAAGTACTTCAAAAGTTCTCAAAAAAAATCAGCTCATTCAACCTCTTAGCAAATTAGTTAATGCATAAAAAAACATTTTATAAAAATTTTTCAGTAACGTCACCATTTATTTGCGGCTGATTATTTTAAGCCCCAATTGGTCGAAAACCCAAGCTTTGTACACAAATTTTCTTGCTAATCAATAGCTTGATTTGTATTCTATCAAAAAAAAGTATTCATCTGTCTAAAGTATAAAAAAATAACAACAAAATTTACCTTTTTCGCCGACATTGGTATATTTTCCAAATACACCTTGCACGTGCCACTTATGAAAAGGATGTAAAATGTCAAAGCAGACACAAATTTTGCCCTGGCATACATTGCTGCCAATTTTGGACCTTGTGACAGGAAAAAAAATCTATGTGGTTTCCTTTTTCGTGGCCTTGCCGATATGTGTTTTTTAGGAGGCTCAAAAATGCATATAATTTTAACATTTTTGATGTTTCTTGGACTTAAAGTGGCCCAGAATAATCTGCTTATTTTTGACTTTTTTCCTCATTTTTTCCCTTTAAATTCACTCTTCATTCGATAACAATGGTGAAAGATTTTCAATATGAATGAAACATCTGATATGGAGGGACTTTTGGTTTTTGATAATGGGTTTTTGGGGTCGCAAAATTCGAATCCGAAGATGAATTACACTATGACACAATTTGATGGACATTGTCTCGGGGGTGAACCAAACCAATATCAAACGATAGCATTTGACCTCAGTAACAAAACCCTAAACTCCATTTTGCTCCACTACGTCACAGATTTTTGTTACAGTGGTTTGAAGTTTGATTTTTTTGGTCAAAAGTTGAATCAATGAATATGAAAAATCTTCTGTAAAAGTACGTTTGAGGTACTTCATGTCTTCGGAGACCTATATTAAAACAATCAGGGGAATATTTTGTCGGAACATTTTAACCCTCTAGCTTCCCCCCGAACGGGACATTTTTGGCCCAATTTTGAAAAACTGTTTTAAAGTCAACTTTAGACGGAGGTCAAGGATTAGAATCTTCGATAGAAATACTCTCCGGAAAATTTCACTAAGAGTCACCGAAGACAAATAACTTATACAAGTCAAAGGTTCCAAAATAAAATCAAAATGAAATGTTAAGGAAATGTTAAAAAGTCTATTTTGGAGCAAACAGTTCAACGCACTTTTTCGGGAGTGAACTAAAACAATATCAAACGATAGGATTTGACCTCAGTAATAAAACCCTAAACTCCATTTTGATCCACTACGTCACAGTTTTTGTATACAGTGGGTTAAAGTTGGATTTTTTTAGACAAAATTCAAATAAAAGAAAATGAAAAATCGTGTTTAAAAATAGGTTTGGGATAGTTCATGTCTGCGGAGACATACATTTAAATTTTCAGAGGAACATTTCATCAGTACATTTGAACCCTCCAGCAACTACCCTGACGATGAATTTTTAATTTCAGCTTAAAAGTCAAATTTCTCACAATGTTCAAAATGGGTGGCATATAGAGGGTTAAAATGTTTTGAGGAAATATTCCCCGGAAAATTTTAATGTAGGTCTCCGAAGACGTGATCTATCCCAAATCTATTTTTACACATGATTTTTCATTTTCTTTTATTTGACCTTTTTCTAAAAAAATACAATTTTAACCCACTGTATACAAAAATTGTGACGTAGTTGATCAAAATGGAGTTTAGGGTTTTATTACTCAGGTCAAATGCTATCGTTTGATATTGGTTTAGTTCACTTCCGAAAAAGTGCGTTGCTCTGTTTGCTCATAAATAGACACTTTAACATTTCATTAACATTTTATTTGATCTTATTTTGGAACCTTTGACTCGTAGAGGTTATTTGTCTTCGGTGACCAAGGGCGTAGCCAGGTAGGGGCAGGGGGGGGGGGGGGGGGCAGCTGCCCCCCCCTACAGCTTGGAAAATCTGTTAAAATGCCGGAAAATATGAAGATCAAAATAAAACAGTACAGAAATTTCACTAAGGTGAACTGACATATAAAAACTTTCATCATATGTTCATTCTCCAAAATTCTAGTGGATATTTTTTAACTCTGGGTCAATGAAATTAACTGATTTTTAAGTAAAAGTACTAAAGTATTGGTATTGTCCTGCTTGTGCAGTGGTAACTGTTTGCCAGACGTTTACAGGCATATATCAAAGGTGTAGAAATAGTTACAGTTTAGAAAGTGCATATGAATTCACTAAATATTAAGAGTTCCTCCTTGAAATTATTGGGAAAATTGACACTACCTTGTATTGGAAGTACTAGTTCGCAGAACGAGGCCCTTTTTTCTTCGTAAGTTAACGTTCAATAAGCGATAAGATTGTGCAAAATTTTAACTTTATTGTGCAGTGCACTTGCAACAAAGAAACATGGTATGTATGTAAATGTATATGGGTGAATTTGGTCATTTGTATGAAGATACCAAAAGGGTTGTAGAAAATATTTCGGTATTCTGAGATTTTACCTACTGTTGTAAGATAATTAAACTGACCAAATTCAAATATCGCCCAGTTTTTCATTAGGAAGTTAAGTTTTTCATAAGGAAGTTAAAACTAAATTTTGGAAAATAATAAAACTGTTAAATCTTTAAAAGAATCAGTAAGGTTTACTCGAGTTATCCTGCACACCAGCCATTCGAACAGGCAGACGAACATGTCTCCAGAATTGCATTCGCTATTCAGATACTTTAGGTCCAACGTGTATCCTTTAATATATTACACTTTTTTTCGTGTCAAATGATATAGAGGGTGGACCAAATACAAGTTAGTTTTAAAATCATAGATTATTTTAATCCATTAACATGGTCTTGGAAAATTGGAGTGACAGAATGAGCTACTTCGATGCGAGCATCGGCAGCCAATTAAACGATCACAGTAAAAGTATTAAAAAAATCAATCGAGTGTGGAATTAAGAATTTTTGAGGCAACTGATTCCGTTCACGATTTCCTAATCGATTCTTTTAACAAGACATGAGACTAAATTAATTAGTTCTTTGTATTTTTAAATTACATTCAGTGAAAAAAAAAATATACAAGACTAGACTCGGCGATTTTAACCTAATTCGGACACGAGGAATCGAACTACATCATTAGATTTTTGAGTTATAATGTCAGTTTCGTACAAGTTTATTTTAGTTTTTTTTATACTTTCAGTATTGTTTTAAGAGGATGAATAGATTTTCGACAAGCTGTAGTTGGGGTTTCGGATAAGCTTGACTTAATTAAAACAACTTTGTCGAAGACGGCATATTCGAAAATCTAACTATAGTTTGAGAAAATCGAATTAAGCTCATAAAGCCCTTCCATTGAGGAAAAATATTTTAACAAGATATTTGTATAAAGTGCCTACGATAACTATAAAAAGGAAACTATTTCAGAGTTAAGAACTTAAGGCCTTAAATCGATTGTCGCAGACTATAGTTGGGTTTTCGGATATGCCGTCTTCGACAAAGTTGTTTGAAATAAGTCAAGCTTATCCCCTTAAAACACTACTCAAAGTTAGGGTAAAACAATTGAGTTCTGCTTTGTCTTAGAAAATTTTTATAAAAAACTATCACAGTGGAATTAATCTAGTAATCACTTATATTTGTTTTTGTTTTAAACATGTGTTTTGTAATGCATACTTTGAAATTGGCAACCAGAAAAGTAAGTGATTATACGGGAATGAGCTTCCCAAATTTTTTTTTAGCTGGGAAGTTGTGATCCATTATTAATGGGAATGTTTTGACTAGTTTTTTTACTGTCGTCGATTAAAAACTAAAAAGATTTTTGGTCCAGTCTGCAGAAATGAAAAATATAGATATTTTCAAAAAGGATCAGCTAGGATTTCAACTCAAGCATTTTTTTGATGTATGATCGACCCAGAACACAGTGGCATTTACACTTTTTATAGACATTATCATGCAACCTAAAACTGATTTAAGCCTACCATCAACTGTGAACAAATGGTTTTTTGAACATATGAAATTTTAGGCCGCAATTCTTGACCGATTTTCAAAAATTTTTTTAATTTTAAATTCCCAGCCGTTATTTTTCTAAAAATTGCCTAATTTTATGAAAAAATAAATTTTTTACTCTAATTTCAAATGTTTTTCGGATTTAACAAATTTCTTTATATTGACAGATGATGTAACATATTAGACTGTGCAGCACTTAAATCTTGAACCAATCGAGACCCCCAAAATCTGAATGCTTATGATGGTAGAAAAATAACGCTAGCTGGGTTTTGAATTATTAGCTACGGTTTTTTTTAATTCTTTTTTGCATTTTTCGACTGGTAGATGGATTTTAGTACAATTTTTAAAAAACATGTATAATTCTTAAATTTATATCTCGTGAGCTATTCGAAATATTGCTTGTCTCTCTTCGGTAAATGTTAAGATCATTATCAGACCTAAAAATGTTACCTTGAGATAAAATCAAAAAAACTACAACATCTTACTCAAAACAACAAAACTGTCAAAAAATCGTATTTTTTATTTTTTTTTGTTCCTATTTCATTTAAAAAAGCTTAGCATTTTTAATTTCGATAAACATGCAATTGAAAGTGATTTATTGGCACTTTATTGAATTTTTGATGATTTTGTAGGGCTATAACAATGTGAAGGGGTTATCATATGAAATCGGATTGTTGAGAAGAGTTGTTTGTTTTGTTTTTGGCTATCTTTTTGTCAAATAATGTCTGGTCGAGTTCGTAGCAATTTATGAAATAAGTTTGAAAAACCATAGAAAAATATGACGAAATTTTACTATTTTTTTACAGTTTTGCCATTTTGAGTAAGATTTTGTTTATTGGATTTTATCTCAAGGTAAAATTTTTAGATTTCATTAAGAGCTGAAAAACCCTTATCTAATAATTCTAAACCTGGTTAGGGTTTTTTTATCATAAGCTTTCAGATTTTGGAGGTCTCAATTGGTTCAGGACTGTAAAGTTGAAAAATGTGCTACTGTTATATTGTATTGGTCTTTTTAAATGAAAAGCACAATACTTAGCCTACTTATAAACACATAATATTGTTTTATTTGCAGATTAAAACTGAATTTTTGGTATATATGCAAAAAGTTTCTAGTGACTCACTGACATAGTTTTTGTTTTACAGAAGACTTTCTTTAAACTTAACATTTCTTTTCCATGTTATATATTAAGATTTGTTCTAATCTGATAATAATTGCGAGCAGGACAATATAGTTTATTGCGGAAGTTCTAAATTTTGTGGACACGTAATCCAAAGAAATATTTGGAATTGAAGTCAAAAATTATTTTTTCATTGACTTTGACACATTTTAAAAAAATAACGATAAGGAATTCAGAATAAAAAAAATGTTAGCTCTGTGCACAATTTTATTTTTTATACAACTTGAATTCGACGACCTTACTTTTTTTAAAAAAAATTTAGTCTATCTTTGTTGAATAAAATACTGCAAAACAATGAGTATTGATTTTTCGTTAGGTACTTAGTTTTCATTTTTTTTTTGTAAACATACTATTAACGTAAAACCGGCTGCCCCCCCCTACATCAGATCCTGGCTACGCCCTTGTCGGTGACTCTTAGTGAAATTTTCCGGAGAATATTTCTATCGAAGATTCTAATCCTTGACCTCCGTCCAAAGTTGAATTTAAAACAGTTTTTCAAAATTGGGCATAAAATGACCCATTCGGGTGGGAGCTAGAGGGTTAAAATGTCCCGAGAAAATATTCCCTGATTGTTTTAATATAGGTCTCCGAAGACATGAAATACCCCAAACGTATTTTTACAGATGATTTTTCATATTCTTTGATTCGACTTTTGACCAAAAAAATCAAACTTTAAACCACTGTAAAAAAAAATTTCTGACGTAGTGGAGCAAAATGGAGTTTAGGGATTTGTTACTGAGGTCAAATGCTATCGTTTGGTATTGGGTTGGTTCACCCCCGAAAAAGTGTGTTGCACTGTGTTATAAATAAGCGAATTGACGGACATTATTTTCAATAAATTCTTAAAATCACCCGATATTGAGTCTAAGAGGTTTTTGGTGTCGCTGATTTCGAATCCGGGACCGGCCGTGGCATAGTGGTTAGAACAAGCGACTACCATGCGGGAGATCGCAGGTTCAAACCTGGCTCCAGTCATCTTAAAAGAAAAAAATAAATTAATTTTTCTTTCATTATCGGCTCCCCTCGAATGTTGTTTGACATCAACTTCGCAGTATTAAGCGTCGATTCAATCGGCGTGTCTAGTAAGAGCTTCTCAAAACAGTGACGTTCGCATTCGTCGATAAACAAGTAGGTGCCGTTAGTTGTGAATCTACAAATAGAGAGCGTGTTAATTCACAACAACGCGAGAAGCTATCCCATACCTCATTCATGGGGTGCAAAGGGAAATTAAGTTAAGTTAAGATTTCGAATCCGGAGTTAAATTTTAGAAAAACAAAACGTCGAATAAAAAATGGCGGAAATTTAAAACAAAAAATACTTTTACTTTAAAAAATGTCCGGAATTTTTCTCCGGCATTTTCTTGTTCCAAATTTTACTGCGGATTCCAAATCAGCGACCCCATTGTGCACATTGGTAGTCTCCTACATTTTAAAGCCAAATTTTTTACAGAACCAACCACTCTGCTACGTAAATTGTGATTTTACTTCTTTTCTTAAAAAAATCCGGTTAACCGACATCAGACATACAGTCAAACCATGTATTTAAAAATAGCGTTTTTGGAAAAATTGGCATACGGTTTTGGGCATCGCATAACCTGTTAAAGGTTTTTCGGTTACTGTTTTTAACTCTCTAGTTGTAATACTCACAATAAATATGAATGCGTACAAATTTTATTATTGAGAAAGTCGAAGTTAACATCATTCGAATTGTTCATCAAATACGAATCGAAATGCTCGAACGATTTATCGAAAATTGGCTTCTCTCAGAATGGACCATGTATCAACTAACATCGATCCTTCTACATAACGTCCAACACTAATCATTTATACGATAATCATTTTATACAATAGTAAAGATTACCCGATAGAATACATTTGTATTTCATAAATATCTACACTCACATGTATCAACCAATACAAAATACAAGTCAGTGCATCGTACATGCACATGTATGTATGTGAATGCCATGACAGCAATATTCCAAATATTCACTATTTAATTACTGCTAAATTATACAGGAATCTCGAAATATAACGCTGTGCATATTGAACACATGCAACTCAATTTGCAATTCGTGAAACAATAAGTTTCATCGGAAATATTTACATACAACGCCAACCTCCACAGTCTGCCAAAAATATCCATTAAATTCATTAGAGATTGCTAAAAGAATTTCATTGAGCTTTATTAATTTTTTTTTCACTCAAAACTAAAATACACAGTATAACAATGGTAGTAAAACAACCTGTAGCCAACCAAATATTATCGCCCAACAAACTGTGCTGGATTACCTATAATGCTCTAAAACCAAAACACACAAAGCCCTGTATGAGAAAATAGTCGATCGAATGTTTTTCATTGCCCAGCCCCCCCACTTGGGCGGTGGTATTTGTAATGTATTGGCCACAACTCGATTGCAGTATTTTCAAGATTTTTAATTACCTGTTTTTGTACGTACATACATGTGTACTAGCATATGTATGTAGGAAACCACTAACAAAATATGTGTACATACCCCAAAATTTACATACTATCGTGGCAACTGCATTTGTAGATTTAGCTGCAGTTTTGTTGTTGATACTATGCAGCATAAAATGGAATATCAGTATGTATGTAGATGTGTGTTGTGTTTTACCAACACTGCCGTTGTAACCAGCAACCGACCAATGCACTCAAATGCAACATATCGAGTAACCAACACTTATACGCGTACTTAGCACACACACACATACGCACACGCACTCACATCAACAATGACCGTTTAAGCCAACACCTTTATGGTTTTGTTGTTGTTTTTTTGGTTTATGCAAGCGCGGGGCTTGGATCGTGCTGGCAAAATAAACGATAACGCGTAACGATATCTGGTCGACTACATCGAAAGCATATTTTACAAACGTTTTATTTACCCCGCTTGCGAAAGTACTACAAAACAAACACTAACGCGAAGCACCAACACTACTACTATTTACTACTGGCACAATTGCCATCATCATCATCCGGGTGGTGGGGAAATGGTTGGACGTTGATGTGGTCGTTGGACTATTGTGGGGTGGTACACTGCAACTTAACACATTTTGTGATTTGAATGCATATCCGGTTTCCGTTGTAAATTATGTTAACTACCCACAGACGACGCACATTTACCAAATGTCACAAACAACAATAATATTAAAAAGACCGCAAAAACAAAATGACACAAATAATGAACATAACAATTAAAACTAAAACTACAACTGTATTCTGTAGGTGTGTGTGTGTGTGTTTATTTTGGTGGACTGACTTTACGTAAATATCCACCCACAACTCGTATCAGGATGAACAAAGGGACAACCGACAAACTACCGCCAAATCGTTAAACCAAAATAACTGGTAAACTAGTTAGTTAATGGCAAAATTGTCGTTTGTTATAACATTTTTGCGCGCATTTTTCCTCCGGTTACAACATTAAATATTTACGACCGTATCCACGATGCCGATACCACTTAAGCGATTTTCGTAAATACAAAGAACATTTCCGTTTCCTTAACGCTTCAACGTAAACGATAAATTGGTTTTGTTTATTAATTCATGTTTATAACTATAGCCACATAAACTATGAACATCCTGTCGCTATTAACCGTTAATTTGTATTAACAATTATCACAACGAAACGTAAGTAAATCACTCCACAAACAAACAAATTTGTTTTGATACCGCCTTCAAACACCGACTGCCGTTAGAAACGTCCTTTCATTGAGAATACCGTTAATAAACTGAAACACTTGTTATCCTTATGGGCATCGCTACATATCGTAACAGGAACCTCGTTGCGAAAGATGATAGGTCGTTTTTGTTTTCTTACATTGGTCGAGTAACTGGAACGCATGCGCCTAAATGTCACATAGAAATTCACCACACATTCCTATAGCGTAAGGCCACAGCCAACAGCAAAACGCTTTCTCTTTCGAGTCAATGTTAAGAGCTTATGGTGGCTGTGTTTTTGTTTACAATGTGTTTTGTGTTCCCTTTGGTCATAAGGCGGATTTTCTCTTTAGGAACACGTTAGAAACATGTGCGTTTTCCAGTGGAAGGTTTTGGGGGAAATTTGGAATTGTCAGTGTGATTATATGTTGACGACGCAATTGTGTCATGTTATTTGGCGATTGGAACAAATGAATTTCCCTTGGAAAATGTATTGCATTAGGCAATATATCCTGCTGTTACAGCGAACTAAACATGAGATATGTGTGGTATATTGATACTACGGATGTACGGGATATAAGAAAATCTCTTTAAAGAAAAACTTCTATATAAGAATGATTTTCGAAAACATTATGCCTTTTTACTACATTTTGGTAGGAAAAATGTTTCGTATAAGAACAAAAAGATAAAAGGACGATTTGTCAAATTATGTGGTTAGTTAATAACAATACTAATTCAAAAAAAGGCAACTTTATATGTTTCAGATGGTATCCCTGCTGAAATATATAAGTGTGATCCAACACTCACTGTAGAACTATTACAACCTTCCCTAAAGAATGGAAAGATGGTATAATCGTCAAAATTTGCAAAAAAAAAAAAATAGGAGACTTACAAAATTGTAACAACTGGCGGGGTATATGTGTACTCCCAACGATTGCAAAGCTAATAGCAAAAATTATACTAAACCGAATTAAAGAACACGTAGAACGTAGTATGAGCTCCTGTTAAGTAGGTTTTCGCAGTGGATATTCCTGTGCAGATCACATTAATACGCTGCAAATTATTGCGGAACAATGGGATCTTCATTTTCTCTTTGTGGACTTTGAGAAAGCGTTGGACAGCATCAACCGTAAATGCATATATTTAGCCTGGCGAAGAAGATATAAACCAAAAAACTAATATCTCTGATCAAGGAAAGTTATAACCAGGCCAGATGCTTTGCTCTCCATAAAGGAAATCTCTCAGACCGATTCCATGTTCAAAGTGGAGTGCGTCAGGGATGCATGTTGTCACCTCTATTATTCCTAGTAGTTATGGAAGATGTTCTTAGCTCCATAGGGAACAGAATCTAAGGAATACAATGGCAAATCAACAACAAATACCTCAATTATCTGGCTTACGCAGATAATATGTGCTTGATTTCTCATAGGCTGTGTGATCTAAAACAGACAACAATATATCTTTAGGAAAAGCTGCAACATACGGGTCTTAAAATAAACACCAGAAAAACAAAGACAATTAGTATAGGAGCCGATACAACAGCGCCATTAAGGATAGGTGACCAAGCCTACAATTATGCTCCTAACTTTTGCTACCTGGGGTGGTGATTTAGATGTAGAGGGCAGATGAAACAAGGCAAGATGGTCGTTCGGTATACTGGCCCCAATATGACAAAGTAACAAAATCAGCCTCCATATAAAACTGCAAATTTTCGAAGCATGTGTAAAGTCATTACTTCTGCATTGATGTTACCAGTAGTATTACCAATCGGCTTCAAACTTTTGTCAACCGCTGCCTTAGAAGAATACTTCGCATATTCTGGCCCCGTACCATCTCAAATGCAGAACTGTTGTCGCGATCACGGCAAATGGAATCCCTCTCATCAGGCAGGACGTCGGCGTGGAAGACCACGTATAACATGGCGACGCTCCACCGAAAGCGAAATGAATAACCTCGGCGTATTCTGCAACCAATTAAGATCGATTGCACAAAATCGTGTCCGTTGGCGGACGGCAGTAACTGGCGCCCTATGCCCCAATGGGAGTTAGAGGAACACACATATAAATAGGCCGAAAAATTACTTCTTTCGTTAATTGAAAATTGGCAATCCGCTAAAGATTAAAATTCCTTCTTCAAATTTGTATATGTAGCAGCGGGAACTATCTGTGTACTAAGTTATATTTCGTTGGGCGTAAAAATAACTCTTGGCGTGCCATTTCCGTCCATTGACAGAATATGAAAATATTGTTTAAAATTCATACCTCTATTGCCGACTACTACAGGTGTACCAAACTTTAAGCCTTTTGCCCACCACTTTTGTAAAGTAATTGAAAATAGATTACTGTTTTAGTCGGTACAGCGACGATATGTTCTCAAACTGCCTGGTGTACGGACAATTGTTTGATACAGTTTTATAGTCAAATATTGATGATTGATATTGATGATATTTCAAGTTGTATAGACGGTATCACGCCCCTTTATCGAATCACAACCAATCAGTAGCAGTACATTTTGAAAGGGGGCATGGCATTGCCCACTTCCACCCTGGCTGTATTTCAAACTGTACGGACATCATGTATAGTAAATATCATCTTCATATCTCATAAAGAGATACAGCTGTTTCAATTTCATGTTGTATGTCACGCCTACTGATTTGATCCGGCCTATTTTTCGTTGGATCGCAAATTTTGCTGCCGAATGCATTTACTCGATTAGTGAAACAGTCCTCCATATATAGCATTTTCAAAGTTGGGCCAGACGAATTTCAAATTTTAGGTCGGTGGGCGGACGAGTCGTGGCAAACTTGTATTTTAGACCTATAGATATTAAACTTGATATATCGTCATCGGAAATGCAAAGAGGCCTAGCGATATAGATATTACTTGGTACAACAATTATAAATGTTCGATCAGTGAGCGGAGTGGACGTGGCCAAACTGTGTTAATCACACTTCATTAGTATGACAGCTAGTTTTACAGTTAGCACCATCGGAAGTTCTATACGTCTAAAAAAACATCCTCAAACTTATGGTGCGCCTACCTAGCTTATATCAAAATACGCTCAACATTGCTTTTTCTTACATTGCTACTTCGCTTAACTTCAAGTGATCGGTCTACGTGTAAACTATTACAATGGGTAAAGTCAAGCACATTGCCATACATAAGTATAGTAAATGGTGTGGCATGATGGTTGGAACATGTGGCTGACCTGAATTGGAGCCTTGTCACAGTCATTTACATTTGTTTGATCGGTGACCCCCTCGTTTTTGTAGACAGCAAATTTTGAGTAGTCGTGTCTATTAGCATTTGTCGGCGCCGTGCAACAAAGCCATAGGTAATAAAGGGGCGTGCCGCCAGCCGCATTCGTCTCTCGCTGCAATGTTTTTTCTAGTACACCACTAAATTTATCGACTTATGAACAGAAATAGAGATAGAGAGAGTAGCGGGGCTTGTTATGCATCTAGATTAGGGCGCGCAAAACAAAAATACTAGATAAATTTTATTCAAAAAATTGTCAAAGGTGAAAAAATGACATCATGACATTATTTCCCAAACAAATGGGAAATAAGGTCATATGGCTTTATTACACGTCACCACATTTGTCTAGTAAAAGTTCCTCAAAAAGTTGAGGTAGATGCAATTGTGTGAGTTAAAAAAAAGGACGCGTGTTTATACACTCAAATTGTGGGGCTCTCCCCCATATCTCTTTGCTAGGATGCCAAGGGAATTTGCAAAGTAAAATTGTGTACGAATCAAGTGCGCGATATTTTGTATAAAATGACTATTATATTTCTGTACATAATGAATATAATGTGGGTATCGCAAAACGTTTTAGATTAATTATACCTTTAGAACAGCTATGCCCACCGTTTGAGCTTGCGAGCGAAAACAGCTTCTTGTACTTTAACATTTACACATAAATCGCTTCGCGAATTACAATATTGCTTAAAATGTTTAATGATGTTTGAGAAAATGATTTTTCGTTTACTCAAAACAGCGTTGGCAAGCAAATCGCATACATTGACGTTGGGCATAGCTGCTTTAGAACTATCGATATATTATACACAAATCACTGTCACTTCCCTATCTACAAGCGGCTAGTCCCTAATAATGGCCTTAGAAATATTATATATGTTTGAAGTAAATGTCCCCTTCGACTAAACTTCGGGCATTAAGTACATCTCTTAAGTACAAGTTTATCCCATTATCAAATCCCATTTCCATTTATACCCATGCTATTATTAGTCAAGCCACTTTCAAGGTTGCACTTGCTAATGACAACATACTAAAGTGCTCTTCAATATTAATGTGCAACCTCCTAACTAATATCTTTTCTGACGTTGACTTTCACTTAAGCGATAATGAAATTGTTTTTAATTTCTTTCACTTTTGGTTAATTAAATGGTAAACTTTTTTCGGCTAAGTATGTGTGCTCATTTTTTTACTACAACTTTATTAATTCATATATTTCTGTGAGGCATTTGGGCAAACAGAACAGAAAAAAATTAAAATATGAAGACAAACACTGCCAGAGAAGAGAAATGTACTACGTACAACACCATACTGGGAGAAGCTCTATGTAAATAGAGCTATTCCTGTAAAGTACATTCTCACAACACTCGCATAGACACACTCACATGTATCTATAACACTTGCTGAGCATTGCATACGTTGCTTACGTTTGCTAGCTACAGCTTGCGGTGAACATTCGCAACACACTGACTCCATAGTCGGTCCTACCTATTATGTTAACTGTGAAAATATTTTTCAAGTTTTAGACAAACATTCTTCAATTCCATAAAAATGTTCAAAGCAAACACAATACGAAAACCAACAACTAAAATCATTTCATTTTCTATGTGTCTGCGTGAGTGTGTGTGACAAAGGACTGGACACCCCAAAAAGGGATCCCATTCCCCATCGCCATACACAAAGAGCAGGCCAAGAGTCTAATGCTGCAATGATTTTCACATGAATTTATACTGTGAAAAAGGTTGGTGGCACTGACGACCGGCCATATGTAAAGCAAACAAGTATATTTAGCTGCCAATTTCAGCAAATGCTCATAGTAGACCAAAGAGAGAAATTGTAAAAGCGGGCGGCTATGACAGTGCGGTGGTAAAAGTCAATGTAATTAATTGCATTTTATATATTATACATCAAATTGTAGGGTTGACAGACTGATAATATTTTATTTCAATATAAATTTTTTTTGAAAACATTGTTTGTCGTAGGAACAGCTCGGATTTTAGATTCGTTTAGCAGGCTCGGTATCCTGGCATAACCTCAGCTCGGCCTAGGAGATTCGGGTCTTAAGATGATATTTAGGTACGGGTGTCAGGTTGTAGCATAAGCTCTGCTTCGATTGCAAGTTTTGGGTATTAGGTACAGACGACCGAAGTCCTTGTACGGTATAGACGACTAAAGTCCATGTGATGTACGGACGGCCAAAGTTACTGTGGGGTACAGACAACCGAAGTCCATGAGGGGGGAAATACAAGTTATTGCGGAATACTACTGACCGAAATCTCTGTGAGGGAACAGACAACAGAAGTTACCGTGGGTTGTAGACGACCAAAGTCACTGTGGGTGAACAAGTGACCATAGCCTCTGTGGCCTACAGGAGACAGAAGTCCCTGTGGGGCTAAGACAACCGAAATCCTTGGGTGGTACAATGACCGTAGTCCCTGTGTGGTACAGACGACCGAACTAGCTGTGGGGTACAGAAATTTTTATAGGAGGATATATATCAATTGATACGACCCAAAAGTCTAACACATACCGGAGTCACTTTAGAACCTAGGTTTCTTTGAACCAACTGATTTTTAAATCGTTTGAGCCAAGTCCGTTTATCTGTCTCAGTGTCTGGCTGTACGGCAGGTATGCACGATAACGCAACCAAAAGTTTTAAAACTTTGAATAGGTTCCATAAGGCTAGCTAGTTCTACTATGGTGGCGGTTACAGATATGTAGTTTAACTACGATTAATATGTAGTCCCCGACCAGACCGGTAGAGACTGAGGGCGTACAATAAAAGGGTTCATGTCCTGATAACGAATCTATGACATGGCGAATCAGGCCCGCCATTAAATAAGCACAATACCACATGAAGTGTCCTCTAGAGAGGTACAAATAGGAGGGTGATGACTCCGAAATTCCCCTAGTCAAACCAAAAATGCAAAGCGTCTATTCCATACTGAGCGGCTTCCTTGTCAGCGTCTGTCTCAGAAAGAGCGGCTGAAATGTATCCTGGCAGTAGGAATAAAATGCGGAACCTGGCGGGCTTGACTTTCCAACCGCCACCAGTATAATGGCAGTGAATAAAATTAGAAATTAGAGAAAAATAACCCCCCAAAAATGTTGACGACCACCGCAAACGTTTAAAGGTTCACGATTTGAGAATATGCGCTTTGAATGTTAGAACTCTAAACCGACCAGGTGCCTCTATTCAACTGACGGATGTTCTCGAAGAGTATAAGTCTGACATTACTGCTATAGAGGAAATCCGGTTGACTGGATATGGATGTTCCTGTCAATGAACGAATCGCAACCATAAGAGTAAAGGCAAAATACATCACGCTGATATGTGCTTATGCTCCGACAGAGGAGTAAAGTGACGAGGACAAATACGAATTCTACGCCCATCTTGAAGAAACATATAACCGTAGCCCAGGCCATGAAGTCAAAATCGTGCTGTGAGATTTTAATGTTAAAAGAGAATGCCCGGGAGAATGTCTTTAGTCCAACAGTCGGAAAATTAAGTCTGCATACTGATACATTGGACCGGTCCTGGTATGATGGTAAGAACACGCGACTACCATGCGGAGTTCAATTCCCGGTTCGACTCCCGCCTCCAGTCATCTACAATTTTCTTGCATTACCAGCCCGTCGATGTTGTCGACAGCAACGTCGCAGTATAAGTCTCGAGTCAACCGGTATGTCTAGTAAAAGCTTCTCAAACAGTGACGTTCGCATTCGTTGATAAACAAGTAGGTGCCGTTAGTTGTGAATCTAAAAAAAAGCGTGTTAATTCACAACAACGCGTGAATCTATCCCATACCTCATTTTATGGGGTGTAAAGATAAATTAAGTTTTAAGTTTTATACTGACACATCCCCAAACGGAATCGGAATGATTGATTTCTCTGCAGCAAGTAACATGGTAATTAGCAGCACACGATTTGACCAAAAAAACATTCACAAGGCAATGTGGATATCTCCCGATCAAGTTACGAGAAACCAAATAGATCACGAGGTAATCGATGGGACGCTCGCGTCAGTAGTTATAGACTTCCGAATGATTTGGAGTGCGAACTTAGATCCCCACCTCACTACAGTGAAGGTGCCTACTAGGCTAAGCAGGGTGAAAACCCTGCGTAACCCGGCACAGAGAAAGGTGGACATTGCTAACCTGCAGACCATGGATATAGCCAACGCCTATTCGAACAAACTCACTCAACTGCTTCGTGACGCTGCAAATACCGAAAATACTAACGTGCAATGGGAATATATTGCTCACTCGATAAATAGGACTGCGCGGCCTTACTGGGATATGTGAAGCCTTTAAACGATAATGCCTGGTACGATGACGAATGCCGCAATGTTCATGAAAAGTACAGGGAGAAGAGGCGGGAGG
Source organism: Muscina levida (assembly GCA_964034835.1). Taxonomy (NCBI): domain Eukaryota; kingdom Metazoa; phylum Arthropoda; class Insecta; order Diptera; family Muscidae; genus Muscina; species Muscina levida. Next base: position 74,453,910 of record OZ035882.1, read on the forward strand.
CGACTCGACTCTTCAGGCGAAAAAAAACGAGAGCTGAAGGAGCGGAATAATGTGTGCATTCAAGAATACAGAAACAGAGATGAAGCCCGAAAATTCTACCAAAAGATATATGGTAGGGTTTATGGAATAGGTCTTCCCTCCTGTAAAGACAAGGATAGTCATCTCGTTACTGACACCGAGAGCGTACTGAGAGTATGGAAATATCACTTCTGCAGCCTATTGATGTCTGAAAATTCGGTTGCTGTAGATTGTGTACCAATCCGAGACGATAACATAGAGTGTCCCTCTCCGAGCCAAGCTGAGATAACAACTGCCATATCCCAGCTAAAGAACAACAAAGCCGCTGGGGTTGATGGTCTTCCAGCTGAGTTGTTTAAGGTGGGTGGAGATGAGCTTGTTTTAAGCATACAACAGCTCATAGAGAATATTTGGCTTCAGGAAAGGATGCCAGATGATTGGAATCACGGTGTGCTATGTCCTATCTACAAAAAAAGGTGACCGTAGTGAGTGTAAAAACTACAGTGGAATTACCCTCTTACCGATTGCGCATAAGGCCCTGTCTAGCATACTGTGTGAACGTCTTAAGCCAATTGTCGAAATCTTATTGCACCTTATCAGTGCGGCTTTAGACCAGGCAAATCTACGACGGATCAGATATTTACACTATGGCAGATTCTGGAGAAAATCCATGAGAAGCAAATCGACACATACCACCTCTTTGTCGATTACAAAGCTGTCCCAACAATCATCGACTATACGTAGCCATGTCTGAGTTCAGTATCCCTGCGAAGATAATTCGCCTCTGTCGGTGTACCCTTACGAATACCAAATCCTTTGTTCGGATCGGCAAAGATATAGCTGCCCCATTCGATACTACGAGAAGTCTTAGACAGGGTGATGGTTTGCCATGCATACTGTTCAACATAGTGATGGTCGGACGATGCGAGAAGTAACAGCAATCTTCTCATCTGTTGAAAGGGAGTCAGCAAAAATGGGTTTGGCAGTGAATGAGGACACAACAAAGTTAATGGTATCATCAAACAAAGTGTCCACCCTGTGGGGACGCAGCGTGAACGTTGATAACTACTGCTTTGAGGTAGTGGAAGAATTTATCTAAGCAAGTTGTATGTTTTTACTGAGGGTGAGAGTATACTTAAGTCGAAACTTTTTAACTTGTATTAACTTAAATTACATCCTTCATATCTGACCCTTGTTGCCTTGGCACTGCTGAAACCTGGAGCAAACAATTTCAATGACGGTTTGACAGTTTTTACGTAAAAGTATAGCATTTCTCCGCGAATACTTTCCTTTGTTTCCTCATGAGACACTGGGACATAACTTTTAAGGTATTCCAAAAAATTGGACTTAAAGCCTCGCCTTGTTCACTGGTTGTATACTGCAGTGGTAAGATCGATAATACTAGGATACAAGACAAGGTCCAAGAAATGACTAGCCTATGCATTACTGCCCTCCGCACCACTCCATCCGATGCACTAAATGTAATCATGCACTTGCTACCCCTGGTCATAATAATTATCCAGTCTGCCCAAGCTGGGGAAGTAAGACTATGAGAGCTGTCGGAATTATACTACAGACATATATAATTTAATTATACCATCACCCTTAGGGATGAGGGTATATATCATTTGATACGAACCAAAAGTGTAACACATAGAAGGAGTGACTTTAGACCCTAGGTTTCTTTGAACCAAATTCGATTCATGGCTTTTTAAGTCGTTTGAGCCATGTCCGTCTGTCTGTCTGTCTGTCTGTATGTCTGTCTGGTGGCTGTCCGGCTGGTTCGCACGATAACTTTCGAAAGACGAAACCAAATGTTTTCAAATTTTGCACGAGCTATTATTTTCTCAAAACTACTTACGGTATTGCAAATGGGCTCCATGGCCCCACCCCTTCTGGTACCTCCCATACAAATACATCATTCCGCCCACTTTAGAAATCGAGTAATAATATCAATACACCCTAAGGGATCGTCCCCAAATTCTGTATTTAGTAAAGCTATAACAGGATAAAGTTTTGGAAAAAATTTTGAAAGCCTAGCCACGCCCCTTCTGGTACCTCCCATACAAATCTACCTTTCCGCCCACTATAGAGATGGAGAAATAATATCAATAAATTAAACGTGATCGTACCCAAATTCTATTTTTAGTAAAGCTATAACAGGATAAAGTTTTGGAGAAAAAAATTGGATGTATATTCACCCCCCATATCAGATAAGTATTAAATAATCAAGTCGATTTCGGGGTCTACTCCAAAAACCTAAGGCAAAGAATACTAACTACAGCACAAATACTACCATACCTCTAGCTACTTTAAATTTATCAGGTAACTGTCGGTGGGCGTATGCCCAACGTTGTACTCAATCTAGAAATATGTTGTCCCGATAAGATTTAAAGCATTCTCACACAATGCTGCCGCTATCAAAATCCAATGTTTCATTACTTGTGTCCGTCATGGCGAGGCACTGTTTGATTGGAAGGCTCTCAAGGAGACGCAATGAGACTAACTATGGACTTTTGTAGAAACTATAGGGATTAAGAGGAGAAGGAGGAATGCATAGAACTTATTCTCCGCACTTGCTCTGCCTCGCGAATTGGATGGCATCAATAAAGAGCTCATTTTTCTTTAGGGACCTGGGTGATCTGGACGACTCAGGATATCTTTGAGGCTCTCAGGATGGTTCAACAGGGGAAACTAAAGATTTGAATCACCAATGACTTAATTGTCTTAGTAGGTAAGATTTTCAGGCTGCCACTCTAACCTTAACCAACTTCACCTCAAAGAAAAAAGTTTACTGGAGATAAGTCTGGCATACGAGGTGCCATTAAATGTTACCTTTTTGAATTTCACGTTTTGGCGAAAAATTTCACGAACTACACCCAATGAGTGGTTGTAGGTGTGACATGTCACCCCTTATTGCAGAAACCACAATCGTTGCTTAAATCTATTGTTATATTAAAAGTTTTAAACTGGAATTAACAAAGCTACCCTCGTACTAACACAGTCGACAGGAAACCTTCTATGCTCTGATTCATATTGTTTTTTTTTTTTTTTTGAACAGGAAAAGGAGCTAGCAAACTTTATGAAAAGTGAATGCACAAACACATTTGTGTGTCGATTTCAAGTGTTTGAAAATGAATTTTGTATTAGAGCAGAGTGTTGTAAATGTGGTTTCGTGCGTGTGTATGTGTGTGTATATATATATGTGCATTAGGCTTTGTTTGTAATTGTGTCCATAATGTACATACAATTGTCTGCACGTTTGTACGATGTTTGCATTATTTATTTAAAGAATGTTCATTTTCAGGCCTCCGCTTAGGATCCCCTCTACTACACCTCCTCTCTGTCTCTCTCTCTCTCTCTCTTTCTGCCAATTTTTCACAACTGATTTTTTGATTTTCTACATAAGCAAAGACTGATGCAACAACACCGACCGGCATCAGGCCAACAATTGAAACCACATTCGAACTTTGTGGTATTTGAACTGTTTTATGTGGTCAACATTTTCGCATATCCGTTTGCCTTTTACACATCTACACACACAAACCTAAATGCTCATACGTGTATAGCTGTATCGCAACAAAATAATGCATTGACCGGACCTACTCTACTACATTTCGCCACAACACAGTATCGGACAGTATTCCGCTAAAAGGCACAAGCACCGATTGCAAGTGAGTGTTGGAATGTGATATTGATGGGGACGACGACTTTGCGCTTATATTTTGCGAAAATAGTCTTTGTATATATTGGCCCTTTTGCAATTGTGGTTGTGAGAAAGCAACAGAGTGTATAAATATGTGCGAGAGGATGTTCTCTATTCCGTTTAAATACTAAAACCACATATCTTCAAAAGAAACAAAGTATTATACAAACGCAGCAAAAGATATACTCGTTACACAAAAATAGTAACCCTACTCCAGACTCGTAAATGTTAGAAACGTCATGGGCACGACTGGTATTATAACCAAATCGGAAATACTTTTAAATTCAATAATTATGTAAAAAAAAAACTGTGCAATTTCGTGATTAATAGTTTTGTACTGCTATCATTTGATAACAAACTGTCCATCACTGTGTCCTTTACGCAGTTTTCCCCTCAGGACATATTTAATTAGTAAATAAATCAATATTTAACAATTTATGCCGTTGGGGATGTAAAGTGAATCTGGCATCTCAAGCCGACTCACAACCTCCTTCATAAATAGCGGCAGATATCGAGCGACGACCTCTAATGTTTGTGCTAGCCAGCTGCCTTCAGGTCCTTTACTGCCTATGACAACACGAGAAAGAAAAAGTTACAGACGGAACCTCCCAAATTTTGACGACCACCTAAAATGTAATAAGAAACCTGATTTAAGGATATGCACCTGGAACGTCCGGACTATATATAGAGAAGGTGCCACTATACAACTGGCTGATGTCCTCAAAAAATATAAGGCTGACATCACCGTCACCCATTAGATGAGATAGACAGGGCAAGGATGCTCGCGACGTACACATTGTGAAATTTTTTACAGCTACCATGTCGAAAAGCACGAATTTGGATGTGGATTTGCAGTTGGAGAGAGACTCAGACATCATGTCTAGCGATTCAATCCTGTTAGTGATCTAATAGCCCAATCCGCATCAAGGCGAAATATTCCCCGACGGAAAATAAAGGCGATGAGATTAAAGAGACTTTAATGCAAAAAAAGGCAGGGAAGATGTTCTTGGTCCATCGATCGGTAAATTCAGCCTGTATAGCGACAAGTCAGACAACTGGTTAGCTTCACGGCGGGAAGGAACATGGTAGTGAGTGGAAACAGATTCCAGCACAAAGATATCCACAAGAAAACTTGGATATCTCCCGATCAAAACACAAAAAACAAATTGATCATGTGGTAATTAATGAAAGGTATGCATCTAGTGACATGGAGCGAAAAACGCAAGTAACCAAACACAAAGAAAACTGGACATTGTGAAGCAGCGAACCTCAGGGATAGCCACTGCCTACTCGAATCAGTTCACTCAACTACCATGACACAACGGCTCCACTTCTGACATTCTCGAAACACCGCCAAAATAGTCGTGCTTGAATATGAAAAACGGCGCTCAGACGAATCCTTGCTCGATGAAGAACTATGCTTAGCATCTGAGGAACAAGATGCTGCTTATACAGCAACGCTACAGCCAATTGTAACCCGGGCTGTTAGGTAACGGCACAAGGAGACTGTAAAACAGGCGAGACAGATATTTAGGAGAATAAAACGTCAGTTGAAAGATCGGAAGAACGAGGATATAGAGCAATACAGGGATAGAGCTGAGGTCCGAAAATTGTGCCAGCAAGTAAAAGCAAAAGGCTACGGTAATGGGCTCCCTTCCTGTAAGGACAAGGATGGAACTCTGTTTACATATACGCAGAGTGTGCTGCATATATGGAGAGAACACTTCCAGAAAGTTCTGGTTCCAGAAGGCAGCGCTTGTGAAGGTATCACGTCAATTGTCACCGACGGTCTGGATTGCCACCACCATGTCAAGCAGAGGTAAGTAGAGCAATATAGCGGCTAAAAAATTATTAAGCATGCACCAGCTTTGACGCACGGTTGGAATCTCAGCGTATTATGTCCTGTGCTGAAAAAAATATGATCCAAACGTGAGCTCCAACTACAGCGGGATCAGCCTTTTTCTCATCGTATATAAAGTCCTGTCAAGTGTGCTATGTGAAATACTAAAGCCAGCGTTATCTAACCTAGTCGGGCCTTATCAGTGTGACTTTAGACCTGGTAAATCAACAAATGACTAGATATTCACACTTTGGGAAATCCTGGAAAAGACAAAAGAGAAACAAATGGACACGTAACTTCTCGAAGGCATGGCGAATTTGGTATTCCAGTGAAACTGATACGCCTTTGCGGAATGACGCTGACTGACACAAAGTCTTCATTGGCAAAGACATTACGGAGCCAGAGGAGGCCTAAAACAAGGCGACGGTATATTGTGACCTCTACAACATAATGAAGGAGGTGATAATTAGTGGCACGATATTCAACAAAAGCCACATCCTACTCGTGTACGCTGATGACGTTGACATCATCGGTCGATAACTGGGGGATGTGACTGCAGCCTTCTCATGTATACAGAAGGAATCAGCGAATGGGTCTAATGGTGAACGAGGACTAAACGAAGTTATTAGTTTCAACAAACAAAGAATGTTCTCGTTTGGGAAACGGCGTAAACGTTGACAACTATAATTTCGGGATGGTAGTTAATTTGATCTTCCTAGGCTCTGCCATCAACTAACCAATTAATGTCAGCTTCTAAATCCGGAGAAGAATCCTGCTTGCTAATAAATGCTACTATGGACGTAGCAAGCGATTTATTGACAGAGCCCTCTATCGACGAACAAAATCCAGCTGTACCAGATACTGGTTCTACATATACTGGTTCTACCAGACGCATTAAGGTGCAGTGAGTTGAGTTGGCTGGGTCATGTTGTAAGCATGAACGAAAATGCTCCAGCTCGAAAAGTCTTCGACAATGAACTCGATGGACGGCGCAGAAGAGTGCGACCAAAACTCCGTTGGAAAAACCCGGTTACTGAGAACTTTACCGAACTTGGTGTGACTAACTGGAGAAGAAGCGCAGAAGATCGAGGAGCTTATAATATTTTTCTACGTGCGGTATATAACCAAGGGTATTGCAAAGAAGTGCCAGCTAAGTAAGTAAGTAAGAAAGTCATGTTAGCAACACGGGTCATGCGCACATCCATGACTCTAGATGCATGCCTTCTATCAATAACCAACTGATCAATTTAATTATACCATCACCCTTAGGGATGAGGGTATATATCATTTGATACGAACCAAAAGTGTAACACATAGAAGGAGTGACTTTAGACCCTAGGTTTCTTTGAACCAAATTCGATTCATGGCTTTTTAAGTCGTTTGAGCCATGTCCGTCTGTCTGTCTGTCTGTCTGTATGTCTGTCTGGTGGCTGTCCGGCTGGTTCGCACGATAACTTTCGAAAGACGTAACCAAATGTTCTCAAATGTTTGCAAATGGGCTCCATGGCCCCACCCCTTCTGGTACCTCCCATACAAATACATCATTCCGCCCACTTTAGAAATCGAGTAATAATATCAATACACTTCTGTATTTATTAAAGCTATAACAGGATAAAGTTTTGGAAAAAATTTTGAAAGCCTATCCACGCCCCTTCTGGTACCTCCCATACAATTCTACCTTTCCGCCCACTATAGAGATGGAGAAATAATATCAATAAATTAAACGTGATCGTACCCAAATTCTATTTTTAGTAAAGCTATAACAGGATAAAGTTTTGGAGAAAAAAATTGGAAGTATATTCACGCCCCATATGGTACCTCCCATACACATCTGGTACCGCCCACTTTGGAAATCGATTAATATTATTAAAAGACCTAACGCGATCGTGCCCAAATTCTGTATTTGGTAATGTTTAAGCAGGATAAAGTTTTGGAGAAAAAATCTGGAAGTCTAGACACGCCCCTTCTGGTACCTCCCATACAAATGTACCACTCCGCCCACTTTAGAAATAGGGTTATAATATCAATACACTCGACACGATCGTGCCCAAATTCTGTATTTTGTTATGTTATCACAGGACAAAGTTTTGGAGAAAAAATTGGAAGTCTAGCGACGCCCCTTATGGTACCTCCCATACAAATGTACCTTTCCGCCCACTTTAGGGATGTAGTAATAATATCAGTACACCCAACGCAATCGTGCCCAAATTCTCTATTTAGTAAAGCTATAACAGGATAAAGTAATGGAGAATAAATCTGGAAACCTAACCACACCCCTTCTCGTACCTTCCGTACAAATGTACCACTCCGCCCACTTTAGAAATGGAGTAATAATATCAATATAATAGAAAATTATTTGTTTTACTGAGGGTAAGGGTAAATGTAAGTTGGGCTGCCCGACTGAAACTTTCTAACTGGTTTTAATTACAAATCGGTTAATTTAAATACCTCAAGACTTAAACTATATCTTATATTGGGTGATGGTATTTATCAGTCAGTTTAACTGACTGAAATTTCTGTACTGGTTTTTTGTTTTGATCGGTGGTTAGCCAATTTGGCTTGTGGAATATCATTGTGCCGAATTCTGGATTCCCACACTACCACGTTCCCTGCCGCTGTCGGATGTTTTGGTATGTAGGCGGAATTTACCGATCGATGGACCAAGAACATCATCCCTGCCTACTTTAGAATTAAAATCTTCCAGGAAGGTTTTAATGTCGCGGATTGTGGTTGTTCGATCACTTACAGGATTGAATCACGAGACAATCTGTCTGAGTCTCTGGCCAATTACAAATCCACATCCAAATTCGTGATTTTCCGGTTGATGAGGCAGGAGTGGGCGACCACAACTTCGTGGAATGGACCAGGTGAATGAGTTGATATCTAAATTTGGTGTGACCATATATCTACGGAGCGCAATAGACCGAAGAGTTTGAAATTGTTCTATACGTACGGCAATTGATGGATAAATGCTAACTGAAATTTCTTAAACTTATGCACCCATTAAAAGCTGCAATATTTATATTAGAGGATTGGCTCTTAATTGGTTAACAAGATGAAAACTTCTAATTATGCAACAATTTATACGAAACATTACAGTAGGATGGGATCTTTATGTTCACGTAATCAACGTAATCAACTTTTATTTAAGTCGCAAAATCGATTCTCATTTGGGTTTCCATACAAATAGGACGGACTTAGTAGATTTGTATGTATGGCGATGAATACATATATGTGACTCTTCATTTTCTTGATTTTTGTTTTTCCGTGGATCTCTCTGCTGAGTGTCGGCTGCCCCCCCCTACAGCTTGGGAAATTTGTTAAAATGCCGGAAAATATGAAGATCAAAATAAAAAAGTACAGAAATTTCACTAAGGTGAACAGACTGATAAAAACTTTCACCCTATGTTCATTCTCCAAAATTCTAGTGGATATTTTTTAACTCTGAGTCAATGAAATTAACTGATTTTTAAGTAAAAGTACTTAAGTATTGTTATTGTCTTGCTTGTCCAGTGGTAACTGTTGCCCAGACGGTTACAGGCATATATCAAAGCTGTAGAAATAGTTACAGTTTAGAAAGTGCATATGAATTCACTAAATATTAAGAGTTCCTTCTTGAAATTATTGGGAAAATTGACACTACCTTGTATTGGAAGTACTAGTACGCAGAACGAGGCCCTTTTTTTATTCGTAAGTTAACGTTCAATAAGCGATAAGATTGTGCAAAAATTTATCTGTATTGTGCAGTGCACTTGCAACAAAGAAACATGGTATGTATGTAAATGTATATGGGTGAATTTGGTCATTTGTTTGAAGGTACCAAAAGGGTTGTAGAAAATGTTTCGGTATTCTGAGATTTTATCTACTGTTGTAAGATAATTAAACTGACCAAATTCAAATATCGTCCAGTTTTTCATTAGGAAGTTAAAACTAAATTTGGAAAATAATAAAACTGTTAAATCTTTAAAAGAATCAGTAAGGTTTACTCGAGTTATCCTGCACACCAGCCATTCGAACAGACAGACGAACATGTCTCCAGAATTGCATTCGCTATTCAGATACTTTAGGTCCAACGTGTTTCCTTTAATATATTACACTTCTTCTCGTGTCAAATGATATAGAGGGTGGACCAAATACAAGTTAGTTTTAAAATCATAGATTATTTTAATCCATTATCAAGGTCTTGGAAAATTCGAGTAACAGAATAAGCTACTTCGATGCAGCCAATTAAACGATCACAGTAAAAATATTAAAAAAATCAATCGAGTGTGGAATTAAGAATTTTTGAGGCAACTGATTCCGTACTCGATTTCCTAATCGATTCTTTTAACAAGACATGAGACTAAATTAATTAGTTCTTTGTATTTTTAAATTACATTCAGTGAAAAAAAAAATATACAAGACTAGACTCAGCGATTTTAACCTAATTCGGACACGAGGAATCGAACTACATCGTTAGATTTTTGAGTTACAATATCAGTTTCGTACAAGTTTTTTTTTAAGTTTATTTTTATACTTTCAGTATTGATTTAAGAGGTTGAATAGATTTTTGACAAGCTATAGTTGGGGTTTCGGATAAGCTTGACTTAATTAAAACAACTTTGTCGAAGACGGCATATCCGAAAATCTAACTATAGTTTGATATAATCGAATTAAGCCCATAAAGCCCTTCCATTGAGAAAAAATATTTTAACAAGAAATTTATATAAAGTGCCCATGATAACTAAAAAAAGGAAACTATTTCAGGGTTAGGAACTTAAGGGCTTAAATCGATTGTCGCAGACTATAGTTGGGTTTTCGGATATGCCGTCTTCGACAAAGTTGTTTGAAATAAGTCAAGCTTATCCCCTTAAAACACTACTCAAAGTTAGGGTTCGGCTTTGTCTTCGAAAATTTTTATAAAAAACTATCACAGTGGAATTAATCGAGTAATCACTAATATTTGTTTGTTTGTTTTAAGCATGTGTTTTGTAATGCATACTTAGAAATTGGCAACAAGAAAAGTAAGTGATTATACGGGAATGAGCTTCCCATATTTTTTTTGCTGAAAAGTTGTGATCCATTATTAATGGGAATGTTTTGACCAGTTTTTTTACTGTCGTCGATTAAAAACTAAAAAGATTTTTGGTCCAGTCTGCAGAAATGAAAAATATCGATATTTTCAAAAAAGGATCAGCTGGGATTTCAACTCAAGCATTTTTATGATGTATGATCGACCCAAAACACAGTGGCATTTAAACTTTTTATCGTCATTTTTATGCAACCTAAAACTGTTTTAAACTCTTAAAAAATCGTATTTTTCATTATTTATTTCTATTTTGTACCTATTTCATTTAAAAAAGCATAGCATTTTTAATTTCGATAAACATGCAATTGAAAGTGATTTATTGGCTCTTTATTGAATTTTTGATGATTTTGTAGGGCTATAACAATGTGAAGGGGTTATCATATGAAATCGGATTGTTGAGAAGAGTTGTTTGTTTTGCTTTTGGCTATCTTTTTGTCATATAATGTCTGGTCGAGTTCTTAGCAATTTCTGAAATAAGTGTGAAAACCCATAGAAAAATATGACAAAATTTTACTACTTTTTTACAGTTTTGCCGTTTTGAGTAAGATTTTGTTTATTGGATTTTATTTCAAGGTAAAATTTTTAGATCTGATTAAGAGCTAAAAAACCTTAGCTTATAATTCTAAACCTAGTTAGGGTTTTTCTTCAACAATCATAAGCTTTCAGATTTTGGTGGTCTCAATTGGTTCAAGACTGTGAAGTTTGAAAATGTGCTACTGTTTTATTGTATTGGTCTTTTTAAATGAAAAGCACAATACTTAGCCTAATTATAAACACATAATATTATTTTATTTGCAGTTTAAAACTGAATTTTTGGTATATATGCAAAAAGTTTCTAGTGACTTACTAACATAGTTTTTGTTTTACAGAAGACTTTCTTTAAACTTAACATTTATTTTTCATGTTATATATTAAGATTTGTTCTAATCTGATAATAATTGCGAGCAGGACAATATAGTTTATTGCGGAAGTTCAAAATTTTGTGGACACGTAATCCAAAAAATATTTGAAATTGAAGTCAAAAATTATTTTTTCATCGACTTTGATACATTTTAAAAAAAATAACGATAAGGAATTCAGAATAAAAAAATGTTAGCTCTGTGCACAATTTCATTTCCAATAACACAAGAATACAATTTTAAAAATCGCTCAAGAATTGCGGCGAAAAAAACAAAACAACTAAGATTATTATAAATAATTTTTTGGTACTACTTGAATTCGACGACTTAAATTTTGTAAAAAAATTTTCTGATCTTGAGCCAAATTTGTTGTATCATTACGATACACTAACGTAAATTAATAAAAAAAATTTAGTCTATCTTTGTTGAATAAAATATTGTCAAAACAATGAGTATTGATTTTTCGTTAGGTACTTAGTTTTCATTATTTTTTGTAAACATGCTATAAACATGAAATGTAAAACCGACTGCCCCCCCCTACATCAGATCCTGGCTACGCCCTTGTGTCTACCTACCTATATATATACATATAAATATTACAGTGATAAAAGTTGCAATCACAAAATTCTTACCTTTCGGCCATCAATGGCAAAATTCAATCAGCTTTAGTTTTTGTATGTGTGTTTGTGTTTTTTTTGCCCGGCAGAGTATTTATATTTGCTTTTGTGTGGTTTTTGCGTTTCTGATGGTTTTTGAAGTACTCGGATGTTTGATTTGTTGCCGCATTGCTGCAGACGTACACCACGCATATGTTATACGCGAGTACATACATATGTACGATGGTGTGTAATGGTAATCGCATGAAGAGCTTTGTTGCACTTAACGTTTCACTTGCAGTGCATATCCTCACTGGCACCACCATCACCACCAACGGCACCAGCACCAACATCGAAACGGCCAACAGGACGTGCAACGCACACGGCGATGCACATTCCTCTAAATGACCGAAAAATGTTGACTCTGTGCTGAAATTGCTGGCTGTAAAATGGAAGGTTTTGTTTTTGACCGTTTCCCTACCGTCAATTGTAATTTAGTGGCCATTTCGTTAAATAAAATTCCATTTTTTACCACAAAGTACATTTGGGCTTTTCCTCCTGCTTCCGCTTTTTGGTATTCCCTGTAGGTTGTGTGCGTTTGTGTCTCGAAACTTGGCTGAGAAATTTTGTTGATTAAGTTTCAACATGAAACAATGATTTGTGGGCAATGCGTTTTTTTCGGGTTCTGCTGAAATGAAATTGGACAAACGACGGATATAAAATTAAATGATTTTTTAATACAAAGATTTGTAGTTTACTTTGTGGCACAATAAAATAGAAGGGAAAAGATTTTGGACAATATTGAAAAAGTATTCAAATGGTATAAAGAAAAGTAGATAAGAGAAAAAACTAGACCAGATAAAAAACACTTTCGTATATTAGAGATTTATATGTGCACAGCACTTTAGTAAGATCATTATTCGTAACAGAGATAATTTGTTTGAATATCTTCCCAGAATATAAAATGTAAGGTTTGTTAAGTTTCGAGCTGCACCCTTTTTATACAAGCATACAACATGACCTAGCCAACGCAACCGCTGTACCTTAATACGACTGACCACCTCATTGTCGGAAAACAGCTTGTACAGCTCATGATTCATACGACATTTCTACTCTTCGTTTACGATGATAGGTCTATATATTTTACGGAGTATTTTCCCTCGTATACTGCCAGAACCGATTCAACCGCTTGTGGCATTGCCCATAATTTTGGTACATATATCAAGGCAGGTAAACCCAGTATGTGATCTAGTTGGATTTGCGTTCGTCGAGAATGGTCTTTGTCATTTATCGATTGCTTAGTCCGTAGTAGCATTAATTAGAAAGCAGGATTCTTCTCCGCATTTTGAGGTTGACACTTTTAGTTTTATTGATGACGGATCCTAGGTATATAAAATCTTGTACCTCTTTTAAATAGTAGTTTGCAACCTTCACGAAGCGTCCCAAACGAGTAGATTCTTTGCTAATTAAAACTAATAACGACGCTTTGTCCTCTTTATCCTAGGACCCACTTTTGCTGATTCCTTCTGTATACCGGAGAAGGCTGCAGTCACATCCTGCTGTTTTTAACCAATGATGTGTACGTCATCAGCGTACGCAGGAAGCATTTGGCCTTTGTTTTATATCGTGTCACTTCCTGAATTTCATCTTCATCACTATGTTGAAGAGGTTAAACGATAGGTTTTCGCCTTGTTTTAGACCTCGTCTGGCATTGAATGGTTCCACAAAGATGTTAAAGCTTCGCAGGTATGCCAAACTCAGCCATGGCTTCAATTAATTTCTGACCTATTGGGTTGCCGAGGGTAACTTCATAATCGACAAAAAGATGGTACGTATCGATATTGTTCTGTGCCAGGTTCTGTCGAAGTGTGAATATCTGGTCAGTTGTTCACTTACCAGGTCTAAAGCCACATTGATAAGGCCTAATCTGATGGGATAACTCTGGCTTTAGTATTCTACATAGCACACTCAACAGGACCTTATATGCGATGGGTACAAGGCTAAACCCGTGTTAGTTGAAGCACACACTTAGATCACCTATTTTTAGCACAGGCCATCATACGCCAATCATCGGGCATGCACTAATTAAGCCACACCGTGCGAAGTAACTGGTGCATGATCATTATCACCTAATTACCGCCGGACTTGATGAGCTCTGTCCGAGGACCATCAGTACCATGCTGTTTTATTATTTTTTGGCCGCAATATCGCTCTTATTACCTCGGATAAGCTTGATCGTGGGCAATCTAAGCCGCCATTGACAATTGGCGTGATATCTTCATTTGTGCTGCTTTCCGGAACCAGCAGTTGCTGGAAATGTTCTCTGATTATATGCAGTACTCTCTGCGTATCTGTAACCTGAACTCCATCCTTGTACTTACAGGAGGGGATCCCATTACCGTAGCCTATTGCTTTAACTTTCTGGTAAAATGTTCAGGCTTCGCCTCTAGCCCTCTATCTCTCTCTATATCCTGATTCTCCCTTTCCTTATTCCTACGTTTTTATCGCTTAAATAGCTGACTCGCCCGTTTAACTGTCTCCTTGTGCCGTTCCCAACAGGCCGGGTTACAATTGGCTGTAGCGTTGCCCTATTGCAGCAACATTCTGTTCCTCAGACGCAAAGCTTGATTCTCCACGCTTGTTGTAGCGGTTGCCATGGAATGCGCAATATGCTACCACTTTGTATCAGGAAAGTCAGAATTAGAGGTCTTGCGTCTTAGTAGTTGGGAGAGCTGGTTGGACTAGGCGGTGGCTAACTAACATTGATAGGTTAGGCTGTGCTATTTTTAGCACAGGCCTATTTTCAGCACGTTTTTATCGCTTAAATAGCTGACTCGCCCGTTAAACTGTCTCCTTGTGCCGTTACCAACAGGCCGGGTTACAATTGGATGTAGCGTTGTCCTATTGCAGCAACATCCTGTTCCTCAGACGCTAAGCTTGATTCTCCACGCTTGTTGTAGCGGTTGCCATGGAATGCGCAATATGCTACCACTTTGTATCGGGAAAGTCAGAATTAGAGGTCTTGCGTCTTAGTAGTTGGGAGAGCTGGTTGGACTAGGCGGTGCCTAACTATGGGGTTTGCAGCATCACGATGTCCAGCTTTCTTTGTGTTTGTTCAATTTTTGCTCGGCCCTATCTTGTGGGCACCTTAGGTGCAACCATGGACTATGCGCAGTTCCATGAAACTAGATGCATGCCTGCCATCAATTACCACATGATCAATTTGATTTTTGGTGTTTTGATCGGGGGATAGCCAAGTTGCCTTGCGGATATCTTTATGCTGAAATCTGGTTGCACTCACTACCATGTTTCTTCCCGCTGCGTAGCTACCCAGCAAACAAAATGTTCAGACATCGGTCAGAAATCGGTACGACAGTCGGCAAAAGTCGGGCCGAAGTTGTAACTAAAAACGTATGGAGTGGTTGACACGAAGTCTGACCGACGCAGCTTGAGGAAATCTTATGTATGTACAAAATGTTGTATCGACGTCTGAACGATTTCTGAGTGTCAATCGAGGGAACTTCTGAAGGGAAATTCGATGCTTCGTTACGAATTCGGACCGATATCTTACCAAATATCTGCAGCAATTCGGATGTTCTTGCTGACGCGTCATACCGATTTCTGCCCGAAGTATTTAGGAAAATATCTTCCGATATCGGATCCGAAATCTGACCGAAATCGTTACTAACAACGTATTAAGCGGTTGACACGTTGTCTGACCTACTCAGCTGAGGGAAATCTGAGGTACGACATGTCGTACCGATGTGGTAGGAAATTGTTAAGGTAAGTTCGTTGATTCTTCAATAACATTATGTTGTTTCTTCCGACACCGAGTTCTGAAATCGCTGTGAACCCGATCAGATAAAATTTTACTTCAACGAGTCGTACCGAATTCTGTACGTAAAAGAGTTCAGACAATGTGCAGACGTGTCGGATATCAGCCAATAAACCCGTTATCGGAAGTGTCAATATGCAGGCTGAATTTACAGATCGATGGAAGAAGAACATCTTCCCTCACTATTTTACATTAAAAGCTCAATTCCAAATTTCCCACAACAATTTTAATGTCACAGGCAGGGCAGCGTTAATATATTTCCTCCAGGCGCTCATAGAATATATTTTTAATGTGCTCGTTTAAGTCTTCCTTCGAGGTCTAAATCATCAGCGTGATGAAGAAATATTTTGCCACGATGCGGATTATGACTATTCGCTCACTAACAAGGTTAAACCGCGAGACAGGTGGTTGTAGTCTCTTGCCGACTAAGAATCTGCATTCAAATTCGTATTTTTATGCTTGGTAGCTGTAAACTATGTCACAGTTCTTTCGTTGTGTCCATCCCTGTCCAGATCATCGCATTTCCTGTATGACGGTGATGTTAGCCTTGTATTTGTCGAGGATATTCGCCACTTCAATAAAGGCACCATCTCTGTAGAGAGTTCGAACATTTCAGGTGCATATCCTCACATCATGGTCCTTATAAGGTTTGCAGGGGTCGTCAACATTGGAGGGTTCCTGTTTATTAATTTCTTCGCATTTTTATAATACCTGTTTTAATTAACTACAGTTTCTTGGGGGTGCTAAAGCCACTAAGAGGGACTTTGTGTTTAGCTTCTGCTTAGCACTTTAGTAAAATAATTAATCAGAACACAGATAACACAGTGCAACACACTTTTTCGGGGGTGAACCAAACCAATACCAAACGATATCATTTAAATATCTTATACCATAACCATGCCCATGATGGTATTTGTTCGAATTTTCGTCTTCTCATAAGCGAAAACATATGGATTTGTTTTAGCTAATGTCAATAACAAAACATCACTCTGAATACTCAATGTCAGTGTGTGATTGATCAATCATTGACAGTATAAATTGACGAAGAAATACTAAGTACTTTTTACAATACCAATGCCAGACAAAATATTCTATGTTACCAAATAGTGTACCTAAGCAGAGCCGTGTTACTTTTCATGAGTGATCAGTCACATTCGACTTCTGTTTTATTTTGCAGATCAACCTTTTATGCGCATTAATCATACTAACGTCATGCAGGGAAATGGTCAGCGTGCTACCATCTCATCATAAATCGATTCATGTGTAACTGTTAAACGAAACACTCACACAAAAAAACACACACACACACCAAGTTTAATTTCCTTTCAATTCCGCAACGTTTTTCGTGACGTTGCTGCTATTCCCCGCTGCAGCGGTTGTTTGTATTTGATTTTGCTAATGACAAACTTGACCAGAAATGTTAATGTGAAATTTTGTCATTTTACTTTTGTTGCACACACCCGCACATACATACATCCACATATGCATGATGACAATACAAATGACCATGTTTCGTTGACCATGTAGACTCCTACAAATGGACTGAACTGACCGGGTCATTACATCAAACCATTGCGTCAGTGATGGTACAAATAATAAATGTACTTTGTGGCATAATATTTGTACAATTTGTACCGGTGGTGGCATGGTGGTTAAAACACACGACTATCATAAGGGAGATCGATTTTTGTCTCAGACATCTATATTTTCTTTCATTATTTCAAAATTAAGAATTACAATTCCTTTAATCTGTTTATATAACGTTTCCCTACATAAGCAACATTTTAACTTTTCCAATCATCAAATGATTTTGAACTGGGTTTATTTTGTAGCAGTTACAATAAAACTGTTGTACTTCGTGGCGTATGATTTACGTGGAATATTACTTTTGATAATCATACGCCACCATATAGTATTTATTTGATGTCAAATAAAGGGGCTAAAACGTGAAAAATTCTCCTATACATTACTTACTAACTTCAAATCTATATTTAATTATTATGGCATGTAACTTGACAAAACGAATGATGCAGAACTTCTTCTTGTTAGGGCTACTTTCACGTGCAGTTCTCAGAATTGAGTCCCAAATAGTTTCAGAAATTTACCACTACATTATTTAAGTATTTAAATACAATTCAGCAATAAACCTTTAGTTTAATTAATCATTATACAGTCGACAAAAACAAAACCTCTTTAGTAAGTTCTTCTAATTTTATGTACATAGCTATCCTAAATGTCATTCCTGATCCACATACCTCTTAATGTGCGATGACTTACTATTGACGTCGAATACATTAATACACACACACATACTACATTTTGTGGCCTGCAATTGTATCGTAAGTTAACTGTGAATAAGGGTAAGCCCAGAAGTTTTGCGTCATTTTTATGACATTCTCACACATTCGCGACTTTGAGCAGCCAGTACGAGAGTCGTCAACTCCTTTTTTAGTTCTACATGCATGTGGCAGTTATCGCCAGTTCAAGCGATGATAGAACCGACGAACGGATGATGATGATGATGGCGGCGCTATGATGGTGACGTTAACCACAATATAGCAAAACTTTTTGATTACTTTGTGTTAAGTGCAGCTGTGGGCCAAATGAGTTTGTTGTTGCTTGCTTTTGTCCATCTAGCCAGTTTTTATAGCCGTCGGTCGAATGATATTTGACTTTAAGCAAAAGTAATTGCCTTTTTGCCGTTTTGACTAGAGACTTGTGTATGGCAAATGTGCGGGTTGTGGGGAAGCGTCATTCTTTTATATGCATCTAAGGCAATTAAAACAAAAGGTTAAAAAAATATATGGCGGCAAAATGGAAAAAATATAGCGAGCAAATTTATTTAAAAATATTGCATACATCGATGACTTTTGAGGTATATGCAGAAGCTAATATAAAATAGGTGTGTAGAGATAAATAGAAATTAAAAAAAAATTTTAAATATGGATAACTCCATGAGTAGTTGTGTTAATAGTTAAGTCTCTGGAATATCGCTGGATAATTGTATAAGCAGTACTTTGTAATATTTGTGAAAGCATGAGTAAGATTCATGAAAACACGAAAAGGGTAAAGTAAGAAACGGAATTTCCCAAATGTTAGCAACCCCCAAACCTAATGACTGCCATGATTAAAGGACATGCATATGCAGGGATGCTCGCTACGTAAAAATTACGACATCTATTACAGCTGCCAAGCCCAAAAAATGTAAAATGTAGTAAGGAATGACGTTCTTGGTCCATCGATCGGTAAAATCAGCCTGCAAATCGACACGTCCGACAACGGGTTTAGGCTGGTGAGCTTCGCAGCGGAAGGGAACATGGTTTTCAATGGAACCAGATTTCAGTATAAAGATATCTTTAAGGTAACTTGACTATCCCGATTAAAACACCAAACATCAAATTGATCATGTGGCAATCGATGGAATTTATGGAAAGCATCCATTTAGTGTAATGGACTAGTATGTGATCGGTGGCGCTAACATAGGCCCAATGAGCTCGAAAAACCGAGGAATTAAGTAGACTAAGGTTAGTATTATCCTTAACAAAATTATGGAACCTGTACTGAATCTTCAAAGGAAACCTTGGAAATACCAACAAACAGCCACTTCCTAAGTGGAGAGTCCAATACTGCAACTGTCATATCTATAAATTCTGCGAACAAATCAAAAAAGCAATCAACAGTTTCGATCCTTTTAAATCCCCTGCCGAACTTTGACAGGCCTTGGAGATACTATTATCGTATTTGATGTCTATCTGTAACGGCTGTGTGAAATTCTTGTACTTGCCAATAAGATGGAAAACGGCAAAGATTGTCTGCAACCCAATGGCAGAAAAACCGCCCAGACGAATCCTGGTACGATGAAGAATGTCGCAGAGCTTTTAAGGAGATGCTGCTTATAGGGCAACGCTACAACCAATTGAGGGGGTCAGAAGGAAATAAGTGCAAGTGACAAAAAGTTCATTTTGGGATATTCGACTTCAAGGTTTCCCATTTAGGTGAAAATTCAGATATTACTTGAACTGTTCTTCCGCTAGATATCTTACTTAAGTGGTCCATTAAAACTTACGAACGTGGTTCATAAGTTTGAGGCCTGAAGTACTAAAGAATTCCACACGCTTCGGTTTTGTGCGTGTGTTCTCCAATTAGTCCTACCAGATGGTGGCACGTCGCCTACCACTTGGTCCTTCCAACGGAGTTTGGGTCTCCCTGCTCTGCGCCGTCCTTCAGGTTCGCCTTCAAACACCTTTCTCGCTGGAGTATTTACATCCATCCTGGAAACATGACCCAGCCATCGAAGTTGTTGCATTCTGACTCTTTTAGCCACGTTGATGTCGTGATAAAGCTCATACAGCTCATGGTTCATCCGATGTCGAAACTCGCCGTCGACATAGATAGGACCATAAATTTTTCGGAGTACTTTTCTCGCGAATACTCCCAGGTTTTGTATGGCCGTTGTCGTAATCACCCATGATTCGGCAACATATGTACAAAAGACCGGTAAGATTAGCACCTGGTAAAGCTGTTTCTTAATATTCCGATATAAGGTGGTATTACTAAAGTACTGCCGAAGTCCGTAAAAACATCTATTGGCTAGCACTATTCTCCGCTTAATTTCTTGGCTGACATTATTTTTCTTATTGACGGAAGATTGGAGGTAGGTAAACTCATCAACTACCTCAAAACAACGTTCCCATCGAGAGGACTCTTTGTTCGTCGATATCATTCTTTTTGTTTTGTCCTCGTTGACCGCTAAACCCATTTTTGCCGACTCCTTTTCTAGTGATGAGAAGACTGCAGTAACATCCCGCAGATTTCGGCCAATGATATCTATATCATCGGCGTAGGCTAGTGGCATGTGGTTTTGTGGAATATAATGCCAGACATGTTGACACCAGCCTTTCTCATCACCTTCTCCATAACTATATTAAATAGTGTACAGGACAGGCTATCGCCCTGCCTGAGACCTCTTTCCGTGTTGAATGTTTCAGACTGATCTTTACCAATCTTAATCGAGGATTTGGTGTTTTCTAAGGTACACCTGCAAAGTCGAATTAGCTTTGCAGGAATACCAAACTCAGACATGGCCTCATAAAGCCTATTCCTTATCGGAGAGTCGAAGGTAGCTTTGTAGTCGACAAAGAGGTGGTAGGTGTCGATCTGCTTTTCATGAGTTTCTTCCAAGATTTGTCGTAAGGTGCATATTTGGTCCGTCGTAGATTTTCCAGGTCTAAAGCCGCACTGATTTGGTCCAATTAGTTTTTCCACAATTGGCTTTATACGTTCAAACAATATGCTTGAAAAGACCTTGTACGCAATTGGTAATAGGCTTATTCCACGGTAGTTCTTACATTCACTACGATCTCCTTTCTTGTATATGGGACATAACAGACTGGGACTCCTATCCCCGGGCATGCTCTCCTCTTGCCAGATGTTCTCCATGAGTTGATGCATGCTCCTAATCAGCTCCTCCCCGCCAGCCTTAAACAATTCAGCAGGGAGACCATCGGCTCCAGCAGCTTTGTTGTTTTTAAGGCGAGAGATGGCCATACGTATCTCGCTCTGGCTCGGAGGTGGACAGTTAATACCATCGTCAAGGATCGGGGCGGGGTCTTTTGGAGTGGTGTCAGTATCCAGTAAATTTCGAAGTGATCTCTCCGTATCTTCAGAACGTAATCCGGGTCCGTCACTAGCTGACAATCGCTGTCCTTGCAGGAGGGCAACCCTGTTCCACGCATTCTCGCTTTAACTCTCTTGTAGAATTTTCGGACTTCCCCTCTACTTCGGAGCAACTCAGTGCACTCATCCTGCCTCTTCTTCAGCTCCTTCTTTTTTCTTCTAAAAAGACGAGTTGCCTCTCATCTCTTCTCCCTGTGCCGTTCACGAACAGCTCGCGTTGCCATTGGCTGCAGTTTTGCCCTGTATGCAGCATCCGTCTCTCTCGTGGCATTACGACATTCATCATCGTACCAGGCATCTTCTTGAGATGGCTTTGAGTACCCAAGTACGCTTCTCGCAGCCCGTTCTAAGGAGTCGGCTATATTTTGCCACTGCGAGATTATATTATTAGGGGTTGGAGCATTCCACAGCAGTTGAGTAAGGTGGTTGGAGTAGGCGTTTGTTACCTCTGTGGTCCGCAGTTTACCGATGTCCAGCTTTCGTTGTGCCTGGTTACGTACGTTTTTCGCCATGCTTAGCCTTGTGCGTACCTTAACTGTGTTAAGGAAGTGATCGGAATCACTGTTTGGTGTGCAGACTGAACTTTCCGATTGTAGGCTCAAATGCGGTCTCCCTGCCTATTTTAGCTACGGTCATATACATTTTCTAGGCTCTCGTAGAACTCGTCTTTGTCCTCATCGCTTTTCTCTTCTGTGGGAGCATGGGCACATATAAGTGTTATGTGGAAAAACTTAGTTTTGACTCTTATGGTGGCTATACGTTCATACACCGGGTTGAACCTTCAGACTAGGTGTCGCAGTCACTTGCCAACCACAAATCCACAACCAAACTCATGCTTGTCCGCATGGCCACTAAAGTAGATGTCGCACGTCTTCATGCGCGAGCACCCGTGTCCCGTCCACCGG
The DNA here is from genome assembly GCA_964034835.1 of Muscina levida. NCBI lineage: Eukaryota > Metazoa > Arthropoda > Insecta > Diptera > Muscidae > Muscina > Muscina levida. The sequence goes on from OZ035882.1 coordinate 74,476,453, forward strand.
ATTTCCTGTAAAGCGGTTATGTCAGCCTTGTATTTTTCGAGGACTTCCGCCAGTTGGATGGAGGCACCTGGTCTATACAGTGTTCTAACATTCCAGGTGCATATCCTCAAATCATGGTCCTTAATTCGTTTGCGGTGGTCGTCAACATTTTGGGGGGTCCTTTTTATTCTTATCTTACTTCTTTTCATTGCAATAATTTAAACGTCAGTGGCGGGTTGCAAGCCCAGCGCACCACGTCGCAGTTTTCTCCTCCTTTTTTATTGCAAACGCACATTCTGGGTCAGACGCTGACCAGGGTACCGCTCACTCTGAGCTGACGTTCCTGGGTTTTAGGTTTCGCCCCTCACAGTTAGCCATGCTCTGACGGGTGTCAGAAGTACGTTTTCAGGTGTCACCACGTGGAGATACTCCGTTCGCAGTAGTACCACGAATACGGAACTCTGTGAGTAGACTTGAAGTGCAATTGGCAAGGATCACTCTGTCCAGGACGTGCCGATATGTGGCCGCCCCGATGCATGGACGTATTTGGTCGCGTACACGACATACTGTGGAGTGTGCCGGTACATGTAAAATAACAAAGTGTTCATCCAAAGCTGTAAAAGAATTTATACGTGGAAGAGAAGGAGAAACATCGGCGAGTGAAGAAGACCTAACTTCAGTCCGTTGAGGACAACATATATTGGCATATCATAGGTGGTCAAAAATAGAAAAACTAATGGGGAGGGGTACCACACATACGGGAAGTTCCGAATGGCAAGCTACAAGTGTCCCACCTTATTCCCCGATGTGAATCCGTTATGCATATATTACACCATAATAGTAGTGAGTATGTCCAGGTGCCCGTGAAGGTGGGTTCATCAGCTGGGCTAGTTTTCGGAAAGTTCACAGCATACTTCGCAATGTTATGAACCCTAGTCGTTACGGGCAATTCTCGCCTTCACCTTTCTCCCATAACTTAAGAACACTAAAACCGATCTAAATCACCAAAACAATATTCGGCATATAAGTAATAATAGAAATATAGAGTTAGCGTGAACATCCCATTTCGTCACTGTAGTCGGGGATTAATAGTGTGTGGACTTAATAGTGTGTGGACTTTTCAACAAGTATTTGGGCCACACACTTTGGCGTCATGAGGGGCATTCCCCAATCCCCCAGCACTGGATGGTGGGATGTTATTTCGCGTTGTCCTCTGCTAGAGACCGACGTTCTCATTTCGATATGATCAGTCACTATAGGTCGAAAATGCCGAGGGGTTGTTATCGAGAGAGTATGAATATTACGCAAGTTAGTGTTACAGATTTTTCCATGTTGCTCCCTGATGTTATGCATGGGAAACGAGTTGGAGTGTAAGATTGTGCCCATGTTGGTTTTAGTGATTCTGCCATAATGTCATATGTTATATTGTGTGTGTGTGTGCAAACAGCAGTACGTTGATTATCCTTTATTTATTTTCAATATCGATACTTTTGACGTTCGGGTATTATTGTGTATGTGGTGCTTGGTTGCGTTACTAGTTTATTTCCGGGGTTTAGCAGATTCCATCTACGTTTGATTGTGATTGTGAGTTTTAGTCTAATCAGTCCAGTTGATGGTCTTACAAAAGATGTTGATTCTGCTGTTAGTTTTTATATGCCACTTAAACAGAGTTTTCCCAGGGTTTCTAGTCTCTTTCTGCATTGGGCTGGGCAGTAACATATAATATGTTCTATAGATGTTTCACTGCTGCTGTTCCCGTAGTAGATACACTCGCTTTTCGTTGCGAATACCATACTGTTCGGGTGTCGACTTAAAGCAATAATTTTCCTAATCTTGTCTCTTTTGAGGTTTTTTATGTTCGATGTACGTTTCGGATTGTATTCAGGACATATATTCCTGTCTTGCTTACAGTTTTCTAGATGCTTCCAACTTTCGTTTGCTGTTCTCAACGTTAAACTGCCGCGAGTGCTCTTACAGGTGGACATAGGGCAAAGTGCTTCGTGTTTCATGTCGCGTTCCTTCATTCGCTCTGAACGGACATTGTTTGCACATATTTCTTCCAAAAAGTCAAAACTAAAAAAATTATAGAAAGCTGAGATTGTCTTCATTCATTTGAAATTCATATCACCATTGTACAACTAGAAGAAGTACACAAATAAATTGTACAAACTTGCATATCTTACGAAAAGGAAACAGAGCCTGTCTATCAAAAAGTGAGCATGAAAAAATCTTAGTTAAAATTTTTATATGAATCCGTCATTGTAACTTAAAAAACTAATGATGCAGTTCGATTCCTCGTACTCTAATTGGAGTTAAACCGTCCTCTCCGGCCTTATCTTAGAAATTGTTTATCAAAAATTTTAATAGTAGAATTAATTCAGACAAATGTTGTATTAACGAATTTGCAAATTTTTAAGAATGCTTTTCAGTTTCGTTATTAATGCATTTATGTATATTTATAAATTCTCTTTTTGAACAGTGTACTAACATACATTTCGTATACGTAATATACTGCAACAATGGAAAACATATTTCTAATACATCCCGCTCCGCATGACTTGCATTCATACATTTGCTTGCCAGCTAGCTTACTTGCAGCTGCTAAAATGAAACGAATCGAATTTAATTAAACTATAGACGCTGAAGCATAATAAATTCCAATTTAACATGCTTGTTTTCTTCTCATATTTGCAAATATGCAAACACAACTAACAAACGCTTTATCATGCTTCAAATTCTTATGTCCACTGGACGAAAGTAATTCGATTGGTTGCTACAAGTACCTCCCCTCCCCTGCCTACTGTACGAGCGTACTTCTTATTGTTACAATTTTCGTGTTTTAGTTATTTTTTTTTTGTTCGTCTCTTTTTTTTTTTTGCTATTAGTCTGTTGAACTCTTCAGTTTTGGATGATGCTGGACCTATGCATGGCCACCACATTGAGGGCTATGGGGTTGAATGAAGGGATGCTCCAAATGATGAAGAAACTTTAATGAGTTTTCTCGTTGCTAACCACAAAAACCACTAAACCGGAATATAACATAAAGTTTGCGCCTGTTTTTCGGGATGTGCAGTTTCACTTGCCTACCGACGAAATATATTGGTAACTTGTAACACGTTGTAACAGTGTGTTTTTTTATGCACCACTCCCTCCCCCCTTCACCCATCCTTGTCATTTGCTGGTACTCTCGATTTTTGGTCGATTTTGCCACAACATTTTCTACACAAATACAAGAAATGGTAATATGAACTTGTTATTTTGGTAATTTTTTGTTTTGTGTCTTGAGCTGAACAACATAACTTTTGCCGGCAAACCAAATGGTCTAGCGGAGTCTGAGGGGTCAAAAGTGGTACATAAGGGAGCGGTTGGGGGTTACATGAAATATATGCAATGTAAATTTGTGTGAATTTGTTTGCTAGCCCTAAAAATACATAATTTTGGTTTAACGAACAAACCAATCAAGTGTGAAACATTGCCCACACACACACACACACACACACACACAAAAAACAACTAAATGAAGCACAAGAACTAGGCAAAAGTCTCAGTAAAACGAAAGAAAAAAGTGTGGACACTCTTTTAGATTTAAATTAGAAAGTAGGTGTAGGAGGAAGTTTTGGCGAGGACGAGTTAACACGAAAAGTGTTGGTAAACTTATTGGAAAGTTGAAACTTAATTTTTCTGCTGAGTCAAAGTCAAAGGAGGGCTCGAATAGTTTTGCATGAGTAATATTAAAGATTTTGTAAGAGGAAAGCATGAATTAATTACCGGAGTATGAGTAAAATATATTTTTGGTGCTTCGACATGTTGGCAAAGATAAATGGTTTTAAGCTGACTGGTACAAGGCGCGTACAAATCGGTATTTGTTAAAATATGTGCTTACAAATTTGTTTTATTAGTTGCAATTACAATTTTCATACGATATTTGCTGATTTGTCAAAGCCATTTTTTAATAATAGGTTAATAAATCTGATTTAAATTTAAAAAGTCATAAAGCTCAGATCCAAAAGGATAAGGTAAGGTATCCTGGCTCGCGAGCGAACCCTTTAAAAGAGAGCATGGCTCATGAGCCGTGAGCCAACTCTGTTCTATTTCACCTTTTAGCTTCCGAGCATCAAGCGAACTGTGAGACAAAGCTGCGAGCCAATTCTATAAATATATATATAGGAATATATAGAAGGGTTTGACATTTGATTTCCTTCGGGAAAGACGAGACAACTCTTAACATGGTTTATACAAGCAAGGACATATACGACCGCCGCCTTGACCATGACATTAAAATTATTCTGGGAGATTTGTATGCTAAAATAGGAATGGAAGATGCTATTGGTTTAGCAGTCGATAAACTCAGCCAATACAACAACATATATAATAACGGTTTCAGGGCTGGTTAGACGTCACGTAGTAATCGATATAAAGTAAGTCTCAAGCACTATGGACGTGTTAATGATACGCGGTGATAATATAGAACGCATCGCCATGAAGTTACAGCCCATCAAGTTACAGTACGATTAAGTAAAAATCTTTCATAATGTAATGCAAACGAATTTGGACATAGCAAAGCTGCACATCACCGATGTAGCCAATGCATATTCCAATCAACTCCCTCAATTACTTTACACTTATTCTCTCCTTCTTCTTTAATGACAGCAACAACAGAAATAAATCTATCGGTAGCCGCACGTAGAAAAGTATTCCAAGCGCATCGGTCTTTTGCGCTCCAAAGATAGTTCGTCACACCAAGCTCTTTCATCTGGTCCACCCATCGAAGTTTTGGTCGCCCCTCCTGCGGCGCCAACCGACTTTATTGCGGAAGACTTTTCGAGTTGGAGCGTTTTCGTCCATTCGTACAACGTGTCCAAGTCAGCGGATTCGGTCTATTTTAACGCGCTTGACTACGTCAATGTCGTTGTACAGCTCATACGGTACATGTTCATTAGACAATGGTACTCGCCGTAAACGATGATGGGTCCAAATATTTTGTGAAGTATTTTTCTCTCGAAAACTTCCAGAATAGACTGATCCGCCTACGTCACTACCCAAGATAATGCGCTGTAGAGCAAGACAGGTAGGATCAGGGTCTAGTATCATTAAAATACTTGCTTAGCGCATAGTATGTAGCAGCAGTTTGCGATCAATACTTGTCTCTTGATGTTCAGACTGACATTATTATTTTTGTTTATGGCAAAGCCGAGGTAGAGAATATCTTCTACGACTTTAAAGTTATAGTTGTCAACGTTCACGCAGTGTCCCAAACGAGTAAACTCTTTGTTCATTGAAAATAATAACTTGGTTTTGTCCTCAGTAATCACCAGACCCACTTCTGCCGACAGCTTCTCAATGCTCGAAAAGGCCGCAGTAACATCCCGCAGTCCTCGGCCAATGATATCTATATCATCGGTGTACGCGAGCAGCATGTGGCTTTTGTTAAAGATGGTGTCAGTCGTGTTTAATGATCATCTCCATTATGATGTTAAATAGATCGCATGACAGACTTTTCTTAAGCTTCGCTTGATAGAAAATGGTTCTGTTAAAATTGTGCCTATTTTCACTGAAAATTTCGTGGCTGTCAGTGTCATACCGCAAAGTCGTATCAGCTTCGCGGGGACACCAAACTCAGCCATAGCATCTAATAGTTTCTGTCGTATCGGACTGTCAAATGCAACTTTATATCTTGGGTCTTCTCCAGCATTTCTCGTAGTGTGAATATCTGGTCGATCGTGGATTTACCAGGTCTAAAGCCTCACTGATAAGGTCCAAAATATGTTCGCTACAATGGGCTTTAGTCTTTCGCAAAACACACTAGACAGGACCTTGTATGCGATAGGCAAACGGCTGATTCCGCCATAATTAGTACATACATTCTGATAGCCTTTCTTAAGCACAGAACATAGAACACTCAGATTCTAATCATCGGGCATGCACTCCTTGAGCCAAATCGTGTTTATGAGCTAGTGCATGTACCTTGCCAAATCGTCGCCGCAGTAGTCCTTCGGCTCCAGCAGCTTTGTTGTTTTAAGCCTTGCAATTGCCGTGCTGATCTCGTTTTGGCTCGTTGGTGGACTTGTCTACTCCATCGTCGATGATTGGTATGATTTCGTCACTTATGCTGCCTTCAGGAAAGAGAAGAGATCGAAAGTGTTCTCTCCATATTTGCAGCACACTATGAATGTCAGTTGCCAGATTTGCGTACCCGTTCTTACAGGTGGAGATCTCTGGTCCAAAACCTATGCTTTTTGCTTTTTGGTAGAACTTTCGGGCTTCACATCTATGACTGCAATTTTCGATATCCTGGCTCTCTTTTCTTTTATAGACGCTCTCATTATATTGTTATGTCACGGCACGCCTTGCCATTGGCTGCAGTTTTGCCCTGTCAGCAGCATCCTTTTCATTCCTCATCGTACCAGGGCTTGTCCGAGCATGGCTTTTTATAACCCGGTACGGTCGTTGAGGCAGTGGTCATAGAAATCGCAATAAGCTGCCATTTGATGCCGGGAACATCATAATCAGGGGTTTGGTCATAAGAAATTGAGAGAGTTGGTTGGAGTAGGCATTGGCTATCTTGGTGGTATACAGGTTTGTGATGTCTAAATTCCTATGAGTTTGGTTACGATCGTTTTAAGGATTGCTTAATCGCGTACGTACCTTGGCTACAAGGTGGTGATCCGAGTTAATATTTGCACGGCCCATCACACTCACGTCCATAACGCTTGAGACATGTAAAAACATTATCAATCTAGTTTCTTGTGGGGAATCAACCTTTCTTTATGTGGGAATCAGGCTCCACTTACTACCATATTTCTTGCCGACGCGAAGGTAACTAGTTTCGATCCGTTATCGGAGGTGTTGTTGTGCAGACTGAATTTCCCGACTGCTGAACCAAGAGCATCTTTCTTTCCTATTTTAGCATTAAAACCTCCCAGAACAATTTTAATGTCATGTGCAGGGCAGCGGTTAGCATATATCCTCGAGGCGCTCATAGAATGCATCTTAAATGTACTCATCTTTGTCTTCCGTCGGGGCGGGTACGGAAATTTCACGAAAATAAAGCTATGGCCGGTCGTTCGACTATCATGTCGAATTCCTGTCTTAGTTATTTGCAATTCTTCTATCGGCGGCCCCCTCAATGTTGTCGGCAGCAATTTCGCATTATAGGTATATGCGTTATGTGAGATTAAAAATAGTTATGGTGTTAACCCACAATAACGCGAGGAGCTATCCCACACATCTGTCATGGGGTGCAAAGGTAATAACATATTAAGTTTGAAGTTTTTAAAGCTGCGTATGCCGTTGGACTGCCGCCAAAGTTTTTAAGGCCGGCGGTTACGAGCAGGGGGCAATGCTGTACACCTGCTGATTAATACAATTTTACCAAAGAACGCATATCCGATTACTGGAATCTTAGTGTTCTATATCCTGTGCGTGAACCGCCTACCGCGGGATCAGAATTTTACCCATCGCATACAAGGCAATATCTAGTGTGTTATTTTAAAGGCTAAAGCGAACCTGATTGGACCTCATCAGTGTGGATTTAAAGTCCACGACCGACCGGATTTTCACACTATAACAAATCCCTGAGAAGGCCCAAGAAATACAGATCGACATTTACCATATTTTTATCGATTACAAAGCTGCATAAAACTGTCCGATGCGACAGAATCTATTGGATACCATTGTTTTGTTTATTATCCCAGCGATGATGATATGACTTTGTGGGCTGGTACTGTCCGACACGAAGTCTTTAGTGAAAAGTGACAAAAATCTAACAGAGACACTTTCAACCGTGTGAATCTTCGGACAAGGCGATAGTCTGTCAAGCGATTTCTTTAACATCCTAAATGATATTGTAATGCGGAAAGCTGCAGTAAACACAACTGTTACCATAATTTATAAAATTGGCATGCCGCTTGTGTATACTGAAGATATATATATCGTTAGCCAAGGACTATGGGATGTTACTGCGGCCCTTTCAAACATTAAAAAGTAATCGGTGATAAATCACAGTCTGGTGATAAATGAGGGCAATCCAAGATATTTTTTGCAACGAACAAAGAATCTACTCGTTTGAGATGCTGCGTGAACATTGACCTGTATTGCTCTACAGCGCAAATCCTGGGTTATGACACAGGTGGAAAAATCTCTTCTAGTAGTATTCGAAAAAATATTTGAATTCAGCATCTTTAACTGGGAGCACCTTCTTTTTATGAACCAGCTAATGGTATAACGACATTGACGCATCCAAGCGTGTGCAATTAGATCGAATGCACTAGCTGGGACGAAAGCGAACGGATGAAAATGTTCTAGATCGAAAAGTCTTCGGCAGACAGCTTAGAAGTAGACGACCAAAGGAGTCTTAATCCAAACGTGATGTGACGCACTATCTATCTACAGAGCATAAAAAATCGACTTGCAAATTTGCAATTAGTTTCTACTTGTAGCAATTGATGGAAGAATATCTGTTGTTTCCGCCAAACAAGAACGAGAAGATTATTTAACCGTATAAACAACTGACTTTTGGTATAATACTCTGAAGGCTGACTTTTGACGAGTTTATTTAAATCGCCTACTCTACTTTCACTTATATGCATTTAAAAATTATTTTATTCATACTTAAAACAAGCTAAACGTTTTTCGTTAATATTATAGCACAAATATAAAATATATTTCTATATACTATATAGCATTGCGAAAAGCCGACAACAATCATTTAATATTTTTTGGTTACATTTTATCGAGTTAAGAATCTTTTAAGTCTTAAATTTACTTACAAGCAGCTTATAGGTGCGATAAATTTATCAAGTGGAACAAATACATTTCCACCTGTACGTTTATCGCAGCTTAAAAAACAACATTCATCACAAAAACCTACAAACCTACACACACAAACACACACACAGAGATATTTTATTTGCAGAGCAAATAAAAAAGCTCGATGATATTTGCTTACAAAATCAACCTATATAAATGTATGGGTGTGCATTTTGTGTATTGTACAGTAGTTGCCACACAAAGCATAAACGAAATATGGAAATTCTTTTCAAAATTTTACGTCTTTAAATTTAGTCAGGAATCAGACTTACACCATTTTGTCTTTAAAAATGATTTTGAAATCATAACTAATTACAATATACGGACGAACCTAGTACAATTTTTTGGGGGCTTTTCTATTTTGGTCGTTTTGTACTTGGGAATAACAAGAAAACTCTCTTTGGAGGTCCCGAAGCAGCTCACATCGAACGAGAGATCACGTATTCCCCAGGCAATGCCATTGAATATCCGTTCAGTGGTATGGGAGTTTTGGCAATCTAAATTTTATGCTACCACTGAAGCGTCGTAGCAAGAAGGTAAAAAAAGTTACTGAAGCTCAACACAATGGCTGTCTTAATGGCTTTTACAGCCCCAAGACTCTAGGATTGGGCGTAGTGGCCCTATAAGCCTCCTTCCATAAATAAAATAATATTATGGAAACACGAAGAAAAGAAATAACAAGGACTCCCCAAATGTTGACGACCTCCGCAAATGTTTTAAGGTCCATGATTTAAGGATATGCACTTGAAATGTCCGAACTCACTACAGAGATGGTGCCTCTATCCAACTGGCGGATGTCCTCGATAGATACAAGGGCGACATCACCGCCATACAGGAAATGCGATGGACGGGACAGGGATGCACACGACAAAAGAACTGTTTACAGCTGCCATGCAGTAAGCCACGAATTTGGATGTGGCTTCATATTCAGTAAGATACTTCAACATCTGGTTTTGCGGTTTAGCCCTGTAAGTGACCGAATAGCCACTATTCGCATCAAAGTGAAATATTTTTTCATCACGCTGATTTGTGTACATGCCCCGACGGAAGACAAAGATAAGGACATTAAAGATGCATTCTATCAGCGCCTGGAGGAAATATATGACCGCTGCCCTGCACATGACAATTAAATTATTCTGTGAGATTTTAATGCAAAAATAGGAAGGGAAGATGCTTTTGGTTCAGCATCCGGATTTAGTCTGAACGACAACAGCTCCGATAACGGGTTCAGACTGGTTAGCTTAGCATAGGTAGTGAGTGGAACCTGATTCCTATATACAGATATCCACAAGGCAACCTGGAGATCTTCTGATCAAAAGACAAGAAACCAGATTGATCATGTGGTAATCGATGGATGGCATGTCTCAAGCATTATGTACGTATATGTAATGCGTGGTGCTAAAATTTACTCGGACCACGATTTACAAACGCTAGTAACCAAACGCAAAGTACGCCAGACATCACAAAGCTGCATACCCTCGAGATAGCCAATGCCTACGCCAACAAACTCTCTCAACTACTTTAAAGAAATTGCTTCAACGACCGTACTGGTTTATGAAAAACCACGCTCAGACAAGTCCTGGTGCGATGAAGAATGTCGCTTAATGTCTAAGGAAAAGGATGCTGCATACAAGGCAAAACTGCGGCCAATGGTAACGCGTGCGGTGACGTAACGATATAATGGGAAGAGAAGGGAAAAGAAGAATAGAAAAGATCCAGGATATCGAAAATTACAGGGAAAGAGGTAAAAATCGAAAGTTCTACTACAGGTAAAAAAGCTAATGTTTTGGAACATAGATCCCCATCTGCAGTGACAGAGATGAAAATCTATAAACGGGGACTCAGAATGTGCTTCTAATATAGAGAGAGAACACTTTCTTACTATGCTTCTTTTTGGGAGCAAGCAGAATATTGTCCCCCAACGATCAGCACGGCAGTAAATTACTTACTTAATTTCCTTTACACCCCATGATTGAGGTATGGGATAGTTCTCGTGTTGTTGTGAATTAACTGGAAGCAGAAACAGAACCAATGATCTTCCGTATGGTAGTCAGGTGTTCTAACCATCATGCCTCGGCCGGTCCCAGCTTAGCACGGCTTAAAAATAATAGAGCTGTAAAAGCCGTTGGACATCCGGTAGAGGTTTTACAGACCGGCGGCTGTAAGCTGGGAACGTGCATTCATCAGCTCACAAACACAATTTGGCTAAAGGAAAGCATGCCCAATGGTTAGAGTGTTTATGTCCTCTGCTTAACAAAGCCGATCCAAGTGTGTGTACTAACTATAGTGCAATCAGCCTTTTATCCATCACATAAAAGGTTCAGTCTAGTGTGTTATGTGAAAGACTAAAGGCCATTCTAGCGAAATTGATTGGGCCTTCCCAGTGTGGCTTTAGACTGTTTAATCTAAAACCGGCTAAATATTCACACTACGACATGGCTAAGTTTGTCATTCCTGCGAAACTGATACGACTTTGCTGGATGAGACTGACTGCCACGAAGTTTTCAGTGAAAATAGGCAATAATCTGACTGAGTCATTATATAACCAGCGAGGCTTCAGATAAGGCGATAGTTTGTCACGCGATCTCTTTACCTGTATAATGTGAATGATCATGCGGAATGCTGTAGTATAGACTAATGCTATATTTATTAAAAGTCACATGCTGCTCGCGTATGCCGGTGATATAGATATCATTGGCCGAGGATTTGAAAAGCAGTCGGCAGAAGTGGGTCTGATGATAAAAAAAGACAAAATTTATTTATTTATTTCAACAGTGACCCTACGGGAAAATGAACCGGTACAGTACCAGTCACGGGACCGGTTCTCTGGGGTGCATGAACCGGTTCTAGTTCTGGAACTTTTGTATGTAGAGAACCGGTACGTATTGTATGGGGTTGGCCACTATAGTGCCAATTTACACCTAACTGATACTTTGTGATGTGTCTGGAACCGGTTCAACAGTACAAGCCCTACTACTATGATATCTGTTTTTTGGTAATATGCCCCAAAATAAGACGAAAAATTAAATGAAATTTTTTGATATATTACTTAACATAGTTGTCTAGGGTTTTATTATATATAAATATTTTATATTTTTCTGACTTTTCTACTTATTTCTAAACAACGCCGTTGGAAACACAATGCCGCAGAATACTACAGATAAGTCAAATTGACTTTTCTTAAACACTTTAGAACCAGTTTGGTGACACATCCCCTCTTTACCCGTCCTGAGATAGGTACACTCAGGTAAATTAACACCACTTTTCCCGTAGGGGACGTTTGGGATGCTGCGTGAACGTTGACAATTACAACTCGGAAGTGTTAGATGATTTGCCAACCTGTGCTCCACCATAAACAAAAACAATAACGTCAGCTTGGAAATCAAAAGACGAGTATTGATCGCAAAACGCTGCTTCTATGCGCTAAGCAAACGATTCAGTGACAAAACCTTCTCTAGACTAACAAAGATCCAACTCTACAAAACACTGATATAACTTGTCTTGCTCTACAGAGCAGAGTCCTGGGTGATGACACAAACGTGTCGAACCATATTTGGAATGTTCGGTAGAAAAATACTCATGGTGAATACCATTGTCAAAGGAACCATGAGCAATATATCGAGATCGACGTAGTCAAGCGCGTTCAAAAAGATCAAATGCTCCGGGTGGCACACGTTGTACGAATGGATGAAAATGCTCCAGCTCGGAAAGTCTTCAGCAATAAACTCGATTGGCGGCGTAGCCACCAAAATTTCGTTAGATGGATCAGGTGAAAGATGTACTATCTAAATTTGGTGTGACGGACTATCTATGGAGCGTACAGCAACTGGTGTTTGAATTTCTGTTGCTGCTACCAAATATAGAGGAGAATAAGCAGAAGTTTTACAAAGTTTCGGCCTACGTTATGTAAATTGGATATGTCTTATGGGGCAATTGATTGGAACCCTCATAGCAGCAGAAGACGAGGCAGACAAGCCAACACAAAGAAAATGGAATCCGAAATCCGAAATCAAAGAGAGTGGAACGACTTAGTCCGAAATAAAACTGATAGCGCATTAAAAATCTCGATGCATGTAAGATCCCTTGCTCCAACTTGGAGCCGTAGGAATCATTATCTAACGGGACCGCCATCTAACTTTTTTTTCAACTAAAGCTTATTTCGTGAATGGTATCACTTAGCTCTTCTCTGATTTGACAGATAATTAGTTTTATCCTTCCGCTGAACGAATATGGTTGTGTAAACGCTTGAACAACGCTGGGAAATTTTGCGACATTACTTTGAAAATAATAATAAAGTCATGGTTATGTTTTGCCAAAAAATCATCTTTTCAGATGAAGCTCATTTTGATCTTGGTGGGTATGTAAACAAGCAAAATTGTCGCATTTGGGTCACAGAAAACCCGCACGCATACATTAAAAAGCCGATGCACGCAAAACGAGTCACTGTTTGGTGCGGATTTTGGTCCAGAGGCATAATTGGGCCATTCTTCTTCGAAAATGAGCAAGGAGTGGCCGTTACAGTCATTGGCGATCGTTATCGGGCCATTTTGGACGAATTTTTGTTCACAAAAATTGAAGAGGAGGATATTGGCAACATTTGATTTCAACAGGACGGCCCTACGTGCGACACAGGCGAAGCAACACTCGATGTTTTGCGCCCTGTTTTTGAAGATCGCATTATCAGCCGCAGTGCTGATGTCGTTTGGCCACCTCGGAGCTGCGATTTGACACCGTTGGACTGTTATTTGTGGGGTGCCCTCAAAAATAAGTGTTACGCCGACCAGCCAGAGACAATTGACGCTTTAGAGGACAATATTCGTGAAGCCATGGGTGAAATATAGCTGCACACAATCGACAATGTGCTTGAAAATTGAACCGATTGGTAGGCTACTGCATGGCCAGCCGAGGCAGCCATTTCAATGAAATTATTTTCCATTATTAACCGGAAGGGTTGTACTTTCAAATCACAAAAGAAATTTGAGAAAATATTCAGTAGTTCTTTTTTATAGCATTTAAAAAAAAAAATTATTTGGCGGACCCGTTATATATATATGCATAAAAGGCTTGGGTGACTGTCTGATCATTCCCCAGGCCAAACGGCTAATGTTAGAACCTTGAAACTAGGAAGGGATTATTGAAAATTCGGACTGCAAGGGGACTGGCTAAGCCTTATACAGCTCGATATTTAAAATTGCTGTATCTCCATTATAGGCACAAAATCGAGATTTGATACATATGTTGGTCGTACCCAAAAAATAGTATTTGTTTGCGGAAAACGGACGGTGCCACGCCACTTCTTGAAAAATTGTTATACTGGCCAAATAAACGGACCGATTGTAATGAATTTTTCACTGTAAGGTACTGTCCGCAAGGCCGCTATCATAGGCTACATGAAAACTTACTTGGAAAATGGGGCGTTGCTCCGCCCACACAAAGCTAAATTCGATTTGGTCATATCTCACGAGACATTAATGGCACTAACATTTGTTTTGCCCACACAAACTAAAATTTATAATAGTCATATCTCAGTCATATCTCATAGGGCTGCGCCGGTTTAATTTAACATATGAATTAGACCAAAATGGAAGAAATTAAATTTAGTAATTGTTGGTACATTTGCTGATACAATCAGACAAATGGTTCTTAAGTAATGCTAAAATCCTAATTTGTATACCATCACCCTTAGGGATGAGGGTATATAACATTTGATACGAAAAAAAGTGTAACGCATTAAAGGAGACGAGTTAAATCCCAAGTATCTTAAGACCAAATTCGTTTCAGAACTTTTTAAGAAGAATGAGCTATGTCCGTCTGTCTGGCTGGCTGGCTGGCTGGTCAGCAGGATAACTCGAGTAAACCTTAACGGATCGGTATGAAAATTTACCATTGTTAATATTTTTCAAAACGAACTTATGGGATTGTAAATGAGCAAAATAGCCCCACCCTTTCTGGTACCTCCCATACAAAATTACCTATTTTTAGATAATTAATATTTCTTTCATAACTTCCAAACGGACGATCGTGGGATATTTAAATTTGGTCAGTTTATTTATGTTGCAAAAGTAGACAAACCCTAAGAAAACCGAAACCTTTGCAATACCCCTTCTGGTACCTCCCATACAAATGACCCAATTGACCATTATAGTTTTACATACATATCTTTTTTGTAAGTAAACTTAATTTACTCAAATTTTGAGTATGCTGTTCGCTTTTGAAAATAGGACTCAGGAATGAATAAGGACTATATCGGTTTACGCCTTCTGTACCTCCCATACAAAATTACCTATTTTTGGAAAATTAATATTTCTCCTATAACTTCCTAACGGACTCTTGGGGGGTAATGAAAATTGGTCGATTAATTTATGTTATCATAGGAGGCAAAACCCCAGAAAACATAACTATTTGGCACACCCCTTCTGGTACCTCCCATACAAATGACCGAACTCACCCCCTTAGTCTTACAAACATATCTTTTTCTAAGTACACTGAATTCAGCCAAATTATGTGTAATTTGTACGCTTATGAAAATGTGAATCAGGAGTGAATATGGACTATATCGGGTCACCCCTCCTGGTACCTCCCATACAAAATGACCTATTTTTGGAAAATTAATAATTCTTCCATAACATCCAAATGGACATTTGAGGGGTAATGAAAATTAGTCGGTTAATTTATATTGTGATAGGAGGCGTAACCTCAGAGAGCCTAACTATTTGACACACCCCTTCTGGTACCTCCCATACAAAGGACCGAACTTACCCCCATAGTCTTACAGACATATCTTTTCTTGTAAGTGCACTGAATTTAGTCAAATTATTCGTAAGTTGTACGTATGAAAATTTGAGTCAGGAATGAATAAGGACTGTATCGGTTCACACCTTTTGGGACACCCTATCAAAATTAATTTTTTTTGAAAAATTAATATTTCTCACATAAATTCCAAACCGGCACCTATACCCCCCACACAAATAAGTAAAGTTTTGGACGATTTTGCACCACAAGCAGGGGAAAAATTATACATAAGTAATTTTATTTTCATTAAAAATCTATTCATTTCAATAACTCAAGACTTCAACAATATCTTATATTGGGTGATGGTATTTATCAGTCAGTTTACCTGACTAAAATTTCTGTACTGGTTTAACTCAACATGTCTACCAAAAAAAATTGAAAAAAATAGTTATCATAAAAAACCAATGTTTAAGTAAAATATAATCGAAACTGTGTCGATTTTTAAATTTTTTTTTCCTGGATTTTCAATAGAATTCCTAATTTTTCTTTATTAAGTAAGTTAAACCGAAAGAATAAATTTTTCCTCCACAGTGCATGCTCGTCCGTCCATTAATATTGTAACTGTGTTTCCATATCATTTTGAATTTTGCGTTTTGTTTTTTTGCAGCTTCCTCTAGTACTTCGCAGCCGTTCATGTTCGCCTTTCATGTATCTGTTTGTCATATTACTTACACATGACTTTGTTTTGCGCGAATACAAACGTGATATAATTTTTCCACATTTATAACTTAAAGGAATTCCTACTATCTGCCTCTTTTAAGGAGCGTTTTTGTGTGTCTCGCAACGACTGGCGCTGAAGGAAGAAGACTTATTTATATCTTTTGTAGACGTTTGTCATTGCGAGTGTGTGTATGTGAGTGCGTGTGTGTGTGTGTGTTAGCGTGTTGCTGCGAATGTCATATGAGTGCGGTTGTCTTTGGCATTTTGCTGGTACAATATGCCATCACATTCACAACATTGTATGCTTTTGCACTTGTGTGTGCTCCTTTTTTTATTTTTGCCTTTTGAATTCTTCTTCATTTCCCTTTCCTATTTGCCGCGATTATTTACATTTCTGACTGGTTTGTTTCCTCCCTACCTATTGCCAATTCGTGCAATTGTCGCAGTGTTCGTTCGTGTGAGTGGTGGGTTGTGAAATGCTTGACTGGCTCTGAGTTATCGAAAGAAAAAAAAATAATGTTTTCATTTCAAATTGATTTGTTTGAATACTGCCGCTTTTCTTGTGATTGATTTACCGTAACCGTTTTCACATAACTCAACTGATTAGATACGTTAACATGTGAATGTTGCACGAAGTGCGAGTGCGAGAAAGTACTCGTATTTCAAGGTGCTAGGGGAGTTTCTTTGTGTTGTCGTCTATGGCATTGTCAGCATTGCTGCTGCTGCTGTTTACACAAATTATGTTATTGATGTAAATGAAAATTTTAATTTTCTCGGTTGTTATTGACTGTTTCGCTAAATTTAGCAAAGGTTACTTGTGTTCAGGGACCTGCCGTGCCACATTTGTGTATTTGTTATTGATTAATGTGAGCCATGGCACCTTTAATATCTAATAGGATTTTATTTTTACATTAAATTGAGTGAAAAAGAGAACCAGTCGTTTGTGTGAATACATTAAGTCTATTTTATTTTTAGGAGATCACATATACACACCTCGCCTGAATGACAAATGGGTTGACCCAAAATGGCAACAAAAACGATAAATGGGGTTTTGTTGGGAGTAAATTGTACATTAAATATCCACTTGAATCAAAATCCTAGCTGATCCTTTCTTTAAGATAAAAGGATTTTTTGTTATGTGCTCTTTTTAAGAAATGTTGTCTTTGCTCCGTGTTGCCACCATCAAATCGTAGAGATATTGCATCGTGTTATATCTCACTGGAAGCGTACGTACTTCAGCTTTAAGACAAATTCGATTGGGAAATAAGGCCATATGGCTTTATTACCACAGAGGGTATGAAATAAAGCCATTATGGCATTATTTCACCTTTGAAAACTTTTTGAATAAAATTTATCTAGTTTGTTTTGCGCATCCTAGTCTAGCTGCATAACCAGCCTCGCTACTCTCTCTTTTTCTGTTTATAAGTCGATAGACAAAGTGGTGTACTAGAAAACACATTGCAGCGCGAGACGAATGCGTTGGAAGGGGCACGCCGTTAACGATGCCAAATATTTTGACAAGTATTGACATGCTTGTGTTAATACCCAGGAGTATCAGGTTGTAACAGAATTTTTTAGATTTGAAAATTTGTCCGTCGAGAGAGAGAGAGAGCATTGCCTTTAAATCGCCTTCTTAGCGCATAGTAGGGGCGGTTTGCGAGCAATGATCAGCTCTTGATTTTCAGGATCACATCAGAATTTTTGTTCATGACGGATCCAAGATAGACAAAACCATCTACCAATTTAAAGCAGCGTCCCAAACGAGCAGACTTTTTGTTCACCAGATTTACTCCTGTTGACTAATTCTCAATGCTTGAAATGGCCGCAGTAACATCACATAGTCCTTGGCTAATACTATTTATATCGTCGGCGTACACGATCAGCATCGCACTTCTATGAATTATGATAACAGTCGAGTTTACTGCAGCAGGTCTCCAGGTAACTCTCAATCTACATTTCTTATGTCTTCCTCAGAACTTAGGGTAGTAAAAATATTTAGCCGGTTGCGGATGTACTGAGTCTAAAACCATTCAGTAAGATAATTTTAGGAATGTATTTCACTTATCCAATTTCACAGGACCTTGTCTGCTATGAGTAATTGGCTGATCGCGTGATAGTAGGTGCATACACGTAAATCACCTTCGTTAAGCACAGGACCTAGAAATAAAATTAGATTTCCCTTCACATCTCATATATGGGAGAGCTTTTCACAATTGAGTGGTTGATACTAGTGTGGGTCGGTCTCCATGCAAATAAATTAGGTAGAGGCGCCTTAGTTTGAAAAGTCTAAAAAGTGAGTCAAAATTGACGTCGGAGTCGGAAGTTTGTAAGGGATGAAAAGTAGCGTTTTCTAACAAATGGACACCATATGAATACAGGATACGAAATATAGAAAGTCAATAGTTAAAATTTACTTCGAAGTAAATAGCGACTAAATGGAAAAACGGATTCTTCAATATACCAACAACAACGGTATAATTTTGTTTAGTGTTTACATCAATTTTCCTATTCGAGTCATACTAGTTGATACGCTTCTATTTTAAGACTCACACAGATGTTTGAGGAGCTTTTACTAGGGACGGCTACTGCAAAGGCTCCCCGATCGAAGAAATATAGATGACTAAATCAGTCATCGAACACTGGTCTCCCGCATGATAGTAGCGTTTTCTTAACTTCTAGGTCGGACCCACAAGACCTAGAGCACTTAAATTATAATCAAGAGGTATGCATTCTAAATCGTATTGGTGAGTTTGTGCAATGTCTTGCGTGTTGTGGAGGCCGATTACGGACTTTTGCTTGAGTGGAATATGCACCTCCTTCGTGGTGAAACCTGGACAACGTTGTTCGTGATTTATCATGAATAGGAGCAGATAGTGGGCGACGAACCCTGATGGTTGGGATAACCATCCGCCTACAGTTTTTTTACAGGCTATGAAAACAAGAGAAAGAAAAAGTAAATGTTGACGACCCCCGCAAACGTAATAATGCCACTATCCGACTGGCGGATGTTCTCCAAAAAAAAAAAAAAAAATAAGGCTGACATCACCGCCATCCAGGAGATGAGATGGAAAAGATAGGGATGCTCACGACGTTCATGCCCTCGACGGAAGATAAAGATGATGAGAATAAAGATGCATTTTACGACCGCCTAGAGAAAACGTACCACCGCTGCCCTGACCTCGACATTAAAATTGCTCTGGGAGACTTTAATGCAAAAATAGGAAGGGAAGATGTCTTTGGTGATCGATGATAGGTAAATTCAGCCTACATACCGGCACGTCAGAAAACGGGTTAAGGCTGGTTGGCTTTGTATCATGGTAGTGAGTGGCACCAGATTCCAGCACAAAGATATCCACAAGGCATCATAGTTATCCCCCGATCAAAACACCAAAAATCAAATTGATCAAGTGGTATTTGATAGCAGGCATGCATCTAGAGTCATGAACGTGCGTGTGATCCGAGGTGCCAATATTCGCTCGGATCATTACCTGGTTGCAGCCAAGGTCTGCACAAGATTGAGCACAGCGAAAAACGCACGTAACCAAACAGAAAGAAAGCTGGACATCGCGAAGCTGCAAACCCCAGAGGTAACCACTGTCTTCTCCAACCAGCTCTCTCAACCTCTACGACACAACGCCTACACTTCTGACGTTACCGATACACAGTGGCAGCATATTGCGCATTCTATAGGATGTGAAAACCGGCACTCAGACGAAACCTGGTACGATGAAGAATGTCTCATAGCTTCTGAGGAACAGAATTTTGCTCATAGGCCAATTGTAACCCAGGCTGTTAGAGGACGGCACAAGGAGACAGTAAAACAGGCGAGACAGCTATTTAAGCGAAAAAAACGCCCGAAAATTTTACCATAAAGTAAAAACAAAAGGCTACGGTAATTGGCTCTTCTCCTATAAGAACAATGATGGAAATCTAGTTACAGATATGCAGAATGTGCTGCATATATGGAGATAACACTGCCCGCAACTACTGGTTCCAGAAGGCAGCGCACGTGGAGGTATAACGCCAATTGTCGACGACGGCTTAGATTGCCCACCACCAAGTCAAGTCGAAGTAAGAAAAAGCAATATCGCGGCTGAAAAATAATAAAGCAGTCGATGCCGACGGGCTCCCGACAGAGCTCTTCAAATCCGGTGGAGAGGAGCTGATAACGAGCATGTACCAGCCCCTACGCACAGTTTGGCTTAATCAGTGCATGTCCGATGACTGGAATCTACTCGTATTATGTCATGTGCTGAAGAAAGGAGATCCAAGCGTGTGCTCCAACTACCGCGGGATTAGCCGTTTACACCTCACGTATATCGTAATGTCAAGTGTGCTATGTGAAAAACTAAAACCTGTGTTATCCAACCTGATCGGGCTTTAACAGTGCGGCTTTAGAACTGGTTAATCAATAACTGACCAGATATTTTCACTTCGGCAAGTCCTGGAAAAAACGCAAGAGAAACAGATCGACACGTACCAATTTTTTGTCGACTATAAAGCTGCCATGGCTGATACGCCTATGCGGAATGACGCTGACTGACACGAAGTCTTCAGTGCAGATTGGCAATGACCTTACGAAGCCATTCTATACCAGACAGGGCTTAAAACAAGGCGAAGGCCTATCGTATGACCTCTTCAATATAATGATGGAGATGATAATGAGGAAAGCTGAAGTAAACACGAGTGGCACGATATTCAACAAAAGCCACATGCTACTCTACTCACGTACGCTGATGATGAAGACATCATCGGACGAAAACTGCGGGATGTGACTGCAGCCTTCTCAGGCATACAGAAGGAATCAGCGAAAATGGGCCTAACGGATCACGAGGACAAAACAAAGTTATTAGTTTCAACGAACAAAGAATCTACTCGTTTGGGAAACTGCGTGAACGTTGACAACTATAATTTCAAGGTGGTAGATAATTTTTTCTACCTAGGCTCCGCCATCAACAAAGAAAATAATGTCAGCCTAGAAATCCGGAGAAGAATCCTGCTTGCAAATAAATGCTACTACGGACTAAGCAAGCGATTCAATGACAGAGCTGATAGAGATGGAGCTGATGGAGATGGTAATGAGGAAAGCTGAAGTAAACACGAGTGGCACGATATTCAACAAAAGCCACATGTTACTCTACTCACGTACGCTGATGATAAAGACATCATCGGCCGAAAACTGCGGGATGTTACTGCAGCCTTCTCAGGCATACAGAAGGAATCAGCGAAAATGGGTCTAAGGGTGAACGAGGGCAAAACGAAGTTTTTGGTTTCAACGAACAAAGAATCTACTCGTTTGGGAAACAGCGTGAACGTTGACAACTATAATTTCATGGTAGAAATCCGGAGAAGAATCCTAACCAGATACTGGTTCTACCTGTCTTAATGTATGGCTCAGAATCCTGGGTTATGACACAAGCGGATGAATCGGTTCTGGCGGTGTTCGAGAGAAAAATACTCCGTAAAATATATGGGCCCATCATCGTTAACGGAGAGTATCGGCGTCGTATGAATCATGAGCTGTAAGAGCTGTACACTGACATTGACGTGGTCAAACGCATTAAGGTGCAACGGTTGCGTTGGCTAGGTCATGTTGTACGCATGGACGAAAATGCTCCAGCTCGAAAAGTCTCCGACAATGAACTCGATGGACGGCTCAGAAGAGGCCGACCAAAACTCCGTTGGAAAGACCAGGTTACTGAGAACCTTACAGAACTTGGTGTGACTAACTGGAGAAGAAGCGCAGAAGACAAAGGCGCTTATAATATTTTTTAACGTGCGGTATATAATCCACTAGGATTGCAAAGAAGTACCATCTAAGTAAGTAATCCTATCTCTCAATCCTATCACATAGGATTGTAGCTATTTGAACGCTTATAAGATTGAACCGTGACACAATATGTCTAAGTCTCTTGCAAATTAAAAATCCACATCCTAATTCGCGCTTTTCCTTATGGCAGCTGTAATAGATGTCGCAGCTTTAAAGTCGTGTGCGTCCCCGTCCTGTTCACG
This sequence comes from Muscina levida, assembly GCA_964034835.1. NCBI lineage: Eukaryota > Metazoa > Arthropoda > Insecta > Diptera > Muscidae > Muscina > Muscina levida. The sequence goes on from OZ035882.1 coordinate 74,498,704, forward strand.
CCCGCCAGTCTAATAGTAGCAGGGAGAGGTCCGGACATTCCAGGTATATATGCTTAAATCATGTTACTTATATTTAAATGTGAAGTACACAAAGATATTATGACTACCACATGCGGCACTACAATTCTTAAATTGAACTTTGACTCATTGTCACTTCTACGAAATATTATTTCCTATTGGACAATACTTGTATCCAGTGATTCTCCCCCTGTTAAAATCATTCCAAGCAGGTTTATTTCAATTTAAAGTAAATAAACTTTAAAATCTTTATATTTACAAAAGAAAGCGACCATTGTTTGTTTAAGTTCTAAGTGAAATTTCCTTTTCTCAAGTAATGTAAATAATGGAAACCATTTGGTGGAAATTCACACGATGCTTTACACCATCAAAAACACCATGTAAACAGCCTCGACACAGGAAAAAAAAGTAACACTAAGAACGTAATTCACTCCCATGAGAGTGAGACGGCATCTCTGTTTCCTTGGCTGCAGCTAATGACCCCCAAAAATGCCAAAAGCTTTTAAATAATACAAACTTTAAATAACATTAGCACCAACAGGAGAAGAGACTAAAAAAACAACTCCAAAAACAGGCAAAAAGTGCCGACAAGAAGACAAAACAAAGCCAAAAAAACCGATGAAAACCACCAACGCCAACACGAAAAAAAAAAACAAAAAACATCTATGGAACAAAGAGCAGCAGTGACACCTATGAAAGTTAACGAAACGTAAAAGCATTTGTACTTCATACGCTTGTGTCCTTTGTTGTAAAGGATCTGAAGACAATTGACAACAACTACAGCAACAACTGTGTCTACAACCATTGCCTCATCCGAGTACACATTTTCAGTTCCCTCCAAATATTGTTTTCGTCCCCCTAAAAGTATTGCAAAATGTTTTTTGTCTTTCCAAATGCTAATAGAAATGACAATGAAAATGTAACCAAAGTTTCACGAAATGAAAAAAAAACACCTTAAGAAGTCTTAAGTATATGAAGCAGAAGTACTTAGCGGTGTTGGTTTTTTTCTACTTTCGTTTTTTTTTTTTGCGATGCTCCCATTCTTATTTTAAAGTCACAAACTATGTTGGCTTTTTTTTAAGTACAGCAAAAGTCAAACAATTAAGGAAAACAAAAGCCACCACGTGGGAGGTAATTCAATTCTAAGAATACAGATATGTCCAACTCAGTAATAGCTATCACTTGCAATTTGTTTAGTTGTTCTTTAATAAAAGCTTTAAAGCTAATTGATTTAAAACACAATGGATTTTATGGAAAGAAACAATTAATGGTTTGGGATATTAACTACAAATTTTATTTAGTCTACACAGGTATATACTTATATACATATACTAGCTGACCCGGCAAACGTTGTTCTGCCATACAACTTCTGACTCGGCGAACTTCGTCTCGCTCCAAGTTAACGCCTTCATATAAACTTCAGAGCAATATTAAAACACATATAGTTTAAATTTTAATGTGACTTATTTAAATTTATTCGAAAGCGCCAGTAAATATTTTGAAAATGCAGTAGCCGATGGGTCGTTTTGCAACGTGACTCGTAGTTAATTTCAACTGCTTGTCATTCCGCCACAAAGACATTATTTTCATCAGCAGCAGTAGATTTTAGGATGGCGGAAAGCGTTTGACGAAAATCTTTCCACAGAAATATCATAGCCCCTCCAAATTGTTTCGAATCACCTCATAAATCCTTCATCTTTCGCTCAATTACCTCCAAAGCTCGTTGATGCGCTATCGTGCATTCATCCCAAATGATGATTTTGTATTTTCGCAACAATTTGGCTGTCGCCGAACTTCTGGATATTGTGCCCAATGGCCTGTCAACTGTGAAGGTTCATCGGCAACTTCAAAGCGGAGTGTGCAGTTCGACCGCCTTTCAACAAAGTGGCAGCAGATTGTGGAACAGCTAACGCAATTTGCGATCTATACGCATAAATATTATTTGAGCTATCCTTTTTATTCGTTTCTTTTCCCGATGACTTGTAAACAAACCTGTCCACAGTGGATCCGCTTGTATAGAGGCGCGGCCAAAAATACTTCTAATGGTAGTACAGAGCTGAAATGTTCAGCAGGGCTCTTAAAAAATATTTAAGCCGATCGGGAATAGGACTCTCGGTCAGAAGTTTACAGACATGTAGCAAAACTAACAACAGTTATAAAAAGTTCAATTCAATATCTCTTACAAAAATGATATATATGTAAAACCGTTTGAAGCTAATATTTCGGTTTTGCGTCGGATTACAAGATAATCCAACTGACCACATTCAAGTATACTCCAGTTTTTCGTTTAAATGTTATGAGAGAAATATTAATTTTCCCAAAAATGTGTTGGTAATTTTGTATAAGACATCCCACCCTAAATTTTCCTTGGAAAAAATTTGACTGAAAAAGAATATGCTTGTGGGAATATTACATTGAATTAGGTCATTTATATATAATGAGGTGGCATAAGGGGCACGGCAAATGTTCCGATTTTCTGTAGTTTTACCTGATTTTATAAGAAAAGTTCATGATCATGTAGTGTTTCGTTTGGAAGTAGTGGAAGAAATATCCATAAATAGATAAGTTTGCATGGGAGGTACCAGAAAGGGTGGGGCAATTCTGCTTATTTACAATAACGTAACTTCATTTTGAAAAATATTAAAACTGGTAAATTTTCATCAAGATCAGTTAAGGTTTACTCAAATTATCATGCCCATCAGTTATCCTTCCAACCAGCAAGCCAACCGGCCAGCCAGCCGGACCGACGGAAATGGGACAATTGTCTTAGAAAATCTTTAAACAAATTTGGTTTTAAGATTATTTGGGTCGAGATAATTGGGGTCGTTACACTTTTCACTTATGAAATTATACTTATCCTCTTACCTAAGTTTGAGGATTTACTAAGAAGGCGGTTTAGTATATTAAAAACTACACGCACATCCGCAAATTTCCGCAACAAACTTTAACACTTTTATTACCTTAAGACTACGACAAATACAATGGAAAAGAGAACTAAAGGGGGATCTGGGGGGAACACAACTAAAACTCTAAATAATTATAATGAAGACGCACAAAATAGGATCAAACAAATACGTTACCTAAAACATTAATTTGACAAGAATTACAAAACAAGTTAGTTTTTATAAATTTGTGGAGATTAAATAAATACTTTTAATTTGAAAATCCATTAAAAATAATTTAATTTTTTAGACTTATGCAATGAGCAATCCGTTTTGAAGTGTACTCTTGATTTAAATTATTCGACCAACGTACAAAAGCGCGAACAAATGTTCATGATTAAATTCTATTTTTAAAAAGTCCCGTTAGATTTTCAGAAGAATCCGCTTTACCATTTTGAAGATTGGACATTTAAGAGATAATTTGTTTACATTTTATTTTAATACTTTGTGATTAGTTTTTTGATTTTTGGCCATTGGACGGAACCACTGTGCTGTCGTTGTATTGACCATCTTTAAATTGTGGTGATATTCACTCTCTCCACGGCAGAACATCAACGGGTATGGAAGTGCATCATATGACCGATGAGTCTCCTGGCGCTTGAGAACAATATCGTGTGATTCCTAACAAAAATGGTTGATCGCAAAAAGGATACAGTTGGGATCTCATCTTAAAATAGATTGGGATCTCACCTCGAAATGAGTAGCACGCAGTCGATATCCATATGGAATGGTAAAAAGGTGGTTAACATGCATGTGATCAAATCGATACCTTAATTTTAAACCAAGGTATGTGTAAAGTGAAAATTTTACAGAAAACGCCTTTAAAGTTTGTGAGTATATAATATAGATTTCACTTTTATGTTAAGTTAAAATATCCTAAATCTACTAAATCATGCATTCGAAAACCAAATTGTTGAAAAAAGGTATTTTTCGAATAAACCGGAAACCGGTTTTTTGAAAAATTCAAGTATTAGAACACTATAATTGTATCCCATGCATTCGATCATTTTGTGTTTAATCGAAGTAAAGATTGCACAACGTTGATCTAGTTCTATTGCCGAATCACCAACGAAATAGATCTGAAGAACTTATGATCTTCATTTGGTGGTGGTAACAAAGCGCCAGCTCGAAGATGTATTTGCCCTTGAAAATTTAAATTTAAATCTAGTACAATTTTGTGGAATTTGAGGTGGTGATTGTGCAGCGCGAAACTGCTGCTTTTGCGTTTAATTATTACGGACGTATAGCACGACGCGTACGTCGTCCAAAGTTCGATTGTCTAATAGGAGGCATTAGTCTAGTAAATAACTCTCCCTACCATGTCCTACACGAAAAATCCAAATTTCGTCGAAAAAAATTCCGGAAGGAAGTTTCCAAAAAAAATTTTCTATTTTTCCATTCGAAAAGTCATTCGCAATCATTGCACACAAAATTCCATACAAAAGAGCAATTTTCGGTTATTCCAATTTCAGGGCTTTTCCGGATGATTTTCACAAAATTTTCTCTCACATAAACCTTCTCCTGGCAATTGCGAAAATATCAGCAAAATCGGTCCAGCCGTTCTCAATTGATGAATTACTATATGAATTACTATTACACTCTCTCTTAATAAATTGTTAAAAATTTTTTATTCTATTTTTATATATTTCACAATAATCCGAAATTTTTCAGCAACACAACGAATTTTGCACCTTTACGTCGTCTGAAATCATCATATCAAGCGATACAATGGAAGATTTCTTCGAAGGCATCCAAAGGTCAATTTTTTCTGGAATTTTCCGAGTTTTCCACCAAGATTTTTTCTATTTTTCCATTCGAAAAGTCATAATTGTTCGAAATTGTTCACATTTACATCGCCCAAAATTACCAAAACATATGAAAAGATGCACAATTTTGTCGAATAAAAATAATTTTTTTTTGGCATTTTCCATAATTTTCGAACTAAAATTTTCTATTTTTCCATTCGAAAACCGACAAAAATTTAATTTGCGATTAACCTCAAATAAGGCAATAAAATGAAAAATTTTCCCGAAAAAATTTAAATTTTTCGATTTTTTCGGAATTTTCCGAGTTTTCCACCGAGAATTTATCTATTTTTCCAAGTGGAAAGTCATTTCGGAATAATAAACCGAAATTTTTCGCAAGATACATCGTTCAAAACTATCAAATTGTACGACAAAAAGCTAAATTTCGTCGGAAAATAGTATTAAAATTTTTGGAATTTTTCCGGAATTTTCCAACAAAATTTTTTTTTTTTTTTCTATTCAAAAAATGATTTGCAACAATTGCACACAAAATTCCATACAAAAAAGCTATTTTCGGTTTTTCCAATTTTCCGGAGAAATTTTCCAAAATTTTCTTTTACATAAACCTTCCCCTGGCAATTACGAATAACTGAAAAAAAATTTCAGCAAAATCGATCCAGCCGTTCTCAATTGATGATTTACTATACATTTTTGCCACCATTTTTATATATATAGATACATAGACACACTTTTACCCTGATGAGTGAAAACTGAGTATTAATTCTCTATGTTGTCGACTGGAACTACATAGTAGTTTTGTCAATCGGTACGTCTAATAAAAAGCTTCTAAAACTCTAGGTCATTTAGATTATGAACAAACCAATTATATTTACATTTTTGTTTTATGATTTTTCAATACACAAAATGGGGGAGTTGTATGGGAGGTGGAAACTTAACCTCTGCTTAGAGAATAGAAGCTTGCATACCAAATTTCCGCTCGATAGCTCTTAAACTACAGCGATAATTGCAGAGACAGACGGCCGGACATGTTTTAATCGACTCAGACGATTCGACGTTGTTTGTTATACCTTCTCCCTTAGGGTAGGATTCATAACTTTATAAGTCATTTGAATCATGTCCGTCTGTCTGGCTGGTAAGCACGATAACTATCGAAAGTCGTAACCAATAATTTTCAAATATTTTCCTAAAAACTACAACCCTACACTGACGTTTGACTATTGCAATAAAAAAGTAAGAAAAAAATGTTGACGACAACTGCAAACGATTTAAAGACCATGATTTAAGGATATGCTCCTGGAATGTTAGAACCCCGGATAGACCAGGTGCATCCATCCAACTGGCGGAAGTCCTCGAAAAATACAAGGCTGACATAACTGCTTTGCATCACGTGGTAGTTCATGGAAGGCACGCATCGAGTGTTCTGGACGTGCGAGTGATCAGGGGTGCGCACATTGACTCCGATCACTTCCTTCCCTCAGGTAAAGAACGCATAAGGCTAAGCTGAGCGAAAAACGTACGTAACCAGGCACAACGAAAGCTGGACATCGGTTAACTGCATTTCACAGATGTAACGGACGCTTACTCCAACCACCAAACTCAACTGCTACGGAATGCTCCAACCCCTGATGATATAACCTCGCAGTGTCAATATAAAGCCGACTCCATAGAACGGACTACGAGAAGCTTACTTGGGTACTCAAAGCCGTCTCAAGAAGATGCCTGGTACAATGATAAATGTCGCAATGCCACGAGAGAGACGGATGCTGCACACAGGACGAAACTGCAGCCAATGGCAACGCGAGCTGTTCGTGAACGGCACAGGGAGAAGAGACTAGAGGCAACTCGTCTTTTTAGACGGAAAAAGAACGAGCTGAAGAAGAGGCAGGATGAGAGCATAGAGTTGCTCCGAAGTAGAGGGAAAGCCCGAAAATTCTACAAGAGAGTTAAGGCGAGAATGCGTGGAACAGGGTTGCCCTCCTTCAAGGATGGCGATGGTCAGCTAGTGACGGACCCGGATAACATTCTGATGATATGGAGAGATCATTAATTTACTGGATGCGGACACCACTCCAGAAGACCCCGCTCCAGTCCATGACGATGGTATTACCTGTCCACCTCCGAGCCAAAGCGAGATACGTGTGGCAATCTCCCACCCCGAAATCAACAAAGCAGATGAAGCCGATGATCTCCCTTCTGAATTGTTTATGGCAGGCGGGGAGGAGGTTATTAGGAGCATGCGTCAGCTCTTGGAGAACATCTGGCTAGAGGAGAGCATGTTCGAGGATTGGAATCTCAGTCTATTATGTCCCATATACAAGAAAGGAGAACTTAACTTAATTTCCCTTTGCACCTAATGAATGAGGTTGCGATAGCTTCTCGCGTTGTTGTGAATTAACACGCTTTCTATTTTTAGATTCACAACCAACGGCACCTACTTGTTTTCGACGAATGCGAACGTCACTGTTTGAGAAGCTCTTACTAGACACGCCGATTGAATCGACGCTTAATACTGCGAAGTTGCTGTCAACAACATTCGAGGGGAGCCGACAATGAAAGAAAATGTTATTTATTTATTTTTTCTTTTTTAAGATGACTGGAGCCAGGTTTGAACCTGCGATCTCCCGCACGGTAGTCGCGTGTTCTAATTACTATGCCACGGCCGGTCCCAAGAAAAGGAGATCGTAGTGAAAATAAGAACTACCGTGAAATAAGTCCATTACCAATTGCGTACATGGTCCTTTTGAGCATATTGTGTGAACGTCTAAAGCCAATTGTAGAAAAACTAATTGGACAATACCAGTGTGGCTTTAGATCTGGTAAATTTACGACGGATAAAATATTCACCTTACGAAAAATCCTTAAAAAACTCATGAAAAGCAGATCGACACCTACCACCTTATTGTCGACTACAAAACAGCCTTCGACACTCCGATAAGGAATAAGCTATATTAGGCCATGTTTGAGTTTGGTATTTCTGCAAAGCTGCTTCGACTTTGCAGTTGTACCTTTGAAAACACCAAATCCTCGGTTAAGAGTGGAAAGGCCAACTCTGAACAATTCAACGCGAAAAGAGGTCTCAGGCCCGGTGAAAGCCTGTCCTTGTGCACTATTTAATATAGTTATGGATAAGGTGTTGAGAAAGGCTGATGTCAACATGTCTGACACCATATTCCACAAGAGCCACATGCCACTTGCCTATGCCGATGATATAGACATCATTTAACGAAATCTGCACTTTAGTACCACCAAGTAATCTCGGGATACTAAGAAACAGCTATACCATGCGCTAATTTTACCCGTTCTGTTGTATGCTAACGGCCGTGGCATAGTGGTTAGAACACGCGACTACCATGCGGGAGATCGCAGGTTCAAATCCTGGCTCCAGTTATATTAAAAAAAAAAATAAAAAAAAAATTTCTTTCATTGTCGGCTCCCCTCGAATGTTGTCGACAGCAACTTCGCAGTATTAGTGTCGAGTCAATCGGCGTGTCTAGTAAGAGCTTCTCAAACAGTGACGTTTGCATTCGTCGATAAACAAGTAGATGCCGTTAGTTGTGAATCTAAAAATAGAAAGCGTGTTAATTCATAACAACGCGAGAAGCTATGCCATATCTCATTCATAGGGTGTAAAGGGAAATTAAGTTTTTTTTTAAGTTGTATGCTGCCGAATCATTGTTGCTTACAAAACCTGAGAGTATTTGAGAGAAAATTACTCCGGAAAATATATGGACCTATCTATATCGACGGCGAGTTTCGCCATCGGATGAATCATGAGCTATATGAGCTTTACCACGACATCGACATAGCTAAAAGAGCCAGAATCCAACGACTTCGTTGGCTATGACATGTTGTCAGGATGGATGTAAATGCTCCAGCGAGAAAGGTTATTGAAGGCGAACGTGATGGACGGCTCAAAGCAGGGAAAGCCAAAATTCGTTGGAAGGACAAGTGGTTGGCGACGTGCCATCATCTGGTGAGACTAACTGAAGAACGCACGCAGAAGACCGAAGCTTGTGGAATTCTTTAACACTTCAGACTTCAAATTTATAAACCATAAATTTATAATAGCCATTAAAATAAGTAAGTAAGTAAATTTAAGCATTTGTCTTTACTAATACAAGCCAGAAATTTTTTTGTTTAAAACTTTTTTTTTTCGATCACGGTGGAAATACCCATATGCATGTTAGAGTATTAAAATAAATTCACTCCCTAAATATAAATAATTCTAAAGATTTTTAATCTTGAAACTTAAAAATAATCAACGGAGATTCTGTTCTTCTAACTAACCAATAAATGTAGTATGTATGTATATGCGTCATCAAATTCTCTGATCCTCCAGTTGACAAATTCAATGCATTTTTACTAACCATCTAAGACAAGATATCTTTGCAAAATTTAAACAACATTATTTTTAAAAGAAACCCTAAGTTCTGTATGTTATGTGACATTACAATGATAACCAGTGAACAGTATGAACAATAAGCAATACACCCATACATATTGATATATATGTATTTATAAATTTAAATATACATTGACAATATATTCCAAGGATTTCATTTGGTCTATTCGGTACATTTGTGAGGCTGTGTGTGCAAACTGGCCATATTTATGATTGTATTATAAGTAAACATAATCCCCGACAATGCAATGTGACTACAACACAAACACAATACGAATTCGTACATGTGCTCTTATGTATTACTATGCAGTACAAATAAAACTACATGCATATGTAAAATATTTAATCTTTACAAAGAACAGTAATAAATTTTCAAATAAGTAAAACCAAAGACATCAGGCCACCAATTTAAACATGAAACAATTTAATGGATGATTTCTGACAGTAGGTGTCCCCAACGAGGCGATGATGGTTAAAGGTAACTGGTGCAAAACAATATTTAAAATATCTATACAAAGTGTGTATTATTACTCGGTTTCTAAAGTGGGCGGAATCGTGCTTTTGTATGGGAGTTACCAGAATGGGCGTGGCTAGCAGAAAATGACAATAAGTACTCGGCATTAATGTATACTTAAGTACATACCCATAATTTGTATACTTGCGTGGAACTATACCTAACACACAGAGAATAGTTACAAGCTCTTACTTGCTTTGAAAAAGACATGTTTGCACACCATTTATAACGAACGTTACCTCTACCTACCCTTACTTTTGATTCTCATACACAAGTATACACAAAATACACTCGACGCACACGTGGTCAGAAGCCGAAGCAGACTCAACTTAATTATGAAGTTTTTTAGCTACGATAATGATCTTCATAGATCATCGTGTTTGATCGTTCTTACATTCGTCAACACTTCTAAGCACTACGGGTGACATTAGTACTCATGTGTACATTCTCTGGTGGCTAGACTAACAGTTTTTACACTTTTTAGACGTCCAGTATAGTTACAAAAAATATATATACAGAATGGGCCAAACTAAGTAATCCTTTTGGAAGGAACTTTGATTTTAGACCGTTCCAAACTTTTATACCCTAACCGTACGGGTAGGAGGGTATATATCATTTGATACGAACCAAAAGTGTAACACTTAGAAGGAGTCACTTTAGACCCTAGGTTTCTTTGAACCAATTTGGATTCATCACTGTCTTTCTGTTTGTTTGTCTGTCTGGCTGTTCGGCTGATGCGCTCGATAACATTCGAAAGCCGCAACCAAATATTTTGAAATTTTGCACGAGTTAATATTACCCCAAACTACTTCCGGTATTGCAAATGGGCTACATGGCCCCGCCCCTTCTGGTACCTCCCATACAAATATATCGTTCCGCCCACTTTAGAAATCGAGTAATAATATCAATACACACAACGGGATCGTACAAAATTTCTGTATTTACATAAGCTATAACAGGATAAAGTTTTGGAAAAAAAATTGGAAGTCTTGCCACGCCTCTTCTGGTACCTCCCATACAAATGTACCTTTCCGACAACTTTAGAGATGGAGCAATAATATCAATAAATATACATTCATACTTCCAACATTGGGATGTGCCACGCCTTCCAATTATGCGATCACTCTAATATTTCACACAGCCTATTTCTATACTAAAAGTAATGTTTTTGGGGTGAGTAATGTTCAAAATTATAATTTTTTAAAATAAGGCGCACCCTATCTATTTGTATACTATTAATGGAACAAAAAGTCTTTTGAAATAACACTATATATAATTTATTTGTATTAAAAAGGGCCACACATTAAAAATAACTGAATTGTGCTAGCCGGATAATGGAGAGGCCAATCATCATAAGACTTGAACTTAAAAATAAAGAAAACAAAAGCTATATCGTTTCAACAGACATTTAGATGTATTATCATAAAAAGAGCAGCAAACCGATTGAGAGGCAATGTAAACTTAACCAGTAATGAAATTTCAGTCAGATAAACTGACTGATAAATACCATCACCCAATATAAGATAATACGCTCAACCTCACTTAAACTACAAATTTTATAGCATAACTATCTGCCCTTGCCTTTCATAGTACTAAACATACGACAAAATAAGAAAGAGAGAGATATTAATTGATTTGAACTCCTAGCAAATATTTTGTACAATCAGTCGTAGCAACGCATGCTGGATAAGTTAGTATTCCATAAAATAACAACACCATAATTAAATTTTGATCACACAACATATACAATAAGAAAAATCTTCAATAACTCTCACTTACCCGTAGTGACGTAGAATGAATTAAACAAAAATTTAACACATTAAATTTCTTCATATCATTCGTTGTGGCATATTGAGTGTCTTACCGTTTCCTGTTCTTGTTCTAAATTGCGCAGAAACATGACGGTGAGACGTTAAAAAGAACTACGATCAGGCCGATGTTTACAATTCGCGATACGATTTACCCGGTAATTACTATGTATGTATGTAAGTATGTATAATATGATATAGAATTAATAAACACTGAGGAACTTTTCACTTTAATGTACAATTTATTTGGTTAGTTATACTTAAGATAATCGAATTATTTAATTTATGGATCTATTGCCAAATTTACACGCACCTTGCTCCAAAGTTCTGATAAGACTAAGGAGAATAGGCAAAAACAGAAAACAACGACAGTTACAAATAGGAAGAATATGATACATTTTGGAATGGAACATTAGAGTAACAAACAATAGATGAACAACTGTTTCACACAAGGAATAACGGAATGTTGGATCCTCTTATACTCATTCCTTCTCTCTCTCTCTCTCTCTCTCTATCACTCTCTAACTCATCGTCTACAATTTTTGCTGTTGACAAAATTTACAAGATTGGTTTTAAGTCAGGGATGAGTAGGTTTTTGTTAGTGCAATAACATATGTACATTTTGGATAATGGTTGTCGCCTTAAGTACCATCACTGTACGCGACTCCCCCTGCAATTAGTATTTAGCTGACAAAATAGTTTTTCTATATTATTCATGCTCTATGTTGGCAAGTTTTAGACCACTTAAGTAACTCTCACTGAATGTTAAGAACTAAAAATTATTTTGTGCTACGTGGTAGAGCACTATATAAAGAAACCAAATCATTCGCCAATGTTTACCATATGTATTCATATGGATTAGTTTTTAATTTCAAAATGTATTTCAGCAATAATAATTTATTAGAAAATAAATTATGTACATTAAATATTTTCAGCGCTGTGTATGCACATAAATTATTCGTTTTATTTATTTATCTCAATAATTATACATATTTGGAATATTGCTAGAGTTATCACTATGAAGCGGCATTGAGCATTAATTCAGTTAACTCACCGTAATATATTAAAACTTACGCTGTTGACATTTCAAACATTGTGTAGTCTCAAATTACACAATCTATATATATAAAAGTGAACATTTGTTTCTACGTATGTCGCTATAGACTTGAAAACCACCGAACCGATGTGCAACAACTCGGTTTCATTGGAAAGGCAATCTGCCGAGGATGGTTATAGGCTACCTAAACATTGCATTTGACACTTTTGGTCCATTTATTGAGTCGATTTTCGATTTTTCCCATACAACAATTATCCAAAATTTTAAATTGTAAAAAATTTAAATACATACATAGTATGTCAATGTTTATTTTGTCAATATTTAAATTTTTAAATGGCACCGACAAATGGTATATTCATGTATATATACACTTTAAATTGAGTTTGTTTGAAGCTTAGTGGATTCTGCAGCTTTCCATCGAAGTTATTGAGTCGTGGCCAACCCATTCCACCCAAATAACAAAAATGCAATATCTGGCGAACTATTACAATTCTTTTTATTGCAGTAGTTTAAACGTCAGTGGCGGGTTGCAAGCACCACGTCGCTGTTTTCTCCTCCAGCCAGGATTTTATTACAGCCGTCCGTTCTAGGTCAGACGCTGACCAGGGTACCGCTCTGTGTTTTAAGTTCCGCCCCTCACAGTCAGCCGTGCTCTGACGTTTATCAAAGCCACGTTTCCAGGCGTCACCACGTGGAGGTACTCCGTCCGCAGTAGTACCACGAATACGGAGCTCTGTGAGTGCAATTGGCAAGGATCGCTCTGGGTTTGCCACGTTAAACCGATCAGAAGCTTTACCTTGCATCCCACTCCCGACGCCCAACTATTACAATTAGTGACTTTAAACCATTAGTGGATGCAATATGATCAAGTCAACAACTAGAGGGATAAGACTGTTTTGCGTGGCCCTGTCTACAGAACCTAATTTGTTAAAGTGCGGCATCTGAAGTACTAGATTAGTAGGAATGGCCTTGCCTATAGAACCTAATTTGTAAAAGTGCGAACACTCACGAATTGAAATATTTCTCAAATCTGTATCTATTACAATTAGAGCGACGAAATTTAAACAACAGTGTAATATTAGAAATTACGAATGAGTGTGGAGGATTTTATTTCCTTGATGTACCAATGGGTTTTGAAATTGTTGATTTTGGAAAAAGTTTGATCACAAAACGAATCGCGTTGGGTACTGTATCCTTCTGTATTACGCAACCCTTTTTGACGTTGCAGAATAGCGCAGTAAATTACAAGTTTCTGAGATCCGCACATGAAATATCAAGTTAAAAAATGTTGCAAACATGTCAAATCATAATGAGGGATGAGTGTACACACAAAAAATCTCTGAAACCCCTTGATGGCGCATTATAGGAGTTAAGAAGCAATACAGGATTTGCCGTTTGATTCAACTGATTACAGTTGCCAGTTCGGTTAGAATTTGCGATGACAATCAGTAATGCTGAAGGACAGTCAATTCAAGTTTGCGGCTTGAATTTGAAAAATCCATGTTTTTCCAATGAACAGCTTTATGTGCATGTTCACGTGTAGAAGGACCCACTGATTAACATATGTAGACTCCTTTGGTTCTCCCATACAGGTTTTATTATCAAAAGCATTGCAATAAATTTATGCCATTCAAAATACAGCAATCCTTTAATATACCTCAAATTTTTTTGTTGAATTTACATTCAAATCAATACTTCTTTAGGCAGGACGAAGTCTGCCCGGTCAGCTAGTATATAATAAATTATTATTAATATTATATTATATTTATATTTAATGGCTAAGCCTAAACGTCGATCTTGTATCGTCATAAACAATTCGCTACCCAAGTTACTTCTTAACATGATCAGACTATGTTGACATTCATATTCCCGCAGACCGAAAATAAATATTTTGTTGGTATATTCATGTCTGCAGTGCCGAGTACTATAAAGGCTTATTTGAAGAATTATTGTCAAAATTTCTGATAAAACAAACTGATGCCGTATCCTTAAACTTTACTGACACAATTTTGAAAAACATGTCAAAATGTTGAAAAAATCAAATACATCAAATATAATTTAAAAATATTATGAAGTTAAGAAAAAATCATTTGGCCTTTAATTTTGCTTCAACAACAGTACATTTTGATAAAATATCAGTACTTTTTGAAACAATAAAAACAATTTTTGGCACAATTAAGAACTTTTTGGTATCACAAAAGTACTTCGATTGTGTACATTCAAAGTAGCTTTTGGTACAACAAAGGTGGTACAATTAATTTAAATTTTTGTGTACAATAAAAGTTCTTTTTTATACAATAAAATTTAAATGTAAATAAATTGTACTTTTTAGTATTAATGAATTACTTTTTGATACCATCAATGTACTTTTTGGAAATATAAATGTGAATTTTTGATCAGTCGGTTTTACTTTTCATATTATTAGTATGTTTACAAAAAAAAAATAAAACTATGTACCTTACGAAAAATCAATACTCATTGTTTTGAAAATATTTTATTAAACAAAAGAACACTAAGACAAATTTTTTTTAAAAAAATTTTAAGTCGATGAATTTCAAAAAATTTTAGGTTTTTTGTTTTTTTTGGATATATGAAATTTTGAGCAATTTTAAAATTTTGTTTCTTGTTTTAATGAACGTTTTTTTATTCTGAATTCTTTATCGTTATTTTTTTTAAATGTGTCAAAGTCGATGAAAAAATCATTTTTGACTTTAATTTCAAATATTTTTTTGAGTTTATGGGCTCAAATCGATTTTCGCAGACCATAGTTGGATTTTCGGATATCTTTGACAAATTTGTTTTAAATAAGTCATGCTAATCAGAAAACCCAACTATAGCTTGGCGAAAATCTATTCAACCCCTTAAAACAAAACTCAAAGTAAAAAAAAACGTTAAAAAAAATTTTGTACAAAACTGTCATTGTAATTCAAAAATCTAATGATGGAGTACGATTCCGAATTAGGTTAAAATCGTCGAGTCCGGCCTTGTCTATTTTTTCGACTACCATAGTATTCTTTTTTACTGAATGTAATCTACAAACCCAAAGAACTAATTAATTTAGTCTTATGTCTTGTTAAACGAATCGATTAGAAAATCGAGTACGGAATCAGTTGCCTCAAAAATTCTTAGTTCAATACTCGATTGATCTTTTTTAAATATTTTAACTGTGTTTGTTCAATTTGCTGCATCCGTACCATTTTTATACCACCACCCTTAGGGATGAGGGTATATATCATTTGATACGAAAAAAAGTGTAACGCATTAAAGGAGACGAGTTAGACCCCAAGTATCTTAAGACCAAATTCGTTTCAGAACTTTTTAAGAAGAATGAGCTATGTCCGTCTGTCTGGCTGGCTGGATGGCTGGTCAGCAGGATATCTCGAGTAAACCTTAACGGATCGGCATGAAAATTTACCAGTATTAATATTTTTCGAAATGAACTTATGGGATTGTAAATGGGCAGAATAGACCCACCCCTTCTGGTACCTCCCATACAAAATTTCCTATTTTTGGATACTTAATATATCTTACATAACTGTCAAACAGACCATCGGAGGATATCTAAATTTAGTCAGATTATTTATCTTGCAATAGTTGACAAACCCTAAGAAAGCCGAAACCTTTGCCGCACCCCTTTTGGTACCTCCCATACAAATTACCGAATTGACCCGTATAGTTTTACATACATTTCTTTTTGCAAGTAAACTGAGATCACTCAAATTTTGCGTATGATGTTCGCTTTTGAAAATTAAACTCAGGTATGAATATGGATTATATCGGTTCACGACTTCTGGTACCTCCCATACAAAATGACCTATTTTTGGAAAATTAATATTTCTCCCATAACTTACAAAAGGACACTTGGGGGGTTATGAAAATTGGTCGATAAATTAATGTTATGATAGGAGGCGAAACCTCAGAGAGCCTAACTATTTGACACACCCCTTCTGGTACCTCCCATACAAATGACCGAATTGACCCTTATAGTTTTACATACATACCTTTTTTGTAAGTAAACTTAGATCACTCAAAATTTGCGTATGAAGTGCGCTTATGAAAATTAGTCTCAGGAATGAACATGGACTATATCGATTAACGCCTTCCGGAACCTCCCATACTAAATTACCTATTTTTGGAACATTAATATTTCCCTATAACTTCCAAACCGGCACCTGGGCGACAATCAGATTTAGTTAGTTAATTTATCTTGTAATAGAAGGCATAACCTCAAAAAACCTTATTATTTGACACACCCCTTCTGGTACCTACCATACAAATGACCGAATTTACCCCCATAGGATTACATACATCTCTTTTTTACAAGTACACTGAATTTAGTCAGAATTTGCGTACGTTCATGAAAATTTGACTCTTTAATGAATAGGAGCTTTATCGGTTGACCTCTTCTGGTACCTCCCATACAAATTGACCTATTTTTTGAAATTGAACGTTAATTTACAAAAAAAACATCGGACACTTTGAGCTGCCCCTAACGGTACCTCGTAAACAAATAACTCAAACTTCTACGGTTTTGCTACATGTCTTTAGACCATTGGTATTTTGTTCCGAAAGTCTTAGCTATAACCGTTTACGAAAGCAAGCATATACCTAATAATACATAAGTAATTTTAACTACAAATCAGTTAATTTCAACAACTCAAGACTTACACAATATCTTATAGTGGATGATGGTATTTATCAGTCAGTTTATCTGACTGAAATTTTTGTACTGGTTTTTTTTTAATTTTCATATTTTCTGTGATTTTGACCGATTTTTCAAGCTGTAGGGGGGCGGGGCTCCTGCCCTC
Organism: Muscina levida; assembly: GCA_964034835.1. NCBI lineage: Eukaryota > Metazoa > Arthropoda > Insecta > Diptera > Muscidae > Muscina > Muscina levida. The sequence goes on from OZ035882.1 coordinate 74,516,019, forward strand.
CCTGCTCCTACCTGGCTACGCCCTTGTGTTTCCGTGTACTATCTATCTGTGAGTCAAATTTTAACTCTCTAGGGCTAAACTACAGTTTTGCCACGCCCACTGTCGACAATAATCGAAATTTGAAATTTCATCTACATTTTCATATTTGTGTTGCAAAGTACTCGCCCATGTCCTGACAATAATGCAATTGTCAAATCACATGCGTTTTGTGAATCGCCAATAAATTTTCCTCCTGTCCTAAAGTTCGCTCGTTTTGTGCAAGACCCTCATAACTCAAAAAAATCGATTCCGAGATAAACGCGTTTATAGTTTTTAATTTGCACACAACTTGTACGAAATGGAGGAATTCAAACAGCTCTCATGCTGAGTGTACAAAAGATATTAATATGAATTTTTTAAACAACACGGAGTATGATGAAATGAAAAACTCTACATCATTAACTCAAAAATCACGTTTTTTAGTTATGACGGTCTTGCACAAAACTAGCGATATGTTTTGTGGGTCAAAAACACAAGAATGTATGTCAGCACACATTTTTCGAAGATTTGCAGCTTCGCCAACTTTAAAAAAGAAGAAGTGCATTTGTACCAAAAATTTGACAAAAAAACATTAAACATTTTTTAAATACGCATTTTTTATAAAAATTGTGTAGAAACCTATATCTTTTTGTGAGCAAATAAAAAGAAAACATGTTAAATTGTATAGGTGCATCGTTTTTTTGTGTTTTTTAAATAACTTCTAGATAAAAAATATGTGATATGAGAATCGCCAAATATTATGCTATTGCGATCTCTGTGACACCAATTTTGCGACTTGAAATCACAATCTCAAATTTCATCAAAATGCGATTATCAGGACACTGTATCTCCATAGGACAAATTACAGTTTGGCCACGCCCATTGAACTAAAAATTAATTTTTGTCTGCATATTCATATTCGTGTTGACGAATACTATCTGCCCATCAAATCTTATCTTTCTAGTTCTATAAAAAGGTTAAGCGACACCCACTGATCCAAAATAAAAATTTCGTTTGCATAATCATATTACTGCTGCCGAGTACTATTTGGGTATCAATTCCTCCAGCTCTAACAAAAGTTTTGCCACTGCTACTCCGCCCTTAGGGTCAAAATATAACAAATATATAGTCAATGGTAATTTCCATACGGCATACTAACTTATAGAAAATTTGCTATCATAGACGAATTTTCATGTGCAACTATTGTATATGTAGAAATATTTGAAATATTAATAAAGCTCGTCTTAATATCTTTCGGCGGGTTCTCATTTATTGCTCAATGCCGCTTTATTGTGAGAACGGTAGTACTGGTCCAAACATTTAAATTTTTTGGGATAACCAAATAAAACAAAATATCCACCGTGGATCCACACAGTAATTCAATGTTATTTATTTCCTAATAAATTGTTACTGCTGAAATACATTTGAAAATTAAAAACTATTCCGTATAACTTAATCTAGCAAAAAATATTTCTTAAATTCTATTTAGAGATACTTAAATCCCTCAAATCTTGCCAATCCCCACAATGTATATTATTGCATTAATAGATAACTACTCATCCCTGACTCAACTTCTGCATTTAATCAACAACAATAATTGAGACGATGAACGAAAGAGAGAGAGAGAGAGAGAGAGAGAGAGAGAGAGAGAGAGAGAAGGAGTGAGAATAAGAGGATCCAACATTTCGCTACTCCTTGTTGTGAAACAGTTGTTCATCTATTGTTTGTATCTAAAATGTTCCATTCCAAGATGTATCATCTTGGTTCCATTAGTAACTTTCGTTGTTTTCAGTCATTTCCCATTCCCTTTAGTCTGATAAGAACTTTGGGGCAAGGTGCGTGTAAATTTGGCAATAGATCCATAAATTAAATAATTCGTTTATCTTTTAAGTGCAACTAATAAAATGACTTGTGCATTAAAGTGAAAAGTTTCCTAGTATTTATTCATAAGCATCACCATTAAGTTTCTGCAGTCGCCGTGTAAATCATATTCAAATAGCAGATCGCGTTGTAGACTTTGGTTGGATCGTAATTGTTTTTTAATGTCACACCGCTATGTTTTCGAGTAGTATGAAAGACAAACAAGAAAAAGATTCGGGAAAACACGAAGTACGCAGAAGGAATAATATTGAAGAACGTTAAAGTGTTTGAGTTTTTGTTTAATAAGAAGTTCAAGCCATTCACATTCTGGATCACTAGAGGTAAGAGAGAATTATTGAATATTTCTGTTATTGCGCATGTCCTGTGATCAAAAGCTTAAATAACAACACTATAGTAATTTTATTGAATACTAGCTGACCCGGCGTACGTTGCTACATCCGTTTGTACAGAATATTTGCTATAAGTTGAAAGCAATAAAACTTTCTCTCTTCCTTTTTTTACCTTATACCTAAGTACTCTGAACAAAAAGGACAGATAGTTATTTGAGTATAATGAGTACGAATGGGCACTGAGAGCGCGTCACTATTGATTTTACACGTATCTACATTAGGATGTGCCGAATTATGAATTTTTCACGTTAGGTATCAACCGACGCGTATTTAAGAGCAAATTATGGGAAAAATAAAAAAAAAATTTTGAGGTCATCATCCATCTAAGATTGAATGCATTTTTTGACAGAAGTGCAGAATAAAAAATAAAATTCATTCCTTTCGTCTTGGTCCCCAAACAACGGAATGGTTGGTCAAAGTTGGCATTGAGTCCCATGGGGCCCTTTGGGTTCTATGATGACCCCCATGTGCGGGTACCCAAATTACAGATGTTTTCGAGACGAATCTAAAGGTATAGACCTATTTTTGTTGCGTCACTATCGCAACTTTTACATCGGTAAAAAGTAAGTTATATGTTTCCCGGCGTTTCGCTGGATCTCATCTATGAATCGATATATATCGGTTTGTCTAGTTTTTATTCGCAAATAAGTGAATGTATGTTATTTTGGCAACAATTTTAATTTTTTGAAACAATGAATATGGATATTCTTACTGAATGAATTTAAAAAATTTGTTTGAGGATATATACACAATTCTTTGGAAAAACTATTGGTGACTTTGTATGATTCTTAGAACTAATAAAAGTGAGTAATAACCAAAAGGTTATTTTATTCTTATAATTTGCGGTAGATACTCTGCACAGTGTCGTGTTTTCATACAAATGGTGGCCAAAAACAAGTACAGAAATTTCAGTCAGATAAACTGATAAACTGATCAATACCATCACCCACTATAAGATATTGTTTAAGTCTTAAGTTATTGAAATTAACCGATTTGTAATTAAAACCAGTTAGAAAGCTTCAGTCGGGCAACCCGACTATCATATACCCTTACCCTCAGTAAAACAAATAATTTTCTATTATATTGATCTTATTACTCGATTTCTAAAGTGGGAATGGGTACGATTATTAATTATTATTATTATTAATAGGCGTAAAGCGATCGTGCCCCAATTCTGTATTTAGTAAAGCTCAAACAGGATAAAGTTTTTGAGAAAAAGTCTGCAAGTCTAGACACGCCCCTTCTGGTATCTCCCATACAAATGTACCACTCCGCCCACTTTAGAAATCAAGTAATAATATCAATATAATAGAAAATTTCATCTTTTACTGAGGGTGAGGGTATATGTAAGTCGGGTTACCCAAGTGAAACTTTCTTACTGGTTTCCATATCATTTGATACGACCCAAAAGTGTAACACATGGAAGAAGTCACTTTAGGGCCTAGGTTTCTTTGAACCAAATCCTATTCATGACTTTTTAAATCGTTTGAACCATGTCCGTCTGTCTGTCTGTCTGTCTTCCTGGCTGGCACGCACGACATCTTTTCAAAACGCAAATGTTTTGAAACTTTGCATGGCTTAATATTTCTCCAAAACTTATGGTATTGCAAATGGGTTACATGGCCACGCCCCTTCTGGTACATCCCTTAATTTGGTTCAAGAATAGATTTTAAGATGATCTTTCACGTGGTACAAACCAAAAAGTCATAGCTTGTCAAAAAGTTTATTAGAACTGAAGCAAGAAAAGAGTACTTCTGCAAAAATGTTACTTGCTATTTCAACTTGAGGTACACTGGGTTGACAAAAACAATAATATGCAACTTTATCCGATGGACAAAGCATAGACAAGAGCTTATGTGGATTATGTTGACGTGTGGTCTTCGTTGATGCCATTTGATCCCGGTGTGTTTGACTTCTCGATGGTCTCTTGAAGCTTTTATCAATTAAGGTTGTGATAATGTGCTGAGAAGGCATAGCAAAAGCTGCCAATGAGATATTTTGGCAACTATCGAAATAGCTAACCGCCCTGACAGATATTTGCATACATAGTTTCTACTTATTTCTTTCATAATAACAATACACGTTTAATCTTAACAAATGTCACCATATAAAATTCGATTTTCAGCTAGCAGTGAGTTTACAGCTTCAAATATACCTTTATAACTTAGCATAATTGTTATCACCAACAAATGTGAAATCCATTAAGCTCCACCACAGTCAATTGACTAATGTGTCAATTAATAGAAAACAATTGGAATTTTTAAATAACATTATTTAAGAAACATGTATTTAAGAAATCTTTGTATGCATAAATGTATACGTTCGTACGTAAACATCTTTGTCAACATAACTATTTCAATTCATAATTTATTTTTTTTAATTTTAGATTGATAAATTAACAATTTCCTGATAACTTTTGACTTAATATTTGTATCTGTATTTAACTAATATTCTCTTTATTTACTATTTATGACATACAAAGATACAAACCATTATTGCACAATGGTATTATAGTAGTGTTGAATGCCAACAGAAGGAACATTCGTGTAGAATGATAAAATGTTTCTTAATGGCAGCACTTGTGTTAAAATATCTTCATGAATAGATGAGATGATGTACGTCTGCACTTTACCATAGCACACAAGCAGCTATATACATATACATTCTCGTACACACAGACTCTATACTACTGGCATATGTATTTACATACTTTTACGTACAACTCGATATGTTTACATTCACAAGATTATACAATAGATTTAGTATTTAATTGCAATTGCTTGCCAAAGAGAATAAATTATTAGTAAATTAATAAATTATCAAGAGAAGCCATTGGCTACAACACATTGATCATCATTGGCCCAATGATACATTTGCGAACGAGTAAAATATCTCAGTATCCCACTGCTATGTAAAACCATATCAATGCAATTCTTTTGGAATTTGATTTGGTCGAATTGGTTAAGAGTTATTCGAATGCATTCTCATGGCATCATGGTAGCTGAATGCGAATGCGAGGAAGAAATCTATTGATTTCATGGACATTCAACATCTTAAGCAGCTTATGTTGTGGCTTGTGTGCATAAAACGGCTTACAAATGAAATTGACGCATCTTTATGACATTATCAATTTGCAACACGGAATGAATGACTGGGTGGGTAATAAAGCCAAATTAAGATGATGTAGAAGTGCGTTCAATCTGTTTACAGATTTTCAAAGAATAATAACGCTACATTCATACATGAATGGCTATATCAATGGTGGAGTAAAATGTTTCAGATAAACATACAATAGAATGATGTTGCTACAAGTAGTGTGTTGTTAGAAATTCCTAGTGAAGGTATAGTGAAATCCCCAAAGGGTTTGGCGTTCTCTATAATTTAGCTGAAGAATGAATGATGTGAGATATCATCAATGATTCTTGAGTCTGAACGAAAACCTTAATGTATTCAAAAATATGAAAGGTCATAAAACAATGTTTGGTCTGAGAACCCACACACCTTTAGGAGTTTTACTACACTGGCCTAGTGCCTTTTCCCTGACTTGGAATTTCTCTTAATTCTTTTCAGGACTTCCTGGCTGCATCGCTGGTGGGCAGGATAACTCGAATTTGATTCTTATGAAAATTTATCTTTATTAATAATTTACACAGTAAAGGAATGGGATTGTAATTGGGCAGAATAATCCAACTCCTTATGGTACCCCCACACAAATTTCCTATTTTTAGGTAATTAATATTTCTATAAATTACTAGCGGACCCGGCGAACTTCGTCTCGCCCCAATTTTATGCCTTTAGATAAACTCAGTAGAGAATGTTTGATAAACAATGTTTTTCGATTAGTTTTCCGCCTCAAAAACAAACAACGAAGGCGGTTCTCCAAAACTCGAAAAGGCAACGTTCAACTGACCGGACATAAAACAGGGAAATTCGAGATTAATCTCATATACTTCCAACGATTGGCCTTGCGATTTATTGATTGTCGTCGGGGAATTGGAATGGATGATCAGTTGGAATTATCTAATTCGTAAGATAAGGACTTCCTCTTCTTTGAATTTGTTCTTTATGATCGTCTGAAATCACATTTTTTATCAAATTCTTGACGGACAACCGCGTACCTTTGCACAATTTCGGTTGATTCAGATTCCGCAATATGATTATGATCGATCCCACCTTCGTCTGTAAATTATGCGGCATATTAAGCGAGTGGAAAATTCGGTCGGATTGTTGGTCGCTTCATATTTTACGGTCACGCTGTAAACAGATTTGTACGAATGCAGTTCTCAAGCGATTTAACTTTCTAATTTAAAATTGTAGCTATTAATGTATTTATTCTTTGCTGGTAGTAACATACTGCCCGTAAATTAATCCAATCGAGATTTTTATAATTTTGTGCAATGTCATGAGTTAATTTTCCAACAATGTGAACTGGCAAAAATTAGCTGGGAACGATATCAATTCAGTCGAAACATCAACCCGAATTTGGCCATTGCCAAGCGCTGGCAGTTGTTTCGGGAATTTAGCAGAAAATGGGAGGTTCTGGAATGAGCCCCTAATTTTTTGGTCAATTACAACTTCTTGACGTTTTCAAGCATGGTTTTAGTAAATCAGCAGCATTAGACATTTTGAGCAAAATCATAGCCCCACCAAATCGTTTTAAATTCCCTCGTAAATCCTTTATCGTTCGGTCAACTACTTCCAAAGCTCATTTAGTCGTTATCGAGCATTCATCCGAAATGTTGATTTGGCATTTCCGCTCTACTTCGCCGTTGCGAAATTCTTGGTCATTGTGTACTTTGGATTTTCAACCGTGAGAAGATTCATCGACAGTTTTAAAGTGGAATTTGCAGTTCGAATGCTTCCAACAATGTGACATGTATGCCAGAGGATTCAGCGGCTAACGTTATTTGAGATCTTGACCAAATTGTTGCCAGAATCAACAAAAAATGTCTTAGGTGTCCCACTCGGAGCATCGAGAAAGTAAATGCCTCCAGTTTCATCGTGAATCGTACACATTCTTGTAGTCGGTATTTAACAGCGGCACATTAGTTCGAACTCTTCCGATCAGCTCATCTAGATTATAGTCTTGCTCCCGTTAAAATTCGCGATCGAATTTATTTTGCATCGAACAATTTGACGCTGGCACTCCCAATGTCGGAGTTCGGGTTCGACGGATTTTTTATTTAAATATTATTTTTCTCGTTACCAACCAACATTTAACCGAAAATTTTCCAGCTAGACATCGTTCAAAACCATCAAATCATGCGAAAATTGCAAAATTTTGTCAATAAAAAAAACAAATTTTTTTGACTTTTCCGGAATTTTCCGAGTTTTTCCCTAAGAATTTTCTATTTTTCCATTCGAAAAGCCATTCCGTAACAACTGCACACAAAATTCCATACAAAAAACCAAGTTTCGATTTTTCCACTTCCCGACTTTTTCAAAGGATTTTCCCAAAATTATCTTGCATAATACCCTCATACCAATTACGAACAATTGAATAAAAATTAAAAAGAAAATGGGCCAGCCGTTCTCCCTTGATGAATTACTACACACTGTTTACACCGTTTTTATACATATAGGTATCACAAGAAACCGAATTTTTCCAAGCAGCACAACGAATTTTCCACCTTTACGTCGTCTAAAATCATCAAATCAAGCGATACAATGAAAAATTTCGATGAAAAAATTCAAAACTTTCGAGTTATTTCAAGAATTTTCCGAGTTTTCAACCAAGAATTTTTCTATTTTTCCATTCGAAAAGTCATTTTGGAATGATTATCCGAAATTTTCACATTTACATCATTCAAAATTATCAAAACACAAAAAAATGGAAAATTTCGTCGAAAAAAATTCAAATTTTTGGAATTTTTCCATAATTTTCCAACCAAATTTTTTTGTTTTTTCAACCGAAAAGCTACTACGGAACAATTGCACACAAAAAGTTATACAAAAACTTGATTTGCGATGCAAAATGTTTCTGAAAAAATCCAAATTTTTCGAGTTTTTCCGGAATTTTCCGAGTTTTCCACCGATAATTTTTCAATGTTTTCATTCGGAAAGTCATTTCGGAATAATTGTTCACTGTTACATCGTCCAAAATTATCAAATCTTATCGTATGATTTGATATGCAAAATTTCGTCGAACAACAAATTCAAACTTTTTGAATTTTTCCGGAATTTTCCGCAAAAATTTTCCATTTTTCTACTCCAAAAGCCATTCTGTAACAATTGCACACAAAATTCCATACAAAATGGCAATTTTCGATTTTTCCAATTTTCCGACTTTTCCGGAAGATTTTCCCAAAAATTTTTTTTCACATAAACCTGCTCCTGCCAATAACGAACAATATAAAAAAAGTTTTAGCAAAATCGGCCCAGCTGTTCTCAATTGATGAATTACTATACATTTTTGCCACCATTTTTATATATATAGATTAATTCAAACATGTACATTAGGGCGTTTCACAAAAAAAATTTTGCAACTCTTGAAGCGGAATATTAAAGCTTGTGATCTAAAAGAATTTTGAAAAAATTTTTGGATTTTTTGAACATGGTTGGAAAATTAATATTTCTTCCATAACTTCCAAACGGACAACCGGAGGATGTTTGAATTTGGTCAGTTTATTTATCTTGCAAAAGTAGACAAACCCTTAGAAAACCGAAACCTTTGCCCCACCCATTCTGGTACTTCCCATACAAATGACCGAATTGACCCTTATAGTTTTACATACATATCTTTTTTGCAAGTAAACTGAGATCACTTAAATTGTGCCTTTGATGTTTGCTTATAAATATTAGACTCAGGTATGAATATGGACTATATCGGTTTACGCCTTCTGGTACCTCCCATACAAAATGACCTATTTTTTAAAATTAATATTTCTCCTATAACTTCCAAACGGACTCTTGGGGGGTAATGAAAATTAGTCGATTAATTTATGTTATTATAGGAGGCAAAACCCTAGAAAACCTAACTGTTTGACGCACCCCTTCTGGTACCTCCGATACAAATGACCGAACTCACCCCCTTAGTCTTACATACGTATCTTTTTTTGTAAGTGCACTGAATTCAGTCAAATTATTCGTAAGTTGTAGGTATGAAAATTTGAGTTAGGAATGAATAAGGACTGTTTCGGTTCACCCCTTGTGGTACCCCCTATCAAAACTATTTTTTTTGAAAAATTAATATTTCTCACGTAAATTCCAAAACGGCACCTATACCCCCTACTCAAATAAGTAAAGTTTTGGGCGATTTTGCACCACAAGCAGGGGAAAAAATATACATAAGTAATTTTATTTTAATAAAAAATTTTTTCATTTCAATAACTGAAGACTTCAACAATATCTTATATTGGGTGATGGTATTTATCAGTCAGTTTACCTGACTGAAATTTCTGTACTGGTTTTCTGGTGTTTTTTGTTCATACAACTAAACAATTCTCCTTCTAAGGATCCGATCCCATGACAAAAAAATTATTGGTGTGAAATATTATTATATTAAGGACCACTTTTATAGTCTTAAAAGTGAAAAATTATTTTTCCTAGATTTCAAACCTCGATAACTTGAAAAGTTTTAAACATTTTTTTAAGATGTAAAATGCGTTAGAAAGGTCTTTAAATTACCTTTCATTTGGTATTTTATTTTTTTCAGCATTTTTTACAAGTAAGATATAATTTTATATATACCAAAACTAGCGGACCCGGCGAACTTTGTCTAGCCCCAATTTTATGCCTTCAGATAAACTCTGTAGAAAATGTTTGATAAACAAAGTTTTTCGATTAGTTTTCCACCGCGAAAACATACAACGAAGGAGGTTCTCCAAAACGCGAAAAGGCAACGTTCAGCTGACCGCACAAAAAACAGGGAAATTCAAATTTATCCCACATACTTCCAACGATTTGCCTTGCGATTTATTGATTGTCATTGCCAAAGCCAACTGAACGGGGAATTGAAATGGATGATCAGTTGGAATTATCTGATTCGTAAGATAAGGACTTCCTCTTCTTTGAATTTGTTCTTGGTGATCGTCTGAAATCACATTTTTTTCAGATTCTTGACGGACAACCGCGAACTATTGCACAATGTCGGATGATTCACATTCCGCAATATGATTATGATCGATCCCACCTTAATATGTAAATAATGCGGCACATTATGCCAGTAAAAAATTTAGTCGGATTGTTGGTCGCTTCATCCTCTAAGGTCACGCTGTAAACAGATTTGTACGATTACAGTTATCAAGCGATTTAACTTTCTAATTTGAAATTCTAGCTATTGATATCTTTATTCTTCGCTGCTAGTAACATACTGCACGTAAATTAATCCAATCGAGATTTTTATAATTTTGTGCAATGTCATGAGTTACTTTTTCAGCGATGTGAACTGGCAAAAATTTGCAGGGAACGATATCAATTCAGTCGAATCATCAACCCGAATTCGGCCATTGCCAAGCGCATTCATCCGAAATGTTGATTTGGCATTTCCGCATCTACTTCGCCGTTGCGAAATTCTTGGTCATTGTGTACTTTGGATTTTCAACCGTGAGAAGATTCATCGACAGTTTTAAAGTGGAATTTGCAGTTCGAATGCCTTCCAACAATGTGACAGGTATGCCAGAGGATGCAGCGGCTAACGTTATTTAAGATCTTGACCAAATTGTTGCCGGAATCAACAAAAAATGTCTTGGCTGTCCCACTCGGAGCATTGAGAAAGTAAATGCCTCCAGTTTTATCGTGAATCGTACACGTTCTTGTACTCGGTATTTAACAGCGGCACATTTGTTCGAACTCTTACGGTCAGCTCATCTAGATTATAGTCTTGCAGCCGTTAAAATTCGCGATCGAATGCAAATTGCATCGAACGATTTGGCGCTGGCATTCCCAATGTCGATAGCAGATTGCCGCACATCCCGTCGGGTTCGACGGATTATTCATCTAAATATTATTTATTTCGTTACCAATCAATATTTAACCGAAATTTTCCACCTAAACATCGTTCAAAACCAACAAATCATGCGAAAATTTCAAAATTTTGTCGATAACAAAAAAAAAAACTTTTTCCACTTTTCCGGAATTTTCCGAGTTTTTCCCTAAGAACTTTCTATTTTTCCACTCGTAAATCCATTTCGTAACAACTGCATACAAAATTTCGAATTTTCCAATTTCCCGACTTTTCCGAAGGATTTTCTCAAAATTATCTTGCATAAAACTCTCATACCAATTACGAACGGCCAGCCGTTCTCAACTGATGAATTACTATAAATTTTTGCCACCATTTTTATATATATAGATAAAGATATCTAAATTATCTTTCTAACGCATTTTACATCTTGAAAAAATGTTGAAAACTTTTCACGTTATCGAGGTTTGAAATCTAGGAAAAATAATTTTTTACTTTTAAGACTATAAAAGTGGTCCTTAATATAATAATATTTCACACCAATAATTTTTTTGTCGTGGGATCGGATCCTTAAAAAGAGAATTGTTTAGTTGGATGGACAAAAAGCGCCAAAAATAACTAATATAAATTTTTTTTCACCATAACCTAATTTTTTTGATAAAATCTATTTCAGCGACCCCATACCCATCTTCAAAAAATTTTTTTCGAAATTCTTTTAGATCACAAGCTTTAATATTCCGCTTCAAGAGTTGCAAATTTTTTTTTGTGAAACGCCCTAATGTACATACATACGAAGTAGATATCAGCCGAAAATGTCCAGTACCAATTTAAGTTTGAAGTTAAAGTTTAAGCTTCTTTACAAGGTTTTTGTTGGTAAACTAAGCTTACTTCAAGTTTTTGTGTCAAAGTAAGCTTATAGTTTTTAGGCCGTACCATGCCGGTGTATTTTAAACTGTTATTGTTATTGTATATTGGTTTTAGTCGATATCAAACAATAAAAAACACTTTTCTGATCGTTAGCCGAATTTGATGTATCATTTGATACACTAACGCAAATTGTGATCTAAATTATGTTAGTTTAATTACCTTCTGATGAGACTCAAAGCCTCAGAAACCAGAAACATTTGCCACACCCTGGCTGGTATCTCCAATATTTATAATCGAAATCACCCCCACAGTTCTACATGAATATTTCCTTTTTGAGTACACAGAATTAAGTCAAATTTTGCACAAGGTAAGCTTGAGCCATGTCCGTCTGCCGTTTACTTATAAAGTATATATTTTTATTCAAAAACAAGAAAAGTAAAGAGGTTTTAAAACTCAATAGGTAACCCTACACCCCGCAAAAACTTAAAATCTAAAATTGAGGTCGGGCTCAAAAATGCCCAATGAGCTAAATTTAGCTCTCAATTACTCATGGAGCCATATGAACCTCGTTTCGAGCGGTTATCAAACAGCGATATAACATATTAATTACTATTTCGGGGGTCGTAGGGTGCACGGATTTGAAAACAAATAGATGTCCTTAAAATGTATTCAGACAAACTTCAAAACTGGGGGGAGAAAACAGAAACTTTTTTTGCGCCATAAAGAGTGATCCAATCTAGTGGCCCCGCCCATTTGACCCTATTTTTGTAAACGCAATGTTTTACCAATCGCCTTGAAAATTTGTGTGGATGCATTTGGCATTCGTAATCCAAAAAAAAAAATGGGCTGAGTCGGATCAGTGTGCGATTAATACGAAAATTGTACAAAGTGGTACTGATGAAAGTCCTTGGTAATACTTGATTGTGATTGGAAAAAGGGGCGTGATATAATTTTTTTCTTGTGTTTCAATTTGTCGTTCTTAGAGTTCAAATAGTCATAGCATTTCAATGCAAATGCATGGTTTTACTATTGGGCATTTGTCAGTTTAAGATTTCTTGAGTCTAGTAAAATTATTATGTAAAAATATCTGACCTGGGCGTGGCAAGGGCGATGCAAAAGTAACAAATATGCGTGGCCTTAAATACATTCTAAATAGTGATATAAGTTATAAACACCGGTTTAATGATACTTGGAGACTTCTTCCTCAGAGAATTGATACAGAAGTATTCGCATTGGTCAAATTTTAAACAACTACATCAAAGAAGAAAAAAGGTTACGGCAAAAAAAATCGAAGACTTACAATATTTATATCTACGTTGTCCAAAGACCACTATCACTTTTATGACCCGGCTGAATTCGTACTGCCTCCAAATTATTGTTAAAGATGTTGGGTGCTGGTGCAATTTACTAGCGATTCATTACTTTGGACTCTAAAATATTTAAATTTAAAATGTTAGGTTTTTCCTGACAAATACTCATGTATCAGAAAAATTAATATAATTTTTTGTACTTTATGCTAGCATGGATCCGCAGTACCTCGTCAATGATCTGATTAAAACCTACTTATTGATAGACATAAATTTTAAAACCATATTTTTGTGCCGATTGACTAACATTCTCCGTTGATGTATTTGGTTTTGTTATTCTCCCAAGGAATACGAATATCGAAATGCTCGAAAAGGCGCTATGTCCAAATCAGATCGATAAGTTAAAAAGCGAAGGACTTCAAAGTGCAAAAAAATGCTCCAAAAATAGTACCAAGCATTTTTTTCAAACATTTTTTCAATATTACCAAACATATAAATAAGTTACATATAACTGCATTACAAATTTTGTAAAGGTAAATCGCCAAAGAAAAAAATGAAGTTATTTGTCTTTCCTGTAAAATGTTCAATTTTGGACTTACACCTTTGCGACTTTAGGTCGCGATTGGCTCTTCTATTTTTTCATGTTTTAGGCTCTACTAGTATCGGTTATTGGTTATTCAGCTGGATCAAATAAAGTTTTTTTTACATTTATGCAAAATGTATTTTAATGCAACATAAAGGAATCTTAAATCCAAATAACTTAAAAACTGTGCTTGAAGAAGAAAATCTGAAAACATATTTTCAGTCATGATATTAATAACCATAGAAATCACAATTCAGATACCTACCGCAGCTGTAGACGGAAGTGTGACAGCGGACTCGAATTTGTCTAACCGACGCCATTCTCAACGACTCGGTCTCTGCAAATGTTGAGAAAAGATTTTAGCCTACATCCATATAAGATCCAACTGGTCGAAGAATTAGAGCCAGTGGATCAATTGATTTTTTTATTTCTCATGACAATGCAAATCATTCGGAGGACGGAATTATCTCAAGAAATGGTAATACGAGTTCGATACAAAGATAGTACTCGGCAACATTCATGATCAGTGGAAAAAGTCATGCAAAAGTGTTTTTATGGCTAAAGACTTAAAGTTTGGTACACATGGCATTTGAATCCTTTGGGGTTAAAAAGGCAGAAATTTCGGATAAAGCGGGTATTATTACCCAGTTCAAACTGATAGAGCTGTAACCGCGAATATATATGTAGGCATGGGTTAGATTCCTCTAGGAAGGGGTGTTTCAAAATTCATACTTTAAGGGATTAAAAAAACCCGAGATAAATCTGGCACAATCTTCGAGACCAAACGGCAACAAAATACAATAACAACATTTAGGGCAAATATCTATGTTATGGAGTAGTTGTGATGCACAAAGGAATTTCTCGCAATTCGTTTTTATACCATCACCCTTAGGGATGAGTGTATATATCATTTGATACGACCCAAAAGTGTAACACTATGAGTCACTTTAGACCCTAGGTTTCTTTGAACGAAAAAATTTTCTTTCATTGTCGGCTCCCCTCGAATGTTGTTGACAGCAACTTCGCAGTATTAAGCGTCGATTCAATCGTCGTGTCTAGTAAGAGCTTCTCAAACAGTGACGTTCGCATTCGTCGATAAACAAGCAGGTGCCGTTAGTTGTGAATCTAAAAATAGAAAGCGTGTTAATTCACAACAACGCGAGAAGCTATCCCATACCTCATTCATGGGGTGCAAAGGGAAATTAAGTTTTTTTTTTTTTACTTACAGTATTGCAAATGGACTACATGCCCCGCCTTCTGGTACCTCCCATACAAATACACCATTCCGCCTACTTTAGAAATCGAGTCATAATATCAATATTAACAACGGGATCGTACCCAAACTCATTATTTAGTAAACCTATAGCAGGGTACAGTTTTTGAGAAGAAAAAACTGGAGACCTAGCCACGCCCCGTCTGGTACCTCCCATACACATCTGGTACCGCCCACTTTAGAAATCGATTAATATCATTAATAGACCTAATGCGATCGTGCCCAAATTCTGTATTTAGTAAATTTCAAGCAGGCTAAAGTTTTGGAGAAAAAATCTGGAAGTCCCACGTTAGAAATCGAGTAATAATATCAAGGTAATATAAATTTTTTTGTGTTACTGAGGGTAAGGGTATATGTTAGTCGGGTTGTGCGTCTGAAACTTTCTTAGTGATTTGTAAGTACACTTGTTTAACGCACCGTTTAACCAGACCTGAGTGTCAACATTAGTTTTAAGCCCTTTTTTTCTTTATAATCTCATTTCAAATCATTGAGTTGTTTTTCTGTTTCACTCATGTCTCTCTTTTTCTTTTGTTACCGCAAGAAGCGGATTTTGCGTTTTGTTAGTTTTAAGTTTAACATTGAACTTCAATAAAGGAAGTTGTCTGAATTCAAGAAGAATTCGAATTTGTCTTTTTCATTAAATTGGAAAAATCCTTAATTAGTAAAATAAGGCCTCCTAGTTCCCGACCAGGAGCCAACATATGGTCCTTCGAAACATCTTAGCAGAGGCTTGGATGAGATTTGAACCAGCAGTTGAAAACAGCATATATTTCACTGTTGCCCATTTTCTAACCTAGAAAACAAAGTACATAACCATTGCATAGACAAGAGGTCATCCAAAGACAAGAGTTTCATCATTTATACACAAGAAGTGAAACAACAATTGAAGCATTAGAACGACCAACATATGGTCCTTCGAGACATTCTAGCGGAGACTAGAATGGGAATTGTGTTCCAGTATTTGAAATTATCAACCTTAATTTCAAAGTAATTAATGTGTTTTATAACCTATAAAACAACAGCGGCATAATTATATAGACAAGAGGTCTACACTACATTGTGCATTGGTTGTTATAATCCAGAACAAGATTTTGCGGCAGTCTGTGCGTCATTTGGTGAAGAGGGCAACATCTGAAGTTTACATCCTGTACAACAACAGCATCCCCGAACGCTAAGAGAGACGGCGACTCCAACTATACCACCCCACATTGAAGTTAAGTAAGAAGAATTGAAAGTGTAAGTACATTGAGTTTTAGTATTTCTGACTTCACGATCAATAAAAACAAAAATTAATTAAAATAAATTAAATCGCGTTATTGGTTACATAACATAACATACGCATATAACATTTCAAAAAAAAAAATTCAACGAAAAGTATATAACATACTACTCGGTAAATAAAAACCGCAATAAATCAGTATATAACCACATTATATACTCGGTAGCGTGCCAACAAGTCGACCACAACCTTAACACAACAAAACTACAAAATTTCAACTCTAACCATTCCTTTCATCTCCAACGAGATCACTCACTATCGCTCACACACACACACACTCCTATAATTGAAGGGACAAACAAAATAGAAGAAGAAGAACACAAAAGAACAAAGTGTGCAAATTTCTGAAGTGGTAAGACGTGTTTAAAAGTGCAGTGGAGAACATTACCGAAATTAAAAGTCAAAAACAATCCAAATTGAAGAAGAATTATTAAAAACAATTTAAAAAACTATAGTGATCCCACCTGGTGAACAAAACTGAAAAAAAAAAGAATTTCGTTAACATCGAAACCATCAACCACCCTGGTTATTAACATACAAGAACAAATCCAACTAACTCCAGAACATCAGCAGCAGTAGTCGGTGAGTTTTAGTGTCTTTTTGGTGCATTTCAGTGGTTTTTTAGTTTAAACTAATTTAGCAAAAACAAATAGATATCGGTGCGCGACAACAAATCGTAAAAAAATAACAAAAACAACAAAACTAAAAACATTTAATAACTACGGTACGGGTAACAAAAATAATAAACCGTTATTATTTTCAAGGCCAAGTCAAAAAAGTGTTTCTGCGTTTCATCGTTTTATGCTGTTCGACAATAACAACATCAAGAGAGTCAACCTGACGTCGCAACAGAACAACAGTCGGTCAACGGCAGCGTCGCACAGTGGGGAAAAAAAAGTTTTTTTGGACATTTGAAATTTTAGGCCGCAATTCTTGACCGATTTTCAAAATTCTTTTTTTGTATTATTGGAAACATAATTGTGCACAGAATGTACGTTTTTTTTTATTCCAAATTCCTTACCGTTATATTTTTAAAATTTGTCAAAGTCGATGCAGAAATAATTTTTGAATTTAATGTCAAATATTTTTTGGATTACGTGTACTAAAAATTCCGAACTGACCTCAATTAATGTGAAAATATGTTACGAATTTAATTCAGTGAAAATATAAGACAGAAATTTTTTTTTGGCTCAACTGCAAGGAAATATATGGAGGCACTATTTTCACACTTTAACTCGGTGTCCTGCTCATAGTTATTGTCCGATTAGAAAAAAAAACCTTATATACAGCCTAGAAAAGTTTTAAGAAAGTCGTCTGTAAAAAATAAGCCAAATCGGTGAAGGTCGGCATGCAATTTTTTTGCATATGTACCAAAATAATGCAGTTTTAAACTTCAGATAAAATACAATTTTGTGTTTACAAGTAGACTAGGTGGTGTGCTTTTCATTTAAAAATACCAATACCATAATACGTTACATCAACTGTCAATATAAGGAAACTTGTGAAACGCTTCAACACTTTTTAAATTTCAATACTAAAGTTAACCCAAAAATCTACATATTTTCTAAAGAAATTTAAAAAAATTTAGTTACACCCTCGTATTTTCATTTATGTATCAAAATATCATAAGGCATACATAATTAAGCCTACTAATACATATCAAATGTTTATATTGCGATTTTAAGCCCTATGTATTGTAAATATATTTAAATTTTGTATATGCGTTTAACAAATTTCCTTATTTTGGCAGATGATGTGACACATTATGGCATTGGTTTTTTTAAATGGAAAGCACACCACTTAACCTACTTGTAAACACAAAATTTTATTTTATCGGAATTTTAAAACTGCATTATTTTGGTACATATGCAAAAAAATTGCATGGTGACCTTCGCCGATTTGGCTTATTTTTTACAAACGACTTTCTTAAAACTTTTATAGGCTGTATATAAGGTTTTGTTCTAATCGGATAATAATTATGAGCAGGACACCGAGTTAAAGTGTGAAAATAGTGCCTCCATATATTTCCTTGCAGTTGAGCCAAAAAAAATTTTCTGTCTTATTTTTTCACTGAATTTAATTCGTAACATATGTTCACATTAATTGAGATCAGTTCGGAATTTTTAGGACACGTAATCCAAAAAATATTTGACATTAAAGTCAAAAATTATTTTTGCACCGACTTTGACAAATTTTAAAAAAATAACGGTAAGGAATTCAGAATAAAAAAAACGTTCATTCTGTGCACAATTTTGTTTCCAATAATACAAAAAAAGAATTTTGAAAATCGGTTACGAATTGCGGCCTAAAATTTCAAATGTCCAAAAAAACTTTTTTTTCCCCACTGTGCGTCGTTTGTGTTTATCAACAACAACAACAAAACACCATAGTTCGTCGGCAGCAGTGTTTGTGCAGCAATAGAAGCAGCATCACAATTCCAATTGTCTGCATTTTTGTTTTATGCTAATTTCTTCTGCATATGTGCGTAGCGGTGCAAGATCGTTCCAAAGCGGTGCAAAAGTGGGATTGTTTTAGAATACCCAAATAATAGAAATAATACATTAAAAAAGTCGGAATTGGAAAATAAAACAATTCGGACATAAAGAAAACAATTAAATTAATAACATAAATAATAAACAATATTTTTTTTTGCTTTAATTACAAAAAAACGAAGTTAATCCTCCTGATGAAAATAATTATTTTTTGTAGAATTTTAATTAAATTTTGAAAATATTGGTTCGTGTAATCATAATTTGTGTCCGCGTTAAAGTTTTAAATTAGTACAAACCAACCTTGTTGTAAAAATTAAAAAACTAAATAAATTTTAATAAACAAAATAATTACATTTTGAACAATAATCACCCTGATTAAGGGAATTTAAACAAAAAGATAAATATTTATTTAGAATTTGAAAAAAAAATCGTAACTATCCGCGGTTTTAACCAAAAATATAATTAATATTTGGAAGAAAGAATCCAGCTGGTTTTTAACTCAAAAATGGCAGCACGAAGGAAATTTTTATTCGACCACGAGCAATTAATGTCATATTGCAAAAGCTTCAAACCTAAAAAAGACGAAGAGGTCAACATTTCCCTAATCGAAGTCAAGCAGGCAGAGTTGGAAAGGCGTTGGTCTAAAATCGCAGAAAGGTATGAGGAGGGAATGACAGCAGATGACGGCAGTGGCAGCAGAATTTTTTAAGGCAGCTTCAAGTAAATATGAAGAGGCAAGCCAAGCCTACCAGAAGTGCAAAGCCAAGATGTTGGAAATAAAGGAGTTAAAATCCCAATCAAAATCGGATGAAGGTTTTCGATGTGAGACCACAATGGTCCAACATGGATTCTCATCATTAAAGTTACCACCGTGTGATACTCAACCATTTGAAGGTGGTTATTCAAAATGGCCGGCATTTCGGGATATCTTCACAGCTGTTTTTGGAAATCACCCCGAATTGTCACCAGCACAGAAGCTTTACCACCTGCGAAGCAAAACGAGGGGGGAGGCTCACCAAATCGTTAAAAAATTCGATTTGGTGGATGAAAATTTTGCTTTGGCTTGGGAAGCGCTCAAGACTAGGTACGAGAACCCTAGGATTTTAGTTCATCAACAGATGAAACAATTATTTGGCATTGCAGCGGCACAAACCGAAACCCCAAAATCTATTAGACTTGTGCAGTGCGGGATAGAAAACAGTTTGTCAATCTTCAAATCATACAAAATTAAAACCGACAACTGGGATCCCATATTGATACACCTATGTTCTACAAAACTCCCCGAGGAAACTTTACGAGCATGGGAAGATTCTCTCAGCAACAATAAGGAGCTTCCCACCTGGTTGCAAATGAGTACTTATCTTTCGAATAGAATTGAAATCATTGAAACTATTGCGGATTATAGAAAAGGCAGTACAAATAATAGTCATGGATCGCAACAAAAATCTCAGACTTTCAATACCCATATAGAAGCTGAAAAAATCAAATACCCTTGCAAGAAGTGTGGTCAAAACCATAAGTTGCGGAATTGCAACGAATTTAAATCCTTATCGGTAAACGATAAACGCGAATAAATTTTGTGCCAATTGTCTTTCATCAACTCATTATAAAACTAATTGTACCAGTGAGAAATCGTGTGCAAAATGCCATCAAAAGCATCACACACTGCTTCATTTAGGAGAAAACGAAAGGAAAAAGGTCTTCCAGGGAAATCGAGAACAACAATCATCTACACAACAAATGAAACCATCGAATTCACACAACGGGCCTCCTGCTCCGGATGATGCACAACCAAACCCATCAGTTAACCAAGTTCAATCGCATTTTTCGCAAAATGAGGGAACTACTATTTTGCCGACGGCACTTGTTGATATTGACCATGCTGGAGAATTAATCACCATTCGAGCCTTATTGGATGCAGGATCGGAAAAAATCGACAAAATCTCGCGATTCCTGTCGATAATCATAATTCTCAAATTTCGGGCCTCGGTGGTACTATTGTCGGTAACTCTAGTTCAAGATGTTTTATTAACCTCAAATCAAGAATTTCGGATTTTAAAATTAAAATTAAAACAATCGTAGTACCAAAACTAGCTCATTTTCTTCCGGCTAAACGAGCTAAAATCGAGAATCTTCCTGATCTCAAGAATTTGACTCTGGCTGATCCGAATTTCTTCAAGCCGGCACCTATTGACATGATAATAGGCAGCGATTATTTACCTTTCATCAATTTAGACAGTGTTCGATCAGATATTGGAAAAGGCCTGAAAGCTCGCAACTCACATTTTGGCTGGTATATGTCCGGGTATATGTTACGGGTGACATACAAAAAAATGTACCGTAAAGTCCTAATTCATCCTGAAGATAGAAAATATCAACTTATTGTATTTCGTCCAGCTTCTGATGAAACCGTGAAACAATTTCAGCTCAAAACAGTTACCTTTGGGGTAAATTGTGCACCGTTTTTAGCGATACGGACTTTGCAGCAATTAAGTATGGATTGTAAACTTGAATATCCAGAAGCTTCGGAAATACTAAATCATGAAATATATGTTGACGACGTGCTGTCAGGTGGACACACGTTAGAAGAGGCAAAATCGAAACAGAACCAGTTAATAAAAGTTCTAAATTCTGCCTCCTTCCCCTTGAAGAAGCTTACAGCAAACAACGCAGGTCTTCTCGAACATTTGGCCCGGGAGGATCTTCTGGACGAAGATTTTTTGAAAATCGACGACACCAGCACAATCAAAACTTTGGGCATTCGCTGGAATGCGATGCAAGATATTTTTTATTATGTTTTTCATCCAGTAAGCAACAATTCAGTTCCATCAAAGCGCCAGATTCTCTCCCTAATCGCTCGACTTTTCGACCCCCTTGGTTGGCTAGGACCGGTAGTGATTTTAGCGAAAATACTAATGCAGCAACTTTGGGAAGCAAAACTTGAGTGGGACGAGAGTATTCCACCGCATTTGGCAATCAAATGGAACTCATTTGTAGAAAATCTCCCTCACATCACAGCATTAAAGATTCCACGATGGGTAGATTTCTCTCCAAGTCATCCAGTCCAGATACACGGATTCTGCGACGCGTCTGAGAATGCTTATTGTGGAACGGTCTACATTAGAACCATTGACAAAAATGGCAAAATATCCAGTCACCTACTGGTAGCAAAAACTCGAGTTGCTCCACTTAAACGAACCACAATCCCTAAACTGGAGCTGTGCGGAGCTGAATTACTTACAAACCTTGTAAAACAGCTGAATACATCAAGATTTAATAACTGCAAGTTATTTATGTGGACTGATTCATCTATCGTGCTGGGTTGGTTGCAAAAAGCCCCTCAGACGTTAAAAACATTCGTAGCGAATCGTGTTACTAAAATTCTAAATTTCACCAACGAAACTCAATGGAAGAATGTTAAAACAGAAGAGAATCTAGCCGACTTAGGGACTCGAGGATGTCCTTCACAAGAATTAGTCCAGAACTTACTCTGGTGGCATGGGCCCTCTTGGCTTCAAAAACCAGAAGAAGCTTGGCCAGAACCACGAACTTTTGATTCTACAGATTTGGAAATGAAAAAAGTCTCTACTTTTCATCTTAACCTTCAAGAAGACATCATTGAAAGATTTTCATCTTTAAATCGCGCCCTGCGAGTAATTTGTTATGTCTTTCGCTTTGTTCGATATTGTCGTAAAAAGTCTGCATTAAAGACAGAGTGTATCACAACCGATGAGATAACGTTCGTCAAAAATCGTTTAATGTCTTTAGCCCAACAAATGCATTTCCCGAGAGAATACGAATGTCTCCTCAACAAAACTGCAATTAATAGGAAAAGTAATATACTAACATTAACGCCTTTCCTAGACAATGATGGCTTGCTGCGAGTAGGTGGTCGACTAGAAAACGCTGGTTTAAGCTACTCAGAACGACACCCTGTCATCATACCCGAAAAATCGCATTTTGCTGTACTTTTTGTTAAATATACTCACCTAATTCTACTTCATTCAGAATACAACATAATGCTGCGAGTTGTTCGTCAAGGCTTTTATATTCCCCGCTTAAAAAACCTTATTCGAAAATGCATCCGAGAATGTAAAGCTTGTACGATTTACAAAAGAAAGTTCCAAAATCAGCTTATGGCCGCATTTCCACCTGAACGCGTTAATTTTTCCTTGCCCTTTACTTATGCAGGGGTTGACTTTGCCGGCCCTTTCAGTTTAAAATCATCGTGCCTTCGAAACGCAAAACTCATAAAAGGTTACGCAGCAATTTTTGTATGTTTTTCGACAAGAGCGGTTCATCTTGAAGTCTGTTCAGATTTATCAGCCGATGCGTTTCTAGCAACCTTCACAAGATTTACCGGACGTCGTGGTTTGCCAAAAACAATGTTCTCAGACAATGGTCGAAACTTCGTTGGAGCAAGTTACAAGCTGTTACAAGAGCAAAATATATTTTTGAAGAATGCCGAAAAATGTCTCCAAGAAAAATACGGTTTACATGGATTTTCTTGGTCTTTCATACCACCATATGCACCGCACATGGGAGGCCTATGGGAGGCCGCAGTCAAGAGTATGAAATCTCATTTAAAAAAGGCCACAAGTAACCTATCGTTTACTTTTGAGGAATTCACAACCTTGCTGGTTAGAATTGAAGCCGTCTTAAATTCAAGACCGATATCCCCTATATCTGAAAACCCAGCAGAACTATTGCCTTTGACCCCGGGTCACTTATTGCGAGGCGCTCCACTTGTTGCTCCTCCAGAGTCACCGACTGAACCATCCAAAGGAGATATATCTCACTTGAATCGTTGGAAGCGATTAAAAACCATTCAGCATATATTCAGCCAAAGATGGAAATCAGAATATATTACTGAGCTTCAACGTCGTTTTAAATGGAAGACAACCAGAAATAATATTAAAGAAAATGACTTCGTCATTATAAAGGAGGACAACCTGCCCCCAGTAGAATGGCGACTAGGACGCATCTCCAAAGTAATATACGGCAAAGATGGAAACGCGCGCGTTGCAGAAATCAAAACACAAAATGGCACAATCGTTCGTCCAGTTGTCAAACTTTGTATATTGCCGACCTCTCCAACTTATAAAAACCAGTCACAAGATAAACCACTTGAAATCTCAAACAAATAGAAATGATCGTGTTGTAGAATGCTAATCACTCATTGTTCTTGTCTTTCTTTTCTCTCTTTCTTTTCTTTATTATACAGTTTCAACATGGGTAGATGCATGGTTTGCGGTGTGAACCACCCCATTAAATACTGCTCCCACTTCCGGTGGATGAACAAAGACGAGCGGAGAGCGACACTCATCAAATACAAGTACTGCCTCAATTGTTTATCCGACCGCCATACCCGTGAATCATGCAAATCCGATGGCCGATGCAACGTTTGTGGATTTGCGCACAACACCATGATCCACCGCACAACCGTTGATCTTTCGTCCGATAGTTTTAAATTATCACGGTTGCTGCAAAAGGTCGCGCCACCCGCTGATGACGAGCATGGTGCAGTTGGAGGTAGAGAGCTAGCCCCCTTGGCCACCAACGTTGCAGATGACGAAATTGTTGCCCCCTTGGCTCCAGAAACTCCCAAGATGTCAGTCATTAAGAAATACACTTCACACCCTTCTCTTGTGGGCCACCGGACATAGCCCCTGTTGCCCTCTGCAAACTACGGGTCGGAAGCAAGGAAGTTGAGGTCATGTTCCTTGTCGATCAAAACGTGCCAAAATCATGCATTATATTCTCCAGGGTGGAGAAGCTGAAGTACGAAACTAAATTTAACAAAAATGTACCCTATGGCCGTTTTAAAATCGTCACAAGATCGGGAAAAGTGATCAATGACTGGTTGATCATACTTGATGCCTTGAACGTTACCTGTGCCGATCCAGTTGAAAGCGGTATATTGGCTGGTCTAGTCGCTGACGTGGATCCAAAGGCTCACCCTGAGCCCCACGCATTCCACCAAATTGACGGGGTTATTGGAACTGACATTTGTCGATACGCCTTATATGGTATTCCTAAACCTTTACCAGCCAACAAATTCATAAAGTTACAGAACTCGGCTTTTGGCGTAATTGTATGCTGTATTTTTGCAAGAGTTGCACCTTTGGCAACCTAAGCCCCGGGAGGATGTTTAACGCACCGTTTAACCAGACCTGAGTGTCAACATTAGTTTTAAGCCCTTTTTTTCTTTATAATCTCATTTCAAATCATTGAGTTGTTTTTCTGTTTCACTCATGTCTCTCTTTTTCTTTTGTTACCGCAAGAAGCGGATTTTGCGTTTTGTTAGTTTTAAGTTTAACATTGAACTTCAATAAAGGAAGTTGTCTGAATTCAAGAAGAATTCGAATTTGTCTTTTTCATTAAATTGGAAAAATCCTTAATTAGTAAAATAAGGCCTCCTAGTTCCCGACCAGGAGCCAACAACACTGAATTTAGTCAAATTTTAGGTAAATTGTACGGTTATGGAAATTTGAATCAGGAATTAATATGGACTATATCAGTACCTCCCATATAAAATTACCTATTTTATTAAATTAATATTCCTACTAAAACTTCCAAACGGGAACCTGGGAGAAAATGAAATTTGGTATGTTTATTTATATTGTGATAGGAGGCAAAACCCCAGAAAACCTAACTATTTGTCACACTCATTCTGCTACTTTACAAGACTTAAACAATATATTATATGGGGTGATGGTATTTATCAGTCAGTTAACCTGACTGAAATTTCTGTACTGGTTTTAGTGGTAGAAAGGTAACAAGACCGAACTAAAGTAGAAATTGATTACTTTGGCAATTCAAACTAAGCAAAAAATCTTATGAACAAGTTTGTATTAACACAAATTTTTATATCAGAATTATTAGGTTTGAATAAAAGTAACTAAAGTTTACAGTATAACTATACCCACTAACTATATATGATAAGGCTGCTTCCTACAAGACCACATCGCGCATCGACACTCAATTGTGTATTCCCCTTCGTGTTGTTGTGGCATGTGCGATGTAGACTTAGTCATCAATGAATGTGGCGGCTTCCATCGTGTTTTGTCGCGCTCTTTATGATCACACACCCCGTATGGCCTCTGTCAATGAACTCTCGTTTGTTATTTATCAATCTTGGGTAATCATTAAGTTGGGGCAAATATTTGTCATTTAAAGTAGTTGTGCTGTACAAAGGGACTTCTCCAAACTGGTAGTTTTAGTGATGAAAAGGGGCAACAGGGGTACCATCGTTAAGACCAGACGCCTAAAGGTGTTTACAATAAATGAGGTTATTATTTATCTTATAGGGTAATTGTGCGGTACAGTTTCTCCAAATTCGTACTTTAACTTTGGCGAACTGAGCGCGAATTCGGAAATAAATTTCTAAAATTGGTAAACGTTGTTCTTGTTAAATTTCTGCGTCTCACCAAAGTTTACTGATAAAAAAAAACTCATACACACTTCATTAGTATGATGCAAGTTTTAAAGATATCTCTATCGGAGCTTTTAAAGGTCTAAAATATAAATTATACAAATATGTATATGGGCAAGGGCACCGTCAGTAACGTCACGTTCGTATACATATTTTGGTAAATATCTTTGCTAAATACTATTATTTCTCCCAACTTGAGAACGGCATATGAAATAACTCGTCATAACTGTTGTTTTATACGTAGACAATTTTGCTGTATCTCGTTTTGTTGTGAAGTTATGACCATTTTAAGCCGTCAGTAACGTCACCGGATTTTGGAAGTGGGTTTTGAGGTTACTGAACGTTTGTGTAAAAATTAGCGAATTGAAATAAGTTTATGTGTATAAGTGACCAGTATTTAAAAAAGGAAGGCTGTAAGATGATTTTTATTCAAAGGGTGGGCTTAAATTTCATGTTTTAATCACGTAATCGCCATAAAAGCAGTGTCAGTAACGTCACACAAAAATGTGAGTAACGTCACACGTACGAATTTCGGTAGGATTTTCGGGTCTTTTTTCTCTTGGGTTAATAGAGGGATCCTAAACGACCAAAAAATCATCGTAGAGAAGTTTTAAGATGCAACCTGGGGAGATATTAAGACTAAACCAGTTTCATAAAAAAAATTTTAGTAAATCGGGCTCGACCTTTAGAGCTGATTTTTGTATGATAGAGTGTTAGTTAATAAAATTATCTCTTCAATAATATGTATAGCTTGAGGGTTGAAATTGGTTTTTGATCAGTTTTGCATCATTAAAATTAAAATTTGTAATTTCTCCCTACTTTTCAGTTTTAGCGGCTATTTAGTACGAAAAAAACTTTTCAGTTTTAGCGGCTATTTAGTACGAAAAATGTCGAATTTATTTCTGTTTTTGTTTTTTTTTTTGGTTGTGATAAAAATTTGTGTTGAGTATTTTGTGTGTGAGTATTTTGACCTAAAGCCAGGACACTTTGTAAAATAAAAACACATTATTATTGGAAAAAACAAAAGTCTTTATTAATTCAGTCTTGTTAATTTTTGCAAAATTAAAGCATCAATTCAGTTGAAGTTTTTTTTTTTTACATAAGTAAACATAAAATATCACAAAAAAGAAAATAAATTTTAATTGTATCCCTGCTGAGATGTAGCATAGGCTGCTATTTCGTCCCCAATGGTACTAATTTGGTGTGCAGACGAAATGTCACGAATGTTTTTTGCGTTTGCGAAAATTGTGGCCGTATCCAAAATGGTGTTTATTTTTTAAACTCTTCTTCAGCAGCTTCCGCAACTAATATTTGCGATTGTGTATATTGGGACGCCTCAACGAATTCCTATGCAGTGTTTACTATGCAGTGACGAGCTTATTCCTTTTGTACTCGTCGTATTTGTTGTTTTCTTTTAGCTTTTTAACATAACGCTTGTCTCTTTGTGCACCAGGAATCGAAGTCGAGCAATTAAATACCAAATTGTTAAGCAAAAAATTAAAAAAATAAAATTAAAATAATACGTCAGTAACGTCACACAATCTTTTTTTTCAAAAATACCCTGCTATGTGATAATAATGCTTCATTTAAGTATTAATTATGAAAGTAGTTCAAAAGTACTCAAAAAAAAATCAGCTCATCCAACCTCTTTGCTAATTAGTTAATGCATAAAAAAAACATTTTATAAAACTTTGTCAGTAACGTCACAATTTATTTGCGGCTGATTACTTTAAGCCCTAATTGTTCCAAAACCCAAGCTTTGTACACAAATTTTGATTTGTATTCTATCAAAAAAAAAAGTAATCATCTGTCTAAAGTATAAAAAAATAACAACAAAATTTACCTTTTTCGCCGACATTGATATATTTTCCAAATACACCTTGCACGTGCCACTTATAAAAAGGATGTAAAATGTCAAAGCAGACACAAATTTTGCACTAGCATACATTGCTGCCATATTCTATACATATTAGACATTTGAAATATAAACAAAATTTTGGACCTTGTGACAGAAAAAAAAATCTATGTGGTTTCATTTTTCGTGACCTTGCCGATATGGGAAACTGCAACTACAGTAAAATGTTGTTTATACTTGAAATGATCGTAATTGGATAACATGTGAGTGTATTCACTTTGTAATTGTAATTTTGGGATTTTTTTCCTTGCATACTTTATAGTAAAGTCGAACATTAAAAATATAAATAAAACTAAGTATTTACGCACCCCGCCTTTTTATTGTGTATACATTTATTCAGCCACACACTAGACATGCTATACATTTATGATTACACGAGATCGCTCAATTACACAATGAAAACGAGAGAGCATTGACATTGGCCAGACGGGGAAATACACAGCAATCATTGAAGAGCGCCAAAGTAGATTCACTTTTTAATAACACACTACATACAACACGATGGCAGCCGCCAAATGCATTGATGACTAGTTGCACATTACACATGCTACAATAACACAAAGGGGAATACCCAATTCAGCGTCAATACAATGTTGTCTTGCAACAGCCTTATCGTATATATACAAACAAAGTTGGTTAGTGGGTCTTAACCAGTTTACATATCACATTATTTACTTTACCTTTGTGAACTTTAG
The DNA here is from genome assembly GCA_964034835.1 of Muscina levida. Lineage (NCBI taxonomy): Eukaryota > Metazoa > Arthropoda > Insecta > Diptera > Muscidae > Muscina > Muscina levida. The sequence goes on from OZ035882.1 coordinate 74,545,055, forward strand.
TCACAGTTTCCATTTGTACAACAAATAATGAATATTTAAACTTTTATTCAAGCCTCATAAATTCTGATGTATACATTTCTTTGAATACAAACTTATTCATAAGATTTATTTCACAATTTGCTTAAGTAAAATTGCAAAAGTAATAAATTTGCACTATTACTCTGTTACTTTCTACTTCGTTCTTACGATAGCCATCAGATAAATTACAAATGACATTTGTTTACAGATATTATTTATGCAAGAATGATTGTCCTGTTCCTTTTTTTATTCATAGCGCTTATTTGTCTGTTATCCTTTTTTCACTCCATAGACCAACAACGATGATCAAAAAAGTTTTTAATACGATATGTAAGCGTAAGATACCCTACTGCCGGGAAAACAGAAAATATTTTGCAGTAACATTAGATGATGATATATGAAATGCAAATAGTATTTATTGAGTCTAGAATACATTTTTTATTTATTACTGTTTCTAAAATTTGAAATCTGATATTTAAATATATATTGAAAAGCGGCATGCATTATGCTTTTTGTTTCATCACCAAATTTATAATAAATTATTTATACGGCGCTAGGACGTTGCCGGGGACTTTAATTTTAAGTATTTAGTATTTTACATTTGAAATATTTACACAATTACAAATGATTAATAAATAAATCAAGCCCATTTAATAAAGTCGATGATGCATTTTAATTTATTTGTTTACAAAAAAAGGAAAAATCACATCAATAATTCAAGAGTACATATATAGACTTGAGATTCTTCAATGATTAATTCACCAGGTATTTTATACGAAATACTGCCTATAAATTTTCCGTTAACATTGCTGAATAAAAAAATGAGAAATCTTGGTTAAAAAAACTGGTTTAAGATAGAACACAATATGAATATATGTTTAACTTAAATACCTTTCCCGGTATTAAGTGATTAAGTATTAATTGGTTGGTCTGGATGGTGGCACTAGTTACGTCCTCTCTATACATTTTATGCGGGACCGGCTCTGATATAGTGTTTAGAACGCGCGACTACCATACTTTCATTGCCGGCACCCTGGATGTTGTCGACAACAACTTCGTGGTATAGTGTCGAGTCAATCGGAAAGTCTAGCTTCTCGAGCTGTGACGTTCCCAATTGTCGATAAAGAAGTATTCACAAGCCGTTTGTTGTGAATCTAAAATAAAACCAATGTTAATTCACAACAATGTGAGAATCTATCTCACCTCATTCTCTCGAATACTTCCAGAACCAATTCATCCGCTTGTGTCATAACCGGCTCTATGAAAAATGCCCCAAATGCACAAAATGCCCAAAAAAAAACCAAAAATGACCCAAAAAAATTTCCATACAAAATTGTTTCATTTACAAATCGTTTCATTTATTTTAGGTAAAATTCCGTTTTTTAATTTTGGGTCATTTTTCATATGCAAAATGACCCAAATTTGCAGGTATGAAAAATACCCCACTTTCTTCCATATAATAAAAAATAAAAAAACATAGTGCAAATGATAAAGAAATGGGGGCCCCCGCCCCATTCGTCTTTTAATAATGCTAAAGAGAGAGTAGCGAAACTAATAACGACATATGGGGCTGGGGCGTGCCCCCCACCGCATTCGTCTTTTAATAATGCTAGATTAGTTTAGAAGAATATTTTTTGGGGTATTTTTCATAAATTTTGTGGGTTATTTTTCATAATTTTTGGGGAAAATTTCGTTCTTGAGTTTTGGGTAATTTTTCATTTTTTTCCGCCCAATTTTTTTTTGGGTAACTTTTCGTTTTTTTTGGCATTTTGCATTTGGGGCATTTTTCAAAGAGCCGTCATAACCCAGGTTTCTGAACCATACAACAGGTAGAACTAGTATCTGGTATAGCTGGATTTTTGTTCGTCGAGAAAGGGCTCTGTTATTAAATCGCTTGCTTAGTCCGTAGTAGCATTTATTACCAAGCAGGATTCTTCTCCGGATTTCGAGGCCGACATAATTTGTTTTGTTGATGGCGGAGCCTAGGTAGATAAAATTATTTACCACCTCGAAATTATAGTTGTCAACGTTCACGCAGTTTCCCAAACGAGTAGATTCTTTGCTCATGGCAACAAATAACTTCGTTTTGTTCTCGTTCGCCATTAGACGCATTTTCGCTAATTCCTATACTTGAGAAGGCTGCAGTCACATCCCGCTGTTTTCGTCATCAGCGTGCTCAAGTAGCATGTGGCTTTTGTTGAATATAGTGCCACACGTGTTTACTGCAGCTTTTCTCATTATCATCATCACTATGTTGAAGAGATCGCACGATAGGCCGTCGCCTTGTTTTAGGCCTCATCTGGTACAGAATGACTCCGTAAGGTCCTTGTCAATCTTCACTGAAGACTTCGTGTCAGTCAGCGTCATTCAGCAAAGGCGTATCAGCCATGACTTCAAGTAATTTCTGAAATATCGGGCAGTCGAAGGCAGTTTTATAGTCGACGAAAAGATGGTACGTGTCGATCTGTTACTCTTGGGCCTTTTCTAGGATTTGCCGAGGTGTAAATGTCTGGTCAGTAGTTGATTTTCCAAGTCAAAAGCCACACTGATAAGGCCCGATCAGGTTTGATAACACTTGCTTTAGACTTTTACGTAGCACACTCGACAGGGCGTGTGCAATGGGTAAAGGGCTAATCCCGCGGTAGTTGGAGCACACACTTGGATCACCCATTTTCAGCACAGGATATAATAGGCTTGGACTCCAATCATCGGGCATGCACTTGTTAAGCCAAACCGTGCGTAGGGGATGGTGCTTGCTCGTTATCAGCGCCTCGCTACTTACCTTGTGCCGTTCCGTAACAGCACGGGTTACAATTGGCTGTAGCGTTGCCCTTTAAGTAGCATCATGTTCCTCAGATGTTCCGGTTTTCATATCCTAGCACTGTTGTTGCGGCGGTTGCCTTGGAATGCGCAATATGCTGCCACTGTGTATCGGGAATGTCAGAAGTAGAGTCGTTGTGTCGTAGAAGTTGGGAGAGCTGGTTGGAGTAGTCAGTAGCTATCTCTGGGGTTTGCAGCTTCGCGATGTCCATCTTTCTTTGCGTTTGGTTATGTGTTTGGTTATGTGCGTTTTTCGCTCTGCTCAATCTTGTGCGCACCTTGGCTGCAATCAGGTAACGATCCGAGCCAATATTAGCTCCACGGATCACACGCAAGTCCATGACACTAGATGCGTGCCTGCTATCAATTACCACATGATCAATTTTATTTTTGATGTTTTGATCAGGGAACGGCCAAGTTGCCTTGTGGATATCTTTGTGCTGGAATCTGGTTGCACTCACTACTTTTCCTTCCCGCTGCGAAGCTAACCAGCTAAACCCGTTGTCTGAGGTGTCGGTATGCAGATTGAATGTACCGATCGTTTGACCAAGAACATCCTCCCTTCTTATTTTTGCATTAAAGTCTTCCAGAACAATTATGATGTCGTGGCCATTGCAGCGGTTGTATGTTTCCTATAGTCACTCGTAAAATGCATCTTTAATCTCATCGTCTTTATCTTTCGTCGGGAAATAAGCCCAAATCAGCATGGTATAGAAATATTTCGCCTTTATGCAGTGTTAACGTCATTTTCTCATACCTAACGAATCCCTAAAAACTTATCAAAAATACCAGAATTTCCTACCAATCTATTCAAAAGCTCGCGAACATGAACAATCATGGTTTGCTTTCGAACATATTTACGCCTACAAATTAAAACGACATCTGTCGTACAACTTCCGTAATACAACGTAGTTTCTCCTTCTTGTTCTTTAGCCGCATTGCTACTGGTAAGATCGATCTCCAGAAGAAAATAAACTTCTTAAAATCCATACAATCCTAAGTTGTTTTATTTTCTATCTATTCCATTTTTCCATGTCAATACCTCCTTGGATTTCTATAACGAATATTTGGTGGAGTCACAAAGTCTCAATTGTTTTATGTAATTGAGAAATTGTGTCGAATTTGCTCACGAGAAGTTTCAAATTCCATCCTCAGATTGCGCTCCCCTTCATCGTAACATTGGTCCAGTACGAGCCGGATTTGCAACTTTGGAGTCTCTTTAATTGATTGTGGGAAACATTCTCGGAGAATTTCAGTTCCAGTTTCAACTCCACTCAAAATATACTTAATACAAAAACAGGTTGGTTTACATTTTGTCTTTGTGCTCCGAGTTATTTGTTGTGATAGTGCGATAGCGAAATGTTAAAATAAAATTACACACGTGCGGGAAATTATGAATATTACGTAAAATTAAATATAAATATAAACATGAGGATTGCGAATAATAAACATAAAGATAAACCTAAGGATTGCGAATAGTAAATACCCAGAAGATTCCTGCCAAGTCTGGGAATGATGAATTAGTGAGGCTAGAGGAATACAATTCAAAATTACAACTATTCAAAGGAAGACGTCCCAATAGACGGTCGGAGTATATCATAAGACAATCATATTCGTGGTGAGTTCTCTAATCAGGAGACAATTGGTTTCGGTGCTGTGGACAGGTATTTTTTATTTGGTCACAGATATTATTTCGCTATTTATTTGTTCCTAAAATATGGCTTAGTGATTAAATCTAGTGTGCACTTTGTTTTAGGCAACACTGTAACCATGAGTTAACAAAAAATGTTACGCATGAAATGTTAAATTCTCAAATTATTTTCAGCACATGTTATTATTTCTATTTATGTAACATTCCACACTTAACATTCTCTGTTTAATTTCTCACGCTAACATTCTCTAAGTCTCTCCATCTTATTAACTAACACACAGGCACAGCTTACTCTTGCAAGCCCGCTCTCTGTCTCATATTTAATAATACGTTTCGGAGAATAGCATTTTAACATTTCTATTGAGTGCTGTAGTGCTAATTTGACATTGACATTGAATTCCAATTCAATTTCGTTCCTACAAAAGTAGGTCAAGGTCTGACCTACTTTCTTGTCCTATTTTGCGTTTTACAAACAGCTGATTGAGCTAAAGATATAATTCCATACCCAGCAAACCAATTATAAATGTGTACATTGCACCAATTAATTTCTGAAATTTTGGTCTTAAATCGGTACTGTTGTGTAGATTTGTGGAAATATTTATCAGCATTACTCTCAAATATTGATAGATTGATTTTTTTGTCTTTTAACATAAACTGGTATACAAGACATTATCAAACCAATTTCAAACCAAGGTGGCATATTTCAATTCAGACTCTATCGTTGAGATATCTTTAGAATACTTATTTCTAACCCGTTCCCTATTTTTTATGTTATGGTCTGACAACTTGTATTAGTTTCTTGTTCAACATCAGATAAAGGTTATAAACTGAACAAATATATCAAAATCGGAAAAGACCGTTTTGGTTTTACATAGTTTTTTTTGTATTTCTACTACACAATTGCTGCCGCTATTTCGCATTATACCGTCATCATGTCTCTGGACCATTTCATTCGGATGGCAGATAGCCTGGTTGAGTTTCAAGCTGGCTTGAACGACAAGAAGTTTCCAATGGATTCTATTTATTCAATAGAAATTCATAAAGATGAATTAAAATGTATCTGGGGAAACCTTAAAATATCTTATGAGAAATGTCTCTCAGATATAGCTAAGGAAAGTCAAGACGATGACAAAGAAGATGATGACGATGATGCGTCCATGGTGGAAACAGTTAAAAGCAAATTCAAGAGTGCATATGTTACTTATTGTAGCTGTATTACATGCCTCCGAGAAGCTGTGTCCACTCTTTCCTCACCAGATCCCACATTTTCAGAGCAACAAATCTCTAATTCCCAGACCAGTTTTCACCTTCCTCCGTGCGAAATTCCAGTTTTTAGTGGAGATTATGCATCATGGCCTACCTTTAAGGACATGTTTACGGCAGTTTGTGTCCGTAACTCGAGACTGAGTTCTGTAGAAAAACTTTTCCACCTAATCCAAAAAACAAAAGGTGAACCTAATGATATTGTTAAGAAAGTTCCCTTAACAAATGAAAATTTTAATCTAGCTTGGAACAATTTATGCGCAAGGTATGAAAATAAAAGAGTGTTAGTGAACAACCAGTTAAAAAAATTGTTTAGCCTGCAGAATATATCCACTGAGTCTGCGACGGCTCTAAAAATCATGCAAAGAGACATTAACTCTAGTATAGCATTATTAAAAATCTATGATATAAAAGTAGAGTCGTGGGATCCAATTTTTGTTTTCCTATGTTGTAATAGATTGCCAGATAACACTCTTACTTTATGGGAGCATACTTTAACAGATAAAGCAGCTATACCCAAGTGGTCTGAGTTAGATACTTTTCTTACAAACAGGCATAGAACACTTGAGTCGGTTTCGGAAATTAGAAAGCAACCAGACTCATCTTCTTCCAATTCTAAGTCCAAACTATCAAATAGTTCAAATTTGAATAATAAATCCAATACGGGCAAAGTTAACACTTTCCAGACAAATATTTCAGAGTCGCAATGTAAGTTGTGTCCGAATGAGTGTCATGTCATTCGGAAATGTCCGAAATTTCTGAAAATGTCGCATAGTCAAAGATTTTCTGAAATCAAAAACAGCAAACTTTGCTTAAACTGTTTCTCAAAACTTCATTCAGTTAAGAACTGTACCAGCAAACACAGCTGTTTTAAGTGCAGCAAACGACACAACACTCTGCTCCATAAAGATTTAGAAGTACAGAATTCTGCAGCAGCTCCGCCACCTTCTTCAAATCTGAATCCTAATTCGACATCATTTTCTCAAAGATCCTTTATACAGTCCACTAATCAGAATGAAAATGGTACCATTCAGACATGTTTTTCTACTAATTCCAGAGGTGTTTTATTAGGCACAGCGGTTGTTAATGTCCATCATAATGGACTAAAATATCGTGCCAGAGCATTAATAGACTCTGGATCTGAGGGCACTTTTATTTCAGACAAACTTTTTAACATTCTAAAGCTTCCCTTCAAAAGAACTTCGGCAAAGATATCCGGTTTAAATAACACCATCTCTGCAGCTGTTCAAAAAGAATGTTCTTTTGTTATTGGCCCAAGTTATGATGATAGTTTGAAAATTACTATTTCCGCTTTAGTTGTCCCCCACTTATCGGGCAATCTTCCTTCTCGAACAGTAGATCCAGTTTCGCTTGCTGATCTGCCTGAAATTCCACTCGCTGATCCTCGATTCTACGAAAGCTCCAAGATAGATATCCTCCTTGGAGGAGATCTGTTTCCCTCTATTATGTTGTCAGGCATTGAACGTCAAGTTTGTGGGTCCTTGGTGGCACAACAAACGATATTCGGATGGATACTTACGGGTCCTATCCCGACTCAATCCACATCTTCAATATCAACGGTTGTTTCTTATTTTTGTGAAATATCGTTAGATCAAACGATTTCACGATTTTGGGAGGTGGAGGACGTACCACGGAAGAAATTTATGTCCCCATCCGATCTTTTTTGTGAGAATTTGTACCGCCGAACAACAGTTAGGGATGAAAATGGAAGATATATAGTGTCATTGCCATTTAAAGAAGATTTTGGAGTAAAACAAGTGCTAGGACAGTCTAGAAATACTTCAATTGCTAAATTCTTAAAAAACGAAGCTCGGCTTCTTAAAAATCATGATTTGAAAGAAGAATATGATATTGTACTTGATGAGTATATTTCTTTAAATCACATGTGCGAAGTACCTGCACCCACTCTTTCCCAGTCTAATTCTCAAGATCATTATTACCTTCCACACCACGCCGTTATAAAACCGGAAAGCACAACAACGAAAGTTCGTGTGGTTTTTAACGCGTCGTCCGCTACATCTAACGGTGTGAGCCTTAATGACGTTTTGCATGTCGGGCCAATATTACAAAATGATCTTACCATACTTATTATAAAATGGCGATTTTTCCAATATGTTTTCAATGGCGATATAACAAAAATGTATCGTCAAATTTTAGTTAATCCTAACCATACACGTTATCAACGTATCCTACATAGAAAAGGTCCTAACGATTCTATCCATGATTACGAACTCAAAACTGTCACATTTGGTCTGAATTGTGCGCCATATTTAGCTATCCGCACAATTAACCAGTTGGCAGATGATGTTGAAACGATTTATCCATTAGCTAGTAATGTCCTCAGAAACTACATGTATGTCGACGATGCCTTAGCTGGCGCACACTCCATTCAAGATGCAATTGAAATAAGAAACCAACTTATGCATGCATTACAGTCCGCTGGCTTTTCAATGAGAAAATGGACATCTAATTCCAAGAGCATTATTTCCGATATTCCTGTCAATCAATTGCTATGCGAAAGTTTCCTTCAATTTGATGAATGTAGCATTACAAAAACTTTGGGTATCCGTTGGAATGCTATATCAGACTCTTTTTACTTTTCAATGAAGCCATTCCCGGATACGACTAATTACACAAAGAGGGTTGTACTCTCTCTAATTTCAATGCTGTTTGATCCAGCAGGATGGCTTGCTCCCTGCATTGTAATAGCTAAATTGATAATGCAAAAAATATGGATTGAACGAACCGATTGGGACACTGTGATTTCTCCAGAATCACTGTCACAATGGTTATCATTTCTTTCAAACCATTCCAAAATTAATTCTATTAAAATTCCTAGGTGGTTTAATTATACACCGAATTGTGAGGTCCAGTTCCATGGCTTTAGCGACGCCTCGGAAAAGGCGTATGCTGCAGCTCTGTATATTCGGATTAAGAAAGATGCGGTCGCTCCAATCAAGACATTATCCATTCCTAGATTAGAATTGTGTGCCGCTCTTTTATTATCTGCACTGATTGACAACATTATTCCTCAATTACAGATCGAAACCTACTCCATATTTTGTTGGTCTGACTCAACAATTGTCCTTTCATGGTTAGCAAAACCTCCTTGCTTTTGGACAACTTTTGTTGCTAATAGAGTGTCAAAAATAACACAAGTTGTGCATCAATCAAATTGGCATCATGTGCCTTCTGAGCTTAATCCAGCGGACTTGGCCAGTCGTGGTGTATATCCGAAAGATCTAATTAACAACGATTTATGGTGGCACGGTCCACCATGGCTCAAAGAACACCCGACTAACTGGCCTAAGATAGACCTCCATTTAGAAGAAGACATCAGTACAGAAAGAAAACCAATAAAAGTGCACTTTTCCTATTTTGATAGTTTCGAAGACATTTTAGATCGTTTCTCATCTTTTCCCAGAGCAATACGAGTTGTTGCATATATATACAGATTTTATTATGCTACTCATCCGCAATATCGATCCAGTTATTTTAAAGATAACAAACTTGTTACAGCAAGTGAAGTACTGCATGTTCGTAATCGACTAATATCCATGAGTCAAAAGGCATATTATCCTAATGAGTACATGGCATTGTCCGCCAAAAAGCCTATTGTATCCTCTAGCTCCATAGTGAGTTTGAATCCGTTTTTAGATCCAGAAGGAGTATTACGTGTTTGTGGTAGACTCGTATCTTGTTCTATATTGTCATATGATGAACGACATCCCGTGATACTGCCCTACAATTGTCAACTTTCTCGTCTTTTGGTTAAATTTATTCATGACATATCGTTGCATGGTGGTAACCAATTAGTCCTTCGTCTTCTGAGAACACAATTCTGGATTCCAAAGGTTAAAAATATGATAAAATCCATGATTAGAAATTGTAAAGTTTGTACTTTGTACAAGAAAAGATGTTTAAAACAAATAATGTCCGCCCTGCCATCAGAAAGAGTTGAAATTTCTCGACCCTTTACCCACACAGGGTTGGATTTCGCCGGACCATTTGAAATTAAAACATATACAGGCAGAGCTTGTCGCATTACTAAGGGCTATGTTTGTATATTCGTTTGTTTCTCCACAAAGGCTATCTATTTGGAAGCCACCTCGGAACTATCCACTCCCGCGTTTTTAGCAGCATTTAGTCGGTTTGTTTCTCGCCGCGGATGTCCCTTGCATCTACACTCTGATAACGGTTTGGCATTCGTCGGGGCATCCAAAATCCTTGCAAGGGAATTTATCCAAACTTCCCAACAGGCAATTACCTCTAGCTATGCCCATCAGAACATAACATGGCACTTTATTCCGCCAGGGGCACCGCATATGGGTGGTCTATGGGAAGCCGGGGTAAAAAGTTTTAAACAACATTTTAAAAAGATAGCTGGTTCTTTCAAATATACTTTCGAAGAATTTCAAACTTTACTAGCGAAAATAGAAGCTTGCTTAAATTCGCGTCCCTTGTCCCCTGTTTCACAAGAACCATCCGATCTATCAGCTTTGACTCCAGGTCATTTCCTAATTGGCTCTCCAATATTAGTTCCAATAGATCCGACAATTTCTGAGGCTCCAGTTTCCATAGTAAATCGCTGGCAAAAGATAAAGGTAATCCATCAAAACTTCTGTACTCGCTGGAAAGATGAGTACCTTAAAGAGCTTCACAAACGTACTAAATGGCAACAACCCACTGAGAACTTAAAAGAAGATATGATGGTAGTGATCATAGACGAAACTTTACCACCAAATTCCTGGAGACTTGGCAGGATATCAAAATTACACTTTGGCACAGATAATCGGGTTCGCGTGGCAGAAGTTTTAACGGCAAGAGGCATGATTAAAAGGCCTATAACCAAGTTGGTAGTTCTACCTACTAATTCAAACTCGCATTGATTTTAATTCGTTCTACTACGTAAATATTAAAATAGTCTAAGAGATCTATTGTATTATACTATTATAGCTAAGAATGGGTGGCTACAAAAACAACAGCAACAAACGGAATTTCAAGTGCCAAGATGGTAACAAGAAACGGCCCCATTACATATGCAGAGTTTGCCGATTCCCTCATCCGCTACGAAAATGTCGCCGTTTTTTGGATATGAACATTACCGAACGTAAACAAGCTGTTAAAAGGTACGGGTACTGTACAAACTGTTTGGCTCATGACCATTCACAAAGGTCATGCTTCACAAAGACCGGATGCAAGTATTGCCACAAAAAACACCACTCACTTCTACATTTCCATTCTCGCCTACAAAAAGAACAAACATCGCATCACCGATCGCATTCAACATCCTGCAAATCCCTCCCTTCATCCAAAGCAACTGATCTGAATCAGAAACCCCAGCCATCGACAAGTTCCGACACCGCTACACTATCTTCTATTCTTAAGCAGAACTCGATCACCGTGCTTCCTACCGCGCTGGTTAGAATCAACACAAAACAAGGTCGAAAATTTATGAGATGTCTCTTGGACTCCGGATCTAGAAACAGCTGCATATCGTCGAAAATTGTAGAAAGTTTTCATCTAACTACATTGTCACTAGACGATGAGACCATTTGTCCTTTGACGTTATATTCCATAATAAATAGCGACGTTCAGATCGAGGTGACACTAAAAGTAAATAATCGCATTACTATAACTACGCCAAGTAAAAATTTGCCGAAGTCCATTAAAACCCACTTTCAAAATATAGTATTGGCCGATCCCGATTTCTACAAAGCAGGACCTGTCGACATTATTATGGGGGTTGATATCTGCTCTAAGGTTATAAACGACGGTATCATAAATCGAGCGGGTCTGCCATCTGGCCAAAATACGATTTTTGGGTATATACTATACGGGCTCTATGCCAATTGATTTTTTAGTAATAATTTTCCGATTTTAATGGAATTATAATACACAATGAATTATAACACACAATGAATTATAATACAAAATGAATTATTATAAAATTCTAATTCCTAAACGTTGTTTCGCACTATCACCAGAAAACAAAGATAAATGAAACCATACCAGTATTTTTTATATTATAAATATATGAATTTTAATGTACATATTTCAAATAATTAATTTTATAATTTTTGAGTTACTTTTCCAACACATCTACAAATATAATGAATTGTAATATATTTATGTAAACGGAACGTACGACAGATATGGTGAATTTTTAATTGCAGTCGCACTGCAAGACGGGCGGCAATGTTAACGTCATTTTCTCATACCTAACGAATCCCTAAAAACTTATCAAAAATACCAGAATTTCCTACCAATCTATTCAAAAGCTCGCGAACATGAACAATCATGGTTTGCTTTCGAACATATTTACGCCTACAAATTAAAACGACATCTGTCGTACAACTTCCGTAATACAACGTAGTTTCTCCTTCTTGTTCTTTAGCCGCATTGCTACTGGTAAGATCGATCTCCAGAAGAAAATAAACTTCTTAAAATCCATACAATCCTAAGTTGTTTTATTTTCTATCTATTCCATTTTTCCATGTCAATACCTCCTTGGATTTCTATAACGAATATTTGGTGGAGTCACAAAGTCTCAATTGTTTTATGTAATTGAGAAATTGTGTCGAATTTGCTCACGAGAAGTTTCAAATTCCATCCTCAGATTGCGCTCCCCTTCATCTTAACATGCAGATTGTGGCTATTCGATCACTAACAGGATTGAACCGAGAGACAAGATATCTGAGTTCATCTCATCTCCTGGATGGCGGTGATGTCAGCTATATATTTTTCGAGGACATCCGCCAGTCAGATAGTGGCACCTTCTATAGAGAGTCCGGACGTTCCAGATGCAAATCCTTAAATCATGGTCCTTATTACGTTTGCGGGGTCATTTACGTTTGTTACTTTTTCTTTCTTTCATAGCCAGTAAAGGACCTGTAGGCGGGTGGCTAGCCCAACCATCAGGGTTCGCCGCTCACCATTTGCAGTTATTCTTGATAAAAAAAATATCCAGAACAACGTTGCCCAGATGCCACCACGAAGGATGTTGTGAGACGACTTGAGATGAAAGATTCACTTAACATCCCCGACGGCACCCCATCTTAAATGTGTAAATATAAACAATTTAGTTTTTACACAAGAATTACTCCATATGGGTAACATTCGCCCATACACAGTTACTTCTTTTATATGTTCTTCGCCCTAAATATTTCTTGCTTACTTAATTTCCTTTGAAACCCCATTATCATCCATCCATTTGTTTTTCAACATATTTCGATCAATTAACATGTAGCAACGTCTTTGGACATAACTTCTCCGAACATTACTCACTCCAATATTGTCTGCAGTAATTACGACATTTTAAACGTCTTTGGACTCTACCCTGCCGAACATTTATCGATATTTATTACAGCACTAGGTCCGACGAAGATATGGCCAAGGTCATGCCGAAGTCTTTCAGAGAGGACTCCTTACGGGGTTACCATTGATATAGAAGAAGCCACCGTAGCCGTAGTCGTGAGTTTGGCAGAGCACTCGAATTTGTCAATCCGACGCCTTTCTCTGCAACTCAGTCTCTGCCCGTCCACTACTTGGGTAATTTTGAGGAAAAAGAGCTGAGAAGTTGAACCAGATTTTTGTCTTCAAATCATCTTCAGCGATGAGTCGAATTTCTGGCTTACCGGGTACGTAAACAAGCAGAATTATCGTTTTTTGGAGAGAGCATAATCCTCGTGGGACTCATGAGACTCCATTAGAGCGATGAACCAGAACCGATTGATCAATTAGGAATCAACGTTCGACGAGCTATTGACTATAACTACGTCTACATGAAAATGTGCCATAGTCTTTTGATTAGTCACTTTTTTAATTATTTTCCTATTGGCTAGAAACTTTAACTTAGTGAATTGTAGGAGATTTGTATGTTTCCCATTTCATCTCTTCCCATAATATTGTTCTGTCTGCTGTGATAACAAATCACCTGTGTTTCTTGCAGTTTATAATATAACTTTAGACAAACTGAGGCCAAGTTATTCGTAGGATGAAACTTAAATTAGATTGCAAAGAAACAAATCAAAGTGTAGTAAAAAAACAGAAGCAACTAAGAGGCAGCTAGCTACTTCATTGCAAAACAAACCTTAGAGTGGTCAGTCACTTCGGTTTTGTGGCTGCGAATTAATAAAAGCAAAACAATTTTGCATTTTATTCTTAATAACATATAGTTTGTTACATGATTGTATCTTTAAGACATGATTATGAAGTAATTCTGCTTAAACTTTGAATGCATTTATGCTAAAAACAAAAATATATGTATGTTGTATAGTAGATGTTTGTAAATAATTCAAAATATGTTGTACAATTAACTGCAATTAGAAAAGACTAAGCGTATAAATCATGCCTACATCTTAGACTATATTAAAATCTTTGGCATACATTTGTTTCAGACACCATTCAGTCATAACCATTAACTAGTCTTTATCTAATTTCCAATCTTGTTTCCAATTTCACAATTTGTCTTAACAATCAATAACATTACATGTTTTAAGATAACTTATCAAAGGGATTGATCATGTTTATTATCTTAATCACGATCAACGGACGTGGGAAATACCCGCCACACTTTTTGCCAATTAATATGCGAAGATAATTTTATGCATTCCAGAGGGGGGTTTCATACTATAATGTGGTTTTATAGTAGTAAATTACAGCTAACACTCAGAAAAATATGTCAATTAATTAAGTGGGTGATTCATAGGAAACCGTTGTTTCCACAATGATTAGAATGCAAATGTAATGCAAAAAACATATATTATTGAAATTAAACAGCGTAATATATTAGTTCATGAGTTCTTGAAGAAACAAGAACAAACGAAGCATAACAACGAATAATATTTTAAACGACAACATTCAAATTGTCCAGAATCCTTAAACTAACGTTTTAAAAGAGCAGACACTTGCTAGAATATTTTTCATAAAACATGCACTATCAATTCAAAAATATGCACTACAAACTCATAAAATATGCACACACAAAATTACACAGTGCAACAATAAAAAAATTCAAAAACTTGACAGTAATGGTTCGATTCTACCATGGACGGGTAATAAAACCCTATATTCAGTTTGGTGAGATTGGCTACCAATTTTTTTTAAGGACCTCGAAAGATTCTCAAAATCAGTGAGCCTCTCGAAAAAAGTTGTCATCAGTTTTTGTCCAACAGGTAACTCTCACTTCGTGCAGGCGCTAAACTATCTATATATAGTGAACATTTGTTTCTACCTATGACCGCTATAGACTTTAAAACCATTAAACCGATCTGCAACAATGATGATTAGAAACATTTGGTCCATTTAATGAGTCAATTTTCGATTTTTCTCATACAAAAATTATTAAAATTTTTAAATTATGAAGATTTAAATATTAAAATATGTAATAGGCTTTGACAAATACTTCATTTATGTATGTATATAAATTTTGAAACTTATAGGATGGTACAGCATTCAACCGATGTTCTTCAGGTGTGGTCCACCTATTCCGCACCATTACCAGAAATGGTAATACAATAAGTGTCTTTAAATTAGGAGTGGATGCAATATGATTAGGTCAAAAAGAGTTGTGCTTTGATTATTAGACTTGGCCCCGCCCATGGGAGATACTTAACAAAGTGCGGTATCTGAAGTACTAGATCGTTAGGTATGGCCCTGCCCGTTAAACGTAATTTGTTATAAAGTGATGTCTGAAAAAAATTTCGAATACTCCCGAATTTAAACATTACTCAAATATTCATTAATGACAGGTAGAGCATCGGATTCCATCGGTATTGATATAGTTGATTTTGTCAAATGTTTGATCGCAAAACGTATTGCGTTTAATACTGCATCCTCCTGTAGTGCGCAACTCTTTTAGACGTTGCAGAATAGCGCAATAAATTGCAATTTTCTGAAAACCCTACATGTAAAAAATCATTGGAACCCCTTGATCGCGCATTATAGGATTTAAATTAAATTAAATTTAACCAGAAAATATAAGGGAACCGATGTATTGCTTCTATGTATTCCAATAATACCCACACCATTTGCCGTTTGATTTCAAAAGATTACAGTTTCCATTTCAGTTAGAATTTGCGATGAAAATCAATAAAGCTGAAGGGCAGTATATTCAAGTTTTCGGCTTGAATTTAGAAACAGCTGTATGTTGCATGTTTACGTTTAGAAAGACACACTGATTAACATATGTACACTCCTTTGGTTCTCCTACACAAGTATTATTAAAAGCTTTGCAATAAATTTCTGTCTTTACAAAAATATTATCCTTTAACATACCTCAAAAGTTGTTATTTAACTTCGATGAGAATATCATTCCACCCAAAGAAATAACATTTAAGTCAATACTTCTTTCGGCAGGACGAAGTCTGCTCGGTCAGCTAGTATTCGATAATAATGTAGCTGTTAGTTTTGCGCACTAACTTTATTAACAATTTATGTCACAAATGCTGATTATTCCTGGTCTTTTTCAAAAAAATTAAGAAGAAATTATTATTTTTCACTTTGTTGAGCATTGCTTTGTGGGAGTCCAAATTTTTCACTAACAATGTTCGCCAAAATTGTAGCCTTGGCAAAATATAAAAACTTTCGTGAACATATCAATACAATCTGAACGTATTCAGGCAACCTAAATAGCTTATAAATTGCACTATGATTCCGGTTTTTCGTACCTGCAGTACGATTTATTTATAAGGACACCCTAATGTTTACTACTTTATTCAGAAAGTGCACGCTGTGACGAGTTAAACACATACCTGCTTGTAAAATTCGGTTAGCAAACAGTTAAGTTATTCATGTTTTTTGAGCGAAGCGACTTTCAAATTCTATGCTAGTAAAGTATGGTTTACACCCATATCTAACCATATCCCCTCAAACACAAAAGCGAGATAGCCTAATTAGAAAACATGTAGGAGTAAGTATAGGTAAACACTTGCAAATTATGGGAAGGTGGATAGAAAATCAAAATGTACTGATTCGACAGTAGATTGGGGATATGGGTGGATAGCGTGTAAATCAGCCTTAATGATCAAAAAAAATAAAAAAAAAAAAATTTCTTCTTCAATTTTTTTTTTTAAAAAGACTGGAACGACCAGCATTTGTGATATAAATTGTTAATAAGGTTATTTTTAGATTCACAACTAACGGCACCTACTTCTTTATCGACGAAAGCGAACGTCACTGTTAGAGAAGGTTTTACTAGACATACCGATTGACTCGACTCTTATATTGCGAAGTTGCTGACGGCTGCATCGAGGGGGCCGGCAATGTAAGAATTGTTTTTATTTTTAAGGTGACTGGAGCCAGGAGCTGAAGCTGGATCTTCCTTATGGTAGTCGCGTGTTCTAACCATCATGACACGGCCGGTCCCCGCGTATTTTAAAAAATATCGATCTGAAATTGAACAATATCGAATAAATGTTACTCCCATTTCCTATACACACTCCCCTTTAAAGGGTGTCCGTCTATCTTTCCCAGCGATTATAGCCTTAATTTAAGAGCTAATGAGCAGAAATTTGGGGCTCCACGAAAAGCCCCCCCCCCCCCAATGAAATAATGCCCAAACGAGAAATGAAATATTCCCCAAATAATCTCCAACGAAATAACACCCAACCAATTTTTTAAATTTGGGGCTTGTTTCATATCGTGAATAATTTGGGTGTTATTTCTTTTTTTATTCGGGGGTTATTTCATTTTTAAAGCTGTTGGGTTTTAGGGGTTATAATTATATAATTATACAAAAATAGGCCTTTTACAAGAAAACTTTTAGCCAATGAATATATTACAATATCTTTTAAATGTTTGCAGTTATTTCCATTTGTGTTCATATTGACGGATAGAAAATCAACAAAATGCACCGAACATTTTTTCATTTTGAGAATTCGATTAGTACACACTAAGAATGGATTTTTTTTTAAATTTGTAAGAGTTCTTCAGAAGAAAGAATTCAATAACAGCAGAGAGTTTGATTTGCTTGTGAACAATGGAGGTGGTTGTGTAAAGGCCAAACATAAAAGGCAAATTGTCTTCCGAACTGCAAAAATAGAGCAGGGCTACAACGATCTACGATCCACACGATTCATTTCAATAATTTTGCGACTTTGCTGTTGGTCCATATTGACTTCATGAAATCCTTGGTGAAACCGACTCTTTATGAATTTTGAGCATAATTTCATATTTGTTGCTGATGGGGTTTATTTCATTGGGGGTTATTTCATTTTCATCATTGGGTGTTATTTCATATGAAGTAACTCCCAAATATTGGGGGTTGTTTCGTTTTCGCTTTGGGGTTTATTTCATTTTTTTTCGATGTTTTTTCATTCACTGTTTTTGGGTGTTTTTTCCGATTTTTTGGGGTTTATTTCATTGGGGATTGTTTCCTGGGCTTTATTTCATTGGTGGGCCTTTCGTGGAGCCGAAATATATATACAAGCTTCATCTTCTAAGCGGAGTTAAAGTCTTAGATGAGCATTCAAACTTTAAACTCTCCTTTTTTACGGATCAAAGTTTAATAAAATAGTGTTATAGTGCAAATAACCCGTTTTATAACCATTTTTACAAATGATGGAGGGTATCAAACCTTTGATATAGCCAAAGATAATTACCTTACTAGTTAGTCAGTGCAGTCAATTTATTGAAATTTTACACAAGCTAAATGCTTATTGAACATTGACGGCCCTATTCTAATAATTTGGTTACAAAAATTTGTGACTGTAAATTTGTTACAATTTTGTAACCAATTCTTGTTACAGGTATTCTGGCAATTTAGTAACAAGGAAAAGTTCACCTTGTGGTGAAATGTAAATTATTGACAATTCACAGCTAATTTTTGAATTTTAAAAACAAAAAATGAAAACACAATACACAGAAAACTAAACATATTTTTACTCTCTAGATATTTATACACATTTGACTGAGCATAAGGAGACGACACATATCCCAGTTAAGTGGGCAGTCGAAACTGTTGGACAAATACTGTGCCATGGAGAATTTATCACAGCCGTCCCGCAGGTTTCATGGCGGTTGTTCCCTCTCCATACATTTCCATAGAAAAAAGGTCTAAAAGTCTTTTACCTACGACTTTAATAATTTAACATTTTTTTTATTCCAAAGAGCTGAAACAACCTTGTTACCTCCTTTTTGGCAGGTAACAATTTTTGTAACAATTGTCACGATAACAAGAATTCGGAATACCGATTTTTTGATTTTGTAACTAAAGTAGTCTATTGTAACCGTGGTGACTATTGTAACCACGTCAGAATAGACCGGTGAGTAACAAATAAAAATCGGACGCGTTACGCTGACCCTACTGGGGAAATTATCTAATTTCCCGTAAGTTTGTGTTTTTCAATAATTTCTAAAAGAAACTTAAGATTCTATGAGGTTCACCTATTAGAAATTTTCTTTTTCTTTATGGATTTTGTCATATAGATTTTAACATTGTCTGACAGGAGGCGTTAATAAGACGCAGACATGGAGGCCATATACCAACAATTATTTTTAAACACTAAATGCCATGAAATTTGTGAGCTAATAACGTAATTCCATTGAATTTGTTGTGTTTTATTTTATATATATATTGCTGGTAAGCCTTATATCTTCTTAACATTAATATTAATAATGTTTTCTCAATTACTCTTGGAATTGACTTGGTCTTAAAAATACTTTCGGTATCTGATGGTGAGTTTCGCTTCCAGACGTACTTTGGGTTTTTTTTTTTTGATAAGGCGCTTTTATTTTGCTGTTAAAATAAACATAGTTTTTATGAAATGTTTATGTAGTGCTTAAGTTCACGAAAATTCCTTAAATTTTACAATTTCTTGAAAGTCAATCAAATAGTGCCCTTTTCTAGTGGCAAAGATGCACATAATTTCTATCTGTGGGCCATAATAAGTTTCAATCAACTTCAATATCAAAGAAATGAGAGTTGAACTAACTACTTTATAACCTCCCATAAAATTTCGCAACGTGTATGTCTCACATAAAAAAGCATATAATATTACTTTTTTTTATTAATTTATTTTCTTTTCATTGGCCCGCTTTATGATACGTCCATGCAAAGTGATTCACAAAATAACAATCGGCGCTTAGCTGTTACGTAGCAAACAATAAGTTCCGAAATGAAAAGTACAAACTCAAAACAAAATGACTAATCTGTTTTTAACACTGTTGCGTTATTAATCTATTTTGAATAATAATAAATGCCTTAGGGTAGTTGCATTCAATGGGCTGACCGCCAAAAAGGTCGAGGTTACAAAGTAGAGCCCATATTAAGTTGTTGTCAGAGGGCATGAAGATATTTTTAGGTTGTAGGTGGATCGTTTGAGGTATATAAATGTGTATGATGGATTTACTTTTAAATATACAGGTTTAAGTAGGAAATATTTTTGATATTTAAATTCGGCACTTTTTATGAATTTCGCTTGAATTTTAACTCCAATGAGTTATTGTTTAGCAAAAGAAAAGAAATTGAAGTTGACAATAAGTACTGTCAATGACTTTAAACAATACAATAAAAATACACATTATGGTCGCTACTTATCTTTTGTCTTTAAAACGACTGTTTACAAACAATTTTATTCCCTTTCTAAATATTGGGGTAGAACCCACTTTATGTCATAATTACAGAAAACTGACAAACTGAAAACATTCCGCATTGAATGCTATAATATAAGTATAATATAAAAATTTCTACATACCATTTTTGCACGTACATTGTTAGTAAAACATGTTTACATTATTTGTTCTACAGTTGTTAACACATTTACGTAGAGTAAAAAGAATACACTGATCAACGGATTTATTAATTTGCAAAGTTTTTTATATTTAATTTTTTATTTGCGCTCGAGGATGACTGTCGTTTGGTAGAAATATATTACATTTCCTAAATCATTAATTTAACGAGAAACTATTGAGAATTGAACATTTGTGACAAAAAAATGCAAATACATTTGTTCCGGAACAACTTATCTTATTATTATTAATTTCAAGGTTCAATACACTAAAAATGAAAGGTTCATACATTAATTTTTAACATATCAGAGAAATTAATAGTTGTTAGTTTTCGATAGAGTTTAAGTTATTAATAAATTTGTATACTTTTAATAACGATTATGGAACAATGGAACAACGTTGGAAAATGCCACGCCTACTATTCCAATCAATCCCATTATTCGACATAAACGACATACATTAGTGACAAGGGAACTCATGTAACATTATAAAACTCTCACTGTTATAACTCTACTGATATTTTATAGGAAACTTTTAGTTGATGACACGCCTATTAATCCAATCTCCCCCATTTTTTGGCCAATTTCATACTTTAGTGGAATATTAACTCATATAGAAATGTAAGTTATATCACTTTTATATTAACCAAGATATTGAATTGTTGCTTTATAGCGTCGTATGGCCAGGGACGCAACCTTTGGTTCGATCCAGGCCATTTCACACTGCACTACACTCAAATTTCAAGAATCAATAACTTAACTTAACTTAATTTCCTTTTGCACCCCATGAATGAGGTATGGGATAGCTTCTCGCGTTGTTGTGTCGACGAATGCGAACGTCACTGTTTGAGAAGCTCTTACTAGACACGCCGATTGACTCGACACTTAATACTGCAAAGTTGCTGTCAACAACATTCGAGGGGAGCCGACAATGAAAGAATATTTTTTTTTTAAGATGACTGGAGCCAGGTTTGAACCTGCGATCTCCCGCATGGTAGTCGCGTGTTGTTTTTGTATATTTTATAGCGTTGTTCGTTAACTTGTACCAATTCGTTTTGTTGTACATGATCCTTCGTCAAAGTGTTGTTCACAATAGTTATACGCCCATTGGCAATCGTTCACAACGCTGATGTTTTCCACAATTTCTTTTATCCGTTTATAATTCTCATTTTTGTCCAATTTGACAAGTGGACAGCAAGAAAACTGCTGCCTACTCCAATAATATCGATGAATTTCATAGTATTTTCTGAAATTATTTCTGTAACAACAACTTCGCAATCTTGGTCAGCAGGATGCTTCAATGCTGCTGTAGTTTTTTATTAAAATTCCTTCGGCATGCCTGGGGTCGAAAAGAAAAAAGCCGATCGCGATGTCACTTATATACCATAAATGCCGTACAAAAGTTTTGAGTGCAACATTTGGTATCATTTCATTTGATTTGCGGAATTTTTAAAGATTCTATCAAGAAAATGTCGTTTAATGGGGCTTCTGTTGCAAGGGGTTTCGTGTCCCCTTGCACCAGTTTTGAATGTAAATTTTGACCACAAAAATGTTGAATTGAATTTATCAATTTAGCTCATCACCTGCGTAATAGTGAAACAATTAATGAACAATTTCAGCAACAATTAAAAATACTATTCATTCTGTTATACATCAAAAGTATCGTTAGGAAGTGTTCGTCAATTGTGCATTTAAAGATATACAAAAATTAGAGCAAAAACTAAAAAAAAAAATTTTTACTGAGGGAACGTAGGTAAATTTTGAATTAAAATTTTTAGGATTGAAGGGTTATTAAACTCAAACTACTATCTGAAATGTTTTGATGTCTTCAAAGAAAATTTGTGAAATATGTGAGTGTGAAACCTTTAAAACAAGTCTATTCTGATCAAAATCTGTCAAGCGTATCAAAACTTTTAATTATATAAGTAAATCAGTATTTTTGAAACACGATTTTGCGCGACCCCTAAACGTCGATCAATTTTCAAGTTTTATACACCAAAATTTTTGGTTTTTTAAGTAGAATTAGAAAATATATTATCCCAATGACTTTTCGAAAAAAAATTTTTATTGACATGGTCTAAGCCGCAGTTTATGAGATATCGAGCTGATATTTGGAATGGAAGCTTATATCCTGTAAGCGGAGGTTTCTTTCCAAGATGAGCACGATTGGACAAAAACTACTTCCATCTCACATACAAACTCCCCTTTTTTGAGGGCTGTCTCTACGATTAAAGCCGTATTTTACGAGCTATCGAGCTGAAATTTTGCACGCAATCTTCTTTCCTCTAAGCTTAGATTGAGTTCTAAGATGAACAAGATCGATCGAAAACTAATTGCACATCCCATACAAACATCCCCTTTTTGTTGTTGTTCATATAATTGTTTCAAAATGAGCAACATCGGAAAATAAACTACTCACATCACCCATACAAACTCCCTCTCTCTGAAGGTGTCCGTCGGCCACTACCCCCGAATACAGCCAAAGTTTAAGAATTGTCGTGTTGAAACTTGGTACACAAGCTTCCATCCTCTAAGTGAGTGTTTACTGTTAAGGTTAGCTAGATCAGATAAAAACCACACCCACCTCTCATACAAACAACCCCTTTTTTGGAGTGTCCGTCTGTCTGTCCACACTGTCACAGTCGTAATTTAAGAGCAATCAAGCTGAAATTCAGTATGTAAGCCTCTCTTCCTCAAGCGGAAGTTAAGTGTATAAAATGTGAGAGTCCTCCCATACAAACTCCAAATCGTAGAGCTATCGATTTGAAATTTGGTATACCAACTTCTATCCTCTAAGTGGAGGTTAAGTTCTAAGACAAAAACTACTCTCACGTCTTATACAAACTATATTCTCAGCTCTTATAAACTATTGAAGCTCAGTATTTTACTAAAGTAATGCTTAATGTAACGCCCACATCTCATACAAACTCCAATTTCTTTGCGGTACAAAGTTATACAAAAATATAGTTGAATTACAAATAACCATTTTTACAAATTATGAAGGGTATCTGAGCTTCGGCATAGCCAAGGATAATTACCTTACTACTTGCGGAATATTGTTTCATTTGATGTAAAAAATACATGACGGAAATTTGTGTAAGGTCCGACAACTATTTCCTGTGCCCCAAAAAGAACAAAGGTCTGGTTCTTAGAAAATCTTATATTTTTTCGATAAAGTATCATGTTGTATACACTGAAAAAATTGTTGAACATAGTACTAATGAATGCTGATATATTCATTGTCTCAATGTAAAAATACTTTGGCTCAATGAATAATTTTATTAAAATTCAATGTAAAGGTCATTGTCCGTATGTATAGTCATCAAACTCATTTATTACGATTTTTTCTTAGAAACCGAATGAATCTATTCATTGTCCCAATGTATCGTACATTGATTTTAGTAAAAATATCTATTAAAATTGAGTTAAGCCCAAAGAGGAAAAACAAATTGAAATGTGTCGTAATTGTTTATAAAATACTGATAAAATTGTAATAATACAAATATAAATTTTAAGATTTATGGTAATAACTTTAAATTTTCGTCGTTTACATTCCTATTCACTGTCCGCACAGATCAATGAACGTATTCATAAAACCAATAAACGCGTACATGAACCAGCGTAAATGTTCATTGATTAATAGCTATAACACATATCACATACGTTAACACCCTATACATACATAAACACAGCAATGTGTGAGTAGAACTGGGAAATCCCACTTTAGTGTTACAAATCAATGTACAGATTCTTAAAACAATGTACACAATCATTGAACAAAAGAACACGTTCATTGATTTATTACGGTATATTAACCTAAACACAAAGACAAAAAATTTAACATGT
The DNA here is from genome assembly GCA_964034835.1 of Muscina levida. Taxonomy (NCBI): domain Eukaryota; kingdom Metazoa; phylum Arthropoda; class Insecta; order Diptera; family Muscidae; genus Muscina; species Muscina levida. The sequence continues at coordinate 74,569,403 of OZ035882.1, forward strand.
TTCGTTCTGAGTGTCTCATGTCTCGTTAATATATCCATTCATTGACTCAATGCACACATTCATTATGTCAAATGTATGTCATTAAATCATACATTGATTTAATGTACCAATTCATTAGTCAATGTACGATTACATTGAATTCAAGATTTAATGAACCGTATACATTAAAAAAACAATGTATAATTGTCCTAGTATTTACCTTTTATGTTTAGTGTACCAAGTCCACTAATCCTATCCCGCCCATTTTTGGTTGGATCACTTTACTGTCAAATGCATCCATACACATTTGCAGGGCGATTGGAGAAACAGACCAAACGACCGAAAGATCTATTTCCAACCGTTTACGCTCCACAAGTAGGCAAATAATAACACTGTGTGACAACCAAAATCAGCGGGTGTTCTGTGGTGGCCCCCAACATTTCTCATACAGTGTTATACATAAGTAATTTCAATAATAAATCGTTTAATTTCATAGGGTTGGGATATGCATCAGTCAGTTTACTTGACAGAAATTTCTGTACTGGTTATTATATAACATTGCAATAATTTCTATTTTGTTTTTAAATTGTTTCCCAAAACCCAATTTAATGTTAAATCGTTCAAGTGATATTTATTTTCATCGCTATGGGCGAGAGTAAAACCAATTAACACAAAAGTTAATATTTTTGGCAACACTGAATACAACGACCGTCATTGTCGCTAAACCATGTATTTCTCTTCTTTTGCATACTCATGTCTTCATGTGAATTTTTCTCCATACAAAATTGCTTTGGCAAACAAACATACCAACAAACATACTGTATTACCTGTAAATCATCTACGAAATGTGTTAATCCACTTAACAACTAAATAACCCAGTGATTTTGAGCCGAGTGTACACGAGGCACACTTAAAGACAATCTAAATACTTTATAATGATAAAAACGATTGACAAATCGAGTTTTCTGTTATCAAAACAAAATAGAAACTTCTCACGTTCAAGCCCCTTCACCTTCAGCATCATAAACTGTTGAATATTTTATAGTAAACAGCAAAAAAAAAACTCGATAATTTGTTTAAAAACACGTTAAGAGAGGGAGTACGACAAATCTAATCGAACGAAAAGAAATTCAGAGATAATTCATTCACAGACCTCAGCTCGTACGCGGTGAGATGTGATAATTTAGCTCAGCTACGATAGCCGATATCCGATACCGGCGAGCACACATCGACAAAACTATGTATACAACAGGTGGGAATTCACCATGAATGCGGTGCTCGCGCTTCTCTCAAGCAGAGCGCCATAGGGTATGTTCCCGCTAGTGTCAAGAATGGTTTGGTTGAGGGGGTTTAAAACAAATAATTGAGCTGCAAAATCTTACAGTTCTGTTTTAAACACAACACGCGTAAGGTCAAGATACAAGCAACAACAAATACTACAAGTGAAAAGAAAAGCTTAAACGAAAAATATAATACAATTATTGAATAATAATTAATAATAATAATAGACAAAAGAAAATTAATTAAGTACGCCAAAAGAAAGTATTAACAAAATGAAGCAATTAGTGGCATTTTCACTGTTAATGTGTTTGCAAATAAATCACATACAAAGTCGTTTTGTTCGAGAAACACAAGCCAACATTGCCGAAATTTCAACACCACCAACAACATACAGCAGCGACTCTGCGAGTTCCAGTACAACAACCACTGAGCGACCATCTTCGTTAAGTTCAATTGAAAGCCAAATAGTGGATATAATGCATATGGATATTATGCCAGACCCCTTGGCAACATGGAGCACAGATTTGCCAATGTTTGATTACCTAAAGGCGGCCTCAGACGATGATGTTGTGGAAGAGCCAAAAATTAAAAAAATTACATTTGCAGGACGCATGAATTTTCGCGTACGAAAGAACTGCCGCTGTGTGGTGCATGGACGTTGTGCAAGAACTGATGTATGTGATTCAGCCACTTCAAGGAGATGATTTGAAGAGAATACTGCTGTCAATTTTTAAGGTATAAAGGACAAACGACCACCACAGATGATGGCATATAATTAAGGCGGCGAGATGCTCTCTTTGGAAGATCAACAGCGAGGCGAATTGCTTCGAAAATGCATAATGCAAACAAAAGTTCGTTTTATATCGAAATAAGTATGGCGTTAACGTGGATTATGCATAATTATGTATCTTCAAAAGGCGAAACATCGTAACTGCAAAACTGGCATTTGTACAATATATTTGATTAAAAAGGCGAAACATCGAAACTGCAAAACTGGCATTGCACAATATATTTGATTAAAAATATATAGGATTTTAATGAAGCCATTAATATCAATTAATCGAATTTTCGTTAACTTGCATTCACTGAAAATTGAAGCGAGTGATGTTGAAACAAAAATATTTACCTTGGCAACTGACGGCGATTTAATTAATATAATGAGTCATTTGACTTGATTTCCTTCCCACAAAAAAACGATGTCTGAAATCGATATTCAAGTGAGAATAGTGTCAAAAATTAACTCAAAGAAGTGGAGGATGATATAGTGATGTCAATAAAAAATGTATCTACTCGATGCTGAAAACATATAAACCACAAAATGCTGTACATGCAACACACTGCGTGCTCCATGTTGCCAAAACCACAAAATGCTGCACATGAAACACCCTGGGATGCTGAAGCACTTATAATACAACTCTTGCCAACTAAAGTGGGTATACTTTAGATCAAAACCAGTACATTCTTAGCTACTTAATCAGTATAAAAACTATATGCAGTGAAATATTTACTGCTACTACCGGATAAAATTATGTTTATACGCCAAATGTCATCCGAAAAATTTTGTAATTAGCGTGACAGTAATAACAATAATTGTTTTCCACAGAATTACAATAAAACAGCAATATTAATGCAGCAATAAATTTTAATCAATATCGTACAAGTATTCAAATTTCAAAAACATGCGTCAGCAAAAAAAAAACTGTCATTTGTGACGCAAATAAAGTTAAAATCACAAATTTCTTACGCTAACCCCTAATTAGTTTTTTTGGGTTATTTTGACTATGACTCATATTGTGGAATTTTAAAGAAACTCATGCAATTCAAAAACTAACTGGTAATAGAAAATGTAACAAGTGATTGATGATATTTTGTTTAGCTCTGCGTCTACCAGCAATAGTCTAACGGTTTAACAATTCAAAATAAGAAACAAAGCAAAACGTTTCATAAATATTGGTATGTGAAACGACAATGTCATTGAAATATTTTTGTAAAAAGTTATTATAAATTTAGTGCCCTATTCAAAATAGGTATCTATATATATAAAAATGAATGTCATACCATCACTTGAGAACGGCTGGAGCGATTTGGCTGATTTTTTTTTTTATTCGATTCGAAATTTTCCGTAGATTGTTTGTGTTGAAAAAAAATCAAATCCAGGTGGCGCTATGGTGGATTTATATTGAAAATTTGAATGCATGTACCAATTCGACTGAAATTTGGAACGGATATTCGTTTGATCATGAGAAAACATTTTATGTACAATTGAACCCGGTAGGTGGCGCTGGGGTCGGTTTACAATCAAAATTTTAACGAATGGGCCAATTAACCTGAAATTCAGAATCTATGTTTGTTTGATCATCAGAAAAAATTTTATGTACAAATGGACCCGGTAGATGGCGGGTGGGTGAATTGTTATCGAAAATTTGAGTGCATGTACCAATTTAACTGAAATTTTGTATTTATGCTTGTGGAACCTTGAGAAATTTTTTTTTGTATAAATTGACCCGGTAGGTGTCGCTAGGGTGGAATTATAATGAAAATTTTAACGAATTAAACAATTTGACTGAAATTTAGAATGTATATTTGTTTTATTATGAGAATTTTTTTTGTATATATGGACCCGCAGTTGATTTGGCTGGGGTTGAATTATTTCAAAAATTTATATCGATTGTCCGATTTTACTTAAACTTAAAATATATGATTTTTTGGCATGAGAAAATTTTGAATGTATGTTTGGAACCAGTTGCCGGTGTTTAGCTTATGATACACTTAATTTTTGGAATGTCATTTGGTCACTTTTTTTAATATCCTATATTTAGAAGTCCATATATATAAAAAAGATGTATATTTTGATGTCACCACTAATTGTGAAACGGTTGACCCCATTTGTCCCAAAATTTCAGTGAAAGTTGGGGATTGGCTGTAAATGTTCACCCAGACCGCAAAAAGGCTTAGAGTAGAATGACTAACTTTTGTAATGGCGTACTTCCTACAGAATTAGAGAGCTTCACAAAGTGGTTTTCCCATTTCGAAATTTTAGGGGACAATAACGAAAATATAAATAACTGTTTATATCACCCAGACCATACGGTTAATGGGGTTGCTGAGCCTAATGAATGCGTTTTAGGATAAATAGTTATATGTCAGTCAATCGGCTTAAATATGTGGTTTTAGAATATATGCCTATCAATAAATAAGTTTTCATCACATCATTGACGACACTGCTGATCCGTTTTAGCAATTCTTATAATATTATATGTATAATAATCTTTAAGATATATGAAGAACAGAATTTGTCCGGGAAAACCTCGCCCTTTAAATTTAAATATTTTAGAGGCCATAGAAATAAACCAATCGTTATTCGATTACACTCAACATATTTTACAAAAATTTGGAGGCAGGACAAAGTCTGCCGGGCCAGCTAGTATTTAATAAATATACTTGATGTTATGTTAGTTTCAAACAATACAAAACAAAGTTTGTCAAAAATTTTAGATATAGACACAGAATTCGATTTGAAACCGCTGACCGTAACAGTATGAAGTAACAAGCTAACAGTTATTTCTTATAATGCTTCTATTAAAGTAAACTGTAAATTAAAACCTAGTAATTCGTACAAAATTGATGCTGATAATGTAATTTTTTTAAATTTCAAACTAGTCATCCGAAAAAAAAATTCTTTTTTACAACAGCTACATGTTATTGATGTATGGTGGATTTCCTTTTACAAAAATAGTTAACATTTAAATAAATGAAAAAAGTTTTGCTTTCAATCAAACAAGGAGAATTTTTGATTTTCATAAAACAAATTTTAACGTAACTCAAAACGTACTTGTCTGACTTTATTAATAAAACCAGTACAGTAAGGTGAACTGACTGATAAATACCATCACCCAATGTAAGATATTGTTTAAGTCTTGAGTTATTGCAATAAATATATTTTTAATTAAAATAATATTACTTATGTATTATTTTGTGTCTGCTTGTGAAGCAAAACCGTAAAAATTTAACTTATTTGTATAGGAGGTTCAATTAGGGGCAACACAAGGTGTCTGATATTTTTCGTAAATCAACGTTCGAAAGCTTACCTCGACAAAATTTGTCTGAATTCAGTGTACACATAATAATGATATGTATGTAAAAGGGGAAATATCGGTTATTTATATTGGGGGTACCAGAAGGGTTATGTTAAATAAATAGGGTTGCTGAGGTTTTGCCTCCTATTACAATATAAATAAACTGACCAAATTTAATTAATCGGCAGGTGTCGGGTTGGAAGTTAAGGGAGAAATATAAATTTTCCAAAAATAGGTCATTTTCTATGGGAGGTACCAGAAGGGGTGATCCTATACAGTTCATATTCATTCCTGATTCATATTTTCATAGCCGTACAACTTACGCATAATTTGACTGAATTCAGTGTACTTACAAAAAAGATATGTATGTAAGACTATGGCGGTGAGTTTGGTCATTTGTATGGGAGGTACCAGAAGGGGTGTGTCAAATAGTTAGGTTTTCTGGGGTTTTGCCTCCTAAACCAAAATTTAAATTAATCGACCAATTTTCATTACCCACCAAGAGTCCGTTTGGAAGTTATGGGAGAAATATTAATTTTCCAAAAATGGCTCATTTTGTATGGGAGGTACCAGAAGGCGTGAACCGATGTAGTCCATGTTCATTCCTGAGTCTAATTTTAACAAGGGAACATCATACGCAAAATTTGAGTGAATTCACTTTGCTTAGAAAAAAGAGGTGTATGTGAGACTATGGGGGTCAATTAGGTAATTTGTATGGGAGGTACCAGAAGGGGTATGGCAAAGGCTTCGATTTTCTTAGGGTTTGTCTACTTTTGCAAGATAAATAAACTGATCAAATTGAAATATCCTAAGTCGTCCGTTTGGAAGTTATAAAAGAAATATAAATTATCCAAAAATAGGTAATTTTGTATGGGAGGTACCAGAAGGGGTGGGCCACTCTGCCCATTTACAATTCCAAAAGTTCGTTTTGAATAATATTAATACTGTTAAATTTTCATACCGATCCGTTAAGGTTTACTCGAGTTATCCTGCTGACCAGCCATCCAGCCAGCCAGACAGACGAACATAGCTCAATCGTCTTAAAAAATTCTGAAACGAATTTGGTCTTAAGATACTTGGGGCCTAACTCGTTTCTTTTAATGCGTTACACTTTTTTTCGTATCAAATGATATAAATGATATATATATGATGGTATAAATATCCAGTTAATATAAAGTAACTTGTCAATTTTAATAACCAAAGCCAATTTAAGGTTGCTCAAATGTTTTTTTGTTAATTAAATTAATGTTAATTAATATAATGCGTAAACTATACTCCCGAGGTTCTCACTCTGACCCTTTTAAGAACTTACTGTCTAAATTTATTTTTATATTGCGTAAGATTTGGCGACAGGGCCTTCTGTCGTCGCATTCTAAAAGGCATTATGTAAAACCTGCATACACAAGTAAAAAAATAACTTTCCAGTGGCGAAAGGAAAAAAGAAGGACTTGAAAATTAAAAAAACACTAGTAAGGTAATTATTTTCGGCTTTGCCGAAGCTCAGATACTCTTTACCAATTGTAAAAATTTTTGCCACCAACACACACGCGACAAGATCGTTATACAAAATTTAAAGCGCACAGGTACTCGAACTCTGTTGTATGATATTTGAACCCTGGCTTAGAGTGTAGTAGACAGATAGATTAGGGAGAGAGGGGAAAATAATTTGAACATCTACACATAAAAAGTCTAAACGACGATTTAATAACGAACATAGAGAATAATAGAGCAGCGTTGAATACAATACATGAATTGTTTATATGACCAGAGCATATTTTTATTAATTTTGTAACCCCCCAAAAATAGGAATTTGTGTGCGATGTGGGAGTAGTTTAAATCCGATCTTGCTTATCTTAGAACTTAACCCCTGCTTCCGGGCAGAAACTTACATATTTCAGCCCGAAAGCTTATAAACTACAGGGACATATTGTATGAAAGGTAGGAGAAGTATTCGTCTGATCTTGCTCATCTTACATAGTAAGATCCTATTGTAGGATAAAAGGTTGCATATCAAAATTCAGCTCGATATTTTCTAACCCACCACTGTAATCGCGGGGGCAGTTAGGCGTACACCCCAAAAAAGGGAGAGTTTGTATGGGAGATGGGAGTAGTTTATGATCGACCTTGCTCATCTTAGAAAGTAACCTCCGCTTAGAGGATAGAATCTTGCGTACAAAATGTCAGCTAGATACCTCTTAAAATTCGACTGCAATAGCAGGGACAGACCCCAAAAAGAGTGAGTTTGTATGGGAGGTAGGATTAGCTTTTGACCGATCGATCTCATTTTAATACTTAACCTCTGGTTAGAGTAGGGAAGCTTGCATACAAAATTTCAGCTTGATTGCTCTAAAACTACAGCAGTAATCGTAGGGGCAGACCCCAAAAAGAGAAATTTTTATGGGAGTAGTTTTCTATCGATCAGGTTCATCTTAGAACCCAACCTCAATTTAAGGCAGCAAAGCTTGCATACAAAATTTTAGCTTAATTTCTCTTAAATTACTGCTGTAATCGTGGGGACTGACATACGGACACCCCCAAAAAGAGCGATTTTGTATGGAAGGTGGGAGTAGTTTTTGACCGATCGGGCTCATCTTAGAACTTATCCTCCGCTTTGGGGATAGAGCTTGCATTCCAAATTTCAGCTCGATATCTCTTAAACTGCGACTGCAATCGCGGGGAGTACAAGCGGACAGACGGTCACCTTTAAATCGATTCAGATTTCGATGCTGATCATTTATATATATGTTGTCATACCTACCACGCCTCCTTATGAGCTTTACAAATGGAACAGTTGATCACCATAGTGTCGGAAGTTATATGGGTAAAAAATTGCATAGTTTTGTCACTGCTATCAAAAAATGATAAGTCCTTGCAGATTTTGGAATAGTAAAAGTTTGATCACGTTTAGAGCTTTTAAGCTCCTGCCGCCAATTTAGTGGGCCATAACTCAAGAACGACTAGTACAATTTTGGTGAGACAAATAATTCGAAATTTAAGAATTATAATCTGTTTCCTTTAACCTGTTCATGTATCATTTCCCTGCACAGTCTACAGTTTCGCAGTTATAAATAAATTAGTGAAAAAGATAAAAACATTTTTTTTTTAAATTTTTCGGATTTTTGGTCCATCAAAATTGGACTAGTCGTTTTTGAGTTATGCCCTCCAAACGTGGTTGTAGGAGTTCAAAATCTTTAAGCCCAAAGCGGCACGTTTTAGCATTCTCCAATCGTGCTCAAGCATGGGCTATCCTAAAATCTGCAAATACATTAGTTATTCTCATTATACTTACACTCCTTTTCAACGATAGTAAACCTTGCTGGATTTTGAACTCACTACCTCGTGATTGTTAGTCAGACATGCTACCCTAGCCTATGAAGATTCATTCGAACTGTGTGACTGAAATTAATACTAAACTGTTTGCTTGTTGCCTTTTCATTTCATGTCTTCTCTTATACATTCTATGATAAGGGTAACAGAATGTGTATACACACGGAATGGTGGAATACAAAAACCATCGAAGACTTTGATGCCCCCCTCTCAAATTAGGCCTGCAGCATTAGCCTTTAAAGAATGAAGTGAATATGTGCTCGGAATATTTCTTAAAAAAATGAGATGGCCGATTTTCAGGCATGCGAAAACTCAGAAATGAATGTAAACCATGTTGGCTGACCCCTTTTCGTACCTCCCATACAAAACGACCATTGGGTCCCCATTTTTTGGAAAATTAATATTTTTCTCATAATATTCAAACGGACAACTGGAGGATATTTTAATTTAATATGTGTTTAATTAACTGGTACCTCCCATACAAATGACCGTATTGTTACATACAGCCCCAACTTCTTACCATGTATTCCAACCGGCCAGTAACCGGTTATTATAGCAATGATGTTCCTTAGATTAGCTCTAGGCAGGCACAGCGAAAATCGTGTCCTTTTGATATTCATGGTAAGCCAAATCTGTTTGGTAGCTGCGCATATGGGTTCTCTCTCACCAACGTCACCGTAAACCTCGTTCGTGTTCACAGTAGTGGCAGTCATTTTCCACCAAAGACGACCGGCAGTCTCCAACATTTCTCAAAGTGGTGTACACATTTTACAGGGATTTGATAGCCGCTTTACTATCAGTATGAAATGAATATTTCTATGAGTTTGCTCCATGGCTATTGTAATGATCGCATTTTCGGCATGTTGCAATTTAACCTACTCCGAAAAAATTTCAAAGCCTGCTCTTTGCTAATTTTGAACCGTCCGTGAATATCATAATGATGTGCAGGGCATTATCACAATCATCATAGTAGGATCTATTCGAGATGTTCCTTATAAAAACAGGATCAAAATCAGGTTATGTTACAGTGTAATCCGTATGATACTTCACATTGATTAAGTACAGAAATTTGATATGACCGGGTTACGAACAAAATTTCCCAAAGTCGAAGGCAAATATTAAAAATCACTTTGAGACAAATGAATCGTTTTTAATAGCTGTTTTTGTTTCCGGCTCAATCGTAACTTACAGGACATCGTTGTATAGGTCTCGATTAGTACTGCATTTGTCATATAGATGTCGCTTACGTACTACATCATTTTGCCATATAGCCTCAATAGCCTCATAAAAGGCCAAACATTAAGGATAAAAGCCCTTTAAAAACCAACAATATTTTGCTTTGGATGTATACAGTTTTATTCAAGAACAAAAAAGTTACTTATCTATATATATAAAAGTGAACATTTGTTTCTACATATGATCGCTATAGACTTAAAAACCACCGAACCGATGTGCAACAAACCGGATTCATTAGAAAGGCAATCTTCCGAGGATGGTTATAGGCTACCTAAACATTGCATTTGACACTTTTGGTCCATTTATTGAGGCGATTTTCGATTTTTCCCATACAAAAATTATCCATAATTTTTAAATTGTGAAAATTTAAATACATACATAGTATGTTAATGTTTATTTTGTCAATATTTAAATTTTCAAATGGCACCGACAAATGGTATATTCATGTATATATACAATTTAAATTGATTTTGTTTGACGCTTAGTGGATGCTGCAGCTTTCAACCAAAGTTCTTGAGGTGTGGCCAACCCATTCCACCCCATTAACAATAATTCAATATCTGGCGTACTATTACAATTCTTTTCATTGCAATAGTTTAAATGTCAGTGGCGGGTTGTAAACCCAGCGCACCACGTCGCAGTTTTCTCCTCCTGCCAGGATTTTATTACAGACGCCCGTTCTAGGTCAGACGCTGACCAGGGTACCGCTCACTCTGAGCTGACGTGCCTGGGTTTTAAGTTCCGCCCCTCACAGCCGTGCTCCGACGGGTGTCAAAGCCACGTCCGTAGTAGTACCACTAATACGGAGCTCTGTGGGTAGACTTGAAGTGCAATTGGCAAGAATCACTCTGGGTTTGCCAAGTTAAACCGATCAGAAGCTTTACCTTGCATCACACTCCCGATGCCCGGCTATTACTATTAGTGACTTTAAATCATTAGTGGATGCAATATGATCAAGTCAAAAATTAGCGGGATACGATTGTTAGGCGTGGCCCCGCCCACAGAACCTAATTTGTTAAAGTGCGGCATCTGAAGTACTAGATTAGTAGGAATGGCCCTGCCTATAGAACCTAATTTGTAAAAGTGCGATATCTGAAGTACTAGATCATTAGGTGTGATGTCGTCTATTGGACGTAAAGTTACGAATTGTCATGAAATTTGGTCTGTAGTCAATTGAGATCAATACACGTATTCTAGAAAAGGGTTGGGATTTGAAATAGGGTGTGGAAAAAATACCAATATGCGTGATCAAGCCAAAAATGGGTGGCCCTGCCCAATTCTGTTTCCCAATAGTAATAGCTGGAAGACTGTTGCACCATTCGTGCAACTATGGAATAATTTAAGATCAGTGGTGTATGTGACCGAGATCTACGGCAGAAAATAAATCGAATACTCATGAATTAAAATATTTCTCAAATCAGCATCTATTACAATTAGAGCGACGAACTTTAAACAACAGTGTAATATTAGAAATTACGAATGAGTGTGGAGGATTTTATTTCCTTGATGTACCCATGGGTTTTGATATTGTTGATTTTGGAAAATGTTTGATCACAAAACGAATCGCGTTGGCTACTGTATCCTTCTGTATTACGCAACCCTTTTTGACGTTGCAGAATAGCGCAATAAATTACAAGTTTCTGAGAACCGCACATGTAATATCAAGATAAAAAATGTTGCAAACATGTCAAATCATATTGAGGGATGAGTGTACACACAAAAAAATCGCTGAAACCCCTTGATGGCGCATCATAGGAATTAAGAAGCAATACAGGATTAAATTATCCTTTTTAAATTAATTTAACCAGAAAATATAAGGGAACTGATGTAAAGCTACTATGAATTCCAATGATACCCACGGATTTGCCGTTTGATTCAACTGATTACAGTTGCCAGTTCGGTTAGAATATGCGATGACAATCAGTAATGCTGAAGGACAGTCTATTCAAGTTTGCTGCTTGAATTTGAAAATCCATGTTTTTTTCCACGAACAGCTTTATGTTGCATGTTCACGTGTACAAGGACCCACTGATTAACATATGTACACTCCTTTGGTTCTCCCATACACGTTTTATTATCAAAAGCATTGCAATACATTTATGTCATTAAAAATATATTAATCCTTTAATATAACTCAAAAATTTTTGTTAAATTTCTATGAGAACACCAAAAGAAACTAACACAAGACAAAGATTTATTTCACCCAAAAAAGTTACATTTAAGTCAATACTTCTTTAGGCAGGACGAAGTCTGCCTGGTCAGCTAGTTTTAACATATGTATATTTACAGCACAAACAGAAATATTTTTCATGTTGTTAGCATTATTAACGAAAATTGTTGCATACTTTCTAGCGATATCGAAAAAAAAAATTAAATATTAGTTATTGCATACTTGACATCATCATTAGACCTGATCTAATAACCATAGTTCCAGTACATACATGCTCTAGTGACAGTGCCTGAGTTGGAGTAGTTTTAAGTGACCCTGTTATCTTGAAATAAAGTTGGTGGAATGATGGTTTTTTTCTGGGTAATATATTAAGTTATTTCAAGTAATATGGAAAACAATTTTTTGGTCACTCTTGTAGGATACATGATATCTTAGAGTACCAGGAATTAAGTTCTACAGAAATATTCAATACCAAACTAGATTATTTTCTTGTATATAATTTGTATGTTTTTATTGCTTCACGTTAATAACTGAGACAGATATTTTCTTTTTAATTGTGCATTCACCTAAGAATTGACTGTTACATCCGATAGTTGATATAATTAATATGAACTTGCGGTCAGCATATAATGTATACGTTTGATATTTGTTAACTGTATTATATATAATTAAATAATGTGGCAGTAGATCAAGCATATGGATATATCCAAGATTATGTACTAAAATATATTATTTAAACTCATGTCATCAAATTAACAGCAAATCCAGTACCTGAATATTCAATGAAACAATTTTTCGTAGCTGGTTATATCAAGATCTAACAAGTTATTATTATTAAATCTAACCGATCAACAACAACGTAGGTTACCCATAATAATGGCACAACAAATTAGTTGTTAAGTATGTAGTAGGTTTAAATATCTACAAATCAAAGCTTATTTGAATCTTGCTATTTGTATGTTTATAAAGAAAAACTGATTAAATCCAAGTAAGCAAAACTAAATTGTTGTATATTATTTGTCAAAACAATATGCATGGTAAAATATCTTAACAAAGCTTGGATAAGAAATAATTTAAACGCAATTGGTACTTATTTAACAGCGGAGTCACATAAATTGTATAAATTTAAACTGTCACAACTAGAAATTTATTGTCAAATGTGCCAAAACCGTTGTCGTTGAAAAAGTGTTTAAATTTACGACGAAAAGTAAATAGATCTATTAAAACAAACGAAACTGTATAATGTTTTACAAAACTGTTGGAATATGCAAATAGTAACCAAGTCTTTTAGAGAACCAGGTTTGACAATGGCAAATTTTGAAATTATATAAAAATGTATTAAAATTATATATAAAATAAAAAGATTACTGCCAACACACAGTTTTTTTAAATTAAAATTTAATAATAAACTTGTTTGGTTAATAAATCAAAATAAAATGAAACAGTAAATTGTATCTTTAATGTGGAGCCAGAATGTCCCATCATGTCACCAATATCTCGTTATATTTAATTGTAATTCACATCGCCTTTAAGTTCTAGTTATAAATATTAATGTCAAGTAATTGTTATCTGTGGTAGCTTTATGTCCAATTAATTTATTTTACTAATAGAAGTTAACTTATAATATAATCATATGTGATTATTAGACATTAAGTGTTATTGTAAAATTTCTAAGTATAAGCTATGAATGCATTTACAACTTTTATATTTATAAGCAATGCTAATGTACTATAAAAGAGACTACAAATAGCAATAAATGAAAAAAAAAAATAAAAAATCTAAACATTTAAATAAAGATTGTGAGATTAACCAAACTATTGTTAAATTACTGGGGTTTTTTTATAAATCCCTGATAAAAGAACCGGAATTTGAAACAAACCTTAAACATCAAAAGGGATATTACTTTCAATTCTAATACTAAAGAAAAGCTTAAATATTAAAAGAAAACAACTTACGAGAGTATGTCCTGTTATAGGATTTTTTAAACCTTTAGTTTTGATCGACTAAGCAATGTCTGTCCAGCAATGGTTTGAAAAAACAATTTCATTTATATCGCATTAATAAGATATGGGAGAGCATTTCCCATTTAGTGAATTAAATGAAGCTTAAAACGTCAGCTTTTTATGTAGCTTTTTTAAAGATCTTGTTATTTTTTCGTCATGTATAGGGTGTTCAAAACCGAAACCGAAAAACCGTAAACCGGTTTTTTTATTAAAAACCGTATGCCGGTTTTCGCAAAAATGCCATTATGGAATAACCGGTTTAACCGAGTTTTTCCTTCGGGTAATCGGTTTATTTTCAATTAGTTTGAAATTGAATTTTAAAGTTTTACAAAGCTTCTAACAGCATTCTTGTTTATAAAATGTAAAAAGATTTTTCTAAATTAATTTGAAATTTTATTTTAAAATTTTCCAAAGTTTCTAAAAAAATCTCGTTTATAAAACGTTGAAAGTTTTTTCTAAATTAATTTGAAATAGAATTTTAAAATTTTACAAAACTTCTAAAAACATTCTCGTTTACAAAATTGAATAACCTAATTATATGTATTAGGACCGGAAAATATCCTACAAGCCAATCCTGTGTAATGTTGTCTAAAAAGACGGAAAAGCTGGAATTTGCTAACGAGCTTTTAAATAACTTTATCCTGCAATTTCCTTAACAACGGCAGAGTCTAGTAACAGTTTAGATTGTGAGATGGGGGAATCTCCTAATGGTAGTCTTTGCAACGATTTAAACAGAACAATAAATAACATCCAAAATCCACCAGTGAAAACAAATTGCAATGACACAAGCCTATATGATGATTTCAACTATTTCGATAGAATAAATGACAGAAAAGCTCAACATCCTTCTAAACGCTGTTTTGTCAATAAATCCTACTTCCACAATAAGTGAGCGCGTGTTTTCTGTATCGAATACTATTTTAACCAGTAAGAAAGTTTCAGTCGGGTAAGCCGACTTACATATACCCTTACCCTCAGTAAAACATATAATTTTCTAGTATATTGATATCATTACTCGATTTCTAAAGTGGGCGAAGTGGTACGTTTATATGGGAGGTGCCAGAAGGGGTGTGGATAGACTTAAAGTTTTTTTCTTCAAAACTTTATCCTGATCTAGCTTTAATAAATACAGAATTTGGGCCCGATCACGTTGGGTGTATTGATATTACTACTCCATCTCTAGAGTGGGCGGAATAGTACATTTGTATGGGAGGTCTCAGATGGGGCGTGGCTAGACTTAAAAACTTTATCCTGATTTAGCTTTACTAAATACAGAATTTGGACACGATCAAGTTGGGTGTATTCATATTACTACTCCATCTTTGAAGTGGTACGTGGCTAGGCTTCCAAATTGGTTCTCCAAAATTTTATCCTGTTTGAGCCCTACTAAAAACATAATTTCTTCAAGATCGCGTTGGATATACTAATAATATTAATCGATTTCTAAAGTGGGTGGTAGCTGATGGGTATGGGAGGTACCACATGGGACGTAGCTAGACTTCCAGTTTTTTCTCCAAAACTTTGTACTGCTGTAGTTTTACTAAATGTAGGATTTAGGCAAGATTGGGTGTATTGATATTATATACTAAATAAATGCATTTTTTTAAACCAAATTATTTTTTTTTATAAATATTTTTAACTTTTTAGGAAAAAACCGAAAAAAAACCGGTTAAACCGGTTTTCTTTCAAATGCTGTATTCGAAATCCGATTTTTCTAAAAAATCAATTTTTCGAATAACTCGGAAACCGGGTTTCTAAAAAAATGAGGTATTTGAACACTCTAGTCATGTAGCAATATAAGTGTTTGCATACTAATCACTTTTGCTTGCCAAAACAAAACAGTAGTCTAATTCCACTATATGGAATTATATAGTTTCCGATACCATTAATATTCATTAAGAGAATACGTCACAAAATTTTTTTAGTAGTTTAAACATGCCGTAAATAAATAAACACTTCCTCAGATTAGAACAAATACTTCAATGAGAACATCATTAATTTGTTGTTATATTTGTAAATATTTAACGTATACGTAACAAATAAAAGCTACGAAGACTGTATTGCATATTTGTACAAATTTGAATAACAACTAGTTAAAATGTTATTTGCTGTTAAAATATTTTATGAATTCCTCACGTACTAATTAGCTCGTTCGTACTTTATTGTGGAATTTTATATGAATCATTGTTGAGAAAGAGAATAAATGCTAGCGAAGCGATTCCTTATTCTAAAACTAAACAAAAACAAGTTTAAGTATATAAACTATCATAGTTTCAGCAAAATTTGCCAAGTCAGTAACCTACGGAAGCCGACTATGATGTGGGTCTTCTTTTAGTTTTTAATTTAATCAATTCAAAATTTTTGGCGATATATATATATATATGACTAGTGGGCCCGGCAATGATTCGCTATTGCATATTAACTTATAATATATTTCACTTTTCGAACTGCCCTAAGTGCAATGTAAACGCAAATTTATTTATTTGTAGATCTAACATACAAAGTACTTTTAAAACGGTTCTTAAGCTCGAAAATAATATGTTGAGTTTAGTAACTTATATAACTAATTTCAAGTAACTCCTTAACTAGAAAGTTTACCATGGAAGTTTTATTGTTTTAAATACTAACCTTATAATGATCGTAAAAAGTTCATCAGCAAATTCATATCTATACTGCCGACATGTAGATCAAGTTTTCTGTATGTAGGACGAAACACAACTTCTTTCACTAATCGCATACAGACATTCCGCTAAATATCAAAAATAATTTTTTATTTTTATGTGTACTACTGGAATCTATCTGTGTTCTAACTATATCTCTTCGGCCGTAAAAAACACTTTTGGCATGCCTTCTCCGCCCATTGACCGCAAATGAAAATTTCGTTTGAAGATTCATACATTTATTGCCGACAACTGTATTTGTACCAAAAAAAGAACAATTTTGCCTTTTCTAATTCTCCAACTGATCAAGATCTTTGCTGTTACTATCTTTGTATAATATACTCGTATTACCATTTCTCGAGATAATTCGGTCACCAAACGCTTACTTACTTACTTAGCTGGTACTTCTATGCAATCCCAGTGGATTATATACCGCACGTAGAAAAATATTATAAGCGCCTCGATCTTCTGCGCTTCTTCTCCAGTTAGTCATACCGAGTTCTGTAAGGTTCTCAGTAACCTGGTCTTTCCAACGGAGTTTTGGTCGCCCTCTTCTGCGCCGTAAATCGAGTTCATTGTCGAAGACTTTTCGAGCTGGAGCATTTTTGTCCATGCGTGCAACATGACCTAGCCAACGCAACCGTTGCACCTTAATGCGTTTGACCACGTCAATGTCAGTGTACAGCTCGTACTGCTCATGATTCATACGACGCCGATACTCTCCGTTAACGATGATGGTTCCATATATTTTACGGAATATTTTTCTCTCGAATACCGCCAGAACCGATTCATCCGCTTGTGTCATAATCCAGGATTCTGAGCCATACATTAGGACAGTTAGAACCAGTATCTGGTATAGCTGGAGTTTTGTTCGTCGAGAGAGGGCTCTGTCATTGAATCGCTTGCTTAGTCCGTAGTAGCATTTATTTGCAAGCAGGATTCTTCTCCGGATTTCTAGGCTGACATTATTTGCTCTGTTGATGGCGGAGCCTAGGTAGACAAAATTATCTACCACCTCGAAATTATAGTTGTCAACGTTTACGCAGTTTCCTAAACGAGTAGATTCTTTGTTCGTTGAAACTAACAACTTCGTTTTGTCCTCGTTCACCGTTAGACCCATTTTCGCTGATTCCTTCTGAATACCTGAGAAGGCTGCAGTCACATGCCGCAGTTTTCGACCGATGATGTTTTTGTTGAATATAGTGCCACTCGTGTTTACTGCAGCTTTTCTCATTATCATCTCCATCACAATATTGAAGAGATCGCACGATAGGCCGTCGCCTTGTTTTAGGCCTCGTCTGGTATAGAATGGCTCCGTAAGGTCCTTGCCAATCTTCACTGAATACTTCGTGTCAGTCAGCGTCATTCCGCAAAGATGTATTAGCTTCGCTGGAATACCAAACTCAGCCATGGCTTCAAGTAATTTCTGCCGTATCGTGCTGTCGAAGGCAGCTTTATAGTCGACAAAAAGATGGCACGTGTCGATCTGTTTCTCTTGGCTCTTTTCCAGGATTTGCCGAAGTGTGAAAATCTGGTCAGTTGTTGATTTTCCAGGTCTAAAGCCACACTGATAAGGCCCGATCAGGTTGGATAACACTGGCTTTAGTCTTTCACATAGCACACTCGACAGGACCTTATATGAGATGGGTAAAAGGCTGATCCCGCGGTAGTTGGAGCACACACTTGGATCACCTTTTTTCAGCACAGGACATAATACGCTTACATTCCAATAATCGGGCATGCACTCTTTAAGCCAAACCGTGCGCAGGAGCTGGTGCATGCTCGTTATCAGCTCCTCGCCACCGTAAAATGCATCTTTAATCTCATCGTCTTTATCTTCCGTCGGGGCGTGTACACAAATAAGCGTGATGTTAAAATATTTCGCCCGGAAGCGAATGGTGGCTATTCGGTCACTTACAGGGTTAAACCGTGAGACCAGGTGTCGAAGTCTCTTGCCGACTATGAAACCACATCCAAATTCGTGTCTTTCTGCATGGCAGCTGTAAAAGATGTCACAGTTCTTTCGTCGTGTGCATCCCTGTCCCGTCCATCTCATTTCATGTATGGCGGTGATGTCAGCCTTGTATTTGTCGAGGACATCAGCCAGTTGGATAGAGGCACCATCTCTGTAAAGAGTTCGGACATTCCAGGTGCATATCCTTAAATCATGGTCCTTATATCGTTTGCGGGGGTCGTCAACATTTGGGGGGTTCTTGTTTTTCCTCTTCTTCGTGTTTTCATAATAAATTTTGTTTAAGGAGAGTGGCTTATTAGGCCACCGCTCCCGATCCTAGTTTCTTGGGGCTGCCAAAGCCACTAGGAGAGCCTGTGTTGAGCTTCAGTAACTTCTGTTACCTACTTCCTAAGACGCATCGGTGGTAGCATGCCGATTAGGTTACTCAACGTTTCGCCTTCTAACTCTAGCTAACTTCTAAGCGGTTGCTTTAAAGTCATTGCTCAAGGAATACTTGGTCTAAGACCGGAAGTAGTTAGCTGATGGACAGTGCCGCAAAGGAATCGGTTCTGGTCTCTCCCAAGTGAGTGACTATCAGTAACTTTCAGCCTCTGGGCAAAGTCCCATTCCCCTATTCTCCAAACGCTTGGCTCCGAATAATTTGTAATTATATGATAATTATAAAAAATCAATTGATTGTCCACTGGCCCTTATATTCCACCAGTTGGATCTTATATGGATGTAGGCCAAGATCTTTCCTCAAATTTTGCAAAGACCGAGTTCCTGAAAACGACGTCGGTTCCCTGTTACTCTTACGTCTACTGTACGCGCTTGATTTGGCGCGAAAACAGTTATCGAAAACAGTCAGATGAATGATTATGTGCACCATACACTTGACAAATTGCTTCATAAATGTAGTGAACAGAGCGTGCATTTTCAAAATAATTTTTTACGTTTTGGTATAGTTACTCAAGTGTAAGTCTTTGCATGGTGATTTGCCGAAGTATACCAAAAGAAAGTCTAGCACACTTCATAATTGTGACAGCTAGATTTACACATTTACCTACATATCTGAAGTTCTATAGGTCTAAAGTATACCCATATATTGATTCTTCTCAAATGTTCCGTAACGCTACCTCTGACATATGAACATTGCTTAAATTTTTGTTTAAAGGATTTATTACCGATTCTCTCCCATGCTAAGCAATTGAAAAACACATATCTGTAGATTAAATGAAAAGCACATCACTGTTTAAGTCGGCGCAGATTCGATGTGTCCTAAACTGCCTGGTCTACTGATCATATAGTTTCTGGTCAAATAGCCTCTTCATACATAACATAATATTACTATGGTCCTTATAACGGTTTATTTAAAAAGGGGCGTGACACAGCCCACTTCCACCCTGGCTGTTTCATAGTGTACCAACAACATATATAACAAATCCCATCTTTTAACCTCTGGTAGTTCATAAGATATACCAATTTAAAATTGGTATCATCGTCATCGAATCACAATCATGAATAGACACGGTCTATTAACAGGTCATCAGTACCACTTTGTATCAATAAGTCTATTGGAAAAACCGTCAGATCGATCCTTGAAAAGGGGCCTACTTTCAACCTGCCTGTAATTAATACTGCACCAACAACATATATACCAAATCTCATCTTAATGCCTCTGACAGTTCATGAGATATAGCCTTTCAAGTTGTAGGGGCTGGGCGATACCCCTTTATCCAATCACAACCAAATATAGCCAGGGACTATTTACAGGTCAACAGTACCACTTGTTAGAATTTCCGTATCAATCGGTTTATAAGAAAAGTCGTCAGACCGATTTTTGAAAAGGGGCGTGGCACCGCCCCCTTCCTTCCTGGAAGTAATAAATACTGCTCCAACGACATATATACCAAGTCTCATCTTCATACCTCTGATAGTTCATGAGATATAGCCTTTTTAATTTTCAAGTTCTATGGTCGGTGCCACGCCCCTTTATCCAATCATAACCAAATATAGTCAGGGACTATCTACAGGTCAACAGTACCACATGGTAAAATTTTCGTATCAATCGGTTTATTAGAATAGTCGTCATAGCGATATTTGAAATGAGGGCGGGGTATCCGGAAACTATAGCGAACTAAACAAAAAAATTTTGAAAATCGTTCCAGCCGTTTTTGAGTTTTAGCGAGACAACTGCACAGCAATTCATTTTTATATATATAGATATATGATTTTTCCACTTGTATGATATATTGTAACCATGAAATTATGGTTAGAATATGCGACTGTTATACGGGAAATAAGGGTTCGATTCCTGGTTGTGACATCTACATTTATTTCATCGGCGACTCTCTTTATGATGTCGACAGCAACTGCACAGTAAAACTTTAGTAAAAGCTTCTTAGAACCATACAAAAATTTCAGTCAGGTAAACTGACACATTAATATACAATAATATTCAAGTGCCGCCAAAGTTTCCTCAGCTTCTTAATACACAACATTTATTTCGTTTCCACTCAAAAATACATTTAGTTTCATTTAAAGACACATTTTACCTCTAATACATATCTGTTTGTGATCCCCAAAACAGAACACCATGAACTGGTCTTTGGCCACAATCAAAAGTTTGCGAGAAATCGGCCACATGAGCCACCGCCGTATTGACAATTTTTTGATTTTGAGTTCTCTGCGATGGCCGATGATAGTTGGCATCGGATATGCCACAGAACATTTGAGCAAAATTTAAGAAAAACGACTTAGACATATCCTTACCACCCTGCTCGTCCAT
Organism: Muscina levida; assembly: GCA_964034835.1. Classification (NCBI taxonomy): domain Eukaryota; kingdom Metazoa; phylum Arthropoda; class Insecta; order Diptera; family Muscidae; genus Muscina; species Muscina levida. The sequence goes on from OZ035882.1 coordinate 74,590,877, forward strand.
GAAAGCATGGTAGGCCAATTTTAAACCATTGATAGCGCTTTCTATCTCTTCCGTATCACCGTGATGATAGTTTTGCATATGGTCATAATCCCCATTGAATTTTGCATTCGACAACAATTTATCCATTATAGGCAGAAATATTTGCCCATAGGCATTAACATCAATATCGGACATAGTAAATTCCCAGATGATTTTGCGAGCCATGAGAAAGCCTATAGAGCTATATTGGTACGCTATCGGCTGTTCGGGACGATAGAAGGGATGTTGCAGTAGGCTCAATGGCACCACGACAGCTCGTTGGCGTGCCAGTAGAAAGGGTTGCAACGCCGCAGCTGTATCGTACACTTCCAGTGGCAAAAACTCTAAAGCATCACGTTTCAGCCGCTGATTAAGATGACGGTGGATGGCCTCAAAGTGAAAATTGTAGATTTTTAAACGATTTCCATAATAATCCTGAGGGTTTAGTTCCAGATTCATATAGAACTGCTCTAATACTTTTGAGGATAGATAACCCATCCTCAATTGTAAAGTGCGCAATTTGGCTCTGAGATACTTTAAACTGGACTCATCCAGATTGTACACATTCCATCCCAAGATTGTTTGGAGACTACGCTTAAGATTGGTAAAAATTACACCAGTGTTGGTTATTTCATGTTCCAGTTCAGGATGTTGTTTCTCATAAAGCCACTGCGTGGGCAAGGGCAACAGTAATTGGGTGCTTGAAACACAATCTCTGTAGTCATGATTAAATTGTTTGTAATTCAGATAACTTAAGAATTTCACTTGTAAATATTCACAAACGAATTTGTTATCATATCTTTGCAACATTTCCACTACTGCTTGTAAGTAAGGCAAATTGGTAATGACGAGTTCCATGTGGGGATTTAAGTTGTTATTGTCCAGTAGCACACTTAAATACTTTTGTAACCATGGATCAGCGGAAATGTCGCCTAGGATTACAAACATTACAGTATCATCCTGTTGGTGCTGCTGCTTTAGCTGCATTAACTGTTCCTCAAGCCGCTGTACTTCATTCCACAGCGAATGATATTGCTCTTGTGGCATAAAGAATCTCAGAGTGCCGGTAACGACATCATATCTTAAAGCGTTCACGTTTGAATTTTGCGTCTGCGGACGACCCAGTTCTAAAGTCAAAACGTTGGGATTGTTGTCGGACGGCGAAGCCAATTCGTGGAACACAACATCATTCATTCCATATTTTCGTAGAATCGCCAACATTTCAATCCAATCGAATTGATGCGTATTCGGATAAGCATTATTTTGGTTATACAGGGGCCATTTCAAAGCTCTTTCTCGTGTTTCTAGCCACTTCATATACTCAACAGTCTCTGGTGCTTTGGTGTCAACACACGACTTGTAGTAGTTGTGCACTTCTCTTAGAAATTTTGGTTGCCTTCCGTCAGTTCGATTTAGTGTTTGTAAAATGTTCGCCATTTCTTGTTTTATTTCAAAGTCTAGTTTAGTTAAGGTCTCCTTGTAGGCACTTTTATTTTCAGAACGCCAATTTCCACAAGCATAACGGTAAAAATCATCACAGGGTGCCACAGAGGAGTCCATTGATTTCTGGAACAAACCTTCTTGCAAAATATCGGGTAATGAATTGTATGGGGTGAATTCGTTATCCGACTCATGTGTAGCGAACAACGTTGCAATTTCCCACGCCAATACAAATATACATATTGTTGTGTGTATATTTAGTTGTATCATGTCCAAGTTTCCAAATATTAAGCCACATCAATTTTACTGAACGTTATCAATCACTTACAAATGTGAACTGAAGGCAAAATATACTGTTGTCAGTGCATCACCACTTTGGCATTGCGAACTCTTATCATAATTTGCGTTACTGCGAATTGTCGTTGTATTTATTATTTTTTGTGCAAAAACTTGTTGTTTTTTTTCGGATAACCTTTGCTGTTATGAAATCCGAGAAAGATTTTTGAAGGTATATTTCGATGACATACAGCTTACTTATGTGTATACCCTACGTTTTTTTTATAGCAGAAAAAAACTGTTTATGAAATAGAAAACTTCTAAGAACAAATTTAGTACGAAAGTTTCAGCCGGGACGACCGAATTACATATACCCTAACACTCAGTAATACATAAAATTTTCTTGTATATTAAAATTAGCGGTAAATTTAAATACAGAATTTGAACACGATCACGTTGGGTGTATTGATGTTATTACTTGATTTCTAAAGTAGGCGGAGTGGTACATTTGTATGGGAGCTACCAAAAGGGGCGTGGTTAGACTTCGAGATTTTCTCTACAAAACTTTAACCTGCTTAGCTTTACTAAATGCAGAACCTGGGCACGATTGCCATATGAGTATTAATAATAGTAATCGACTTCTAAAGGGGGCGGCACCAGATAGGTATGGGACGTACCAGATATGGCGTGGCTAGACTTCCATACAACAGGCGGAAGTCCTCAAAAAATACAAGGCTGACTTAACCGCTTTATAGGAAATCCGGTGGAAGGGTCACGGATACTCGCGCATAAAGACGTGAGGCATCCACTATAGTGGCTATGCGGACAAGCACGAGTTTGGATGGGGATTTGTTGTTGGCAAGATATTGCAACACAATCCGGTTCAACCCGGTGTGCGAACGAATAGTCAACATAAGAGTCAAAACAATGTTTTTCCACATAACACTCATATGTGGCAATGCTCCTACAGAAGAGAAAAGCGTTGAGGACAAAGACAAGATCTACGGAACTAGGTGATTTTAATGCTAAAATAGGCAGGGATACCGCATTTGAGTCTACCATCGGAAATTCTGTCTGCACACCGAATCGTCTTCGTAGTTAGCAGCACTAGATGCGACCATAGAAATATTCATAAGGCAACATGGTAATTTCCAGATCAATTGTCGAGCAATGAGATAGATCACGTGGTAGTCGATGTAAGGCACGCATCGAAAAACGTACGTAGCCAGGCACAACGAAAGCTGGACATTGGTAAACTGCGGACCACAGAGGTAGCGGACGCCTACTCCAACCACCTGCTCTAACCCCTGTTAATATTACTTCGCAGTGGCAATATGTAGCTGGAGCCGATTGCCTCCCGAATGAATTTTTTAAGGCAGATGGTGCAGCAGCTGATTAGGAGCATGTATCAGCTTAGGAAGAACATCTGGCTAGAGGGAAGCATGCCCTGAGATAGGAGTCTCAGTCTGTTATGTCCCATATACAAGAAAGGAGATCGTAGTGAGTGAAAGCCTAAAGCCAATTGTAGAAAAACTAATCGGAATTGAACCGTCGTAGACTTACCAGGTCTAAAGGCGCACTGATAAGTTTTAGCCCTGGTAAATCTATGACGGATCAAATATTTACTATACGACAAATCCGGGAAAAACTCAGAAAAAAGAACATCGACACCTACCACCTCATTGCCGATTACAAAGCTGCCTTCGACTCTCCGATAACGAGTTAGTTATATGAGGCATTGTCCGAGTTTGGTATTCCTGCATAACTAATTCGACTTTGCAGATGTACCTTGGAAAACAATAAATCCTCAATTAAGATTGGTAAGCATCACATTGAACCATTCAACACGGTAAAAGGTCTCAGGCAGGGCGATAGCTTGTCCTGTACCTATATCTATATATGACTGATCACTCCGCAGCCCAAACTGCGAAAGCTACAACAGTGAAATTTAGAATGTAGGTTTATTTTATGACGTAGGCGCGCACTAAAAACGGATTTTTGAAAATTCGGACTGCAATGGGGTAAACTGGCCGTGGCACCGCCCCATACAACTCGAAACTTGAAATTTCTGTATGTCGCAACCCGTACAGGGCAACATAATTACACAATGGGCGTGGCATCGCCCACACACACCGAAATTTCTATCGGTCATATCTCACGAACCATTCGATACATGAGAATCCGATGTGCTACTGATACAAGTCAGTACAAGTACAAATCTCGCTGAAAAATGGGAGGTGCCAATCCCTTTCGAAAAATTCGTTATATCGGTCTTATTAATGGACCGATTGTAATTAAATTTTCACAATTTCTATCATATCAAAAAAAACTGGTACTATCGCTCAGACCCAACGGCTATAGGCAAAATCACTAAAATAGGGGTGAATGTTAATTTCATAGAATTGAAGTGTGGTGCGAAGGTTTTTTTTTAATGCGTGTGGATTACAGAACTAAAGCTAAATATTAATAAATTAACAATGTTTGATGTTAATATCAAGAAGTTTTATTGATAAAAGTGGCGAAACAACGCGGGAAAACTAGTTTAATATAGTTATGGAGAATGTAATGAGTAAGGCAGGTTTCAACATGTCGGACACCATGGAGACCCAAACTTATTTGGAAGGACCAAGTGATAGGCGACGAGCCACCATCTGGTACGAGTAACCGAAGAACGCACGCAGAAGCCTGAAGCGTGTGGAATTGTTTAATTATTCAGGCTTCTCATTTATGAACCACGTTTGTAAGTTGTAATGGTACAATATCGTACAGTACAAAACCGAGTCAACTGGCATGTGAAGTAAAAGCTACTTAAACAGTGACGTTCGCATTCGTCGATAAACAAGTAGTTGCCGGTTGTTGTGAATCTAAAAATAGAAGGCGAGTTAATTCACAACAACGCGAGAAGCTATCCCATACCTCATTCATGGGGTGTAAAGGGAAATTAAGTTAAGTATAGGTCCCTGGATTGCTTATATACATATTGGATCAGGTAGTTGGCATGGTTATCGGATCCTTCCGTCTTTGTGTTGTTCGTGGCTACGAAATAATAAGAAGAAGTAGAGATGTACACAAAAAGTGAGCTTGGCCCATTTTCTGAACCCCGGAATATCCATTATTAATAGGCTTTAATAGTAAACTCTCTAGTGTTTCAGATCCCAAAAAAAAAACTTACTTAATTTCCCTTTACACCCAATGATTGAGGTATGGCATAGCTTCTCGCGTTGTTGTGAATTAACACGCTTTCTATTTTTAGATTCACAACTTTTTAACTTTTTAACAAATTTATTTTATTATTTTTTTTTCTTTTTTAAGATGACTGGTGCCAGGAGTTGAACCTGTGATCTCCCGCATGGTAGTCGCGTATTCTAACCACTATGCCACGGCCGGTCCCAAAGCTAAACAATAATTTGAATTTTCTTCCCGCCAGCAAAAAACACTTAATATATTCCTTAGTGTCTACAAATAAATTTATTAAAAGTTCCAGCTAATTTTTTTCTGTATTCTAATATACATCTGCATGATGACCCCAGTACAGAACATTATGGTGCTGCTGTCGATCACAGCCGAAAGTTCGTGAGAAATCAGCTACATGAGCTACAGCCGTATTGACAATTTTCCGATTTTGAGTACTCTGCGATGGCCGATGGTAGTTGGCATCAGAAATGCCACAGAACATTTGAGCAAAATTTAAGAAAAACGCTTTAGACATATCCTTACCACCTTGCTCCTCCATAAAGGCATTGTAAGCCAATTTTAAACCATTAATTGCGCTATCAATATCTTCCGTATCACCGGGATGATAATTTTGCATATGTTCATAATCTCCACTGAATTTGGAATTCATCAACAATTTATCCATTATGGGCAGAAATATTTGCCCATAAGCATTAACATCAATATCAGATATAGTAAATTCCCAAATGATTTTTCGTGCCAGTAGGAAACCTATGGAACTATATTGATACGCTATCGGCTGTTCGGGACGATAAAAGGGATGTTGCAAAAGGCTCAAAGGTACCACGACGGCTCTTTGACGTGTCGATAGATACGGTTCCAATGCCTCAGCTGTATCGTACACTTCTAGTGGTAGAAACTCTAAAGCATCACGTTTCAGCCGCTGGTTCAGGTGACGATGAGTGGCCACAAGGTGAAAATTGTAAATTTTTAAACGATTTCCATAATAATCTTGAGGGTTTAGTTCCAGATTCATATAGAACTGCTCTAATACTCTTGATGTAAGATAACCGATTTTCAGTTGTAATGTGCGCAATTTGGCTTTGAGGTATTTCAAACTAGACTCATCAAGATTGTACAAATTCCATTCAAGAATCCGCTGCAGACTGCGCTTAAGATTGGTGAAAATTAAACCTATATTGGTAATTTCGTTTTCCAGTTCTGGATGGCGTTTTTCATAAAGCCACTGTGCGGGCAAGGGCAGCAATAAACGGGTGCTGGAAACACAATCTCTATACTCGGCATTGAATTGTTTATAATTTAAATAGCTTAAGAATTTCACTTGCAAATATTCACACACGAATTTGGGATCATATCGTTGCAACATTTCCACCACTGATTGCAAGTAAGGCAAATTGGTGATGACGAGTTCCATATTTGAGGCCAGGTTACGATTGCCGAGTAGCACGCGTAAATATTTTTGTAACCACGGATCTGCAGACATGTCTCCAAGGGTGACAAACATAACATTATCGTCTTGTTGGTATTGTTCTTTTAACTCCAAAAGCTTTGCATCAAGTCGCTGCACATCATCCCACAGAGAGTGATATTGCTCTTGTGGCATAAAGAATCTCAAAGTGCCGGTGACGACATCGAATCTTAAAGCATTTGCGGTATTCTTATCAAACTGTGGTCGTCCCAGCTCCAATGTCAATATATTCGGATTACCGTCAGTCGGCGATGCCACTTCATGGAATATAACGTCATTCATGCCATATCTGCGTAAAATCGCCAACATCCTAAGCCAATCGAATTGCTGCGAATAGTTTTGCTCATTGTTTTGATTATTTAAAGGCCATTTCAAATCTGGCTCATGCATCTCAAGCCATTTCATGTACTCTACAGTCTCTGGGGTTTCCGTATCAATGCATGACCTGTAGTAATTGTAAACTTCTCTCAGAAATTTTGGTTGCTTGCCATTATTTTGTTCAAGCGATTGCAATATTTTCACCATTTCCTGTTTTATTTCAAAGTCCAATTTAGTCAGGGTTTCCTTGTAATCACGCTCATAGTCTGAATGCCAATTGCCACAAGCATGACGATAAAAATCATCACAAGGTGGCACATAGGGATCCATTGATTTTTGAAACAGTTCCTCTTGCAATGTATCGGCATAGGAATTATACAAGGGATAGTCATTTCTAGCCGTTGGGTATGCATGATCAGGTGCACCCGTGGGGTATACCGCTCCTATTGTCAACACTGTGAGAAATATACATATTATTACGAATAATTTGAGCTTTTTCATATTTTGTCTCGAGATCTTGAAATAGCGAAATTCCACTGTGTTATCATTCACTTCAAAATAGCAACTGATCGCAACTGAACGTACATAGTTTTTAAAGCATCCCCTCTCTGAAACTATTGCGTATTCTTATCAATATTTGTGTGTTTTCGAATTGTTTAATTGTTTTTTTTTTATGTATTTGGGGCTATTTTGTTTTCAGTTTGTCGGATAATCTGTGGTATTATGACATCTGTGAAATAATTGTGAAGGTAATTTCCCATCAAATAACTCTCTCTCTCTTTCTCTCTTTTCCTGCTTTACATCCTACTGGGGTGCAGAGTCTCCTAGTGTGTATATAAATAATTCTTCTTATTTGGCAGCAGCAACTGAAATTCATCTATCAGTATAAGCATGTAGAAAAGAATTCCAAGCGTATCGGTTGTTAGCGCTTCGTAGATAGTTCGTCACAACAAGCTTAGATAACAGCTCTGAGTCTTAATAGTTTGTGATACATTTTTCTCTCGACCGACCGTGGCATAGTGGTTAGAACACACGACTACAATGCGGGAGATCCGTGGTTCTATTCCCGGCTTCAGACATCTACATTTTTCTTTCATTGCCGGCCCCCTCGATGTTGTCGACAGCAACGTCGTAGTATATAAGTGTCGAGATAATCGGCATGTCTAGTAAAACTACTCAAACAGTGTCGCTTGCATTCGTCGATAAACAAGTAGGTGCCGTTTATTGGGAATCTTAAATAGACAGCGTGTTAATTCATAACAACGCGCGAAACATCCCATACACATTCATGGGGTGTAAAGGGAAATTATGTTTTTTTTAAGTTTATTTTTCTGCTTGTGTCATTACCCAGGATTTTACGGTGTAGAGCAAGAGAGGTGGGGTCAGTGTCAGGTACAGTTGTATCTTTGTTTTTCGAGAGAGGGCTTTGTCATTAAATCGCTTACTTAACGCTTAGTATCAGAGGTTTGCTACCAATATTCGTCTCTTGATTTCCAGGATGACATTATTATTATTGTTTTCAACGGAGTCAAGGTTGACAACATATAACTTTGTTGTAATATATAATACTTCAAATTTTTAGTTGTCAACGTCAGCGTGCCGTTCCAAGCTAGTAAACTCTTTGTTCGTTGAAATTAATAACTTGGCTTTGTCCTCATTAATCACCAGAATCACTCCAGCCGACTGCTCAATGCTTGATAAGGTTGCTGCAACATTCCGCAGTTCTCGGGCAATGATATCTATATCATCGATGACTACTCGCTTGGTAGAAAATTGCTTTATTAGATTTTTGTCTACTTTCACTGAAGACTTCGAATCGATCAGTGTCATCCCTCAAAGTCGTATCAGCTTCGCAAGGATAGCAAATTAAGCCACAGCATATAACAATTTCTGTCGTTTGGGACTGTCAGTACAGCTTTGTGGTTAATAAACAGATTGTAGGTATCGGTATTTTTAAGTTCTTTTAGGTATCGATCTGCATCTCATTGGTCTTCTCCAGGATTTGTCGTAGTGTGAGTTTTTGTTATGTCGTGGATTTACCAGGTCTAAAGCCACGCTGATAAGGTCCAATCAGGTTCTCTAGAATGGGCGTAAGTTTTACACATAACACAGATAGAACCCTGTAAACTTAAACTTAATTTTCCTTTACACCCCATGAATGAGGTATGGGATAGCTTCTTACGTTGTTGAGAATTAACACGCTTTCTATTTTTAGATTCACAACTAACGGCATCTACTTGTTTATCGACGAATGCAAACGTCACTGTTTGAGAAGCTCTTACTAGACACGCCGACACTCGACACTAATACTGCGAAGTTGCTGTCGACAACATTCGAGGGGAGCCGACCATGAAAGAAAATTTTTTTTTTTTACTTTTTAGGATGACTGGAGCCAGGAGTTGAACCTGTGATCTCCCGCATGGTAATCGCGTGTTCTAACCACTATGCCACGGCCGGTCCCGACAGGGCCCTGTAAGCGATGAGTAAAAGGCTGATCCCGCGATAATTGGTACACACACTTGGATCACCTTTCTTAAGCACAGGACATAGAACACATTCCAATCATCGGGCATGCATTCCTTGAGCTAAATCGTGATTACAGGTTGGTCCATGCCTGTTTCCAGCTCATGGCCGCCGGCTTTAAAAAGTGCAATTGCCATGCTGATCTCGTTTTGGTTCGGTGATAGGCATCTTACATCGACGTCAATGATTAGTGTAAATTATTCACTTGTGCTGCCTTCGGTTGCTAGCAGAGTACAAAAATTATCCCTTCATATTTTAAGCGATCTCGGCTCTTACAATTGGGAATTCCTGTTCTAAAAAATTTAATTTGTACCTTTTGGTCTTCATGTCTATTCCTGTACTTGTCGATATATTCGGTCCCTTCTATATACGCTATTTCGGCTTGAAGTGGCGTTTCATCTCTCTCCTCTTTTCATTATCACGTTCCTTCACAGAACTGTTTACAATCCTGAACTGGTTACCACCGGACGAAAAAATACCAGCGAACACCGTATTGCGCATAGACGTCACGGGAGCATGGGTGCACACACTGAAGGAAAAAATTCGTTGCTCCCAAACGAAAAATTAGACAAATGAACTTCGTTTGAAGTTTTCATTTGCCACAAAACAAAACTTGTTTACCACAAGTAGTTGTGTCTATTGTGGGAATGAAATAATCGTTTATCGCAAACTCAATATACATTTGTAACAAACGAAGAACGACTACGGCAAACTATTATTTCGTTAGTCGTAAACGAAAAACTCTTTTGAGGCAAAATAAAATTTCTTTTGCCACAAATGAAAAGAAAGTAGACACAAACTTTTATTTCGTTAGTCGCAAATGGAAAACTCGTTTGTAGCAAAAACAATTGTGTTTGCCGCAAAATAAATCCACGTTTGCCACAAATGAAAAACGGGTAGAAACAAAAGTTTATTTCGTTTGTCGCAAAAACAATTGTATTTGCCGTAAAAGAACCCACTTTTACCACAAAATAAATCCTCGTTTGCTGCAAACATACAAACTCGTTTGTTGCAAACGGTAATCGCCATTGGCCCAACCGGGATTTTTGCTTTACCAAAAATTAAATACCAAATTTTTTTAAATAGGATTTTCATTTAATTTTTATATTAATTAGTAATATATACATGGATTTATAATTTAACACATACATTTACAATTGGTTAATTTTTTGTTCACTCTGAAGTTCTCAAAAATGATTGAGTTATTCCTTTCCAAAAATATTGTGAATTCCTGAAAAAAAAACCAATTTAGTAAATGAATAAAATTAACAGACATATTTTAATATACCTTTTAGTATACAAATTTGCATTTGTGTCCAGGTGTAGTCGAGAACGACTGTGACTGTGTTCGAATAAAAGAATTCCATATTCAATAATACGATTAATTCGCTTCTGTCTTTAGGGCCTGCAAAAACATAAAAGTGTGAAATTTTCATAACCATGTCAAAATTAATGAAGTTGCTCTTCAAGTTTCATTTGGTGTTCAGCTTCTTGAAAAATAAAATACTTACCCTTTATGTGTATACCCTTTATGTTCAATAACTTATATATTGTGAAATATATTCATAATATCTTCTTGCGCAATTTCCAAATTATTATTAGCGAATTAAAACACCACTGATAGTTCAAACATTTTCTTTAATTTATTATTTAACTCATCAAAAGTGTTAGTTTTTTTACTAGATTTTCTTTTCCATTGAAATTCACTTTTAAGAACATTGTCTTTACATAAAGAAAAAAACGACGCTCAACAAACTGATGTTCACAATTCAACCACAAACGAAAAACTAAACACCATAACACTACACGATAGCGATCATTCTGGAACATCTCAATGATTGATACACTCTACTCACTCATTTGTCACAGGGACTAACGTGGAAAACGTTTGTGCAAAATATAAAACTTTTGTTTAGGAGAGTTGAGTGAACAAAAAGCATGTGCTCTTAACTCTTCTAAACATAAAAGATTTAAATTTTCCCCAAAAATATTCTACGGTTGTCCCAAACGAATGTTCGCTTGCTGTTAGAAATAAGTAACGCTCTTTGTTCTCTCAACTCTCCCAAATATAAAGGTTTTATATTTTGCACAAACGTCTCCCATCGTTGTCCCAAACGAAAAATTAAACGATGTAGGAGTAAACAAATGTTCGTGTACTGTAAAAAAAGCAATGTTGATGGCAACTGTTTCATTTTGCGTCGAATACTTCAACGATTGTGGTAAACGTTGAATTTTCGAAACAAAACAACTTTTTTTGCAGCAAGCGAGCAACAAATGGGTTTTTTTTTTTAGTGCAGGAACTATGGCCATGACAAAATTCTGGACTTAATCAATGTGTCACACGGATCACACCATACCAAAAACCTGTTTTCGTTCCGGGTTTTATGAGAAACACCCCTGATATATCCTACTTTGTCATCCTAATTTTCGCGAAAGGTTCGAAATTAAGAGAAAGAACGTGCTGTGTAATTATTTCGGACGAGTCGAAGGGGGAAACAGTTAATTGCGGAGAAACTGAGCCTCATTGATAAGGGAAGATGGGTGAGAGAAACCACATGCACGGCTACCAAACAAATGTGGCCTGTCGTGTATATACAGAGGACACGATTTTCGCTGAACATGTCTAGGGACCATCTGAGGAACACCATAGCTGTAATAACCGGCTACTGGCCGGTTGGTAAAAACGGTAAGAGGTTGAAAGTTCCCTGCAACGATTTTTGTAAAAGATGTAATGATGAGTAAGAAGAGGAGACCACGGAGCATCTTCTATGTCATTGACCTGCTTTTGGTGACCTTAGATACGAAAAGTTTGTTCATCTTACACTTGGTGACAATACCTGTTTATCAGTAGGCAATTTGCGGAACATCCATGCCTTCATGATATCACGACGCGACTGACACTAGGACCTATGTGAGTAATGCTGATTTCATTTTGGGTCGGTGGTAAAGAATCTACTCCGTCGTCGATGATTGGTGCGATTTCGTCACTTACACTGCCTTCGGAAACGAGCTGAGAACGAAAGTGTTACTTCCATGTTTGCAGCACACTCTGAGTGTTTGTAACCAGATTGCCGTCCCTGTCCTTAAAAGAGGGATCCCTAGTCCTAAACCTTTGCTTTTTACCTTTTGGTAAAGCTTCGGGCCTCACCTCTATCCTTGCTTTCCCTTTTCTTAAAAAAAAGGGTCATCTCCCTTCTCTTCTCATTATAACGCTCCGTTACTGAACGCGTTTCCATTGGCAGCAGTTTTGCCCTATATAAAGCATCTTTTTCCTCAGACATATCGCGACATTCTTCATCGTACCAGGGCTTGTCTGAGCGTGGTTTTTCTTAACGCAGTACGATTGATGTGGCATTGTTTATAGAATATGCTGCTACTGTGTGTCGAATTGGGATGTTTGTTTAAAGCAAAAGAGAGAGATGGTTGAAATAGGCATTGTCTTTCTCGGTGGTATGCAGCCGAGCCTTTGCGTTTGGTTACAAGCGTTTAAAGCGTTACTTAATCGCCATTATTTGCGCCACGCATCACACACACGTCCATAACGCTTGAGACATGCCTTTTATCGATTACCACGTGATCAATTTAATTTCTTGTCTGTCGATCAGAGGATATTCTGGTTCCACTCACCACCACGTTTATTGCCGACGCGAAGCTCACTAGCCTTAATCCGTCATCGGAGGGCTTGACTGCTGAACCAACAGCTTCCCTCCTTTCTATTTTACCATTAAAATCTACCAGAACAATTGTAATGTCAGGGGCAGGGCAGCGGTCATATATCTCCTGCAGGCGCTCATAAAATGCATGTTTAATGTCATCGTCTTTGTCTTTCGTTGGGCTAATCGGTCACTTATAGGATTAAACCGTAAGACCAGACAGATATCGATTTCTCTTGACGACTATGAATCCACTTCCAAATTCGTGTTATTCTGCATGGCAGCTATAAAAGATGTCACAGTTCTTCGTCGTGTGCATTACTGTCCCGTCCATCTCATTTTCTGTATACCGGTGATGTTAACCTTGTATTTGTCGAGGACATCCTCCAAACAAAAGAAACATTTGAGCTGAGAATGCGTGTTTTTACTCCAGTAAAGGTTGGGTTCGTTCGTTGAAACGTTGAAGATTTAGGAGGGCCAGCGTGTTCCCTTACCCTGACATGAAACTAATAGAAAATGCATGGGGCATTCTTGTTCATAAAATCTACTCCAACAACAGGCAATACAGTAATAGCAACTTGAGACTCCTTAGAAAGTACAATCCTAAAATCCTTGAGAATTAGTGTGTTTTTTGCCTTAAATTTATTTATATTTTTCAAAAAATGGTGTATTTTGTAATTAGAAACCACTGCGTACAATTTTATGATCAAACCCAAAAAGTAAAAAAATGTACAAAAGATAAACTAAGCGAAATACGGTTAAATTATTTTTGGATGTAAAAGTGAATTTTTTTTTATCCTTGTTCATTCCTCTTATTCGGTTTTTAGACTTTGACCCCACAAGCCAAGCTGCAACGAAATACAGTGACGCGTATATCTTTACGATCACCATTGTAGAGAATGCAACCTGACTAATCAATTACATAGAATATTATATGTTGCTAATACATTTCAAATGGATAACTAATGAAGATACTTTTATGGCAGGACGATGTCTGTCGGGTCAGCTAGTCATGTATATTTTGCGGAAATATGCAAATGTCTCTATTTTTAAATAATTCTAGGTATGTGCAATATTTTTTGGATTTTCTATAATTAATTTCTTAAAAACTGTGTTATTAATACAATACAAACTATTTCTGAGAAAGTAATCAAGCTGAGATTAATTTCAAACACTCTTTGATTTATTTTAATCTTATTTCGTATTAATTAAATTGTTTATAGCTAATACCATAGTCCGAAGAGAGAAGTACGTATTTAGTAATAAAAATCTCTTATCAGTACTGTTGTGAGCTAAGCAAAGTGGTGGGTTGACTTCGATGTAAATGACTCTACATTCAATTAAAATGTTTTTAATGGAATTTTTGTTTAGTTGCTCGTCGATATGAGCTCATATATCGGCTCAAACAAATAACCATTTTGGGGTTTCAAGACTAACATTTATGATCCTCTTTGTCAAGTGAACTGACTTATAAATACCATCACCATAAGTCATTTCTACGAAATTTAGGTGGATATTGTTTAACTCTGATTTATTGAAATTAATCGATTTTTAAGTGCAATTACTTATGTATTATTATCTGGCTGCTTGCTATGAATAATCTTTCAGATTTTTAGGTTTTACATATAAATACATTATTAAATAATAAATCCAAATTATATTAAATAACTTTTTATTATTTTACTGAATTTACTGAAAATTCTAGTAGTGTTTTGTTGTACTCGTATTGTAAGCCTAGTTCATTCAAACTACATGTAGCGTACACTGATAATTTCCTCTACAACCGTGACTTTTCGACTTATTCTCTGTTTCGCTGACATTCTCTCGCTGATAACAGCAATGAACAATTGTCACATTAATATGAATGTGCAGCTACAAAAGTGAATATTTGTAGTAAACATTCCCGAATCTTATCACATACACAATGTGGAAATTTTTCATTTTTATTTTGATTTTACTACAAAATCACACATCAGCCGATGAAGATTCACCCATAATAACAGAAGATCAATGGGAATGGCTAGCCAGGCGCTCCGACATATATCGTCCAAATCATTTCGATCAAACGGATACTCCAAAAGTGCCGAGTAAACCGCAGCCGGTAGGGCCAAGCGTGGTTACCCCAACTAAGCCACTTCCAGTGGGACCTAGAGTTGAAATTCCAACTAAACCACATCCCGTAAGACCAAGCGTAGATACCAGTAATCCCAATGAAGTGGGACCAATACCAGAAACAAAATCGGATATAGTGTACTTTCAATATGCAGATTCTCCAAAAGTGCCGTTGGCAAATTTTGATTTTAATGCCGGCGGTCGAAGTAATATTAACAACATCAGCGTTCCGAAACAGTTCCGGCGTCAAATTTCAACTTTAACCCCTGCACAGGGTCAAATTGCTGCTAACGATGGCCACATCTACAATCAGAATGCTTTTAATAATTCCCAACCAAAAGTTCCTCTTGCAGATTGGAAGTTTCTTGGCAAGCAGTCTAACAATGAAACTCCAAATGTTGTGAATTTTACTAACGATGGGAAATTTTACAGTGAAGAAAATCAACATTTGCCAATTCGACGTCAAATCAGTGTCGATTTATCTCAAGGACGTCAATTGCAACATGGGTTAATGTCCTATGAAAAGGTTCCAAGCAATAGAACAGAGACGGTAAGAACCGCTTATATTGGCGGGAGTTCCTTCAATAACCCTGGTGTGTTGGGAATGCCTAATTCACCCGTTCCCTCAGTACCCTTGGCCCAGTGGAAAAGACAAACAAATGTAAACGAACAACAACATTCCTCTAATGTGCAAAATGATCAAGGACAAACTATGTTTATGTCCACCAATCATCAACAGTATAATGTTGGGCCCGGCACCTATAATCCTAACAAAACACAGGATCCTGTTGACATCTCTAGTGTCAATATTCCAGCAAATTTACACAATGGAGCTGATATTGTTGTTTACTCTAATATAAACCAGTCTGAAGCTGCTAGAGATTCGTTAGTAAAGAAAACGGACAAGAATTGTGGCAATACCACCTATGCACAAGCAATATCACCTGGATTGCTTCCAACAGTGCCATTGGTAAAGTTGGATACACCAATGAAAGAACCACAACTTCAGAGTGGTTATAACTATGTCAATATATCACGAGTGCTGAACTCTAATGGATCAGTATATTTAAATATTGGCAACAATCTTTCAGTCAATATATCACAAGTGATAAACACAAATGGAACATTATATTTAAATATTGGCAACGGCTCTACTGTACAACTTCCTAACGGTACTGGTCGTACAATTCTTCGTAATAATTCTATTACCCATATTCCTGACTATGTCGCTAACAGAACTCTGCGTGCAACTGTTGATGTTAATTCTAGTGTCAACCGATCCAACCCATCAGAAGATACATTAGCAAAGCAAACAAACGAAGCATATATATTCAATAACTCCATTGTCAAATCATTGTTGCATGAATCAATCCCAGTAGTACCATTAGCCAAATGGGGAAACCAGAGTAATGTCATTAACTTACCGCAAACCAATAAAACCCATGTCGCAAATGCAACTACAAGAGATGAGATTTCCTCCTCCAATCGCAACAATTTGAAACATCATGTAAGTCTTACCGATATCTCTAATGGAAATAAAGCCAATGGAACTGATCGTCCTCTTCCTAGTAATCGCTCTATGGTCAATATTCCTATTTATAATCCTAACCTTGACAGGCGTCCAGATGTTGCGGTTAAAATCAACTTTAATAATTCGCAAGATGCTGAAAATTTTGTGGTCAAGAAAACAGATAATCCAAATCATCACTTTCGTGTCAGAATAAATTGTAGATGTCGTATACATGGTCGATGCGTCCAACGAGAATCGTGTGAATATTAATATTGATATATTTTAATAAATTGTTTATGAAAAGTTCGAATAAAGTTGCAATAATCATATAGAATAAAATAAAGGGAGGGTGTTTTATTTATTCTGTTACATTTGTCCCACTTATTTGGCAAGAGCAACAATTGAGTTCCAAAAGCTTCCTTCTTGTGGGATTCATATAATAATTACTCAGGATTCAACGTTGCAGTGCAAGAATGGTACACTGACGGAAAAAACGTAGTAAAATACAATAAATCAGTGTCAACGTGGTCACATCTGGGGTCGATAGTGTATGAACAACGTTTGTGCTCAAATTGACAACGAGTAGTGTCATTTTAACGCCATGATCTTGCTGTCGTTTTAATAACATTCGTGGTCAAGTTAAAATCTCATTGGTGTCATATTGACCGGCGTAGCATAGTGGTTAGAACACGCGAATACCATGCGGGAGATCAGTGGTTCGATTCCCGGCCTCGATGTTATAGACAGCGTCTTCGCAGTACAGTTTCGCGTCATCCGACATGTCTAGTAAAAGCTTCTCGAACAGTGACTTTCACATTCGTAGATAAACAAATAGGTGCCGTTTGTTGTGTTTCTGAAATAGAAAGCCTATTAATTCACAACAGCGAGAGGAGCTATCCCTTACCTCATTCATGGGGTGTTAAGGGAAATGAAGTTTTTTTAAGGTGTCATATTTACAACATTCGTTGTCAATTTGAGAACTCATTAGAATTATTTTCATAATATTCGTTGTCAAGACAATACTATCCGTGGACAAGTTCATAACGCATCCGTGTCGTTTTTACTTCATTCGGTGTTGGGATAAGATTCCATTGGTGTCATTTTGACAATATTCGTTTTCAATTTTAGAATGAAGGGAGTCATTATGACAACATTTGTTGTCCATACCTTGTTATCATCTCACCCCAAGTAAACAAATGCATTAGTTTTTATATATTTAATAATATACATCAAGTGAAAATAAGAATTGATAAAGGGTGGTTAAATTTTAAGTGCCGATGTTGTTTTTGATTAATACACAAATTATTTAGGAAATGATTGTCATTTCTTTTTATTATGATAATATTGGTATGGTTCAATTATGAATGGAATAAAATAACGGCCAAATGGCCGCCTTGACCTCTATGGCACACCTCCATCCGATGGTCCAAATTTTGATGACGCTGAGGCATAATTGAGGTTCTATGCCGTTAATGTGCCGAATTGTCTCATCCTCTTGAATTGTTTTTGGCTTATCGATGTTCACCTTTTCTTTCAAATAACCCTAAAGAAAGAAGTCCAACGGTGTCAAAACACATGATCTTGGCGGCCAATTGACATCGCCACTACGTGAGATAACACGGCCATTGATTTTGTAGCGCAAAAGAGCCATTGTTTCGTTAGCTGTATGGCAGTAACTGCCTGACCGGCCTCATTTTGGAAAAAATACGGCCCCATGATGCCGCCAGCCCATAAACCGCACCAAACATCCACTCTTTGTGGGTGCATTGGTTTTTCGACAATCACTCTTAGATTATCATTCGCCCAAACGCGACAATTCTGCTTATTGACGAATCCACTGAGGTGATAATGTGCCTCATCACTGAAGATGATTATCTTCGAAAATTTATCATCCACTGTTGCCATTTCTTGCCACCATTCTAACCATAGACGACGTTTGAAATGGTCAAGAGGCTTTAGTTCTTGAGTCAATTGCACCTTGTAAGCGTGTAAATGCAAGTCTTTATCAACGACGAGCGTGAGAGGTGCACACTCTCGCGAACAGCAGCAATATTTTCTGCAGTACGAGCTGTACGCGCACGCACTGGTGTTTTCGCATATCCTACAGACCCGGTTTGCTCACATTTTTGCACGACTGTTCCGATTGTACGCACATTTGGACGATTAAATTGACCGAAAATATCACGAAGTGCACGATTTGCACTTTGATTTGAACGATGCTCGATTGTGTAACTTTCCATGGTTCAAATTGAGTTAGTCTGAAATTAAGAAATGTCAAATGAAATGCAGAAAAGAACTTCGGTGTGGTTCATATTCAACATCGACCCTTACAATTTAACCACTCTTTATTATATAACATAGAAGCTCAAATATACCCAAGTCTAAAATACTAATACATTCCATTTAGAGTGATCAAAACCGAAATCGAAAACCGTCTAAACGGTTTTTTCTCCGAAACCGTTTGCCGGTTTCTTCATAAATGCCAATTTCGAGTACCCGGTTTAACCGGTTTTTTGATGTCGGTTAACTTTAGGCAAATCGGCATAGAAGGTTGTGTGTGCTTATCCGATATTCTTTGGGCAAATCACAAATGATAGAAAATTTCTTATGCAATACAAAAATTTGTTTGATAATGCTTCTAGATGACTGTTTCCTCTTATCTTGAAATGTGTGGGATGCCGTCCGTATTCATATCTGCATTTAAAGTTGTTTATTGGGCTCTATGAAAAATGCCCCAAATGCAAAATGGCCCAAAAAAAAAACGAAAAATTACCCAAAAAAATTTCCATACAAAATTGGGGAATTTTTCATATGAAAAATCCCCCATAAATTTTGGGGAACTTTTCATTTATTTTAGGTAAAATTTTGTTTTTTAATTTTGGGTCATTTTTCATATGCAAAATGACCCAATTTTCCAGATATGAAAAATACCCCAATTTTTTCCCATATAAATAAAAATAAAAAAGCATGGTGCAGATGATAAAGAAATGGGGGGGGCGGACGCACCCCCCCCCCCCTCTCTTTATTTTTCGACTTATGAAATATGACAGAGATATAGTTACGATACTGACTTCGACGTATGCGGCGGGGGGCGTGCCCCCCACCGCATTCGTCTTTTAATAATGGTAAATAGACAGTATAGAAACTAATAACGACGTATGCGGCGGGGGGCGTGCCCCCCACCGCATTCGTCTTTTAATAAAGCTAAAGAGAGAGTATAGAAACTGATAACGACGTATGCGGCGGGGGGCGTGCCGTTTATTGTTTCACAAATATTGTATGGGGTACGGAAATTAAACTCTTTATTTAGGAGATAGCTACAATTGAAAGTTTTTTTTTATATGGATACGGATGACATCCCACCTATTTCAAGATGGGAGGAAACAGTCATCAAGCAGCATTTGCCGAACAAATTTTCATATTGGATAAGGAAATTTCCAAACTTACAATTGTTGCTATCTCCTAAACTAAGCATTTAATCGCGAAAAAGGGTTTAATTTTTGATGTCCATACAATATTTGTGAAATCACTAAGCCGTCGATATTCATGTCAACAACTTAACATTCAGTTAACTCCTAAACTAAGTGTCCGATCGCAAAAAGGAGCTTAATTTGTGATCACCATACAATAGTTGGGAACTCACCAAGGCATAGTTGTGATCCCTTAATTCTAATATATATTCCACTTATACATATGTAAAGTTATAATTTCCTATATTAAATTTACGTTAAGTGTATCAAATGATACATCAAATTCGGCTTAGGATCAGAAAAGTGTTTTTATACCATCACCCTTAGGGATGAGGGTATATATCATTTGATACTAAAAAAAGTGTAACGCATTAAAGGAGACGAGTTAGACCCCAAGTATCTTAAGACCAAATTCGTTTCAGGACTTTTTAAGACGATTGAGCTATGTCCGTCTGTCTGGCTGGATGGCTGGTCAGCAGGATAACTCGAGTAAACCTTAACGGATCCGTATGAAAATTTACCAGTATTAATATTTTTCAAAACGAACTTATGGGATTGTAAATGGGCAAAATAGCCCCACCCCTTCTGGTACCTTCCATACAAAATTACCTATTTTTGGAAAATTTATATTTCTCCTATAACTTCCAAACGGACTCTTGGGGGATAACGAAAATTGGTCTTACAAACATATCTTTTTTCTAAGTACACTGAATTCAGTCAAATTATGAGTAATTTGTACGCTTATGAAAATATGAATCAGGAGTGAATATGGACTATATCGGGTCACCTGTTCTGGTACCTCCCATACAAAATTACCTATTTTTGGAAATTAATAATTCTTCCATAACTTCCAAACGGACATTTGAGGGGTAGTGAAAATTAGTTGGTTAATTTATATTGTGATAGGAGGCGAAACCACAGAAAAACTAACTATTTGACACACCCCTTCTGGTACCTCCCATACAAAGGACCGAACTCACCCCCATAGTCTTACATACTATTTTTTTTGTAAGTGCACTGAATTCAGTCAAATTATTCGTAAGTTGTACGGATGAAAATTTGAGTCAGGAATGAATAAAAACTGTATCGGTTCACTCTTTTGGTACCCCCTATCAAAATTAAATGTTTTTTAAAAATTAATATTTCTCACATAAATTCCAAACCGGCACCTATACCCCCTACACAAATAAGTAAAATTTTGGACGATTTTGCACCACAAGCAGGGGAAAAATTATACATAAGTAATTTTATTTTAATTAAAAATCTATTCATTTCAATAACTCAAGACTTCAACAAAATCTTATATTGGGTGATGGTATTTATCAGTCAGTTTACCTGACTGAAATTTCTTTACTGGTTTTTTTATTGTTTGATATTTTTGGTCACATTCAGTGTGTCACGCACTAGGATGACGCGTTTCGAACTCCATGACGAGTTCATCTTCAGACCCCTTTGTGACGAACTGATGCACAATGGTTATAATTTCCTAATAACTTCTTTTTGGATGAACTGGATATAAATTGAAGCAAACGACAACATTATAATTTATTAATATTTTCTACAGTTAAAGCAGAACAAGGACCAAATTGTAAAAATGCCTAGTCAATCTGTGTTAATACTTTGGTGGAAATCTCAATTGCGGCTAAGTGTGATTCAAAATTTTAAGAATATAAAGTATTTTTTTGTTCATTCATCAGGGTACAAATATTAAAAACGCGAACAATGAATATACGTGGATTCGATTCATTTTCTGCGGCTACGTTGGTCAAACGCTTGACTACTGTGCCAGGCTGCGATCCTAATCTTCCTACTGTTCTTTAGTTTTTGGCATCGAAGGAGCTACGCTACATTCAATGTTTTCGTCGCCAATTAATCAACTTTTTTGAGAATTGAGACCTTTGAGCAATGATATCTGCAACACAAATACACAAAGCTCAAAACTGTAAAACTTCTTATCGTCGATGAAATATTCATGGTATGAATGGTACATTTTTATGGAAGGTGCCACAAGGGGCTTGGCTAAACTTTCAATTTTTTCTTAAAACTTTTTCCTGTTATAGATTAACAAAATTCAGAA
The DNA here is from genome assembly GCA_964034835.1 of Muscina levida. NCBI lineage: Eukaryota > Metazoa > Arthropoda > Insecta > Diptera > Muscidae > Muscina > Muscina levida. Next base: position 74,612,937 of record OZ035882.1, read on the forward strand.
TTTGGTCGCAATCCCGTTGGGTTTATTGTTATTATAACTTGATTTCTAAAGAGGGCGCAATAGTAGATTTGTATTAGAGGTACCAGAAGGTGCGTGGCAAGACTTCCAGTTTTTTCTTCAAAACTTTATCATATTATAGTTTAACAAAATACAGAATTTGGGTACGATAACAATTGATGTTATAACTCGATTTCTACAGTGGGCGAAATAGTACATTTGTATGGGAGATACCAGAAGCGGCTTTACTAAATATGCAGTATTTTCTCCAAAACTGTATCCTGTTATAGCTTTACTAAATACATCATTTGGGCGTATTGATATTATTACTCGATTTCTAAACTGGCCGGAATGGTATATTTGTATGGGAGGTACCAAGACTTCCTATTTTTTTCCAAAACTCCTATGATATTAGTTTAGCAACATTTAAAATTTGGACATATGACATTACACAGTGCAGCAGTAAAACTTGAACCAATTGAAACCGCCAAAACCTGAAAGCTTATGATGGTAGAAGAAAACCTCTAGCTGGGTTTTGAATTATTAGCTAAGGTTTTTTTATAATTCGTTTTTGAAATTTTCAAAAATCATGTACTGATTTTTAAGGCAATATCTCGTGAAATATTCAAAATTTTGATGTCTCTCTTTGGTAAAATTTTAGCTCTGAATCAGATCTAAAAATTTAACCTTCAGATAAAATCAAAAACACAACATAATCTCACTCAAAACAACAAAAATATAAAAAAAATCGCAAAATTTCATCATAGATTTTTATTGTTTTTTTTGATTTATTTCTATTTTGTATCTATTTCATTTTAAAAAGAATAGCATTTTTAACTTCGATAAACGTACAATTGAAAGTGATTTCTTTACAGTTTTGCTGATTTGAGTAAGATGTTGTTGTTTTCTTGATTTCATCTCAAGGCAAAATTTTTAGATATGATTAATGTTTATGATTATGCTGAAGAGAGAAAAGCTATATTTGGAAAATATCACGAGATATAGACTACTAAAACCCTCCTCTCAGTTGAAAACTTCAAAATTAAATTAAAAGAAAACCTTAGCTAATAATTCAAAACCTAGTTAGGGTTTTTTTTTCTACTATCATAAGCTTTCAGATTTTGTGGGTTTCAATTGGTTCAAGAGTTTGAAGTTGGAAAATGTGCTACTGTGTTATAGCTTCTAAGCTATAATTAATTGAAAAAATAATTGCGTTAGTATTTAATAATTTCGTATATATTCAATAACACGATATTACCCTTCTTTTCTATCAGGTAAACAATTTTATCCAAAGTCCGCAGGGATTCCAACAGGTATTACAGCTTATTTTCAGTCTTCCCTTTGTATGTATGGCAATGTTTTTATATGTTAACTGTACAGTTAAAATAAAGGAAAAATGTACAACAACTCATATTAATATAGTTCTTAAGAAGTTAGGAATACTTAGGTTTTTTCAACTATTGGTCTTCGTCTAAAGCTACAGTTCCAATGCAATAATATAAATCGTCGACGAAATTTTCATACAATTGTCCGCTTTGTCATGCACGACCTGATGAGCGACAATGTCGGTCAAATTGTCGTTGATGCCTAAATAAGCAAGATGTCGCCCACACAATCATGCACGACATAATGACCGACAATGTCGGTCAAATTGCCAGTGCTTAATAATTTAAAATAACAAATTGTAGTAGTTTTATTGAAAACGTGCGATACATCAACCTTCACGCACTGCTGTTTTCAACAAACTGAAAATTTTTTACTTCTACTTTCCTCTTTTAAATTTTATGTCGTTATTATTCCGTGACATTGAACTTTTTTGTTCGATGCACGACAACATTAGTATTTTGTCGGTCAGCTTGTCGTCTACCGAGTGTTTTGACGACAAGTACATACATTTTTCACATTTTGTCTTGAGGACAGCGTTGACGACAAAGTCGTGTATGACAATACTTCCTACTGTGTTATTATATACCAAATATCAGCATTATAAGTTCGTCTAACAAACTTTATTTCATTAAACATTCATGGCACTGAATCACATTTCGCTTAAGTGAAAACAATAAAGTTTACAAAACACTTAGAACATTCCCTACAAATCTGCACTGAACTGCGATGCTTTACTCATATAGGGCAAATACTCTACGCCACAAATCAAAACAATGCGACAACGCGCTTATCACAAAATGAATCATATACTTATTTGATTACAAATTTCTTTAGTATACCAATCCTATATGCACATATTTCATTAGTGTCTTTCTAATACTGCCGCCATTATGTTATTAATTAACACTTTTGGTTAGATTGTTAAAGTAAAATTTTATAAATTAGTTTTATTGTTTCATTTATGGCAAACAGCGTCCAGTCGCCGACATTCGTTTGCAATTCTTTGGCGCCTCAAAGACTGTCCGGGAATCAAATTTGACAAGTGAATCATCATTAGGGCTATTGTTACCACCAGAAAATGAATAATCTGTGGTCAATTCCATGTCATTATTGTCGTTATTTGGTGATGCATAAGGATGTGACTCATAGGTGCCACGCGATGACCCATCAACGTCAATGGCAGTTTTTGCATTAAACTCTGGCCGGTGATAGTAATCTTGTGGTATCCAGATATTACGATTATAACTTTGACCAATCTTATGATATGGTTTATAAAATCCCCTGGGCATATCTTGAGCATTCTGCAACTTTGACTGGGAATGATGTTTGGGAGGCCAGCGACGATATTGCTCTTGGCTATGTCCACAATTGTGTTGTTCTGCGTCTTCAATATTATAGTTATTTAAAGCAGTTCGAGCGTTATTTTCGTCAGATGTATTATCATCATCTTTTGGGAACACTATGCCTCTATACGGTGAACTATAACAGGGAGCCGCAGAGATATAAAGAATAGCTGCTGTTATAATGAATATCTTCATTTTTGGAATCATTGATTAACTGATTTATCTTGATTTTCGTATTCAATTATTAATGTCTCTATAATGATTAATTTACTTAAATATCCCGACAAAGCTCTACATATGTGAACTTTTTTATTATTACTGACAAGCTAGACTGCTATGAATAAGTGCTATGTATACGATTGACATTTAGAGTTGATAGCAGTTGATATTAGTAAGTATACTTGAAATGATTACAACAAGCGACATGAGAGTGAAGTATGATAACGACTAAAATGGCAAAAAAAAATAAGTAAATGTTTTAATTTAATTTTACTTCGGTCACTTACAGTATTAAACCACAATACAAGGTATGTCAGACTTTGGCAAACTTTAGCATATCTGTTGCTATTTTTTTATATAAAGATAAATTTTACCCACTGTACCAATGTTGAATTTTTACAATATAATTAATAGACATAACAGTGAATATTTATTGACATAGACAAACATGTAATCATTATTTATGATGTATTATTCGATTTGTATTAGTTAATAGTAACATTTTATTCATCTAAATTCTACAACCAAATACAAGTTTATCTATAGTTAATTATTCAAGGTAATAACTGTTTGTAAGATAATTACAAGTGTACTCAAATACCCGACTATATAAATATTTATTGTATCGCAGACTCGGTTTGTGAATACTCGATGTAGAAACAGAAACAGTTTTACGATCAAAGGACAATACAATAAGAAAAAATTTTGCCTTTATAATTTTTATATTTGGCATTCATTTCATCGAGCCAACATAGGGGGCCAATGAGGGGGTTCATACATATATCATTTGACATAAGAACCAGTACAGTCAGTTCATCTGATTGATAAATATAAAATTGATAAATAAAATTCTGCGCATTGTTGTCAAATGGGACCGGCCGTGGCATAGTGGTTAGAACACGCGACTACCATGCGGGAGATCGCAGGTTCAAACCTGGCTGCAGTCAGCTTAAAAAATTGTTCTTTCATTGTCGGCTCCCCTCGAATGTTGTTGACAGCAACTTCGCAGTATTAAGTGTCGAGTCAATCGTCGTGTATAGTAAGAGCTTCTCAAACAGTGACGTTCGCATTCGTCGATAAACAAGTAGGTGCCGTTAGTTGTGAATATAAAAATTGAAAGCGTGTTAATTCACAACAACGCGAGAAGCTATCCCATACCTCATTAATGGGGTGTAAAGGGAAATTAAGTTTAAGTTTATTGTTGTCAAATGTGGTGGTAAAGGGGAAAATACCCACAACCGACCCGAAACTGTCCCGAAATTGCCCCAAGTGGGTTAAAATATGCGACCGACACTAAGTCCATATAACAATCAAAATTTTTTTAAATTTTTTTTATATTGGGTCCACTTCTCTATGTTCTGCATACTAGCGATATACCAGCAACATCTGGTACTTTAATAGCAACCTTTGCTGATGATAAGGCAATACTGTCAGTAGAATCGACGGAGGAAGCTGCAAACCAAAAGTTACAAGCTGCTCTGAACGCAGTCCTTGAATGGACAACTAAATGGCATATTAAATTAAATAGTTCAAAATCCAAGCACATAAATTTTACAAATAAAAGCCTTCAACATCTAAGAATATTAATAAATAATCATCAAGTGCCTTATGCAAATACTGCTAAATATCTTGGTATGACACTAGACGCTAAACTTCGTTGGATCGAGCATGTTAAAAGCAAAAGTAAAGAACTCCAGCTGAAACTAAGAAAAATGAATTGGCTTATAGGTAGAAAGTCAGAGTTAAGTATTGAAAATAAGCTGTTAATTTACAAACAAATGATTAAACCCATATGGACATACGGAGCCCAACTATGGGGAGCCCAACTACTGCACCTAACAATATCGCCATCATCCAGCGTGTACAGAATAAAATACTTAGATGTATAGTCAATGCTCCTTGGTATATACGAAATGAAGATCTGCAGAGGGATCTTGGAATAAATCCAGTTGAACATGAGATTCGTAACGTTGCCACTAGACACAACAGCCGGCTGCTGATACATGTAAACCCCGAAGCAGCGGCCCTAATAAATCCCAGCGGCGTTGTACGCCGTTTACAAAGAAGGAAGCCTTCAGATGTTTATAATATTTAAATGTCACCAGCTTGAACATTTCGCATAATAATATTATATATAAAATAATGTAAAATTTAATAACGTCCGAAAAAAATAGCTTGTTAGTTATAAATAACTAGTTGCAGTATAAAAAAAAACCAATAAAGAAAAAAAAAATTTATAAAAATTTGCTTCTACCGGTCTACCTGCCCCTAGAGGAGTCAAATGTATGACCAACCCCCCAATATTTTTGCAACCCCAACAGTTCAGATCATATCAACCCTCTATATTTAACCTTTAAAGTGGTCTCCAGAAATATTATATATACCCTCAACCTACTGTAAGGAGGGTATATATCATTTGATACGACCCAAAAGTGTAACAACTTATGACCCTAGGTTTCTTTGATCCAAATTCTATTCATGACTTTTTAAGTCGTTTGAGCCATGCACGTCTCTCCGACCGGTTGGTACACACGACAATGTTCGTAAGACGCAACCACATGTTTTGAAACTTTGCAAGATTTATTATTTCCCCAAAACTACTAATGGTAGGCAAACGGGCTACACGGACACGCCCCTTCCGGTATCTCCCATACAAATATATCATTCCGCCCACTTTAAAAATCGAGTAATAACATCAATACACCTAACGCGATCGTGTCCAAATTCTGTATTTAGTAAAGCTAAATCAGGATAAAGTTTTGGAGAATAAATCTGGAAGTCTAGCCACGCCCCTTCTAGTACCTCCCATACCCATGGGGTACCGCCCACTTTGGAATTGATAAATATTTTTAATATACCCAAAGCGACCGTGCCTAAATCCTGTATTTAGTAAAGCTAAATCTGTTTAAAGTTTTGGATAAAAAATACTGGAAGTCTAGGCACGCCCCTTATGGTACATCCAATACAAATATATCATTCCGCCCACTTTAAAAATCGAGTAATAACATCAATACACCTAAAGCGATCGTGCCCAAATTCCGTATTTAGAAAAGCTAAATCAGGATAAAGTTTTGGAGAATAAATCAGGAAGTCTAGCCACGCCCCTTCTAGTACCTCCCATACAAATGTACCTTTCCACCCACTTTAGAGATGGAGTAATAATATCAATAAATCCAACACGATAGTAGCCATATTCTGTATTTAGTAAAGCTAAATCAGGATAAAGTTTTGGAGAATAAATCTGGAAGTCTAGCCACGCCCCTTCTGGTGCCTCCCATACAAATGTACCTTTCCACCCACTTTAGAGGAGGAGTAATAATATCAATAAATCCAACACGATAGTAGCCAAATTCTGTATTAAGTAAAGCTATAGCTGGATACAGTTAAGGAAGTCTAGCCACGCCCCTTTTAGTACCTTCCATACCCAGGTGGACCCGCCCACTTTAGAATTCGATTAATATTATTTATAGTAACGCGTTCGTGTCCAAATTCTGTAATTAGTAAAGCTCAAGCAGGATAAACTTTTGGAGAACAAATTGGAAGACTAGCCACGCCCCTTCTGGTACCTCCCATACAAATGTACCTCTCCGCCCACTTTAGAGATGGAGTAATAATATCAATACTCACAACGCGATCGCGCCCAAATTCCGTATTTAGTAAAGCTATAACAGGATACAAACATATATACAAATGTTCCACTCCGAAAAATTTGGAGGTCTAGCTACGCCTCTCCTGGTACTTCCCATACAAATGTACCATACCGTCCATCCAACGCGATCGTGCCCAAATTCTGAATGTACTACATTCAGCTAAATCAGTATAAATTTTTGGAGAAAAAACTGGAAGTTTAGCCACGTTCCTTCTAGTACCTCCCATACAAATGTACCACGCACGCCGTCCACTTTCGAAATCAAGTAATTTTATCAATATGCTAGAAAATTTTTTATTTACTGAGAGTGAGGGCATATGTAAGTCGGGTTTCCCGACAAACTTTCTTACTGGCTATGTTAATTTTTTTTTAAGAAATCAGCTCTTGCCGCCTCCTAGAGTGGTAAAATGTATGACCAACCCCCAATTGTATTTCCCTTCTAAAATTTTTCACGATGTACCAAAAGGGTTATGTTGCTATGTATTAATGCAAAACTAGTACAGAGCAACAGGGTACATATATCATTTACTCGAACAGTTTCTTACCGGGCAGGCAACAGCAAGCTACCTTGTACCACATGATTTTTATATTACTTACTACCGACTTTCGTTAGGGCGGAGCTGGAACTAGATCCACTGTTGGTTCAATCGGATACGCAGAGATGTTACTAGGCAAATACCATTCGGCATGAACACATGACTATTATGCGGTTGGATTTAGTTCGAGCCCTGTCACAGCTATACACATTTTTTTTTATCGGCGGTCTTCTTGATGTTGAAGACAGCAATTTCGTGGTAGTCGAGTCACGAGTAGAGTTCCTCTTTTTCCCGGACTTTTCATTTCCCGGGAAACCGGGAAAAATTTTTGCATTTCCTGAGATCCCGGGAATTTTCGCGCAGTAGAAAAACATATGTATTTAAAAATATAAGTTAAACAATAAAAGTTAATTTGTCATTTTGAAAATACGTTTTTGAAACAGAAAGAGCGATAATAGTTTTATCAGACAGTCTGTTTCTAATTCTATTCACAAATTGCCCTGTTGTTGAAAACATTCTCTCGCTTGTAACTGATGTTGGCCTTATTGTCAGAAAGCATTCAATAAAATGGTGACATTTTCCGTTGCATTTCCACTTGCTTCGTAAAATTGTAAATCCTTTTTTATTGAGTAATTAAGTAGTCGATTACTTGATGCAACATTGCATTTGTTATGACCATCCTCAAATGGTCTTTCGGTACTAATGTCACAAATAGGAATTTCGTCCGATTCCAGAACTTCGTCGATAACGTCTCCTTTAAAAATTCGAGTTTAAATTTGTTCAGCGTACGCGATCACATTTTGTTTTGAAGCTGTTCGAAATAAGTTATTAGCATTCTTATCAAATACTGTTGGATCTTTAAGATACTTAACTAAAGTATAAAGTCGCTTGCCCCTTCTGTGTTCAATTCGCTTCTTTAAAGTTTCTAAAATATGATCTGCCAAAGGTGTTTTAATTTCCCGGGAATCCCGGACGAATTTCCCGGGAAACCGGGAAATAAAAATGACCGCGAATCCGGGCGGGAATTCCCGGGAGAGAAACTCTAGTCACGAGCCAGTCGACATGTATAGAAAAGCATTTCAAAAACCTGCCGTTCGGATTCTTCGTTAAACTGTATGTCCCGTTGTTTGAGTATAAACATAAAAACATTCATGGGACGCAAAGAGAAATTAAGAATTTTTTTAATTAAAAGTTATCAAAAATATTTTGTAAACAAACCCTTTCTCGCAAATATTCGGTATTCGGATCATAAATTACTTAGGGACTGGAAATTGGAGTTTTAATTGAATGTAAGATATTTTATTTTCGATTTGCGTTTTGTTGCGGCTTAAGGTCAAAGATTAAAAACTCGTTTATGTAGTTTTTATTATTTAATTATTTAAACGCAATAGTTCGTTGAACTTCGTTCATCATCTTCTGGGGAAATTGATCTGTACAAACATGTACAATACAAATTTAATTTTTTATTTATTTACAACCGACTTCAATTTATTTAAACAATTGTTGTAGGTTTTTATTGCAACGGAATTGACATTAAAAAATTTCGGATATGAAAACCATAAATCAAATATTTAGAACATATTTTGACCACAACTGCAAAAATCTGTAAATGTAATTTTACCATATCTGATAGCTTCACATTTTGTTTATTTTAGAACCCTACAAACCATCCGGTTCGAGAATGATATCATTCACATTTTTTTTAGTTTTCTCAAATCGTTAAAACGTTATAATATCATTAAATATATGATTTTCTATTTTACATCCACCTCAAAATATGAACAGCTTTGATTAAGTTCAGCTCTATATTTTCATTGGCATCTGCGTTCTTGTCGTAACTTACATACATATGTTTGGATGAACAAATGAAAAAAGTTGAACTCTCATCTGTTGTTCTATGCACGGGGTGTAACTTAATAGCTTTAACGTTTTGCATGCAAACCTACGCTCTTGATGTGACGATTGTTAATGTTCGATGGAATAATTAAAATGCGCCTAAAAGTATTCTGTTTTTCCGCAGTTGCAGTTGTCGCTATACGTTAATATGATAAATGAATGTATCGGGAGAAAATTTAATAATTGGTTTACATTTTTTTCTTTGAGAACATAGTTGTTTGTCGCTATGATTTTATTGTTTTTTTTTTCATCAAGTTTCCCCATTTAATTACGGAATTCGTTTCAAATCAAAGTCAAACGAAGCCACCACAATATGTGAAACAAAACCGGCATAGTTAAAAAACGTAATTTTTGAGATAATGATGTAGAATTTTGTGCAAAAACTTTTTTTGCACCTCGAAGCATATATATTATCATTAAGGATGACATATCGAGCAATTCTACATAAAAAAAACTTTACATGAATGAGGTATGGGATAGCTTCTCGCAGTGTTGGGAATTAACACGCTTTCTATTTTAGTTTCACAAAATGTTGATAAGAAGGCCAGGCAGGTATGACAATATATATCTATAAATGATCAGCATCGAATTCTGAGTTGATTTAAAGATGTACGTTTGTCTGTTTTTCCCCCATGATTACGGCCCAGTTTAAGAGATATCGAGCTGATATTTAGTATGAAATCTTCTATCCTCTAAGCGCATCTTGAGTTCTAAAATAGGTAACATCGGTCAAAATAACTCGCTCAGCCCAATCACCTATCCCCGTTATTACAGTCGTAGTTTAAGTGGTATCGAGCTGAAGTTAGGAATGCAGGATTATCTCCTTTAAGCGGAGGTTAAGCTCTAAGATAATCAAGTTCAGATAAAAACTACTTCCACCTCCCATACGAACACCCACTTTTGGGGGTGTCCGCATGTAAATCTAAGCGATTTCAGCCGTATTTTAAAGACATATCGAGCTAAAATTTGATATGCATGCTTATAACCTCTAAGCGGAGGTTAAGCTCTAAGATGAGCAAGATTGGACAAAAACTACTTCCACCACCTCCCATACAAAAACACCTCCTATTTGGGGTGTCGGTATGTCTACCCCAGCGATTACAGCCGTAGTTTAAGAAATATGGAGCTGAAGTTTGGAATGCAAGATTCTATCCTCAAAACGGAGGTTTAGTTCTAAGATGTGCAAGATCGGCCAACAATAACTCCCACATCCCTTACAAACGGCACCTTAATGGAGGTGTCCTTCCATACAAACTTCACCTTATTCGGGGTTAGACAATGCATAACAATATTCTCAGCACTTATAAACAATTCATGCTTAGTATGTGACATTTCAGTAAAAAGACAAGTAAGAAAGTTTCAGTCGGACAAACCGACATACATATAACATTACCCTCAGTAAAGACATAAAATTTGGTTCACAAAATACAGAATTTAGGCACTATAGCGTTGGGTGTATTGATATTGTTACTTGATTTATAAAGTGGGCGGAATGGTACATTTCAATGGGAGGTACAAGAAGCGGCCTGGCTAGACTTCCAAATTTTTCGCAAAACTTTATCCTGTTATAGCTTAATAAAATACTGAATTTGGACACGATCGCTTTGGGCGTATTGATATTATTACTCGATTTCAAAAGTGGTCGGAATGGTACTTATGTATGGAAGGTACCAAAAGGGGCGTGGCTAGACTTCCAATTTTTTTCGCAAAACTTTATCCTGTTATAGCTTAACAAAATACTGAATTTGGACAAGATCGCATTGCGTATATTGCTACAGTGGGCGTAGTGGTACATTTATATGGGAGGTACCAGAAGGGGCGTGGCCAGACTTTCAGTTTTTTCCCCAAAACTTCATCCTGTTATAGCTTACCAAAATACAGTATTCGGGCACGATCGTTTCGGGTGTATTTATATTATTACTCAATTTCTAAGTTGGACGGAATGGTTTATTTGTATGGGAGGTACCAGCAGGGGCGTGACTATGTAGCTCATTTTCAATACAGTAATACCGTTTTGTGAAAATATAAATCTATGCAAAGTATCAAAACAATTGGTTACGTCTTTCGAAAGTTATTGTGCGTACCAGCCGGACAGCCAGCCAGACAGACAGACGGACATGGCCCAAACGACTTAAAAAGCCATGAATCGAATTTGGTTCAAAGAAACATAGGGTCTAAAGTGACTCCTTCTATGTGTTACACTTTTGGGTCGTATTAAATGACACAGTACAACACATGATTTAGGGACTCAATTCTGAGAACTGCACGTGAAAGTAGCCACAAAAAGAAGAAGTTCTGTATCATTCATTTTGTCAAGTTACATGCCATAATAAATTAATATCGATTTGAAGGTAGTAAGTATCGTAAAGGGAAATTTGTCACGTTTTAGGTTCATTTGTTTGATATAACATAAATACTATATGGTGGCGTATGATTATCATAAGTAATATTCCAAGTAAATCATACGCCACGGAGTACAACAGTTTTATTGTAACTGCTACAAAATGAACCCAGTTCAAAATCATTTGATGAATGGAAAAGTGAAACTGTTTGCTTAGGTATATAAACGTTATATAAACAGGTAAAAGAAATTGTAATTAATTATTTTTTTTAATTTTTTTGGGCTTAATCGGACTAGTGGTTTTCGAGTTATGCCAAACAAATGAGCCTAAAACGTGACAAATTCACGTGCAGTTCTCAGAATTGAGTCCCAAATCAATGGGCCGAAAAATTTTGTTCTGTGTATGCGGGAGATCACAGGTTCAACTCCTGGCTCCAGTTATCTTAAAATAATTGTCGACTCCGCTCGAATGTTGTCGACAGCAACTTCGCAGTATTAGTGTCTAGTCAATCGGCGTGTCTAGTAAGAGCCTCTCAAACAGTGACGTTCGCATTCGTCGATAAACAAGTAGTTGTGAATCTAAAAATAGAAAGCGTGTTAATTCAAAACAACGCGAGAAGCTATCCCATACCTCATTCATGGGGTGCAAAGGGAAATTAAGTTTTAAGTGATATATACCCTGCTGGTTTTGAAGGGCTAAAAGCAACGTCTGCCTCTCATACAAACTTCCCATCTTTTGCGGTACAAAGTTTAACAAAAAATAGTTGTATCACGATTTGGGTATCTAAATTTCGGCATAGCCGAAGATAATTACCTAACTAGTTAATAAGACATGCGACCCGACCCGTATACAATTCTTTAGCAATATCATTGATAGTTGAGACCGTTCAATGCAAAGCAAACTTGTCCCAAAACCATGTTAGTTTAACGGAATTTAACAATATTTATTGTAATTGACCACAAATGGAAAATATTTAATTTTGAGAGAATCGGTTCAAATTTTTTTTTTAGCTACCTCAGTATTTGCCGCTTATTTCGATTATATATTTGTTGCTATTATCTGACTTAGTTTGTTGCCATTCAGATTTTAATTAATTCTTAGAAGTGCTCAGTATATTATAACTACTGCTATTTGCCATTTTTTTGGTAAAAGCTCGAATTTTGGCACGATAGTGCCCCCGTAAAAGGCGATTTTCGGAAATGATACAAACTAAGGCTTTAGTTCCATCCTAGTATTCACTTTATAATTTTTGTTCATACTTCACTTTTAATGTATGTAATTTGATATTAATACATGACTGTTTTGATTTTGAATTAATTACTCGTGTTCTTAAATCAATATCAATATTCATTAGGTGTTGCCACCTTATTTGTTTTCCAAATATTGCCATATAAGATAATATATGCACTTTGAACAGCAAAGTGAAGTGAAGAAGAAATTAATTTTTTAGTTTAATCTTTATAGAGCAAACTTTCAAATTTCCATCCCAAATCTCAACCATCGAATTAATTTTTTTACGATGACATCACATAACAACACTCCGGAATCCCCTTAAAGATCTTTTGTATGACTTAAATAGCCGCCTCTGTTCTGCGCATCTCTTATGAATTACTTCAAATGATAGTCACTCTATTAAGATCAATCAATTGTAATTTCTCTTTACTTGTTTGTCTCAATGATTGAACTGCACTTTTTTAAATTGAGCGTATAAATAATTTATTTTATGTATTTTTTTTTATATAATTGTAGTAGTGGTAGCTGTTGTTGTTGCAGCACTTAAAAATATATACACGTATTATAGAATCACTTAAAAATAACTGACCGCATCGAACTTATGACGAAATATCTGAAATTGTAGTGATAACTTAACAGTCCTCAGTTTCAGCACAACTATTACCATTCTTGCACACACAATTTAATCTCGTTTTAGTAACAAATCTTATATCGTAATCCTCATCCCCAGGGCTGGACGTGGTATTTCGCGATTTGTTATTAGATGCGTTATTAATTTTTCTTCTACCCTGAGATTCAGTCATCATGAGGCTATGTGTCACTGGCTGCATTGGTGTACGATGTGTGGTTAGTGATGCCGGCATTCCGAGGCGATTTTGGAAACCGACATTATTTGGAGCCTTGGTGGTGGTTCTTCGGCTGGGTACAAGTTCATCTTCATCAGAGGGAAATACGATGCCCCGATTCGGTGAACCATAACAAAATATTTGTATATTTAATACAGTTATGAGGAATAATACAACTTTGATATATTTGAATTCCGACATATTGCTAGATAGACACTTGATACAGCTCTCAGATTACAACTGATCACTAAGACAAATTTACATTAGATGTTTTGTAAATTTATTTTGTTTACATTTGATTGTATTTATAGCTGAGATTATTATCGAGAGAACAAAGAATCATTTATATATGTATAAATCACGGAAGACTGTAAAATGCCCACCTCCCCCACATACATATTTGCATTGAAGCAAAACCAAACACTTCTCAATGCTCACTGGCAAATATTCAATAAATGAGGCGGAATATTTATGAATGTTGAATAAAGCTAACAAAGTATATTTTGCACGATGTATTTATACAACAAAATTGTTTATAGATAGTTGTGGTTTAAACAAAAAAGTTGTTTAAGTCTGAACGTTAGCGGCTGTATTGTAAATATATGTCTGGTAGAGTTGTATAGTAAAAGAGTGAATGGCATTAACATCAATACATATGTATTTGAAAGATAGATAATTTTAAGAGAATATATAAATTATAAAGATTTGCAACCCGTTGAGATAAGTGTCTAAATAAATGAACAGATTACAAGTATTCACAGATAACCTATCTATCTTTCTCTCTCGAGTGTATTTCGATTTTCCGAGTTAACATTGATTATTATGAGCACTCATGTCGACTGTCATTGCACAGGCACTCATGGACTGGGAGTATATTGATTTTTTTTGTTATTTCATTTGTAACGCCCATTAGGTAGCAGCACCAGAAATTCATCTATAAATAGCCACACGTAGACAAAATTCCAAGCGCTTCTGTCTTTTGCGCTCCATATATAGTTAGTCACAGCAAGTGAAGATAACAGCTCTTTCACCTAGTCCTTCCAACGAAGTTTTGATCGCCCCCTCCAACGCCGCCCATCAAGTTTATTGACGAAGATTTTTCGAGCTGGAACATTTTCATCTATTCGTACAACGTGTCCAAGCGCTTGACCACGTCGATGTTGTTGTACAGCTCATGCAGCTCGTGATTCATTCGACGATGATACTCGCTGATAACGATGATGGGTTCATATTTTTTGCGATGTATTTTTTTGTTGAAGACTCTCAGAATGGATTGATTCGCTTTTGTCATAACCCAGGATTCTGCGCTGTGGAGCAAGATAGGTAGGATAAGGGTCTGGTATAGTTGGATCTTTGTTCTTTCAAAGAGCGCTTTGTCATTAAATCGCTTGCTTAGAGCATAGTAGCAGTGGTTTGCGATCAATATTCGTCTTTAGAATTCCAGGCTGACATTATTATTTTTGTTTATTGCGGTGCCACGGTAGGCAAAATCATCTACCACTTCAAAGTTATAGTTGTCAACCTTCACGCATCGTCCCAGACGAGTCGACTCTTTGTTTGTTGTAACAAATAACTCATTTATTCCGCCGACTGCTTTTCAATGCTCGAAATGGCCGCAGTAACATTTCGCAATCCACGGCCAATACTATCTATATGGTATCATTCCTGTTTATTGCTGCCTTCTGCATGATCATACTATTGCCTTGTCTAAAGCGTCGCTTGGTAGAAAATGGCCCCGTCAGATTCTTGCCAATTTTCACTTAAGATTTCGTCTCAGTCAGTGTCATCCCGAAAAGTCGTATTATTTACGCGGGGATACCAAACTCAGTCAGAACATCTAACTATTTCTGTCGTATCGGACTGTCGAATGCAGCTTTGTAGTCGATGAACAGATGGGAAGGGTGTCGATCTGCATTTCTTGGGTCTTCTCCAGGATTTGTCGTAGTGTGAATATCTGGTCGGTCGTGGATATACCAAGTCAAAAGCCACACTGATAAGGTCCAATCAGGTTCACCAGAATGTGATTTAGTCTTTCACTTAACACACTAGACAAAACCTTGTATACGATGGGTACAATGTTAATCCCGCGATAATTGGTACACAGACTTGGATCGCCCTACTTAAGCAAAGGACATAAAACACTCATATCCCTATGCATTCCTTGAGTCATATCGTGTTTATGAGCTGTTGCATGCATGTTGCCTAGTCCAAAACCTTTGCTTTTTACCTTTTGGTAGAACTTTTGGGCTTCACCTCTATCCCTGTAATTTTCAAAATCCTTACTCTCTCTTTACTTCCACAGACGCTTTTTCCGCCTGAACAGGCGTTTCATCTCCCTCTTCTCATTATAACGCTCCGTCACAGCACGCGTCGCCATTGGCTGGAGTTTTGCCTTGAGTGCTGCATCTATTTCCACAGACATTTCGCGACATTCATCATCGTACCATGGTTTGTATGAGCGTGGTTTTTCATAACCCAGTACGGTCGTTGCGGCAGTGGTCATAGAATGCTGCCACTGTGTGTCGAGAATATCAGTACTATGGGAGTTTGTTTAAAGTAATTGAGAGAGTTTGTTGGAGTAGGCATTGGCTATCTCGGTGGTATGCAGCTTTGTGATGTCTAACTTCCTTTGCGTTTGATTACGAGTGTTTTTATCACTATTTGATCGTGTACGTACCTTGGCTGCAACTAGGTGGTGATCCGAGTCAATATTTGCACTGCGCATCACACGAACTTCCATAACGCTTGAGACATGCATTTCATCAATTATCACGTGATCAATCTGATTTCTTGTATCAATTTAGTTCCACTCACAATCATGTTTCTTGCCAACGCGAAAATAACCAGTCTGAATCCGTTTTCGGAGGTATTGTTCTGTCGACTGATTTTCCGACTGCTGAACTAAGAGCATCTTTCCTTCCCATTTTAGTATTTAAAAATATTTCGCCAGGATGGAATAGAGGTTATTCGATCACTTACAGGTTTAAACCGCAAGACCAGTTGAGTGACAATTGTCATAGATGACATTTGCATTAAAAAAAGTTGGAAAAAGTTCCATATACAAATTTTCGCAGAACAAAATATAAACAAGAACACAATTTCTATGTTCATCAACTTCAGTGTATTGCATCTTTTGAGCCCTGTGAAGCCCTGTGAAGCCCTGTTTAACGAAAGATGTCAAATTACAGCTTGAAGTCTCAGCTAAAAGATCAGACTAAATAAGATCAGACCCACGCAAAACAATAACAATTTCTCGCTCCAAAATTGAGGATCGGAGTTTATGAATTTCTTGATTTCTTGATCATAATGAAAATTGGCTGAAAAATGTTTACAAACTGTGCAAATATACCACAAACAATGAAGCACCAAGCTGTTCAAATATTGTTAAACGTGGATGTCCAGTAAAAGCCTTCGAGGATTCCCAACCGCGAACGAAGAGGACAAAGGTACAAGATTTTTGTAAAGACATCTCAATGGAGTTGTTGTTGTTGTTGTAGCAGCATATGTGTCTGTTTGTTTATCCTGTGTCGTTGTTTTCTGCTGCACTTGTATCCAGGCCAAGGAAGGTAGCTACTTCCACTGGGTGGGTCCAAAGAGACCTGGGAACAAGTAAAGTTGGATTGGCTGGGCAGTTGAAGAGGTGTAGCGTGTCGTGTGGTCCTTGGTTGCAGGCTGGGCAGACGTTCGACGTACTGCCGTCAATTCTTGCCCAATATGAATTGAGGCGGCTACACCATCCGGATCTTAGTTGGGCCAAAACAACTCTCGCCTGCCGCGGTAAAACCTCTTCTTCCGAAGCCACTGATGGAGGGTGATCTCCGAGCACGACATTCACTCTATAGTTGTTTACTGCTTCCAAGACTTCGTCTGAGTGAATGTCTGCTAATCCTGCTTGATATGCGCTTTGATCTCACGCTGGATCTCACGCTCTAGATCGTGAAGGTCTTTCCTGACCTGCCTGGGGGGAGGGAGCCTATCCATAAGGTGGTGGTTGGGATGGCTGGCCCGATAACAACCAAGCAAGTACTGCTTCGACAAAAGGAAATTATGTCGTCGCACGGGAATGACCTTCGTCTCCTCATGTAGGTGATCCACAGATGACATGAGGAGGCACCCTGTCGCAGTTCTCAGGGCGGCATTTTGGCATATCTGCAGGTTCTTCCACTGCGTCTCGCTCACGTTCGGTGACCACACTGGAGCTGCGTAGTTCACCACAGACCGACCTATCGCTTTGTAAGAGGTCAACAAGGTTTCTTTGTCGGTTCCCCAAGAGCTGCCGGCAAGCGACTTGAGGACCTTGTTCCTACTTCTCATCTTATTGCAGATAGCTGTGGCGTGCGCGTTGAATCTGAGCAGACTATCAAATGTGACACCAAGGACCTTGGGGTGGTTGGTGGTCGGAATTGTTGTGCCATCGACTATCACATTGAGCTGCTCCTTCACTTGCGCTGTCCATGCGGTGAACAGTGTGGCCGATGATTTGGTGGCGGAAATTTTCATCCTTCTCGCAGCGAAGAAATTGGCAATATCAGCGAGGTAGGCATTCAACCTTCCACATATGTCATCAGTCGAGGGGCCCGACGCCAATATCGTACAGTCATCGGCATACGATACGATATTTACGCCGTCAGGTGGTGGTGGAATTGCAGAAAGGTAGAGGTTAAACAGTGCCGGAGATATCACCCCACCTTGGGGAACTCCCTGTTTCACTCTACGGGGCTTGGACTTTCTATTTCTGAATTCCACGTATGACTGGCGTCCACACATGTAGTTCACGATCCAACGTTTTAAATAGTTCGGGAGGGACGTGTTGGCGATGTCCTCGAAGAGCGTGGCGTGATTTACTGTATCGAAAGCCTTCGATAAATCAAGCGCCACGAGGACCGTCCTGTCACTGGGCTTATTCTGGTTGAGACCGCGACTTATTTGTGTGGTGATGGCGTGTAAAGCAGTGGTAGTGCTGTGCTGCTTACGGAATCCATGCTGATGATCGGCAATTGGGAAATGTCCTGTCAGGCTCGGGAGGATTAGCGCCTCAAGTGTCTTGGCTACTGGCGAGAGGAGAGAGATGGGCCTGTATGAATCTCCTTTGCTCGCGTCTTTGCCAGGTTTCAGTAGCGGGACCACTCTACCCATTTTCCAGGCCTCGGGTACTACCAGAGTGGTCAGGGACAGATTGAGGACATAAGACAAATATTCGACTCCCGGTATGCCCAATTGTTTCAACATCAACATGGATATTCCGTCTGGGCCTAGCGCTTTTGATGCCTTTGCGCTGTGGATGACATCTGCAACTTCTCCAACTGTAAATTGTGGTGGTGCTTCTTCGACTCGGAGAGCATGAATACGTCGCATTACTCTCCTTTTCGCCATGTCACTCTCGGGGTGCTCAACAAATTGACGGTTAAAATAACACGCGCACCTCTTTGGGTCTGTCACAGTGGTGGCACCAAATGTGATAGCCGTCCGGTCTTCTCTCCTTCTTGGATTCGAGAGTGACTTAACCGTTGCCCACAATTTACTGATACCGGAACTTAAATTGCAGTTCTTCAAGTGCTCTAGCCAAAGGTTCCGCTTATATTCTCAATGGAGTTGATATCGCCTGCCGTAAAAAAAGTGAGTGTTTAGACAAATACATTAAGGCGTTTGTAGATCTTCGTTTGTAGATCTTCGGCTGGGCAAGGTTTCACCCGCATTAGAGGGGAATATAATGTCCGCACTCGGTAAACCATAACAAAATATTTGTATTTGCCTTAATACACTTAAAAGAAATAATACGATTTTGATAAATTTAAGTACCGACATTTTACTTGGTAGGTGCATGATACAGATCTGCGATTACACCTGATCCCTATGTTAATTCACTTAGATTTTTATATATATATATGGGATTAGATTTTTTATATATATTCCATAAATGAGTGTGTACTTGTAAATGTTGTATAGGACAGACAAAAATTTTAATTTTTTTACATTTAGTCTACGACGATATAGTTAGTGATGGCACGATTAATCGAAAAATTGGTAATAATCGATTATTTTCTTTCGATTAACGATTTAATTGTATCGTGAATTTTCCTTCGATTAATTGCATTAATCGATTATTCCAAATAATAATCGATAGACAACCAGGAACAAAAAATATTCGTCGCCAGCCGCCAAATGTATTCATTGAGCTTTGACGGCTGACGACGAAAGACCTAGAACTGCAACCCTAGTTATTAAAAGGATTGGGAGCGGCAGTGAAACGTCTTCTGCTGGTGATGCTGAATTTGATTTATGGGCGAAGAACGAATGACAATGACTCAACACTTCCTCAAGATGAACTAAGCTTCTTTGTCAATGCTTCAGTACTAGAATTAAAGCGCAATGTAATAGACGCATGGAAAGAAATGAAATCGGTCTACCCTAAGTTGTACTTTCTTGCACAAAAATATTGCTTTTTGATTGGTACATCTGTACCATCAGAGCGGCTTTTTCCCAAAACGGGCGCAATAGTAACGGAAAAACGGAACATATCAACCACGAAACGGCTATCAAAGCTCCTATTTTTTAATTCTGTACTAAACAAATAAATTCTTTTTTATTAAATTGAATAAACGGAAAATATCATGAAAAATTTTGTAATTAGTTAAATATTTTTTTTTTTATTTATGATAATTTTCAATTTTAGGTGAAAATATCGAATTATCGATTAATCGATTAATTGTTTCCAATTAATCGCGATTAATTATTTGTCGTTTTGATTAATCATATGATTAATTAATCGATTATTCTTTTTTAATTGCCATCACTAGATATAGTAGCTGTGTTCGTTTACTTGCAACATTGCACAAATTTTGTAAAAAGTTAAACTATTTTTCAAAAGTTGTTTTAATCTGAAGCGTTCTATAGTAACAAGACAAATAGCCTAAATATCAATACACATTGTAATGGAAATAAAGATAATTTTAAGAGAACGTATATAAATTGTAATGATTTGCATTCCGTTGAGATAAGGGTATAAACAAATGCACAGATTTGAAGTATATAGTATACAGTACACACAGATAACCTATCTCTTTCTCGAGTGTATTTCGAATTTCCGTCATTTCAATAGCTTTACTCTATGCTTCACCACGTGCACTCACGGAGTGAAGGGTGTATTTTGTTTGTTTTTCCATTTAAACGCCCATAAGAAGGCGTGGTAGGTAAAACAATATCTAATATGTATATAAAAATTTCGTGTCACGGTGTTTTAGCTGTCCGTCCTGCCAGCTGTCGCATAATCCATATCACACAACTCTTGTAAAACAAACTCTATTAGTAATAATAGAGTAGATCTTAAACAGAACGATGAAAACAAATTCACATTCAGCACAGATCGCCAAACAAAGCAAGAAAAATAAAATTGGTGAACTACTGTAAAAGTTTGTAATACCTTTAAGAGTGTTTTCCAAATTTTATTAAAATAAACTTTTAAATTCGCATCAAAAACCCCAGGCATCATATTAAAATATTAGCGATGACTTCACATGGAATTACTCATTCGTTTACCTTAACACAACTTAAGTACAACTTTTATGGTTTTGCTTTGTTCTACACAACTCATATGCTCTGTTGCTGTTGTTAAACTATAAAAATTATTTTGTGACAAAGTATGTACTTCAATCCATTTCTCTTCACTTGACTCATTGAATGAACTTTCTTTTTTTTTTGTAATTGAGCGTAAAAATAATTTATTATGTGCAGTTTGTTTTATACATGTAGTAGTAGTAGTAGTAGTTGTTGTTGTTATTGTATCACTTATAGAACTTTGCTAATTAGGAACTTATATCGATTTTGCCGCAATTGATGTGATATCTTAACAGTCCTCTGTTTCAGCGCACCTATTACCAATCCTGCAGTTACAATTCAATCTAGCTCGAGTAGCGAATCTACCATCATAATCCGCATCATCATCAGAAGATGCACTATTTGATGATTTGCTTCTGGATGCACTTTTATTTTTCATACTCTGGGATTCAAGCACCATTAAGTTATCTGGCAAATGTTGAAATGGCGCTAATGGTGTACGATTGGTGGTCTCTGATAAGTACATTCCGAGGCGACTTTGAGTACCGACAGTATTTTGATTTTTTGTAGATCTTCGGTCGTGCACATGTTCATTGTCATCTGAGGGGAATACAAAGCCCCGACTCGGTGAACCATAACAAAATATTTGTATATTTAATACGGTCAAGAGAAATACTATAATTTTGATATATTTAACTTCCGACATTGTTTTTGTTTTTTGACAGGCGCAACTATTGCTCTGTAAATCTATGTAAGATGGTTTACTTGATCCAGCTCTTCGATTGCAACTGATCACTGAGTTGACATTTACTTTAGTTGTTGTTTTTATATGAGTATTTCTGAAATGTTGTTGTATTGCCAGCTGAAACTGTTATCAAGAGCATAAAGAATTATTTATGTAAATCTCACAAAATGCTGTAAAATTCTGGCCTCTCTTATATATTTACTGTAAAGCATGAGCAAAAATCTTCTCAACGCTTACTAACGAGTATTCAATAACTCTGTGTTATTGAATACTCTTGTTTTATACGACTTATACAACATATTCGCAAATGTTGGCGTAGTCGAATTGTGTATACCTTACTAGATTACAGTACTACACCAGTGTTGTCATTTCATTCGGTCCACCAGGAGTAACTGTCGACAAAATAGTTGCTTAAATTCAAAACTTATTTCAACCGGAAGGTTTACCTTTTATAGGTCTGAACATTATCGTTTGATACGACCCAAAAGTGTAACACATAGAAGGAGTCACTTTAGACCCTAGGTTTCGTTGAACTAAATTCGATTCATGACTTTTAAAGTCGTTTGAGCCATGTCCGTCTGTCTGTCTGGTAGTCCGGCTGGTGCGCACGATAACTTTCGAAAGACGCAACCAAATGTTTTGAAATTTTGCACGAGTTAATATTTCCCCAAAACCTCACATACCCATCTGGTACCGCCCAATTTAGAAATCGATAAATATTATTAATAGACCTAACGCGATCGTGCCCAAATTTTGTATTTAGTAAAGCTCAAGCAGCATAAAGTTTTTGAGAAAAAATACGGAAGTCTAGACACGGCCCTTCTGGTACCTCCCATACAAATGTACCACTCCGTCCACTTTAGAGATGAAGTAATAATATCAATACACTCGACACGATCGTGCCCAAATCCTGTATTTAGTAAAGTTCAAGCAGGAAAAAGTTTTAGAGAAGATATCTGGATATTTAGACACGCCCCTTCTGGTACCTTCCATACAAATATACCACTCCGCCCATTTTAGAAAAGGAGTGATAATATCAGTATAATAGAAAATTTGTTGTTGTACTGAGGGTGATAGTATATGTAAGTCGGGTTGCCCGACTGAAACTTTCTTACTGGTATTTACCCCCTAAAAGTACGAATTTCCAAAAATCCGTTCTTAACTGACGTTTCCTCGAAAATGAGAATCATCATCCTATCTGCAGACAGTAGACAATTCTAAATATATAGATTATAAAAATTGTATTACAATCGTTCTATTAATATGACCGACATAACAATATTGTCAAAGCGGGCGTGGCACCGCCCATTTCCCAGCGAGACGTAATACCCCATGTACCCCCATGTTGCAATCGCCCATGTTTCAATCGGTCCATTTATTTAGCCGAGATAACGATTTTTCATACCTCTAATGGCTCGTGAGATGTGACCGATTGACATTTCGGTTTGTATGGGCTGTCCCACGTCCCATTGTCTAACTATGTTTCCATATATGATATGATAGAGACCCTAAGGACAGTATCAAACAAAGAAAATATAATTACAATCGATCCATTTATTTGAACCATATAACGTTATAAAAAAAGGGCGTGACACCGCCGCTTTCCATAAAAAAAAGTATTTTTCTTGTACGACCAACATATCTATCAAATCTCGACTTCGTACCTATTATGGTTTATGAAATACAGCCTTTTCAAATTTTGAGCTGTATGAGACAGCGCCACGCTCATTTTACACCATTGCAGTCCGAATTTTCAAAACCCTTCTTAGTGCGCGCCTACGTCATACAAAGAACCTATATTCCAAATTTCACGGTTCTAGCTTTAGTCGTTTGGGCTGGGAGCGCCTTTTTTATATATAGATAACTAGTGGACCCGGCAATGCGTCGCTATTGATAAATTGTCGAATACCCATGTTTGGCACGCTTACTTAAAGGGCTAAGCTTAAGCGTCGTTCTTGTACGCTCTGTAAACAATTCGCTACCCCAAGTTACTTCTTAAACTAACAACGTCTCACTAACCGATATTAAAACATACGTCAGAAAAATCATGTCTTTAGCGCAAAGTACTATCTGTATACAAATATTACCTTACATAGCGCTAAAAACATTATTCCCACTTTTCTTTCTGCCCACCGATCGGAAATAAATTGTTTACCTTCACATTCCCGCCGACCGAAAATAAATATTTTGTCGGTATATTCATGGCTCATTTATAGTACTGACATCATTGTCAGTATTCCCCTTTAAACTTTTCCCCCGACAAACTATTTTTTTTGACGACTTATTGCCAAAATTTGGGACAAAACAAATTGACGTAGTGTAAATAGTCCTTAAAATTTACTGACACAATTCTGAAAAACATGTTGTCAAGAGTGTCCCCCCTTGATGTAATATTAAAATGTCTTCTACATATTCATATTCGTGCTGTAGAGTCCTATCTGGGTGCTAAATTGTATGTCTCTAGGGCTTAAATACAGTTTTGCCACGCCCACTCCTCCCACTGACCCAAAATTTAAATTTCGTCTGCATATTTGTATTCGTGTTGTCGCATACTGTCCTTGTTTTAAATTGTATCTCTCTAGGACAAAAATACAGTTTTGCCACGCCCACTCTTCCCACTGACCCAAATTTCAAATTTTCTTTGCATATTTATATTCGTGTTGTCGAATACTTTCTGTGTACCAAATTTTATCTCTCTAGGACTAAAATACAGTTTTGCCACGCCCCCTTTCCCCAACGAAGGAATATTAAAATGTCTTCTACATATTCATATTCGTGTTGTAGTGTATTATCTCCCTAGGGCTTAAATACAGTTTTGCCACGCCCGCTCCTCACACTGACCAAAATTTAAATTTCGTCTGCATATTTATATTCGTGTTGTCGAAAGCTGTCCTTGTATTAAATTGTATCTCTTTAGGATTAAAATGCAGTTTGTTACGCCCCTTCGCCCACTGATCGAATATTTAAATTCCGTCTGCATATTCGTATTAGTATTGTCGAGAACTATTTGTATACCACATTTTACTTCTCTAGGGCTAAAATACAGTTTTGGAATACCCCCTCCGCCCATTGACCCAAAATTAAAAGTCCGTCTGCATATTCATATTCATGTTGCCGAGCACTATCTGTGTATCAAATTTTATCTCCCCAGCTATAAAAATATGTTTTGCCACGCCACCTCCGCCACTTGGGTTAAAATTTAAATTTCGTCCGCATATTCATATTTGTGTTGCCGAGTACTATCTGTGTATCAAATTTGATCTCCATGGCTCAAAAAAAAAGTTTTGCCACGCCCATTCCGCCCATAGGGTCAAAAATTAAAAAAAAAATAGCCTACGGTAATTTCCACACAGTACACTAACTGCCCTTCAAAACATACAAACAAACAGACAGACATTCACATTTATAATATTAATAGGATATATAATTTACATATTTCGTATGTACAAACTTAAATTTTTTCTTTGCAGTTGCAATATTTTCAAACCTTATTTTTCTGAACACTTGCTAAAACTTTACAACTAGAACAAAACTAGAATCAAGTTAAAATTTTGCGATCACTTCACATGTAGAACTCATGTGTTTCCCTACTGATATTTAGTATAACCGCATCTCAGATGTTGCCTTGAACTATGAATTGTTGTTGTTTTTTTGACACCATACACTTGACTCAACGATTAAACTGTTTTGTTATTTTAGCTTATAAATAATTTATTATATTCGTATGTTATGTGTTCATACATTTCTTAGTTGTAGTAGTAGTTGTCATAGCACTTATAAATCTTAACACGCATTAGAATCACTTAAAAATAACTTAACACTAACTTAAGACAAAATTTTCGCAAGCCTATGCATAACTCAACATTGCTGAGTGTCTATACACCTTCTGCCAATTCTGCATTTACAATTCAATCTCGCTCTGGTACCAAATCTAATATCGTAATCGTCATCATCATCAGCGGTTGTATTATTTGGCGATTTGTTGGATGAGGCATTTTTATTTTTCATTGCCTCCGATTCGAGCACAATGTAGCTATGTGTTTTAGGCTCCAAATTTGGTGAAATATTGCGATGATACTCTGGCGAATGCACCATGAAGCTATGTGGATTATGATGCTCCGAACTATGTGGCATATCTCGATGATATTCTGGCGAATGCTGCAATGGCGCTAATTGTGTACGATAGGTGGAATGCGATATTGGCACTCCCAGGCGACTTTGTAAACTATGTGGATTATGTTCCGCACTAAGTGGCATATTTCGATGATATTCTGCCGAATGCTGCAATGGTGCTAATTGTGTACGATAGCTTGACTGCGATATTGGCATTCCGTAGTTTTGCGCATTTGTAGATTTGCGACCGGGCATGGGTTCATCGTCATCTGTGGGAAATACGATGCCCCGACTTGGTGAACCATTACAAAGCAATTGTATATTAAATACGGTCAAGAGAAGCAGTGCGAGTTTAATATATTTAACTTCCGACATTTTGTTTGATTGGCACGAGAATAAGCCTTTAAATAAAACCCATGTACGTTGTTTCACATGATACAGCTCTCCGATTGCAACTGATCACTGAGTATATTTACTTTAGATGTTGTTTTTATATATTTGCTTAAATGTTGTTGTATTGCCAGCGCTCAGACTGTTCTCAAGAGAACAAAGAATAATTTATACGAATGTTTGCTTTGCAAGAAAGAAAAAAAATCTTCTCAATACTCACAAACGAATATTCAATAACTCTGTGTAGATAGATATTCGCGAATGTTGACTAAGGCGAATTGTGTGTACTCTACACAATGTATACGGGTTGCAGCAAACTGACTGAATATAACTGATAGTTTCATGTGCTATTAAATACTAGCTGTTTTATTCATAAAAATTTAAAAGAGGTTTATAAATCATTTTGAAGCAAATTAAGAGGGAATAGTATTCATAAACAGGGACCGGCCGTGGCATAGTGGTTAGAACACACGACTACCAATGAGGGAGATCGCAGGTTCAAACCTGGCTCCAGTCATCTTTAAAGAAAAAATAAATAAATAAAATTTTCTTTCATTGTCGGCTCCCCTCGAATGTTGTTGACAGCAACTTCCCAGTATTTAGCGTCGATTCAATCGTCGTGTCTAGTAAGGGCTTTTCAAACAGTGACGTTCGCATTCGTCGATAAACAAGTAGGTGCCGTTAGTTGTGAATCTAAAAATAGAAAACGTGTTAATTCACAACAACGCGAGAAGCTATCCCATACCTCATTCAGGGGTGCAAAGGGAAATTAAGTTATTAAGTTTTTATTCTGATGTTTGGAGACCAAGACGAAAAGAATAGAATATTTTTGATTTTTTTATTGGGATCCCGCCTAATATTCAGAAAAATGATTTTTAAAAACTTTATTTCTGTATGCCAACTCTCAGAGGCCATAACTTTTTAACCAATACATAGATTTGCTTCTGTAATACCTCATTTAGTTTGTTGGGAAGTCAGCTTTACGCAGAAGGTCTCAAAAAATATACATCTGAAGTTTTCGGTTTGTGCTCATTTAAAAACAAAATAAATCTCTATCTGAAATCTTCATGCTTCCCAACGCGAGCTAGGAATTGATTTTAGACACAAAGTTTATTGGTGAAATTTTCTTAAAATTCATCGTAGATTCCGATTTTGGTTACGATTTTTTGCGAATAAAAAATTTGGCTCAACTTACTGTTCATATCTCTAGGCGAACAGCAATATACTGTGGAATTTTGACAGTTATAACTGTTTGTTTTAAAAAGGGTTTGGAACAGCTCATTTCCACCCTTACTGAAATTCATACTGCAACAACAACATATGTAACAAATCTCATCTTCATACCTCTGATAGTTCATGAGATATAACCCTTTTAATTTTCAAGTTGAATGGGTGGTGCCAAGCCCCTTTATCAAATCACAACCAAATATAGCCAGTGACTATCAAAAGGCCATCAGTACCACTTTCTAAAATGTTCGTATCAATCTGCCTTTGGAAAAGCCGTCAGAGCGATTTTTGAAAAGTGGGCGTGGCACCCCCACTTCCTCCTTGGATGTAAATAATACTGCTCTAACAACATATACACCAAATCTCATCTTCATACCATCTGATAGTTCATAAGATATAGCCCTATCGATTTTCAAGTTGTATGGGCGGTGCCACGCCCCTTTATCCAATCACAACCAAATATAGCCTGGGACTATCAACAGGAAAAGAGAGCGTGGCACCACCCACTTCCTCCTAGCTGTAATTAATACTGCTCCAACAACATATATACAAAATTTCATCTTCATACCTCGATAGTTCAAGTTGTATGGGCGGTGCCTTTATCCAATTACAACCAAATGTAGTCAGGAACTATGTACAGGTCAACAGTACCTCATGATAAAATTTTTGTATCAATCGGACTATTGGAAAAGCCGTCAGAGCGATATTTGAAAAAAGGGGCGTGGCGCCGCGAACTTTTTGAAAAAAAGCTTTTAAACCATCCGGAAGCTATAGCGAACAAAACAAAAAAAAATTTTTGAAAATCGGTCTAGCCGTTTTTGAGTTTTAGCGAGACAACTGCACAGCAATTCACGATTCCCCTTTTACCTCAAAGCTTAAGATTCTTTACAAGGCTTTTTGTTGGTAAACTAAGATTACTTTAAATTTTTTTATGTCAAAGTAAAGCATTTTAGTTTTAGGCCGTGCCGTGCCAGTGTATTTTAAACTGTTTGTTTGTTAGTTTTAGTCGATCGTGTTTTTTATATATAAAATTTACGTTAAAGTGTATCAAATGATACATCAAATTCGGCTTACGACACGATCGACTAAAACTAACAAACAAACAGTTTAAAGTAAAAACATTATTCTATAGTAATTTTATATATAAAAAATTAATAAAATGCAATGAAGAGTTTTTTTTGGTGGTTTTTTAAAAATTTTGACCTTTGACCTCATTGGGGCACGGGTTGGCACCATCCGATCAGCCTGAAAATTGCTATATCAATTTTGGCATCATATCTCATATTTTAATCGCTACCCATACTCAAGATTCCACAAAAACTTTTTAACGCCAGGTCTAATGTACATGTGAGCCCAATGTTTAAAAAATGTATTAGGAATTCTGATGTCGAATATTTTCCATTTTGTTGCATAGTGTTATGAGTTGTGATGAATATGGTCCATTCATTTATCATCTCAAACATGAAAAAAAACATACATTGTTTAAACACCTTACACATTAGTGGCGCGATTGCATTCATTCGTTTATTGTTTGATTTTATGATGTTATTAATCTTACGATGTAACATTGATTTATAACACAAAATACCCTCATTTATTACTTTAAAGTTACGTTATTAAGAAGTATTCAAAATACACTGAGTAATTAACCATCAGTTGTTTATAATTCTTATAATTCACTACAGATCAAAAAAAAACAAATTTTGAGCAATGAAAAACACTGAAGGTATACAGAACGCACCGTTGGGTAAAGTTCTTTTTTGCTTTGAGATACTTTCTTCCCTTAAGGTTTGTGATGACGGAATAGAAGGCACAAGACAGGAAGCTGACGAGATAAATAATAAATAATTGCCATTAGAAATGATCTTAAACCGCACGATGACAATATCATAATTGAGAGAATTTTCATGAAATTTATTGTATAAATGATAAATTTCGAACAAAATCTTTTTGAGAATCTTTTAGTTTATAAAATCCAATTGATTCGTGTACTCCGAAGTTGCTGTCTTCATACATACATGGAGATGTATGTGACTGCGCTTAAATAAAAGTCAGCCACATGATAGTAGCGTGTTTTTACCATCGTGCGCCAATCGGTCCCAATGGGCGAACACTAGTTTCTTAACATTGTAAATTTACTAATAACAAATGTAACAAACACCAATTAAAACTTATATTTCAGTTCATGTTTTATACGGTCACAAATAAAATTCATGTATAAATATATTTATTTAGAATAATTGGCGAGAATTTATGATTTGCTTGTGGGAATTCCCCAGCAGAAAGTAAAATTATAATTGATGACTTTTAAATTTTAAATGCTCGCAATTAGAAATTTACTTAGAAACAGAAGAAAGTACACATAGAAATTTACAGAGAGTTTTTGAAATTCTCAGTGAGTATATTATTACTTTACACTCTTCGGAAAGCAAACAGTTTATGTGACTCTACAACTCATAGATTGCAGCTCAAACAAACACAAATACATAACATCATGATGCCCACAAAACAAAAAATCGCAATAATTACTATTTAATTAGTGTTATCTACTGTTTATTGACACTGTATTTAGATTTGATAAAGAGGAAACTTAGAGATGTAAGTAAAATAGCCGCTAGTATGTCGCCGCACTTAAGACGGAGACTACAAGTATGGTTGATTAGACTGCCAACTCAGAATGCGAAAAATGTATTGAGTAGAGTGGCGCAAAGCGTAGGTAAAAAGATGGACATACATTTTATTGCAGTGGAGCAAAGTTGACAAGATGAAAGTTTTTTACATAAATAAGGGTATATTAAATACAACTTTATGTGTTAAAATTTTAAATTCGAATTGGCTTTATTTATTTAATAATAAATAATATTTCAATCGACTATTATTTATTACAATAGCCAAAATTTCAATGAATAACCATTATGCAATTGTGATGCACTATGGTCCCGTATGGATAGGTTTTTGAAAAAAAATTTAAATATGAAAATGTTTACGCTTTTATTGACAACTAACTTTCCCGGCTGGGACCGGCCGTGGCAGTAGTTAGAACACGCGGGAGATCGCAGTTTCAAACCTGGCTCCAGTCATAATAAAAAAAATGGTTCTTTCATTGTCGGCTCCCCTCGAATGTTGTTGACAGCAACTTCGCAGTATAAGCGTCGAGTCAATCGGCGTGTCTAGTAAGAGCTTCTCAAACAGTGACGTTCGCATTCGTCGATAAACAAGTAGGTGCCGTTAGTTGTGAATCTAAAAATAGAAAGCTTGGTTATTCACAACAACACGAGAAGCTATCCCATACCTCATTCATGGGGTGCAAAAGGAAATTAAGTAAGTAAGTAACTTTCCCGGCTAGCGTTGCTCCGCCGCTACTTACAACTTATGCGAGAGACCAGGTTTCGATTCATATCTCATCTACATTTTTTTCATCGGCGTCCCCCTCGATATTGTTGATAGCAATTTCACAGTAAAAGTCTTATTAGAGCCTCTCAAACAATCCCTTTACACCCCATGAATGTGGTATGGGATAGCTTCTTCTCGCCAAGCTGATTGCATTGACACTATACTGCGAAGTTGCTGTCGACAACATCGAGGTGGCCGGCAATGAATGAAATATTAATTTTTTTATATTTTAGATGACTGGAGTCAGGAGTTGAACCTGAGATCTCCCGCATGATAGTCGCGTGTTCTAACCATCATGCCACGGCCGTTATTATATACGCATAAATATTAACAATGCAAGCTCGATATCATCTCGTTGCCGATGGTCTTGCAGATCTCAGCCGGCGATGAATGGTCACATGCTGCTTCATAGTTTGTTAATCTGTGGTTTTGCTACTTTGATCTCTATTCTAGTTAGTGAAATTAACACTATTTTTCATTGTAGATATTGATTTATTTATGGATGAGATCAGATCAATATTATCTTACTATAGGCCAAGAGAAGATAATACACGTACAGAAAAAATTTATATAAATACTAGTTTTCTTAGCTCGCGCTGCTTCTCTCTTCTTCGCTCTTCTAAAGAATTCTATTGGGAGCAATGCTAAATACATTCTCTTAACTTTACCTTAATGCATTTGGTCTGGACGACAGTACCACTTGTATCCCTTTGTGTGTAATTTAACAACTACAGAATGAATGTCGAAAAATTTCTTCATATCGCACAACTAAAATATTCACTTAAATTTTTCCGACTATACCTATAGCCGTTTAGTACCAGTTTTATCCCTTTAAGGCCTTTTTTACACCTAAGAGTATGAATTTCGAAATCCATCCTCTTTCATTCTAATTCTACATGGAGCCAGCCCATATCATGACTATGTTCCTTTTCGTTTTTCATTACCCAGAAATTTTCCATTTTGATAGTAAGCATGCCCATTTCAATTAACGAAATTATAGCATTAGCCGATTGGTTTGGGTGATGGTACAAGTTTTCTACCATATTGATACACCAAAATGTACTAATTTCAAAAAATCCATTCATGTTTACAAGAAAAAGCGAACAACCAATCCAAATTTAATTCATTTCAATTAGTTAGTCAAGCAATTTTAAATATATAGAATACTAGCTGACCCGGCAAACGTTGTTCTGCCATACAACTTCTGACTCGGCGAACTTCGTCTCGCTCCAAGTTAATGCCTTCTTATAAGCTCCAGAGTAATATTAAAACACAGATAGTTAAAATTTTAATGTGACTTAATTGAATTTAATCGAAATCAGTGAAGAGCGGTCTGATAAACAATGTTTTTCGATTTGTTTTTCGGCGCTAAAATAAACTGAGAAATTCGAGGTTGATCCCACAAACTTCCAATGATTGGCCTTGCGATTTTTTGATTGTCATCGCAAAAGCCAATCGAATGGGGAAATGAGGATGGCGAGAAGCGTTTGACGAAAATCTTCCGACAGAAATATTGTAGCTCCACCAAATCATCATCACCTCATAAATCCTTCATCTTTCGGTCAACTGCCTAGAAAGCTCGTTAAAGCGCTATCGTGCATTCATCCCAAATGATGATTTTGCATTCTCGCAACAATTTCGCTGTCGCTGAACTTCTAGATATTGTGCCCAATGGCTTGTCAACTGTGAGAAGATTCATCGCCAACTTCAAAGCGGGGTGTGCAGTTTGACCGCCTTTCAACAAAGTGGCAGCAGATGATGCAACAGCTAACGCAATTTGCGATCGATACGCATAAAAATTATTTGAGCTAATCTTTTTATTCGTTTCTTTTCCTGATGACTTGTAAACAAACCTACCATCTTTATTGTGGTGATATTCGCCCTCTCCACGGCAGAACATCGACGGGTATTGAAGTGCATCATATGACCGATGAGTTTCCCGACGCTTGAGAACAATATCGTGTGATTCCACATTCTCACCCTGCAGTACCTGTAGAGCCGTCGATATTCATATGAACAACTTTAAATGCAGTTATCTCCTAACAAAAATGTTCGATCGCAAAAAGAATACAGTTGGGATCTCATCTTAAAATAGATTGGGATCTCACCTTGAAATGAGTAGCACGCCGTCGATATTCATATGGAATGGTAAAAAGGTAGTTAACATGCATGTGATCAAATCGATACCTTAATTCTAAGCCAAGGTATGTGTAAATTTAAAATTTTACAGAAAACGCATTTAAAGTTTGTGAGTACATCATATAGATTGCAATTATATGTTAAGTTAAAATATCCTAAATCTACTAAATCATGTATTCGAAAACCGAATTGTTGGATAAAGGTATTTTTCGAACAAACCGGAAAGCGGTTTTCTGAAAAATTCAAGTATTTGAACACTATAATTGTATCCAATGCAGAAAATATTGCAACTGTTCGACTATTTCGTGTTTCATTGAAGTAAAAATTGCACAACGTTTATCTAGTTCTACTGCCGAATCACCAACGAAATAGTTCGTAATGAACTTATGATCTTCGTTTGGTGGTGGTAACAAAACGGCAGCTCGATGATGTATTTGCCCTTGAATCTGAATGTGTGGAAGCAATTTCGAGCAAAACGGGAGGAATAGTTTTTAATAATAACACTGACACAAAATCAAACTTTTTCGGAAACACTCGAACGTTGGGCAAAACCTTGCCTCAGTTTACACATTGCTTAAGATATTCCTAGAATATTTAATATCATTGAATATTATGTCTTCGTTTCTTTTTTTAAGCAACGAAAAGGAATAAAATGTTTTTGCGACCTATTTTAAAAAAGTGAAAAAAATATTTTTCACTGAGCTAGGGGTTTACTCAGCTCCAGTAATACTATCTGAACTATGTTCGTGCGTTGTTTTTTTCACTGCTCCACTGTGTAATGAAACGCCATTACCTTTTAACTCGGATTGTTGCCGGGTTGATCAACAACTTCGGCTCCGAATGACGGGATTTTCCGATTGTAACTTCAATGCATTGCAATGCTGGCATACGACAGACTATGAACCGATATCAACGCAGCGAAGATCTTTGTAGGCGATTGTGGAATCGTATTCAAAAGCAGCTCGATTCTAGTCTATATTTACGACTGGTCTTCTTCTAGTAACATTTTGTCGAATTTGAGGTGGTGATTGTGCAGCGCGAAACTGTGCAATATGGGCACGTCTCCCAAAAATTTGGCCCCTTCCTTTTGCGTTTGATTATTACTGACGTTCTGACTAATTATAGCGCGTCGCGTACGCCGTCCAAAGTTTGATTGTCTAATAGGAGGCTTTAGTCTAGTAAATAACTCTCCGTAAAAACAACTATGTCCTTTCGAAAAATCGAATTTTTCCGGAATTTTAAAACAAAATTTTTCTATTTTTCCATTCGAAAAGTCATTCGCAATTATTGCACACAAAATTCCATACAAAAAAAAACAATTTTGGGTTATTCAAATTTCCCGGCTTTTCCGGAGGATTTTCCCTTCTCCTGCCAATTGCGAACAACTGAAAAAATATCAGCAAAATCAGTCCAGCCGTTCTCAATTGATGAATTACTATATGAATTAATTTTGTCGAAGGCATTAAAATCTTTCGATTTTTTTCTGGAATTTTCCGAGTTTTCCACCAAGAATTTTTCTATTTTTCCATTCGAAAAGTTATAATTGTTCAAAATTGTTCACATTTACATCAACCAAAATTACCAAAACATACGATAAGATGCAAAATTTTGTCGAAAAAAATATTTTTTTTTGGCATTTTCCATAATTTTCCAACTTAAATTTTCTATTTTTCCATTCGAAAACCGACAAAAATTTAATTTCGATTTACCTCAAATCAGGCGATGAAATGCAAAATTTTGCCGAAAAAATTCAAACTTTTCGGTTTTTTTTTTTAATTTTCCGAGTTTTCCACCGACAATTTATATATTTTTCTATTCGGAAAGTCATTTTGGAATAATTATCCGAAATTTTTCGCAAGTTACATCGTTCAAAACTATCAAATAGTATGACAAAAAGCAAAATTTCGTCGAAAAATAGTATTACAATTTTTGGAATTTTTCCAGAATTTTCCGAATTTTCCAACAAAGTTTTTTTTATTTTTCCATTCGAAAAATTATTTGTAACAATTGCACACAAAATTCCATACAAAAAAGCAAATTTTCGGTTTTTCCAATTTTCCGGCTTTTCCGGAGGGTTTTCCAAAATTTTCTTTCGTAAAACCTACTCTTGGCAATTACGAATAACTGAAAAAAAAAATTGAGCCAAATCGGTCCAACCGTTCTCGAGTTTTGCGCTTAGCAACACATTCAGCGACTTATTTTTATATTGTAGATGATCTATTAATATGATCGACATAACAATTTTTGCAAAAGGGGCGTGGCATCGCTCGTTTCCCAACGAGACGAAATACCCCATGTACCATTTACATATGTAGCAAATCTCTTCCTCATACCTTTAATGCCTGGCGAAATATGACCGATTGAAATTTTGGTTTGCGGTGCCACGCCCCTTTGTCATATTATGTTTGCATGCAGCCCATAATAGAGGCCCTACGATACTATCCGTACACAGTGAAACTTTTTATCAAAAGTTTCCATTCTTTTAAATCTCCGGAACTAGGTGAAATTATTGCCGCGGACCCTTAAAGAACATCGAAGTATTGACGCCCTGGCTTCTCACAATCTTCAAAGCCTGTCTGAAGCTGTCGCACATTCCAACGAGATGGACAACCTACCTTTATTCCTTAAGGCGGTAAGGCATCCCACGCTAAAGCCAAGGAAGGAAAAAAAGGAACAATCTTACTTAAGACTATGGACAGAATAATTGATGCATATATCAGATCATCTCTTAAACCGGAAGACCTATCCAAGGCTCAGCATGCCTACACGAAGGGCAAATCAACAGAAACTGCTTTACATTCGATAACCAGTCTCATTGAAAGATCCCTGAACTACAAGGAATACGCTCTTGCCGCCTTCGTGGATATTAATAATGCCAAACATGTATCTGTAGTTGACTCAATGGAACAACTGGAGATTAACCCAGTTGTCATCTCTTAAGTTGATAAACTACTAAAGTTTAAGTACATTGGATCTGGATGTGTCAAATATTTTCAAGGTGGCGGTACGCGGTACTCCACAAGGAGGAGAACTATCTCCACTGCAATGGAATCTCAACATCAACACTCTCCTGAGGACCATGGAAAAAACGTGCTGCACTACCGTCTCATATGCGGATGACATGGCACTAATAGTTACCGGCAATGATCCTAAACTACTCTCTGAGCTTCTAGAATCTGCGCTGAAACTTCTTTTAAAATTGTGTCATGACTGTGGACTGGGAGTAAACTCGAGTAAAACGGAACTGGTGCTATTCACACGGAGATACAAAATCCCTCAATTTGTCAAACCCAGATTAAATGGAGTCGCACTTACCCTCTCTGATAGTGCCAAATACCTTGGTCTAATTTTAGACAGTAAACTGAATTGGAATTTCAACACTCAGGCCAGGATTAGCAAAGCGGCAACGGTCCTATACGGCTGCAAAGGGCAATCGGCCTCAATTGGGGAATTAGCCCCAAAACTGTGAACTGGATATATATCTCAGATATTGGCAATCTGGTGGCCGGCGCTTGACGCCACGAAAGTCTGGACGCACAGGAACTAATGCCAAGCCAAAATTCTGGACTTTATTAATGTGAAGTGTCACACATAATTCATCTTACCAGAACCTATCTTCGATCAGGGTTTTATAAGGAACATCCCGGATGGGTCCTACTATGATGATAATGATAATGCCCTACACTTTGGGCAGGAAGTCATCCTAATTTCACGACCGGCTCTAAATTAAAAGAAAGAGCAGGCTGTGGAATCTTTTCGGAGGAGTTGATATTGCAACTAGCGATCACACTACCAGATCACTGTTGCATAGTTCAGGCTGAAATAGCGGCCATTCGAATAGCCGTGAGAAAAAATTCAGTGTCGTGGGATATTGGACGGCAATATTCATATTCTTACTGATAGTAAAGCGGCTATCAGATCCCTGGAGAACGTGTACACCACTTCGAGAAATGTATGTCGAGTATGCCGTTCGTCTTTTGAGGATATAGTGAGACATTCGACTATTACTCTCATATGAATTCCAGGATATGGGGACTTATATGGTAACAAAAGGGATGATACAATGGACGCCACCACCGCAAAGTTTACTGTCTTATAGGTGTTCCTCTCATAAGGGGGAAACAGCTATTTGCGGTGAAACTGATTGTTAAGAATAGATGGTGAGAGAACCCACCTGCACGACAACCTAACATGGATATACAGAGGACACGATTTGTGCTGTACCTGTCTAAAAACGAACTGAGGGACATCATAGCTGTAATAATCGGTTCCTGGCCAGTTGGTAAAAGCTCTAAGAGATTAAAACTTCCGTATAACGATTTTTGTTGAAGCTGCAATGATAAGAAAGAACTGGAGACCACGGAGCATCTTCTATGCAACTTCTCTGCTTTGGGTGACCGTATATATGAAAAACATCGTCATCGGAAATTTATGGATAATACCTGTCTATCAATAGGTGGTTTCCGGAACATCCATACCTTCATCAGAGCAATGAAATGGCTTGAGAGCGACGTTGCCCGAACAGAATAGGAATATTTTGTGCGAAAAATGGAATCCCAACGGGACTCATACTTGAACCCATGTGACCTAACCTAACTACTGGTCCGGAAATTACGCAGCTTACAGCCGGGTCAGCTAGTAGGTGTATAAAATTTAAACTCTCTGGGACTAAAGCCGCTTTGACAACCACCACCACCACGCGACTATAAAATTATGTACTTGATTTTGAATAAGCAAAAGAACATTTAATAGTATAGAGTAGTATAATTAAAAATTGAAATAAATTATGTTGATGTGGAATTATACTCGAAATATTTACTGTGAATATTACTGCAAACCCCATAGATGCAAAGCATCTACTTAATTTTTGGTGCGACACGTTATCAATTTTACTTGAATCCATATCAGTTTTTCCATTTCAATTAATGCAAAATATAAATCTCTCTATTTGCACAATTATTTGTGTGCAATCATGTTGAAATTATAAAAATAGCTTACTGTAGCACCTCAGTACAGTAGGACCACATTTACTTATCTGAAAAACAGTATTATCAGCAATAAAACTAAGGCTAAAGATCATCATTTCCGAAGTGGCTCATCTTTAATCATTTGATACGACCAAGAGATTAATTAAATTTTTCAGCAAGATAAGCATGACCTGAACCCTATAAACTTAACTAAATACAAGTTTGTTATTATTCGATTTAAAAGTATATTTTGATTCTCTTCTATTCCTCATATTCGGTTATTGAATTATGACCCCTCAAGTGCATCTGCACCGACATATAGTGGAACGTATAATTTTTCGCTCTCCTGGTAGTTTAACATACTTTAGTAATTACCTTGGAATAAGACATACATTGAGCACCATATAAGCTTAAAATATGACTCAGGTTTGAATATGGTCTCTATCGGCCGACATCTTCTTGTACCTTCCATACAAAATAACCTATTCTTGGAAAATTAATATTTCTCCCCATAACTTTCGAACTGTAGGATATTTAAAATTTGTCGGTTAAATAAATTTTGTAACAGTAGGCAAAGCCACAGAGAACCGAAACATTTGCCACGCCTATTCTGGAACCTCTCATACAAATTACCAAAACCATCACATAGTTCTACATTAGGGTGGCAGGGGAAAATTCAACTTTGGATTTCCAGTAATACCCGAGCGAAATATTGTGTTATTATCAGGGCCACCAAAAGTATGCAATGCATACTTGCATATGTAAATGCATATTACAGACTTACAGGCATGTTTTGGGTGTTTATGCATATAAAAGCATATTTTGGGGTTTTCAGGATTTTTTTTTTACTTTTCATATATTTTTTTCGGATTGTAGACAACACCTGTTTATTTCTTTAAGATGGGAAGATAATTTCTATAATTTTCCGCTAAATTTTATTTTTGTGTTTATACTAAGGATCCTTTCCGTCGTCAAATATTTCAATGAGCTCTACCTTGCGTTGCGTTGCCACCATCACAATACTATTTAAAGAACGTTAGTTGTGGAATAGAGTAACGGCTGAAACAATTCGTTCCTTGAAATAGAAACAGTAATTAAGTGTTTTCATTTTCAAATATAACAAGCGGCTTTTTAATGCAGAAGGCATTGCCAAAAAAATATAATACGTTGAAAAAATGTTCATGAAATGAAATTGCGGGGACGGCGTATACATAATATTTATTATACAATAAAATATTAAGTATACCATTGAGTTCATAGCGACCGAAATTTAGCGAAGTATTAGGCAAAAACCCTCATGTAATTTTTTTACAGTAGAGTAATTAATTAAAAGTCTTAATCTTATAAAAATAATTTAAAAAATAACTTTTTTATTTTTAACTATTTGTGATGAATTTTTATTAAAAATCATATGTATTTCAGTGAATAAAATTAATTAGATTCAACATTTATTCTGCATTTTTTATCAGTTTTAAAGGCATTTTTGAATGTTTTTCGTGCTTATCTAATGCGCATATTTGTAGTTTTTTCGTGCATATTTGCGGTGGCCCTGATTATTATATAACACTGGAGGACTGTTTATTCAATTACCTTTAAAATTTGTGTGTATGTATATGGCAAAAGTTCGGATCGGATCAGTGGGCGTGGTATAAAACTTGAAACTTTAGACGGCTGTATCTCATGAAGTATAAGAGGTATAAAGATGATATTTGGTACGTGTTGTCTGGACTAAAACGCTGCATTCGACTTTCATATAAGAAATAGACCGAGGCCATGGCTGAATTTGGTATTCCTGCAAAGCTGATTCGACTTTGCAGATGTACGTTGGAAAACACAAAATCCTCGATTAAGATAGATATGGATCACTCTGAACCATTCAACGCGGAAAGAGGTCTCAGGCAGGGCGATAGCTTGTCCTTTACACTATTTAATATAGTTATGGAGAAGGAGATGAAAAAGGTGTCAACATATCTGGCACCATATTCCAAAAGTGCTACATGTCACTAGCCTTTGCCGATGATATTGACATCATGAGCCGAAATCTGTGGAATGTTACTGCAGTTTTCTCATCGCTCGAAAAGGGTTTAGCGGTCAACGAGGACAAAACTAAAATTATGATTTCGACGAACAAAAAGACCTCTTGAAGGGGACACACCGTCAACGTATAAAATTAGTATTAACAGGTGTTAGTTTTACCCGTTTTATGGTATGCTCCCGAATCATGGGTGCTTACAACAACGGACGTACAAAAGCTAAAAGTATTCGAGAGAAAAGTACTCCGAAAAATATATAGACCTATGTATATGTGTCGACGGCGCGTTTCACCTTTGGATGAACCATGATCTGTATAAGCTTTACCACGACATCGACGTAGCTAAAAGAGTCAGAATCCAATCGGCCTGTCTAGTAAGATCTTCTCAAACAGTGACGTTCGCATTCGTCGATAAACAAGTAGGTGCCGTTAGTTGTGAATCTAAAAAATAGAAAGCGTGTTAATTCACAACAACGCGAGAAGCTATCCCATACCTCATTCATGGGGTGCAAAGGGAAATTAAGTTAAGTTTTTTCATCAAGTGACACAATATTCAAGTTGGGGATTTTTAAATTTCCGCAAAAAAAAATCGTCTATATAATTCGCTGACGCCCTAATGTACATGATCCCAAGGGTGGTTGTATAAATCGACGATGGTTTTTTTCGGTGTCACCCCCCAAAAATTATGTCTTTGCAGATTTTACGATAGCCAAAGTTTGGACACCATTTGTGTATGTAAACCCGTGTCGCTTTGGGATTAAAGCTTTTAAGCTCCTACAGCCAAGTTTGGGGGGCATAACCTTAAGAACGACTAGTCCAATTTTAATGAAACAAAAATCCTAAATTAATGAATTAATTCCTTTAATCTTCTCATACATCATTTCTCTGCGTATTTAACAGTTTCGTAGTTATAAAAAAAAAATTGTTTTAAAAATTCGATTATCGCATTTCGTTTTTATCTACAATTAAGTAAATGTATCTCATTTTGAAAAATAGAAGTTTTTTTTCCATTCAGGATATATGGAAGGTGGGCATGTCCTAAATTGAGCCAATTAATGGAAGTGGTCTAATAGAGCGAGTCAGAAATGTGTTGAAAATTTTTCTTCCGTATTATTTATACCCTCACCTAAGGGATGAGGGTAAAAGTGGCCTAGGCTGATTTTTATAAAACTTGGCATGCTTGAGCTGCTTTCCCTAGAAAGTGTTTGTACCAAATTTGAAGACATTTGCTGAGGTAGGGAAAATTGTATGCAAAAAAATCAACTTCGATTGTATGAGTTGTAGAAGTAGCTGATTTAGATTAAATTAAATGTTTTTTCATAACTTCAAAAAATTTATGAAGTGTATGTATCCCATTTTAATTTCATCATAATCGCCCACGCATACCAAGTGATCTCTAGAAATCCTACTTAGTATTTATATTGCCATCAGAAGATATAAAGCATTTATTTGTGTACTTTTTTTACGTAATTAATTAAGAAAAATGTCATAAAACACACGAAAAATTGCAACAATCACCAAAATACCTCTTAAGTCTCATTACATGAAAGTACTTTGACATACTTCTTAATTTACTTACACTCAACTTTACTTAACTGTCGCATTAGCGGTTTTTGTTTTTGTTGTCCAATTATTCTGTGATTTCATAACACACACATATCAAGCAGAAATAATATAAAGGAATCTTAATCCTATTAGAGAGCTCATGATGCAGATATCCAAAGTATTTGTAATACGTCTTATGCTGTAGCACAAGAAACGTGATGCTGCGGCAACAGTTTAAGTAGATAATTGCATCATATCATATATATAAGCTGATAAATGATACAAATAAAAAGAAACAAGAAAGAAACAATTATACTAAATAATTTGACAGATTAAAGTGCAATTTATAAAAAAAAAAACAATAAAAATTATTAAAAAAGTAGAAAACAAAGCACCCCTAGATTAGTTTTATTACATGCAATTAAATTTGAAAATAATAATATGTTCGTTAATGTTATACAGGTGTGAATGGAATTACATATATAGATATGATGGAATGATGAACAAATAGATATAACACTTAAAACATTCTATGCATTTATATTTCATTGAGACTATCATTAGGGGTGGCCGCTATTGTAGTTTTAGGTTTAGGTGTAGTTGTTGTAGTTGTGGGGTCTTCCGAACCTTTCACCACCAAAGCATCTCCAAATATTGGCTTGAAGAACAGCACAAAACGTGAATAACGACGAGCAGAATTCTGTTAAATACAGGAAATAACAGTAAATGTAAAAAAGCTTTAAATAGCATAACTTCATTAAGCTTTATGTTATCAGACTGTGTATAGTAAACTTTACAAACAACTTTGTTATAGCATATAGCATAAGCTTCATGTAAAGCTATTTCTATAATAATGTTGTTGCTATAATAAAGCTTTTGTTAATGTTAACTAATGCCAGCTTTCCCACACAAAGCTTAAAGTGCAAAAGTTTCTTTTTAAATTCGTGTGTGAATGTTAATTATTTGTAAAGCTATTGCAATACTTACCATAATAAGTCTAGATACCGTTTGAGATATTTTCGTCAGTGTAGAGAATGATTCATTGAAAAGTTCATCGGGTAAATCTAGTGACACATTTGTACGGTCAAATTCGGGGGTTCCATCGGGGTATGTTTTGCCATTACCGCGTTTAACGCGCTTGTGCTCTCCCTGTAAAGAAAAAAAGGCGGAATTGTATTATTAGATAGAGTTGATATGTGTCGCATTACATAATAATTAAAATGAAAATCTATGGACAATTTAAGTACTACAGCAAAAATAAATATGCTATTAAGTTATAGAACTGGTCGTTCGGCAATTCCCGTGCTCTACATGCAAAAGACATTGCTCTTTTGAAAACTGAGCCTCCGTGTAGAGGATAGAAGCTGCTATACTAAATTTCAGCCCTAAACATATATAAATCGACTCAGAATTCTACGCTGCACACTGGCTCTGAATTAAATTTCATTGTGTAATTAAATGTTTTCTAAGGCACTATGACTATAACTTTTGAGGGTTAAAAGTTCTATTCCGTATGTAGAACTCTATTTTCATTTAAATTAAATTACTAGCAAACTTTATACCATCACCCTTAGGGATGAGGGTATATATGATTTAATACTAGAAAAGGTGTAACGCCTTACAGGAGATGTGTTAGACCCCAAGTATCTTAAAAACCAATTCGTTTCATGACTTTTTAAGACAATTTAGCCAAGTCCGTATGCATGGCTGGCCGGCTTACTTACAAGAAAGATACACGCGTAGAACTATGGGGGTGATTTCGGTAATTTGTATAAGAGGGACCGGCCGGCCGTGGCATAGTGGTTAGAACACGCGACTAACATGCGGGAGATCACAGGTTAAAATCCTGGCTCCAGCCATTTAAAAAAAAAAAGACAAATTTTTTTTTATTGTCAGCTCCCCTAGAATGTTGTTGACAGCAACTTCGTAGTATAAGTGTCGAGTCAATCGGTATGTCTAGTAAGAGCTTCTGAAACAGTGACGTTCGCATTCGTCGATAAACAAGTAGGTGCCGTTAAGTGTGAATCTAAAAATAGAAAGCGTGTTAATTCACAACAACGCGTGAAGCTATCCCATACATAATTAGAAAAAGGGGCGTGACACCACTCATATACTCCGAAATTCCAATCGGTCATTTCTTACGAGCCATTAGAAGTTTAATGATGAGATTTGTTACATATATTACTGGTACAAGGAGGATTACGTTCCGAAGAGAAATGAGCGGTTCATGATTTCTTTCATATGACAGGCGGCAAAAGCTCGAGACTTGAAATGAGGCATGTATGTTCCTTCTGTCTGTTCTGTAGGTCGCGATTAGCAGTTTGTCAGTGAATGTGAATGTGTGATGAAACAGTTTATAAAAGTTTTGTTTTGATTTAAAAGAAAAACCTAAATATTGAAAAAATTTATTCCGATCCCCAAAATACTTTTGTTGTAACAAAAAGTACAATTTATTGTACCAAACATTACATTAATAGTACCAAAAAGCACAATTTATTAAACCAAATAGTACAATTTATTAAACAAAATAGTACAATTTATTGTACCTAAAAAATACAGTACACTGTACCAAAAAGTGTA
Organism: Muscina levida; assembly: GCA_964034835.1. NCBI lineage: Eukaryota > Metazoa > Arthropoda > Insecta > Diptera > Muscidae > Muscina > Muscina levida. The sequence continues at coordinate 74,657,068 of OZ035882.1, forward strand.
TGAATTATATTAAAATGTACAGTATACTGCACCATAAACTAAAATTTATTGTACCAAAAATTACTTCTATGGTATCAATTAGTACTTCAATGGTAACAGAATGTAAAAGTTATTGTACCGAAAAGTACTTTTATTGTACACAATGAGTACTTTCATTGTACCAAAAATTATTTTTATTGTATCAAAAGGTACTTAAATTTTACCAAATGGTCTTTTATTTTATTAAAAATAATTTCTGTTGTTGAAGCCAAAAGCAACAAATTGTCAGAAAAAGTAATTCGATAAATACTGACAAAACAATCACATTTATACGATACTGCCCAGGAAAATTTTTCAGAACTTGTTGCGAATGGTATTGATACTAGAATCGTTTCTTTTTTAATCGACTTTCTATTCTGTTTCTGGTTCTATATAACCGATTATGTACAACATGTTGCACCACAGATTCCGTAGAATAGAAAATTAATATTCGTGTTCGAAATAAGTATTTTTTGAGGGTATTTATTAAGAAAAACTCCAAAAACTGAGTTAAAATATATTTTGAACTAGCACCCAATTGAAAACCAATGAAATTTCAAAAAACAGCATATGTAATTCAGTTATGTAGCAATTCATTTCATAACAGGTTCCAGGAGAACATGTTGGTTTTGGGACAATTTCAAACAAAAATAATATATTGTGCAACCGAAAGTGGAACTTGTTACTTATCAGTAAAAGCTATTCTGTAATTGTTTCTTTGCAACAAAATATTTTGCTGGGTGAAGGGAACAAGAGACAAAGATTATAGTAGTGTAAACGAGCCTTTATTTATTATAAATCTGTGGCCATAAGTTTTATTCCAGATTGGTGGGAGGAAGTGGACGTGGTAAAAATGTCATTGAAAGACTATATAAGGGAATATTTGTATACAGATAGTACTCGACACTATGTGCTTACTCGACACTGAATATGCAGGTGAACATTATATTATCGATCACTAACCATAGGGAGATAACATTTAACACAGTAAGACGTTGTTAATTTGGCCAGGTAAAGGATTTACTAGGGGTAAGGAATTGTTTACAGAGACGCTTGAAATTAGACTTTTATGTAAGCAAGCCAAACATATTACCAGTATTAAAATTCATCAACTATGCAATAGCGAAGCATTGCGACGTCCATTTACTTACTTAATTTTCCTTTACACCCCATTAATGAGGTATGGGATAGCTTTTCTCGTAGTTGTGAATTAACACGGTTTATATAAATAGATTCACAACTAACGGCACCTACTTGTTAATCGACGAATGCGAACGTCAATGTTTGAGAAGCTTATACTAGACATGCCTAGACAGTGCTTTGTCCTCATAAAACGATGGGACAAAAGTAGAAGCAGTAGATGCAGCAACATGAATATTAGCGTCACGTCTTCGGGTACCTCCCATACAAAGGGCAGGGTGGGCACCGAAACTTTACCACACTAAAACATTGGATTGAATAATTTTGACCAAATTTTGCAAAACGTATTTTTCTGCCTATTATTCTTATTGTACATAGTTTGAGCAGAATCGGACCCACGCGTTTGAAGGAGTCATGTTAAACCCCAAGTATCTTAAGACCAAATTCGTTTCATGAAGTTTTAAGACGATTGAGACATGTCCGTCTTTCCGGCTGGCTCCCTGGATGGCTGGTTGGTAGGATTACTAGACTTAATCTTAACTGAACTTTATGAAAATGTATAAGTATTAATATTTTCCGAAATGAAGTAATGGGATTGTAACTGGGCAAAAAAAACACACCACTTAGGTACCTCCCATACAAAATGACCTATTTTTATAAAATTAATATATCTCCAATAATTAACAAACGGCCATTTGGAGGACATTTACATTTGGCCAGCTTAGTTACATTATCATAACAGACAAACCCTCAAAAAACCAAACCTTGCCTCGCCCATTCTAGTAGCTCCTATACAAATGACCAAAATAACCCTGATAGTTTTATGTACATTAGACCGACTCACCAAAAAAAGTATTTTCGGTCCACCCCCCAAAATGTACCTTACCTTGTTTTATGATGAATCTCTAAAAATTTCGTGCTAGGATTACGATCCAGTGAGCTGGACCATTTTTAAAAATGGGTTTTCTTTGCGTTTTTCAAAGTTTTTGATATTTAACTAAAGACTATATGCGCAATATTAGTATCATATGAAAGGGTTTTTAAAGACGTATCCAATGGTATAAAAAACATGCCCCCCGCTCACTTTAACAAGTCCTTTATTCAGAAATATGCAGCAAAAATATGGATTTTTAATTTTTTAGTAGTGAAATTTTTCTGAATTAAATGTCAGATTGACATAAATTTATTCTTAGTCGATTTAAGTAAACACGTGTTTCAGCTTTTTTCCCTAACATCTATTTTTTAGTTTTTTAGGTTTCTGATCTCCACGGCAAGACCTAAATTAGTTTTCTTGTGACGGTGTAATAACGAAAAAATATGCTTTGTCTAAATATGAGTTTCGTTTCTCTCGAATTAAATAACATTTAATTCAGAAAAATGGCGCTACAAAAAACTTAAAAATTCGTATTTTTTTGCAGAATATCGCTGAAAAATGGACTTGTCAGGACATTTGTGGGCATGTTATTCATACCGTTGGATGCGTCTTTAAAAACTCTTTCTTACGATACTAATATTGAACATATTGTCCAACACATATTGTCACATCCGTAAAACTCAAAAAAATACTTTTTTTAAAAACGGTCCAGCTCACTAGAATTCATCATAAAACAATCCAGGGTACATTTTGGGCTTTGGACCGAAGATAGTTTTTTTTGGCTCTATACAAAATGAGTCGTTCTAAAGTACATATATTATTTATGTTTTGCGTGCGATGTGCGCTACTGACAATTTGACTCAGGAATTAATATGGACCTTTTCGGAATCCTTCTGGTACCTCCCATACAAAATTACCTATATTTAATGCAACTTTTAGTAAAAAATGTGAATTTAGAACTTTTTAAAGCTCTTTTTTTTTAATGTTGTGTCAAGAAATAGTTGTATATTTTTTGGACCTTTTAATAACACTATAAACAAAATAAAAACAAAATAAAAAAATTTCAGATTTTGTCGGATTTTCCTTTTTAAATTCCGTCACACTTTTGTAATTTTTGAAATTTTTTGGAAAAATTTATATTTTGCAATCGACTGAAAATTGTTTTAGTTAACATATTCAACACAAATTTTAGTTTCTTCCGACTTCTAAACATATTGAGTAATACAAAAATTGAAATTTTTGGGGCTTAAAGAAATTAATTTGTAAGAATTATTTTTTTGAAGCAATACAATTTAATTTTTATTAATTAATTTTTGCTTAAATTTGACTGACTTTAGGGCCCTATGGTGCAGCCTAGGAGAGCCATATGAAACCAGTTCTTTATAATTTATTTGACTTGTGTTGTTATCTATTGATCAGTACAACTTTATTCACATTTGCAGACCATTTTTTTATTTCTGGCTATAATACAAAGAACGGTGCGGCAATGAAATAAAAATGTAGATGACTAGAGACAGGAAACAAACCAAAGATTTCCCGCATAGTAGCCGCGTGCTCTAACCACTGAGTCGAGTTTGCTGTGCTCTAAAAAAATATGACACTCTTCACACTTAACTGCGAATAATAACAAAAGTGCCCCTTCTGTTACCTCCCATACAAATTTACCATTCCGCTCACTTTAGAAATCGAGTAAATATATCAAAATACGATCAAATATGATCGTGTCCAAATTCTCTATTTTGTAAAGCTATAGCAGGATAAAGTTTTGGAGGAAAAAAGGATGGTACATCCAATACCCAACTGGTACCGCCCACTTTATATGTCGATTAATATTATCAATACACCCAACGTGATCGTGTCAAAATTCTGTATTTTGTTAAGCTACAATAGGATAAAGTTTTGGAGAACAAATTGGAAGCCTAGCCATGCCCCTTCTGGTACCTCCCATACAAATGTACCATTCCGCCCACTTTAGAAAGGGAGTAGTAATATCAATACAATCGACACGATCGTACCCAAACTCTTTATCCAACTTTAGCTATAACTGGACACAGTTTTGAAGTCTAGCCACGCCCCTTCTGGTATCTCCTAGACAAATGTACCATTCCTCCCACTTTAGAAAGACAGTAGTTATAGCAATACAATCGATATGATCGTACCCAAAATCTTTATTTTGTTAAGCTATAACAAGATACAGTTTTGGAGAAAAATTTTGAAGTATAGCCATGCCCCTTATGGTACCTCCTAGACAAATGTGGTAGGCCCACTTTGGAGTTGGAGTCAATACAACCAGCGCAATAGTGCCCGAATTTTACATTTCGTAAAACTAAATCAGGATAAAGTTTTGGAGCAAAAAACTTAAAGTCTAGTCACGCCACTTCTGGTACCTTCCACACAAATGTACCACACCGCCCACTTTAGAAATCGAGTAATTATATCAATATACTAGAAGATATTATATTTTTTTTCTGAGGATCAGATCAGACTTAAATATTATGTTAGACAGACCTTGAAGTAATTAAATTTCGAAATTTTTGGTATGTTTACTAATACTAATCGGACAAATGACTCTTGAGTTATTCTAAAATATGTGAGGCAAAATATTTCGATGGACATTTTACTAAAGACAACATTTAATACAAAACCTTACCATAAAATCAAAAATGAACTATTTAAATATATTGAGAGTACAGATGTTTTTTGGAGTTGCATAGTAATTACATATATTTTTAATAGCAATTGTAGTAAACTCAGTTGTAACGAATTAAACCAATATTAACTTTCAATATTATTATATTATACAAATATGATCTTTAATTTCCAACAATTTGCTGTTAACTGTAGAGGTACACATTGTCATTCAGAGTGGAAGTTTACATATTCAAGTTAAACGTGCACGTATGTTAATACTATATATCCATATTAAGCTCAGACAATACAATGTGTGTGTGTGCTTCAACACCCTCCCATCTATCAACACTTCAAATTATTCACATTTAAATTATTTAAACAATTTATATTTAAAAATGGTATCTCTTGATGTATTTTCTCCTTTATTTCAATTTACAAATAATAAAAAAATAGTATGAATACGACAGACGTTATGTATTACAACAGAACATAGAAAAGAAATTAGCTATACGCCGTCAATGAAAAATATATATACAATACAATGTAAGGTTAATGTGCAAGAATAAGTAGTAGAAAAAAAGGAAATAAGTGTATGGCCCCTTAGAGGCCCTTGTTGTAACGGTTATATGGTAACGATAATTTGTCTAATAATAAAAAATTTGTTTCTAATATTATGATTGGATGCCAAATAATGATTTCGATAAAAAAAAAATAAACATATATATAAAAACAAAAACATATTGTAACGAATCGATCGATGGATAATAATGAGTACAAACATAAAATCAAAACTAAACTAAAACTATGAAATTCAACAAAAAATTTACAATAAAATTATGTAATTTTTTTTTAGAGCACAGGGACAGGGTTTCCTTATACATTTACAGGTAGATCTAACACCCTCTGGTTTTTGTTGGATGTGTGCGTGTGTGTGTTTATGTGGCTGTTGCTCATAGGTCTCCCCCCTAATAGCCGGCTTCATCTGAGTCCGGTGCTGGGGTAGTACTACCACCGACTCCACCGGCACCACCCGAAGAACCTTGCAAAATTGGTCCAGAAAGGGTCAGGAATTTCGACACGATGTTACCCAAACCAGCATTGGGATTATTGGAGTTGCCGCCCGAAGAGCCACCACTGAATGCGGTAATTGTGGTCAAAATACCAGTGGTCAAATCGTTGGCAATATTGCCCACAGCGCGAATCTTGGGTGAGACGACGGCAGTGATCAAAGATTGGACATCATTGATGGGGACGGGCTTTGGGATGTCCCATTGCTTGTTCTTTTCGACATTGGCACGATCCAATTGGTCAATGATGCGAATATTGGTATCCAAGAAGTTATCGATTTTCTATAAGACACAAAAAAAAAACAGTGGAGAGGGAGGGAGAGAAAGCGGGAGAAGAAAAGATTAAGAAAATGACTGAGATTTCGTTTAAAGAAATACTTACGCCAAATACATAACCTAAGACAGCGTTCTTAGCCTCAAATGTGGCACCGGGAATTTTTCTTTTGTTACGGTCTAATTCATCAGTAGAAGTGACCTAAAAGAATAATTTAAATTGTGGATAAAGAATATACATACGAAATTTCAACAGACAATAGGGGTTTTAATAAAATTGCGAATGTTACTATATATCCTTTTGAATGATGTTTCAATGTGTGGGTTGTAAAGCGGCAACCATTGTGCCCCAATACTTCCTTATAAAGGAATGACAAATTTGTGGTCTTGTACATCAAATTTTTCTTAAATCATAATAATGCAATGGTTACTATGCTTAAAGATCGTGCTGATCTTACAGTGGTAGTCAAAACAGAACACAGTACAACACATAATTTTGGGACTCAATTCTGAGAATTGCACATCAAAGTAGCCCCAAAAATAAGAACTTCTGCATCATTCGTTTTGTACTGTTGGCTGCATTTATAACTTTATGGTCATACGATTTATTTTGCTTAAGGTGGATTTTAAGCTCTTTTTCTATATTTTAACACGGTTTTATCTCGGAATACCGTACGGAATATCTCTTATGTGTCTGAACCAAAGAGAAAAATTCGGAACAAACCTAACCGAAAAAAAGTGCTTCCTAAAAAAAAACAAATAAAAATCGTATGGCAATTAAATTATTAATGCTGCCAACTTGACAAAACGAATGATGCAAAAATTCGTATTATTGGGGCTACTTTTACTGGCAATTCTCAGAATTGAGTCCCAAATCAATGATCTGAAAAATGTTGTACTGTGAAATTTAAACTTATTTTTTTTTCACTTCAATCGTAGAACTCATGTAAGCTGAACTTGAGTAATAACAAAAGGACAAGCTACGCCATAGTATAAATATGTGATCATTAGTCTACTTGTTACTTTTAAAACAATATATATAAAGGGAATACAAAATCGACAACTTATTGAAAAATACTAAATTTAAATAAATACTTAATGGTTAACTCCATTATTCGCATCCATTAACGAAAGTTTTATGTTGATTACAAAAACTTACGAAATTTATTGATTTGGGTAGTTAATCGTGACAGTTCTGGTGTATAGAAGGTAATGTATTACACTTTAAGACAGCCAAAGTCGGCGAGGGTTCTGACTACCGGAAAATGTTATATCGGTAAAAAAAAAGTTATACTTGTCAGGGGTTTTCGCTGTGTCACGTCTAAGAATGGAGATATATCTACAAGCAGGCATGCAACAAGGACTTCAAGGACATTCAAACGTCATGTCTTCAAGGTCTTGTTTTCACATGCCTGAAAATAGGCCTTCCTTTCTCAAACATTTCGAGCACATGTTCACTTTGAGAAGGGACAATCGACGTTTTCAATGATTTGTTATTTCACCTTTCGTGTGTATAAATATTCCGTCTCCCTTCTCATAGAAGGTATGAAAAGAAAAGGCAACGAGGAAGTTGTTCGTATGTTTTTCTTTAAACAGTTTATGATTAGTTTCAGTCACACAATTCGAATGCATCTTCATTGGCTAGATGGTACAATGGCTGGCTAACAATAGCGATATAGTGACTTCAAACTCCAGCAAGGTTTACAGTCGTTGAAAAAAAGTGTAAGTATAGAAACATAAAATACATAAATGAGAAATATCTAAAAATAAACTAAACAATTTGAGGGTGACCAACTGCATATTTTTTCTTAGTTTTTAATATTTCCTTCTTAATGTGTATGCAGGCTTTCCATAAGGCCTTCTTATAGAAGGCGATGATGGAAGGCCTTGCCTCCCAATGACACGCTATGTTATTTGGAAAGGAAGAGAGAATGCAGAGCACAGGCCAACTGTCTGCTTGGAAGACGTTTTTTAAGGCCTTCTAGGTCCTTTCATTCGCAGCTGAGATATCAAAGACAAATTGATCCAAATTTGGTTCAATTCTAACAACAATTTAGGAAAAAAAGACCCCAAAATCAATATATAATGATTCCTATCCGAGACCAAGCGAAACGCTCAAACACGTATGACTTTTTTTAGATCTATATAACTTTTTTCGGTTGTCAGAACCTCCGCCGATCACTGATCACTGTGTAGGACTGTGTTATTATCATATTATTAAGCTTAAAAGAAGAAACAATATGAACCTAAATCTTCATTGTATGTTCGTTCACTTCTTAAGACCTTAAAATTCGTCTGGTTACCTCTTCGATTATCTCAAAAAGGACATTCTGTCAAATATACTTACACACAGAGTAAAATAAAGTTAAGTTTATTTGAGAGCAACTTACAAAAAAGCAGAATAGCAACGCTGAAAAATCCTAGCAAATTGCGCTTAACACATTTTTATACCAATTATTAGCCTTAGGGATGAGTGTTAGGGCGTTTCGATTGGTTGGAAGGCAAAAAAATCCCCAAGTGACAAGGAAAATCGTATTCTAGGGATCAAAATAAGAAACTTTGCCGTAGAAACCATACCTCTAAAACGAATTCTGATATCACAACTTTTGGACCCTTAGGGTCAAATTTTAAAAATTCCCACCTTGACCCATTTAGAGTGCCCCAATCGAGTTCAAATGTATGACCGACCCCCACTAACTTTGGAGGGTCGACCCATTCATGCCAGTAGCACACCCTCTGGACCACCCTAGGAGTGTTCCCCATATAAACATTTCAAAAATTCAAATTTTTGGTAATAGTTGATTGGAATTTGGGAAAAACTTGGTATGGAAAAATAGTGAAAAATCCTTGTTTCGAACCCTTTCAGTTACATTTTGTGTGTTTAATTACCTTGTAATAACATACAAACCTTTAAAAGTCCGAAACCTTTGTCACTCCCGATCTAGTAACTACATACAAATGACTGAATTCATAATTTTACATCAGTGATAGGCATGCCATATCCTCGCGAGGCCGGCACAGACACGATGGGCAATTCACATGAACTCGAAAGGTTTGTTTGATTCAAAACAGAGTCTCCCGTTGAGTGTTATGAAAGCAGGGAAACAAAACACAACGATTGTTGGAAGAGCACAACATTTTCACCTTATACAATTCGGCAGTGCTAACGCTTCCCGCTTGTTCAGGTTACTAGTGCCGCACTATCAGTTGCACTATTCATTAACATCCAGCACTAGTTACCACCCATTGGATAGGAAATTCTTCTATATAATATTAATTTTCCTTATTGAAAAACCTTCTTATAAGCCGTTTGTTCATTATAATTAAAGTGTGTTAAAAGTTATCACACATGATTTTGGGACTCAATTCTGAGAATTGCACGTGAAAGTAGCCCCGAAAATAAGAACTTCTGCTGCATTCGTTTTGCTAAGTTGGCTGCATTAATAAAAATTCGTATGGCCACAAACAGACAAATAATAATCCATAAGTAATTTCAATTTAAATTCGTTTTATTTCAGTAATTCAATCCTTACACAATATTATACATAAGGTGAGGGTATTTATCAGTCAGTTTATCTAACCGAAATTTGTGTACTAGTTTTATTTAACAACAACCTTATTCTTATACGTTTTTTTAAAAGAGCCCAAACCACGAACGTCCATTGATAGCATATGGAGTATAGAACTAGTTCAGAAACTGGATATATAAAATATTACTGAATTAGTACTACGAAGTATTTTTTATCTAAAATTTAATAAAAAAATATTTACTTTATTCCCTTTACTTTGGATAATAACAATCTATAATATTCTTAAGTACTTTAAAAACATCTAAAACAAATCACTTATCTTAATTGCTGCTAATCCCACTGATCTCATTCTACTACGACGACACACCCATTGTCATGGTAATTTTCTTTTGACATTAACCTTCAATACCATGTGCTGCGCTATGCAACAACTTTTTATCACAAATCAGCAACAACAACAACCCAAAGTTTCATATCAACATCAACTGGTTTCTGTAAAATAAATTAAATGTTTTAAAGAATTTCTAAATCAGGTCAAGTTTAACAAGACAACATTGGCTTAATCCATTATACTAACTAATATCAAAAACTAACAAAAAAAAACACATAAATACGTAGTATGTAAGTTCAAGTCACAGCGTGTAAAATTATTAATAAAAAAAACCATATGTGCATTATTGCATAAATGCAATTTATTTATTAATTAGTAGCAAAAGAAATTACGCAATTAATTTATTCAAATGCAAACAGCAAAATTCATTATGCATTAATTGAAATCTTCAACGAATGAGGGTTAAAGTGTCAAGAAAAAATAATTCGAAAAGGCGAAGCGAAAATGTCATATTTTTTTTTTAAAAAGTATTTACAAAACAGACAAGATGCTAAGCGAACAAGAGTAAGCCGAACGAGGGTGGCAAGCGCTTACTGCAATATTGATATTAAGATGAAAATCTTGTTGTATAGGAAGATTAATAAATAAATAAATAAACAAATTAAATACATAGGTTAATACCTAAACTGAAAGAGAGTTTAGTGTTTACAAGTTGTTTTCATATAAACAGTGCAAAATATGCACTTTAAATAGTTTTGAAAACATATAATAATTGTATTAATACAAAAAAAAACTTTAAATTTTTTACATAAAACAGCGATGCAGAAAACTACGCAAAAGAGTAAACAAATTGCAGATTACCGAGGTAATCTGCCTTACTTGCAATACATGGGACTGTATTTTGATGATGAAAATGTTTCGCAAAACTGTTTTGTATTGAGAAATGTTAAAATAAAATCGAAATCAAAATCTTTAATAGGAACTGGTTGGATTATTACATATATCTCGTTTCCTACTAATAGAAACTTGCTGTTAACCCAAAATCTTAACAAAAATCAGAGAATAGATCTGATGTATATTTGCAGCTGCAACAAAGGAAGCTTGGATATCAGAATGTTTGCTATTTCAGTGAAATGAGAAAACATAATATCTAAATCAACTGCACAAGCAAACTGACTGAAAAATACCCTCACCCATTGGTTGTTGGTATTATTCCTTGATTTCTAAAGTGGGCGGAATGGTACATTTGTATGGGAGGTACCCGGAATGGGTCTCCAAAACTTTATAAGTTATAAATTTACCAACTATGAACAGAATTTGGGCATGATCGCATTAGATAAATTAATATTACTACTCGATATATTAAGTGGGCAGAATCGTACCTTTGTCTGGGAGGTACCAGATGGGGCATGGCTAGACTTTTAGTTTTTTTTTTCGAAACTGTATCCTGTTATAGCCTTAAAAAAAACGTAATTTCCTTCTTCACCCCATTAATGTGGTATGGAATTATTCTCGAGTTGTTGAGAATTAACACGCTTTCTATTTAAGATTCACAACAAACGGCACCTACTTGTTTATCGACGAGTGCGAACGTCACTGTTTGAGAAGCTTTTACTAAACATACCGGCTAACTTCGACACTTATACTGCGAAGTTGCTGTCGACAACACCGAGGGGGCCGACAATGAAAACAAATGTAGATGACTTAAGCCGGCAATCGAAGCAAGGATCTCCCGCATGGTAGTCGCGTATGCCATGGCCGGTCCCTGATATAGCCTTACTAAACATAAAATTTGAGTACGATTATATTGGTGGTATTGATAATATTACCCGAAGTGGGTGGAGTGGTATTTTGTATGGGTGAAACCAGAAGGGCCGGGCCAGACTTCTAGTATTTTTCTCCAAAACTTTATATTATAAAAGCTTTACTAAATACAAAATTCGACCACGATCGCGTTGGGTGTATTGATACTATTACTTGATTTCTAAAGTGTGCGGAATTGTACATTTGTATGGAAGGTACCAGAAGCGGCAGGGCCATGTAGCCCATTTGCATTATCGTAAGTAGTTTTGGGGAAATATTGACCCATGCTAAAACATATGGTTGCGTTCTTTGGAAGTTATAGTTCGTTCAAAGAAACCTATGGTCTAAAGTGACTACTTCTATGTGTTACACTTTAATGTTGATATATACCCTCCTACTCGTAGGGTGAGGGTATAAATATTACTTTTCGTGAAATTGATTAATTTGTATAGGTCGTACTAGTAGGGACAGTCCAACGTGTTCGTAAATCTAAGTTAAGTTCGCCCTCAACCTGCTCAAAATTTGACTTAATTCAGCGTACTTACAAAAAAGATTGCATGTAGAACTATGGGTAGAGATAGGTATGGGTTGGGTTTTTACCCAACGCTGGGTATTTACCCATTTATACCCACTTTCATACCCGGGTATTTATATATTTTCGGGTAAATACTCGTTGGAATAACAAATACTCGTTGTTACGTAGAGTAAGAGAAATGTGAAAATTTTCGCATTTATTTTGAACATATTTTGTTTAGGTGTATTTTGTTTTTTCTTTTCTTGATACGTTTTGTTAAGATAAATCAGTTTTAACCAGGGTTCGTACTGGATCGCTCGCAATCCGCTCATTTCTTGAAAATTGGCTCTTAGATCGCGAGCTAGGAGCCCAAATAATAAGGTGGCTCGCGAGCCACGAGCTACAAAATTTTAAATGAGCGAGCCAAGAGCCCAAAAAAGAGCCAGCTCGAGAGCCCATTTGAAATTCTGTGGCTCTTGGCTCGAGAGCCACCTTATTATTTGGGCTCCTAGCTCGCGACCTAAGAGCCACAGAATTTCAAATGGGCCCTCGAGCTGGCTCTTTTTTTGGGCTCTTGGCTCGCTCATTTAAAATTTTGTAGCTCGTAAGGGGCGTGCCCCCCACCGCATTCGTCTTTTAATAATGTCAAAGAATAAGAGTTGCGAGATTAGGGCATTATTTCATTTTCGAAATTTGGGGCTTTATTTCATACCGAAATAAGGCCCCAAAACAAAAATGAAATAAAGTCCCAAAAAAATGAAATAACACCGCAAATTTCACTGTTGTTGTTTTCTGAACAAATTTTTGGGGCTTTATTTCATTTTTGTTTTGGGGCGTTATTTCTTGGGGCCTTATTTCATAGAGCCTACCAATAGTACTTTTTTATGTCAAAAACTACTTTCATTGGCCGAAAGAAACTTTTCTGTTGCACAAAGTACTTTGTACCAGAGAACTATTTTGTACCAAAAAGTACTTTAAATGTACTTTTCGGCACAAAGAACTTTTTTTGTACCAGAGTACTTTTTTGTACCAAAAGTACTTTTTATGTACTTTTCGGCACAAAGTACTTTTTTTGTACCAGAGTACTCTTTTGTACCAAAAAGTACTTTTAATGTTCTTTTCGGCACAAAGTACTTTTTTTTGTACCAGAGTACTTTTTGGTACCAAAAGTACTTTTAATATACTTTCCGGCACAAAGTACTTTTTTTTGTACCAGAGTACTCTTTTGTACCAAAAAATACTTTTAATTCGGCACAATGTACTTTTTTTGTACCAGAGTACTTTTTGGTACCAAAAGTACATTTAATGTGCTTTTCGGCACAAAGTACTTTTTTTTGTACCAAAGTACTTTTTTGTACCAAAAAGTAATTTTTGTCATATTTATATCTTATTCAATATATGAAAGAGTATGAGGGTAGTTTCGGCCATTTGTGTGGGTGGCACATGAAGGCGTGTGTGCAAAGGTTTTGGTTTTCTGAGGCTTTATCCACTATTACAAGAAAATTACTTAATATTTAAACATTCTCCAGTTGTCCGCTGGAAGTTATGGATGAATTATAAATCTAAATTTTGATAATTTCGTATGGCAGATATCAGAAGGGGTGGGGATATCGTGCCTGTTTGCAATCCCATAACTTCATTTTGGAAAATACTGGCAAATTTTCATAAGGATCAATGAAGGTTTACTCGAGTTATCCTGCTCATAAGCCAGACAAGCTAAACTTAAAAGAAAAATGTAGATGACTGGAGCCGGGAATCGAACCACGGACCACCCGCATGGTAGTCGCGGCCGGTCTCAGACAAATCATGTCTTGACGTACATGTCTTAAAAAGTCTTGAAGCGAATTTAGTCTCAACACACTTAGGTTCGAACTCTTTCCTTGAATGCGTTACACTTTTCATAGCATCGCTCTTACGGATGATGGTATATATCATTTGATAAGAGAAAAAGTGTAACGAATTAAAGGAGACATGTTAGACCCGAAGTATTTTAAGACCAAATACGCTTCACGACTTTTGAGGCAATGGAGCCATGTCCGTCTGTCTGGGTGACTGGCTGGATGGATGTCTGGTGGTCGAAATAACTCGAATAAACCTTAACTGAACTTTATGAAAATTTACCAGTAGTATTATTTTCCAAAACAAAGTAATAGGAATGGAATTGGGCAAAATAGCCCCATACCTTCAGGTACCTCTTCCATATCTTCTAAACGGACACCTGGAGAATATTAGAATTTGGTTTATTCAATTATTTTCTAATAGTGCGAAAATCAAAGCTTTACCCACACCCCTTCTGCTACCTTCCAAACAAATGACCGAATTCACCCTCATAGTTTTACATTTATTTTTTTTAGGTACACTAAATTTGGTCATATTTGACTCCCAAATGAATATGGACTATATCCGTTAACCTCTTCTGGTACCAAAATATCCTATTATTGTAAAATTAATATTTTTCCCATAACTTCTAAACCGACACCTGGGGGATAATGAAATTTGGTTAGTTAATTTAACTTGTAATAGGAGACAAAACCTCAGAAATCCTTACCAATTGAACACCCCCTCTAGCACCTCCCATACAAAATAACTTATTTTTGAAAAATTTACATTCCCCTTATAACTTCCGATCTGCAGGATCGTTGCATTTGGTTAGTTTAGTTATCTTGTAACAGTAGGCAAAACCGCGGAGAACCGAAACATTGGCAACTCCTATCCTGGAACCTCTCTTACAATTGACCAAAATATTCCATATAGTTCTACATGTATATCTTTTTTGTAGGCACACTGATGTCAGAAAAATTGCATTTATTCAAATTAAAATCGTACATGTTGTGCTCTCCTGGACCCCGTTGATAATATTTTACTTTTTACTGTTACTATTTTGCAATTGCAGATGAAATCTAAGAAACCTGAGAGGTTAACACCATCCATTAGACTTAATGATTTTTTTGAGATTTTTGTGCAAATTAATTGGAGAATTTTTCTTTGATTCTCAGTCGAAACATAAAAAAAGAGTCTTTTTCGGTATCCCCCATAACAAATTACCATATGTCCAGAGATATTGAATTTAACATTTCACGTATATTAGGGGTAAACTTATCTACAGTTGTACTATATGTCTCATCTGGCCATGCGCGGGTATAGGTGCGGGTATTTATCACTGAGTTCACTTGACTGAAACTTCTGAACTGGTTCCCGTATTAAATGATATATACCCTCAACCCTAAGTTTAAGGGTATACAAAAAATGCACCACATTCGGGTCTGTACACTAGAGTGTCTGTAGTTCAAGTGAGCTTTTTGTTAGTTGGCATATTACACTGTACATCATACATTTTTCAGCTCATTGTACATTTTTCAGCTCATTGATTTGGGATTCAATTCTATGAATTGCACATGAAAGTAAGCCCAAAACTAAGATCTTCTACATCATTCGTTTGGTCAAGTTGGCTGTAATAATAAATAAATGGTCATACGATTTTTTTTTGCTCAAGGTTTGTTATGGTAAAAAATTAAGGAAAAAATAACGACGTCGCAGATCTTTAGTCATTGAACTTTTCTCAACTATTTCGCCCTAAGTTCGCATTATCAAAGAGTGCTTTTTTTATATTCACTGTACGAGATGTAAGAAATTAGAATGTTGATGCAGTGTGCCGGTAGTCTATGCCAATCACCATTACATTCATTTATGTTAATATTAATTTGTATTGTTCTAGTGCAAATAATGTCCATACAACAAAATAAACGTCTATTATGTATTATTTCCAGTTAAAATTAACTAGTCAATTGTTGTTAATTGTTAATGTGTAGACAACCCATTATGAAGTTGTAATATTTATAGAAATTTTTTACAGACAGAATGGTAGACGACGACCCCGCAGCTATGCAAACAGTAATGTAATCAATTTAATGTCAATTCTAAAGAAAAATTATTGAAATCCGTTTATTTGTCTATTATATGTGTTTTGTAATATATCTATATATATAAAACAGGATGTGTGTATATATGTAACGTATGGACTCGAAAACGGCTGGACCGATTTTGATGAAATTTTCAGGGAATCTTCCGAATAACCCCGCGAGTAACATAGGCTACACATTGTTTGGATTTTTTCTACATTTAGGGGGTAAAAATGGCAATATTCGATAACACAAGGTATTCCGCGCTTACAAGAATCAATCGATGATAAACAACTTTGTGTACTCTTTTAAGATACATGCGTACGTCCATGGGAAAACCTTTAAAAAAAATTCTTTAAATAACTCTCTGTATTCCAATATAACGGGACATCCAATATAACGGGATATGCAATAGCGAAGCATTGCCGGGCCCACTAGTATTCTAATAAAGCAGAATAAATTTAATTAAAAAAAATATAATTATTTCTATAATGCTGATCTAAAGAAAATGCCATGCCATGTAACAATGAAGAGAATCGCAAATTTGTTATTCATGTGATTTAATTAAACTATATAATTTTATAAAAATATGTGTACATTTTAATGTAATCACTAAATGTGAAATCGTTGCGATCGATTTCTATCAAAATTCTAGGGTTAGTTGGGGATGGAATTTTAAAGATTTTCCGATTTACTGCCATACAAATCTGTATATCTTTATATACATATATAAAATGTAGACATTTGGATGTAACCAATAACTGCAAATACGAACTGAAAGAAGAATGTGGTATTGCAGTTACATTTAAGCATTTCTTACAATTACATTTTTTCAGAACCATAAATATTGAAAAATGGATACTTTTTATGACACAGCTGGATAAGTGTGAGTACGGTTGCAGTATTACAGCTTTAGTGATTGTTTCAATACAAAAATCCATATTTCCTAAATCCATTCTTTAACAACAACAACAATATTAACAACCTTTGCTGAGGGTCAACAGCTATGAGCACATCTATCACTTTAATAATTAATTTCTTTGCTCCCATTTGTACGGTGACTTTATAGGTTAACTTATTTTGCTCAACTGCTAACCACAAAAACATGACAGAAAAGTCATTGCATATGATTACTAATAAAACAAAACTATCAGATAACAACATACAACCGTCTACATAAAGGTCTCTTCACAATGCGCTACTACAAAATGCCTGTTGACAAAACTTGTTCACTCATAAACCGCCGACGGTTTCAATCGACTAATGGCTGATGAATGCGATGACCTTGATGGACAGACAGACGTCAACAGCGGGGCGACAATACATATTGACCATAATCAAAAACTATGCACGATATGTTAAATTACGAAAAAAACCCTACCACTTATCACCAAAAACAGCCAAGAGCAACAAAAAAACACAACAACAACAACAGCATCTAGGCAAAGTTATAGCCAAAAACTGCTATGACTATAGGTACCGCTGCCACAACAACAACCGTAACAACAATGCTATCACCGCCAGTATAGTGCCAATTTCAACAATTTCAGAGTAAACAACAACTGAAACTGAGCGTTATCGAAAATCAAAATGTAAAACCAATATACATACGTCTACGAAACTCGATGTCTGCATGTCTAAAAAGGCTGATGAAAGCAGCAACAAAGCAAACATATGGAAAAAACTGAAATTAAAAAGCTTATGAACTTCTTTACGTCTGCGCGCAAGCGCACACAGTCAATGCGCACACTCAGCCAGTCAGCCAGTTAGCGCTGATGATGACCTATGTTAACACAATTTATGTTGGAGCCGTTCTTGTACACTACAACAGGTGTTAAATGGACTCAATGGGGTTTAATGATAGTCTTTACGGAATAGGGTTATAGGAAAATTACCTAAAGATTTATTTTACTTAAAGATTGTTTAATTAGTTCTAAACTAAGATATTTAAGGAACGTGAAATTTTTACAATTGGAAATGAAGTCAATTAAAGGAATAAAATATTTTAGTGCTATATGAAAAAATGTTGTCGAAAAATATCAGTTTGTTGTTCGGAAAACTTAACTTTAAACGTGCAATATAAATTCTTCAAAGTACATAAAATTTGAAGGAGAAGTAAAGCAATTTTATGAAAAATTAACTTAAAAAACTTAATTTCCCTTTACATCCCATAAACGAGCTTTTCGTGTTTATCGACGAATGCGCACTTCACCGTTTGAGAATCTTTTACTAGACATGCCGATCCACACGACACTCTATTCTAATTAAATAGTTATCCCGCCTCCAGTCATATAAATTTATCTCTAATTTCCAGCCTCATCTATGTTGTCGGCAGCAACTTCGCAGTATAATGTCGAGTCAACCGCATTCGTCGATAAACAGTAGGTGCCGTTTGTTGTAAATCTTAAGTAGAAAGAGGGTTAATTCACCTCTCTTATGGGTGTAAATAGAAATTAGGTTTTTTTTAAGTTTTTATTTTAAGATTAAGGAGAAGTTATGTTTTTAATGATTTGCTCTAAGACATGATCAGATATAAATGGTTTGCAGGGGTATGAAAAAACTTGATGGCAGGACAACAAATATTAAAAAAAACTGTAGTAAAAATGATTTTATAATAATTATACATATAAGAAAAATATAAAGTAAGATAAATAATAAATAATTTACAAAAAAATCAACAAGTAATAAAGTTTGAGGTGACTTACTAATACCCTTACCCTCATTAAAAACATAAAATTTGCACGTATAAAAATTTAGGGAGGTACCAGAATGGGCGTGACTGGAATTCCATTTTTTCTTCAAAACTTTATCCTGTTATGGCTTAACAAAATATTGAATTTGGGCACTATCCCGTTGGGTGTATTGATATTATTACTAGATTTCTACGTTGGTTGGAATGGTACATTTATATGGGAGGTACCAGAAGGTGAAGGTGGCTAGGCCTCAAATTTTTTTTTCCAAAACTTTATCCTGGTATGGCTTAACAAATAACAGAATTTGGACACGATCACGTTGGGTTGGATATTAGGTTTTTTTACTCTATTTCTAAAGTGGGCGGAATGATACATTTATACGGGAGGTACCGCGAAGGGGCGTGGCCATGTAGTCCATATGCAATACCGTAAGTAGTTTTGGGAAAATATTCACCTATGCATAGATTCAAAACTATTGGTAACATGTTTCAAAAGTTATCGTGCTCACCAGCCGGACGGACAGACAAGGGTAAGGGTATAAAAAAGACATTTATAAATCGTTGTGAGTATTGTTATGGGCAAATTAATAGAAACTAGTTAGAAAGTTCCAGTCGGGTAAACCGACTTACATATACCCTCACCCCAGTGAAAACATACAATTTTCTTAACACAATACTGAATTTGGCAATATCGCGTTGGTTGTATTGATATTATTACTCGATTTTTAAATTGGGTGGAATGGTACATTTCTATGAGAGGTATCAGAAGAAGCTTAGCTAAACTTCCAGTTTTTTTTTTCAAAATATCATTACAAAGTACCAAATTTGGAAACGATCGCGTTGGGTGTATTGATATTGTTAATCGAACATTTGTGTAGAAGGTACTATCAGGGGAGTGGCGAGACTTCCAGTTTTTTCTCCAAAAGTTTTTCCCGATATATTACGTTGAGTTTATTGATATTGTAGCCCACCTGCAATACCTTAAGTAGTTTTAGG
This sequence comes from Muscina levida, assembly GCA_964034835.1. Taxonomy (NCBI): domain Eukaryota; kingdom Metazoa; phylum Arthropoda; class Insecta; order Diptera; family Muscidae; genus Muscina; species Muscina levida. The sequence goes on from OZ035882.1 coordinate 74,676,836, forward strand.
AAAATATTGACCCATGTAAAATTTCAAAATAATTGGTTGCGTCTTTCGAAAGTTATAGTGCGTACCAACCGGACACCCAGACAGAGAGGGCGGACGTGGCTCAAACGACTTCAAAAGTTTTGAATCGAATTTCGTTCAAACTAGGATCTTAAGTGGATCCTTCTATGTTTTACACTTTTGGCTCGTATCAAATGTCATATACCCTCCTACACGTAGGCTGAGTGTAACTTACTTTTTCTGGAGTGAATCAAACCAATATCAAACGATAGCTTTTGACTGCAGTAACAAAACATTAACCCCAGTTTTGCTCCACTACGTCACAATTTTATTACAGTGTAGGAAATTATTTTTTTGGTCAAACGTCGAAACATGGAATATATAAAATCAAAAGTACATTTGCGATAGTTCATGTCTTCGGAGACCTATATCGTTTTGATATCTCCTCGGAACATTTTATCCCTATATTCTCTCCTCTAGCTCCCACCCCTATGGGATATTTTAGGCCCAATTTTGAAAAACAGCTTTAAATACTACTTTTGAGGGAGGTCAAGGATTAGAACCTTTGATAGAAATATTCTCGGGAAACTTTCATTAAGTGGCACCGGAGTCAAATAACCCGACGAGTCGAAGTTTACAAATTAACATCAAAATAAAATGTTACGAAGTGTATTTTAGAGCAAACAGTGTTTGGAGTGATCCAAACCAATATATCAAATGATAGCTTTTGACCTCACTACGTCACAATTTTTTGTTTGAAGTGGTTTGAAGTTAGATTTTTGTGACGTAGTAGAGCAAAAAGGTTTAGATACTGAGTGCAAATGCTACCGTTTAATATTGGTTCGGTTCTCTCTCAAAAAAGTGCACTCTTTGCTCAAAAATACGCTTATTATCATTTCGTTTTGATTTAACTTTGTAACATTTGCCTCGTACAGGTTATTTGTCTTCGGTGACTTAGTGAAATTTTCTGGAGAATATTTCTATCGAAGAATTTTACCTTTAATATAGGTCTCCAAATACATGAACTATCCCAAATATATTTCTACACATCATTTTTGATAATCTTTGATTCGACTTTTGCCCAAAAAAATCAAATTTCAAACCACTGCACAAACACATATATACGTGGTATGTAATCGGTGAGAAATGTAATGCTAACCAGATAGATATCTTTTTTGTCATGTAATGATGTTTCGCGACAAGAAAATTGTTGTTAGTATAAAGAAAGGAAAGTTAATTTGAAAGAGTATAATTCTTAAGAAATATCAACTACTATATTACAAGTTTATAGTTTTAATATATACATGATAAGAAATGCAAAACAAAAGACTTAGGCAACGAAATTTATGTCATAGGTACAATACGTATGAAACCAGTATGGAAACTTAATAGGAAACAAATTTAAGAACTATACAACCTCTTTTACAATGGTCTAAACATTTCTTACAAAAAAAGTCTACGTTATCCATAAGATAGTAGAGGTGAGTAAAATCCTAACATATGCTATAGAGTAATAGATGTTTGATAGTACATAAGGTAAGCTGGTAGAAAATTATAGACCCAATGTGAATTTATTGTTTAAAAAAGTATGAAGTGTGTAGAAAGAGTCTGATATTGATGCAAGAGAAAGACACAAATCCTTATAAAAACAGAAGACTTAAGAAACGAACTTTATACAATAGTAGAGTAATGTGCGCAAATGAAAGAAAGATGCAAATAAAATGAACTGTAACTTATTTTGTACTCTATTGTATATGTAATTGTAATGAAGAAAGACTAGGATTCTACGTGACATGTTTGGGATAAGAGAAATATCTTATGCTGATAAGTAACAGCTTATAGTTCATGGAGTAGAAAAGCATAAGAACCACTTGTATTAATTATTCTAAAGAAAACTAAAGCATCTAGAAGGAGCTTGAGTTTTAGGGAAATGAAACAAATAATAAACACACTATCTTATATATTAACAATCATGCAGAACAAAATAAATTTATACCACAGAGTAGAGAAATCAAATTAGTTGAGACGATTTATTGGGTGGGGATAAAATTATACAAAAATTTGTGTTCTTAAACAACATCAATTACACTATGCAACAATTTAAGGGTCATCGTCTCGGGGGTGAAAGTAATCTATAGTGAACGATAGCATTTGACATCAGTAACAAAACGATACAAAACGATTAACTTCATTTTGCTTCACTACGCCATAATTTTCTTTTCCAGTGGTTTGAAGTTTAATATTTTTAGTCGAAATTAGAATCAAAGAATATAAAAAATCATGTGTAAAAATACATTTGAGATAGTTCATGTTTTCGGAGACATATATTTAAATTTTGCGGGGAATATTTCCTTTCAACATTTTAAACCTCTAGTTCCCACCCGTATGGGAGATTTTAGGTCCAATTTTGAAAAGGGTTAGAATCTTCCATAAAAATATTCTCCGGAAATTTTCACTTAAAGTCAACATAGACATATAAACTCTATGTTTCAAAGGTTACAAAATAAAATCAAAATTAATTGTTAAAGAAATGTTAAGAATTTTAATTTTGACACTTTTTCGGGAGAAAACCAAACCAATATCAAACAATAGCATTTGACCTCAGTAACAAAGCCTTAAATTCCAATTTTCTTCACTACGTCACAATTTTTTTTTTTACATTTGTTTGAAGTTTTACTTTTTTGGTCAAAAGTCGAATCTAAATATATGAAAAATTATGTAAAAATATACATTTCGGATAGTTTATGACTTCGAAATTTTCAGGGGAATATTTCCTCGAAACATTTTAACCCTCTAGCTCCCACAAGTATGGGACATTTTTGGCCCAATTTTGAAAAACTGCTTAAAAGTCAGCTTTGGGGGTAGGTCAAGGGTTAGAATCTTCGTTATATATATTCTATGGAAAATTTCACTAAGAGTCACCAAAGACAAATAACTTCTAAGAGTCAAAGGATACAAAAAAAATCTAACTTTAAACCACTCTAAAAGAAAATTGTGACGTAGTGGAGCAAAATGGAGTTTATGATTTCGTTTAATTACTGAGGTCATTGATATTGGTTGAAAAATACACCTCTTAACATTTCATTTTGATTTTCCTTTGTCACCTTGGAGTCTTAGAGGTTATTTGTATTCGGCGACTGTTAGTGAAATTTTCTGGAAAATATTGTTATCGAAAATTTTAGCCCTTGACCTCCCTCCAACGCCCCTTTTAAGATGTTTTTCAAATTGGGCCTAAAATGTCCCATACGGCGGAGCTCGAGGGTTAAAATGTTCCGAGGAAATATTCCCCTGAAAATATTAATATAGGTCATCGAAGAATTAAATATTCAAAATGTATTTCTACACATGATTTTTCAAATTCTTTGATTCGACTTGTGACCAAAAAAATCAAAATTTCAAACCACGCTCTTGTTTGTTATTGTCGATCTGTTAGAAATATGAATATGTTTTTCTTTGTTCGGTTTGAGATCTGTTTTCTATTATCGCTAATAGAATTTGTTTTACAAGAGTTGTGTGAAATGTATTATGTTGACAGCTGGCAGGGCAGATAGCTATTTCGATGGTTGCCAAACCATCATCTTCAGTGCCGTTTGCTGTGACTTCTTCACTCATTATCATAACCTTAAGTGTTAACAGCTTCAAGCAATCAATGTGAAGCTCACACACACCGGTGCGAAAATGGTATCAACGAAGACCACAAGTCAACATAATACACACAAGCTCTTGTCTATGCTTTGTCCATCGGACAAAAATTGCATAGAATTGTTTTTGGCAACAAATGCCAACCCAGTGTAACTCCCGTGTATGCATGCTCTTGTTTGTTATTGTCGATCTGTTAGAAATATGAATATGTTTTTCATTGTTCGGTTTGAGATCTATCGCTAATAGAATTTGTTTTACAAAAAATATTTGTGTTTAAGGTTTTGTTACTGAGGTCAAATGCTATCGTTTGAAGTACGTACAACAACCCTCAAATTGTTGCATAGTGTAATAAACACTTTCTTATATATTAACAGTCATGCAGAACAAAATACAATAACTTTATACTATAGTGAGGCAATTTACAGGATGGGGGTAAATTTAGTTTATAAAATAAATTGTATTCTTACATAAAGCAGGAATTATTTAATTTAAAAGAATTTTCGTTAAATTACAGTATGTTACATATCTAAATCTCATTACTTTCAGTGAAACAAATGTGTTGTCCATTCACATTGCAACCGCAGTAGTTTTAAGTTCGACCACTTTTATTTTCCATTTTTAGATTTGAATTTAATCAAGGTTAGCAAAATTGTAATCAAATTTGACTTAAATTATTGTTTTTTGTTTATATTAAACAAATTTATATTTCGTAATATTATTTTATTATCATTAAAACCTTAATAGAGTATTTAATGGTCTCTGCCACCCACTGCTACATTATGTGTTTCCACTGTCGCTCCATTATGTTTGGTATACAGAAAACGTTAACATATCTCTGTTAAATATAACGCTACCAAGAAATTATGCAATTGCTATTTACTTTTTACTATTTTTTTCTGTTGTTTATTTTGTTTTTCTTTTCTCTTTTCATTTAGCCATTGATGATTGCTTTCTTCTGCCATAATGGATGAATGAACGAAAGTGCCTTCATGCATTTTATGATGTGTGTGTACAGTGGTGAGTAATTTTTAGTTAATTATAAACGATATCTAACTATTCATCTATCACGTTACACACTGCATTTGCAGTATTTTGTACAAACTAAAGACTCTTTTAAGTTCGTTAGTTGTTTTTTTCGATTTTTCCTCAACTTAAGTTTATAGTTTGAATGCTTGTCACACACATTTCGTTGGATGAGTTTTGTGCGGGTATGTGTTGTTTTTATAATTCTGTGGTATGAAGTATTTTTGTTAGTCACAAAACGTATGAAATAACATTGATATTGAAGGTAATTCAAATTTTTATTTTGTATATTTAATTCTTCATTTCTATGCTGTAAGTGTTTAAGCTTAGAACTGATATTGTCAGCTATTTTAAGATACTACAATTAGATTTGTGGTGATGCATGTTGAACTGGTTCTAAAGAACAAGTTTAATTTTGTAATTGTTAAATTTGTGCCACATGATTGGTTAGTTAGTATAGTATAGAAGTAGGAAAATTTTGTGAAACTGCTGCATGCGAAGCAATAAATAATATGTATGACTCATGACTTAAGGAAAAATGGAAAAACAACAGCTTGTCTAAGCTCTAAGATCTTACTTACACTAACAACTCTAAGACTACTTAGGACACATGTTGCATAAAATACAGATATTTGTTGATGTTATTAGTAAAATATATTTATTTGTAATTATTTATCATATACATAAATAAATATGGGGATACTTATATCAATATAAAATAGAACTGATATTGTTTCAACATTAGAAAAAAAAATACCGAAAAGTCAAAATTTTTTTTTAGCAAATAGGAATATTTCCTACAGTTAAACCGACTTACATATACTCTCACATTCGGCACAAGCATACATTTTGCAAGCATTATTTCTAAAATAGGCTTAATGGTACATTTGTATGGGATGTTTTAGAAGGGGAGTGACTGGACTTCCCATTGTTTCCTAAACTTTAAACTGTTAAAGCTTAACAAATTGCAGAACTTGGTCACGATCGCATGGGGTGTATTGCTATTATTACTCGATTTCTTATTCAAAGAAACCTAGGTTCTAATGTGACTCCTTCTATATGTTACACCTTTGGTTTGTTTGAAATGATATACACACCACTCTCCTAGGGTGAAGGTATTAAAAGTGTCTAGAACTTAAATCTTTCCGTTAAGAAAGTAATGATCTGCTTATGAGTTATTGCTGTATGATATTTTATAAGGTACTTTTGTGTTAATTTCTTATTTAAAAATGTATGATACATTTAATGAAGGAGTTTGATAATTAAGATAATGATAAACAACAAAAATGAAAAAAGTCATGCAGAATAAAAGACTTAAGAAACGAACTTTATCCCACTGAGTAGAGTATGCAAATTAGGGGAATAAGACGATTTATGGGGTGAGGGTTGATATTAGACTACAAGTATTTTAATTAACTTACACAGAAAAAAAAACTTTCGCCACATTTACGGTAATTAAAAAGAATTGTTGATTGTCCATATCGATTTCAACACAACAATTATAGTTATATCAATTTAACCCTTTAATGACGAGAGCGAAATAAAGGGAGTTTTTTAAAGATTTTGTCAAGACTACATATAAATTAGTAAAACAACAAATTTTACATAAAAAAGTAAGATGAAAAATTTTACTGGTGTTATGACGACTGTGACCATATGGTAACAGCTTTAAAACAGATAAATAAAAAGAATCAAGTACAAATTAATTCATGCAATAAGTTTTTATAATATTTGATATTCTTCTCAAATAACAAAAACTAAAATTCTTTAATATATCAGTCTTAAAATAACCAAAAAATATTCTTAATATGGAGTGACTTTTTTTATCCCTCCATATTGCTGTTTTGCTCACATGTGAAAAACACCTTTTTTAAATAAACCCCCACGCTCGCTACTGACGTTTGATCGCATAGCGGTAAATCAAGAATCAAAGATCAAAGCATGCTTTGATGAATTTAAGAAAGAAAATTCTTGACATTTTTTCTTATGTTTATTTTATTGCGTGCAATATCTAATGCTCTCAACGTTACCATATGGTAACAGTCGTCACAAATGGGTTAATGTGTTGTTAATATGATAAATTCATTATATAATCATTTTAAAAAAATAAATTTTCAACAATCAAGAAAAATATTACAACAAATTACAATATGCAGCAATCTGAGGGTCATTGTAATTGTCAATATCACGCAATAGTATTTGACCTGAGTAACAAAACTTTTAACTTCATTTTGCTCCACTATGGCACCATTTTTTGTCTACAGTGGTTTTAGATTTGATATTTTTGGTCAAAAGACGAATCAAAGAATATGAAAATTAATGGGTAAAAATACATGTGGGATAGTTTATGTCTGCGGAGACCTATATTAAAATTTTCCGGGAAATATTTTCTCGTTCATGTCTGCGGAGACCTATATTAAAATTTTCCGGGTAATATTTTCTCGCAACACCTTAACCCTCTAACTTCTATCTGTATGGGACATATTAGTCCTAATTTTGAAAAACTGCTTAGAAGTCAACGTTGGATAGGATGTTCTATATGGGTGGGACCTTGAGGGTTAAAATGTTCCGAGGAAATATTCCTTGGAAAATTTTAATATAGGTCTATGAAGTCATGAACTATTAAAATTGTATTTTTACACATGATTTTTCATATTTTTTTCCGACTTTGGACCACTAAAGTCAAACTTATAACCACTGTAAAAAAAATTATGACATAGTGGAACAAAATGGAGTCTATGGATTTGTTACTGAGGTTAAAAGCTATAAAGTGTGTTGCACTGTTTGCTCAAAAATAAAATTCATAACATTTCATTAACATTTAATTTTGATTTTATTGTGGAACCCTTTAATCATAAAAGTTATTTTTCTTCGGTGAATCTTAGATAAATTTTCGGACAATATTTTTATCGAAGATTCTAGTTCTTGAATTCCCTCCAAAGTTGACTTTTAAGTTTTTTTTCAATATTGGTTAAAATATTCAGAGCACATATTCACCGAAAAATTTTAATATTGGTATACGAAGACTTAAACTAACCCAAATGTGTTATTACATATATTTTTTCAAATTCTTTAAATCGAGTTTAAACCAAAAATATCAAATCTAGAAGAAAAATGGTGGCAAATGTTCCAAAATAAAATCACAAATCAATATCAAACGATTGCATTTGACCTCAGTAACAAAACCTTTTACTCAAATTTGCTCAACTATGTCACAATTTTTTTATTTGACAAATTATGTGCAAAAATACATTTCGGAATGTCTTCGGAGACCTTAATAGAAATTTTCAGGGGAATATTTCCTTGGAAGTTTCTAACCCCCTAGATCCCACGCGTATGGGACATTTTTGGCCCAATTTTGACAAACTGCTTAAAAGTCATCTTTCGAATAAGTCTTCGAAGACATGAACTATTCCAAATGTATAAGTTTTCATACATAAATTTTCATATTCTTTACTTCGAATCCGGCCGTGGCATAGAGGTTAGAACACGCGACTACCATGCGGGAGATCGCAGGTTCAAACATGGCTCCAGTCATCTTAAAAAAAAAAAATTGTTCTTTCATTGTCGGCACCCCTCGAATGTTGTTGACAGCAACTTCGCAGTATTAAGTGTCGAGTCAATCGGCGTGTCTAGTAAGAGCTACTCAAACAGTGACGTTCGCATTCGTCGATAAACAAGTAGGTGCCGTTAGTTGTGAATCTAAAAATAGAATGCGTGTTAATTCACAACAACGCGAGAAGCTATCCCATACCTCATTCATGGGGTGCAAAGGGAAATTAAGTTAAGTTACTTCGAATCTTGACCAAAAACACCAAATTTGAAACCACTGTAAAAAAAATAAATTGTGACGTAGTAGAGAAAACTCGAGTTTAAGGTTTTGTTACTGAGGTCAAATGATATAATTAATTTTGATTTTAACCTTTGACCCGTAGAGGTGATTTGTTTCGGTGACTCTTAGTGAAATTTTCCGGAAAATATATCTATCGAAAATTCTAACCCTTGACCACCCACTAAAGTTGAGCTAGAGGATTAAAATGTTGCGAGGAAATATAAACCGGAAAATTTGAATATAGGTCTCCGATGACTTGAACTATCCCAAATGTATTTTCAGACATGAGTTTCCATTTTTTTTGATTCGACTTTTGACCATAAAAAAAAACAAATTTCAAAACGCTATAAAAAAATTGTGATGTAGTAGAGCAAAATGGAGTTTAATCAGACTAACGGGACGATTAGCCGCCCTCGGTGTACTTTTTGTTATTTAACAAAGCCACATCTTTGCCAAGAAGCTGCTTATTATTGCCAAAATAGATTTCTTATCAGCGTCAAGTTCTAGTTCCTGTTACCTTTTTCACTAGCTTGTTGTAGGTAGCATCTCTTTGGGCACGGTCATGATATTCGCTAAATTTAACTTGTCATATCCAATAAAACAACTATCACTTGGTTTTGTTTATGCTACGTTAGCAGTATTTTCACTAGACACAGATTAAACTGAGAACTGCCCAATTGAAACCCCACACACACACACACTCTGTTAAGTTTAAAACGTTTAGTTGAAAATACAAAAATGTTATATTTCTAAGTTTAACTGAACAGTTGAGTTGAACTGACATGAAATACACACTTACGTAAAGCTTTAACTGACAGTTATAACTGTACTGTTGAAAGTGACAGTTAAAACTGTATGTAAGTGACCGGCTTTAGGTATTATACTGTCAAATATAAGTAGCTTATCTACACATTTTGTGAAAGTTGGAATACCGAAATATATAAATCAAATCTCTCCTGTACATCACTCCGAAGAATGAGCAGGTTTCAATATGTCTGTAAAATTACATATAAAAATTGGAATACCATCTAATGAACACGTTCTTGGTCTCCTTGAAAATAGTCGCCGATTATTTGTTAAAAGAACGATGGTGATCAAACTTATTCTAATATCCTAAAAAAAAACTTAATTTCCCTTTACACTCCCTGAATGAGTTATGGGATAGCTTCTCGCGTTGTAGTGAATTAACACGCTTTCTACTTATAGATTTACAACAAACAGCACCTACTTGTTAATCGACGAATGCGAACGTCTCTGTTTGAGAAACCTTTACTAGACATGCCGATTGACCCGACACTATACTGCGAAGTAGCTGTCGACAGCATCGAGGGAGCCAGCAATGAATTATAAATGTAGATGACTGAATACAGGAATCGAACCAAGATCTCCCACATGGTAGTCGCGTATTCCAACTATCATGCCACGGCCTGTCCTTATGCTAATATCGCATTTAAAAATCATATAAAAAGCTTTTCCACATACAAACTCGATACCATCTCTGAATAAATCAACCTATACTTGCACCTTTCGAGTATTTTCACTATTATTTTATTTATATTTTCGTTATGAAGCGATTACGATTAAACCATCATATGCACTATAGCATATATATCATACCATAGATATTTGAAACACCGTCTTCATATTTTCTAATAGAAAAGCTTTCAGCAAAGACTGATCAAAAAAATTCTTGGTGTATCTAAAATCCTTCTCTAGAGTAACACATACGTTACATTCTGGGCAAAAAAAAAAATAAAAGTTGGCATACATTAGATTACACCGCAATAATAATAATACAAATATCACTCAAGACTTCAAATCTTTAGTCATTGCTTGGTTCGACACTAACATTGACATACTATGACATACATGCAATTATCGATCAACTAAGGCATTCTAAATGTTTCTCTCACATGCGCTACATATCATATAAACTTTCAATACAAATTCAATACAAAAAACTTTAAGTATTACACTGCAAATTAAAAACAAAAACTTATGCAACCTTACCCAAATGAATTGATCCTCTTACAAGTAAAAACAGCTTAAGTTGCATATAATATTAACTCCACAAGACACCGATTAACACAAATGTAATCCATTGTCCAATGTATTCACAATTACAAAATACTTTCAAAATTGATATCAAATCGTTTAGCTTCGGTTTGCATTTTTTTGTATTGCTGTTAATTTGTTTTTTTTTTGGTTTTTTTTTGCCATAATGAACTATAAAACTAATATCACTGCGCCTTTATGAGACATTCACTTTTTCTCCATGCTTATTTTTTTTCGTAAATTAAGCAAAAATCTCCAAACAATGTACAATCATTGTAAGTCTTTTTTATGCAACGAATTTCAATATCATTCCCCCAAAGTAGTATGACTGGACCAAATGTGCCCCAAAAACAGGAAATGTTTTCTTAAGAGTTAAAATGTATTGAAATCATACCTCAGAATTGATGGGATTCAAATCGCTTTCGTTGTCATTGAACTGCAGGCTAACCAAAGATGCATCTTCCGCGCCCTCTGCAGCTCTCGCATAGCGTCCTGGCATGGCTATGCACATGTGGCACAAGCCCAAAGCCAATGCAAGACTTAAACTGCACTTGAGTGGTTGCATTTTGTTGTTTTTGTTTGTTGTATACTTTTCGCTATGGGGTATGGGGTGGGGGTTTCTTCTTGATCGCTCAAAAGTTAGCTCTTAGCTTTTGATTGTCGGTCTGTAATTCACCAGAAGCAAACTTAACTGTTGACTGTTCCTCTATTTCTAGGGGGGTTTCTTAACACGGCACAGAAACTTTTGTTAAAGGAAACTGAAAGCAAAACAGAAAATCAAAGGAAATTGTTAATAAAATGTTGTAAATATACGTTTTTGTTTTTTTTTTGTTGTTGTCTTGTTTTAAAAAGCTTCTATGTGGCAAATATATATAATATCGCTGTAAGTTTACGGGTTTCTTTTTTTGTCTGAATTTTTGTTTTTTGTATTGGCGAATATCATTACCAGAATCACAAACACGACTTGCTTAAATTTGGCAGGAGCAACTTTGGGTTAGCGGTGGTAGCAAAAATTTACGTTATTACTGCGTTCAGTAACTTTAAGCAAATGACTGCAGACATAGGTTTTGTCTGCGATTTAGCAGTGGCCAAAAATTGCGCTTACAACGGCCCACAGCCTGGTCGCACGCACACCATCACATAGCCATAACGCCTCACTTCAACACCTCACACCTTTACCATCAAACGCGACAGCTACCATAACCAGCCTGCCTCCCATAAACACCACTTGGCTGTTGCGCTCAGCTGGCCCAAAAGCACAAGGCAAACCGCCAATGAGCATAAAACATCATGACCAGCAGGGAGGGGGAGTGTGTAGCTGTTGATGTAGCACATTAAGAGTTTGTTAAACTTCCAGAAGCTCCCCTTGGCTTTTGACGCTGCTATTAGGGTTTGTTGTTGTTGCCTTAGACTTTGTCTTTGGCTTCTTGTTAATGCTATTGTTGTTGTTGTTGCTGCAAATCTGTGCTTAAGTTAGGTCACACAACAAGCACATTGCTGCTGGTGCTCATGCGCTTTTTGCGCATCTATAAGAGTGCTACAACTTTGGACGACTTGTAATCTTAAAGCCACTAAAAGAGTATAAGCTGCAAACCAGATCTCAGCTTAAGAGTCATCACTCTCTTGCTTAAGCAAACAAACAACAAATAACCAGAATGTCATTGGTAATCAATATGTTGGCTAAGCATAGCGTCTGTATTGGTGTCAGCTCTCTTGTGAATACCTCAACACTGGCGCTCACCCAAAATTTCACTCAAAATTGAGTGATTTTTAAAAATTACATTTCGAAAGCTTGCCATCACTATCTACCAATACCATTCAACACCTCCACCACACCACCACCAATACTACAAGATTCCTTGGTGTTGGTGTTGGAGCATTTTTCCATCAATTTGCATCTCTTTGGTTATGCACCAAAGTTGGTGTTGAGTTATCGCTACATATTAACGTTCGTACAACTTTCAATTTCAATTCATTTTCAACTTTTGGGTTGTGATTTCAACCTTTTTTGACCTCTTCCATCAGACTATCCGAAAAACGTCTTGTTGTAAAAACTTTAATTATGCGACATTAATAACTAAACTTGTTTTTATGCGGTCACTAATAAATCTGCTGTCATATTTGTTGCTTTATTGAAGATCTTATAAAAAAAATTGCATTCGATGTAAATGTTCTGAATGTAATTTTAACATGATCAATGCTCTTCTGTGGAGTAAAACATGCTGAGAATTCTAATAGTACCGATTAAATTTTATGTTCTTTTCAACACTGTTGTGGGTCTATACAAATGCTGTTTTTGATTCCAAATTTATTGGCCAGTGAGTCGTGGCATGTTTGGTATTAGTTTATTTCCCAATTGAAATGTGAAAAACGGTCCAGAATTTACCTACTCAAGATAATTTCTATAGGCATTCTAAGGGCATAGTACTCCTTTCTTAGCCTAATAGACGTAGCTTCGAGGAAGATTGATGGTAGGATTTCCACTTCTTTTATTTAAGCTTTTCCAGACAGCTTTGAATAGCTCCACATTTTAGTTGGTAATTTTGGATTCATGTAAATCATTCCTACAATTTTTTTGTAAATCTTACTTTAAGAGATAAAAAGGAGCAAATGTGATTCCATCGAAAAAGGCAAACGGCTAAAGCTACAGTCACATAAAGTGGGGTAACTACTTACCTTACGATGTAGTTGAGCGGTAAGAAATGATTTGGTTGAAATTCGCACTTTTAAGTTATATAGGTTTAAAGCAGCTACCAGTGTATGAGTAAATATTAACCTATGGAGTAATTGTGCGGTAAGAACAGATTTTACTAAAAAAAACTTAAAACTTAATTTCCCTTTGCACCCCATGAATGAGGTATGGGATAGCTTCTCGCGTTGTTGTGAATTAACACGCTTTCTATTTTTAGATTCACAACTAACGGCACCTACTTGTTTATCGACGAATGCGAACGTCACTGTTTGAGAAGCTCTTACTAGACACGACGATTGAATCGACGCTTAATACTGCGAAGTTGCTATCAACAACATTCGAGGGGAGCCGACAATGAAAGAAAATTGTATTTATTTTTTTCTTTTAAGATGACTGGAGCCAGGTTTGAACCTGCGATCTCCCGCATGGTAGTCGCGTGTTCTAACCACTATGCCACGGTCGGTCCCAGATTTTACTAAATTTGCTAAAATCAGTACAGAAATTTCATTCAAGTAAACTAAGTCATAAAACCCTTACCACATGTATGATATCCCAGTAAAAAATTTAAAAAAATCAATAGAGTCTGGATGGCAACTGAGGCAACTGATTACTACTCGATTACCGAATTCATTATTTTAACAAGGCATGAGACATAAGTGGGGAATTTTATAATTTGGCTCTTCCTGATTGTTATTTATTTGGGAATAACCTGAAGCTCTCTTTGGAGGTTCCCAAGCAGTTCCGAAAGATCACGTACTCTCCAGGCAATGCCACTGAACATCCGTCATGCTACCGTCGATGCGTCTTAGGAAGTAGGTAACAGAACTTACTGAAGCTCAACACAGAACCTCTCTTAGTGGCTTTGGCAGCCCCAAGAAACTAGGATCGGGCGCGGTAGTCCATCAGGTCACTCTCCTTAAACAAAACAATCGACGACAAATGTTGACGACCACCGCAAACGTTATAAGGACCTATCCAACTGGCGGATGTCCTCGACAAATACAAGGCTGACATCACCGCCATGCAGGAAAATAGATGGGCGGAACAGGGATGCACACGACGAAAGAACTGAGACATCTTTTGTAGTTGCCATACAGAAAGACAAGAATTAGGAATTTGGACACCTGGTCTTGCGGTTTAACCCTGTACACGCCCAGACAGAAGACAAAAAGGGTGACATTAAAAATTCATTTTATGATCGCCTGGTGGATATATATGACCGCTTCCCTGCACATGGCATTAAAATTGTTCTGGGCGATTTTAATACTTATAAAGGAAGGGAAGATGTTTCTGGTTCAGTAGTCCGAAAGTTCAGTCTACACAAAAACACCTCCGTTAACGGATTCAGACTGGTTAGTTTCGCGTCGGCAAGAAACATGGCTGTGAGTGGAACCAGATAAAGATATCTACAAGGCAACCTGGATATCCACCGATCAAAATACAAGAAATCAGTATGATGATGTGGTAATTGATGGAAGGCATGTCTCAAGCAGAGATAGTTATATTAATATAAGAAAAACAAACTGGCTGATCTTTAATAGGGTTCTAGAGAGCAAGTTACCCAGGTGTCCGGCCTCTATCGATGATAAGTCTACACTAAAGTGCACGGTTGAAATATTAACAAACATCTTAGCTGAGGCAAGGGAAAAATCCTGCAGCAGAACTGACAGGAAAGACAAAGCTAAGCCACATTGGTAGAATGCAGATATTGCGGCAAAACGCAGATAATGCAGGAAACTATTCAACAAGGCGAAAATAGATAGCGACATATAAGTCTTCAGTTAACTGTTTCATGAACCTGTTTATAGAGAATATAACTTTGGTCAGCTATAACTATGATACCTCCGACATACCGATTACTGAACATCGAATTCAATAGGGTATCAAAAGTTTCCACTCTGTTAAATCACCGGAAGCCGATGGAATTATTTCCGCCGATCTACGAACGAACATCGAAGTATTGACGCCCTGGCTTCTGACAATTTTCAAAGCCTGTCTAAAGCTGTGGCACATTCCAACGAGATGGACAACCTACGAAATTATGTTTATCCCTAAAGGGGGTAAGGCATTCCACACTAAAGCCAAGGATTTTAGACCAATAAGCCTATCTTCCTTCTTACTTATGACTATGGAGAGAAGAATTGATGCATATATCAGATCATCTCTTAAACCGGAGGTCCTATCCAAGGCTCAGCATGCCTACACGAAGGGTAAATTCACAGAAACTGCTTTACATTCGCTAACCAGTCTCATTGAAAGATCCCAGAACTACAAGGAATGCGCTCTCGCCGCCTTCCTGGATATTGAGGGAGCTTTTAATAATGTCAAACCTGAATCTGTAATTGACTCAATGGAACAACAGGAGATTAACCCAGTGGTCATCGCCATAGTTGATAAACTACTAAAATTTAGGATCCAGTCTAGGCGTGTCAAATATTCCAAGTTGGAGGTTCGCGGTACTCCACAAGGAGGAGTACTCTCCCCACTTCGATGAAATCTTAACGTCAATACTCTGCTGAGTACGATGAAAAAACGGGCTGCACAACCGTCGCATATCCGGATGACGTAGCACTAATTGTCACGGGCAAGTATCCTACACTTCTCTCTGAGCTTGTGGAATCTGTGCTGAAACTTCTTTTAAAATGGTTTCATGACTGTGGACTGGGTAAAACGGAACTGGTGTTATTCACAAGGAGATACAAAATCCCTCACTTTGCCAAACCCAGATTAAATGGAGTCGCACTTAAACTCTCTGATAGTGCCAAATACTTTGGGCATGTATTGAACATAAGACTGTATTGGAATCTGAACACTCAAACCAGGATTAGAAAAGCGGCCGGAAAAGGAAAAGGACCGTTCCTTTACTACTGCAAAAGGGCAATCGACCTCAATTGGGAAATTAGCCTCAAAAATGTGAATTGGTTATACGACTCAGTTATCCAACTCATCTTATTCTACGGATCAGCAGTCTGGTGGCCGGCGCTGATAGAGATATGAAAAGCTTGGTCATCGGACACTTCTAGTCAATACCTGTCTATCAGTAGGAACCTGTCTGTCAGTAGGACCCAAGGAAGCAGTGTTGAACGTGGCTGCCGAATTAACCTAACCTAACCATGTCTCAAGCGTTATGGACGTGCGTATGATGCGCGGTGGAAATATTGACTCTGACCACCACCTAGTTGCAGCCAAGGTACGCACACGTTTAAGTAGTGCTAAAAATGCTTCTAACCAAACACAAAGAAAGCTGCATACCACCGAGATAGTTAATGCATACTCTAACCAACTCTCTCAATTACTCCTAACAAATCCTCCCTTGTTCTGGTGTTCCGGACACACAGATGCTGCATATTGCGAATTCTATGAGCACTGCCGCATCGACCGTACTGAGTTATAAAAAACCACGCTCGGACAAGCCCTAGTACGATGATGAATGTCGCGAAATGGCTGAGGAAATGTATGCTGCATACAAGGTAAAATTGCAGCCAATGGCGACGCGAGCGGTGACGGAACATTATGAAAAGAAGAAGAAGTGTCGAAATAACACCAATCATAGATGACGGAGTAGATTGTCCATCACCGAGCCAAAACGAGATTGACTGGAATCTGAGAGTTCTATGTCCTGTGCGTAAGAAAGGCGATCCAATTGAATGTACCAACTATCGCGAGATCAGCCGTTTACCCATCGCATACAAGGTCCCATCTAGGGTGTTATGTGAAAGACTAAAGCCCGAACCTGGTTGGACCTTATCAGTGTGGCTGTAGATCTGGTAAACCCACGACCGACAAGATATTCAAACTAAGACAATTCCTGGAGAAGACCCAAGAAATGCAGATCGACACCTACCATCTGTTTATTGACTACAAAGCTGCATTTGACAGTCCGATACGACGGAAACTATTTGATGCTATGGCTGAGTTTGGTATCCTCGCGAAGCTAATACGACTTTGAGGGATGACACTGACTGATACGAAGTCTTCAGTGGAAATTGGCAATCTGACTGACCAATTTTCTACCAAGCATTTTCTAAACAAGACGATAGTCTCACTTGCGATGTCTTTAACATCGCAATTGAGATGATCATGCGGAAGGCTGCAGTAAACAAGAATGGTATCATCTTTAACAAAAGTCACATGCTGCTCGAGTATGACGCGTATGGGAGTCTTCGAATGAAAAATACTTCGCAAAATATATTTTCATCACCAAATGAACCAGAGCTGTATGAGCAGTACAACGACATCGACGTAGTAAAGACGGAATATGCTGACTTGAACATTTTGTACGAGTGAATGAAAATGTTCCAGCTCGAATGATCTTCGTCAATAGAATCGATGGGTGGCGTAGAAGGGGGCGACCAAGACTTCGGATGGACCAGGTGAAAGAGTTATCTAAACTTGATATAAAAAACTATCTACGGAGCGCAAAATACCGAAGCGCTTGGAATTCCTTTCTACGTGCGGCTACTGACAGATAGATTTATGTTGCTGCTGCCAATTAAGAAGAAGAAGAATAACAACAAATTAATGTGTTAAAGCTTAATCCCATATAGTTTTGGTCAAAAACAAATTTGTATTTATCATTATTCCTTACTGAAAATAGGTTATCTCGCCATTTACATAGGATGAGGGTATTTACAAATCAGTTATAATACTTCATATATATCTTCAACGAATCAAACTTTACTCCAAATTGTTTAGCACCATTGGTGTTTGCTCAAAATAATGGTATTTTTACTTTTATCCGCTAGAACAAAACTTACAATAGTAAAAAGTTCATAGCAAACTGATTAAACAAAACAAGCTAATGTTAGCCTTACATAAACATGAATGCTAAATTTCAAAACATAATGTCACAAATGTACATTTATTGACTAAATCGTATTATATTTTATCTAATGCTTAAATTATATTAAAGTTGATAGTTAATATTTAACAACTTAGGCGCATAGATAGCTATTGCAGGCCATGGCATCATAACACACCCTTTGACCATGTCTTAACACTTATCAAAATATTTTAATTCAATATATTAGCACTTGTGTACGCTATGAACTCATAACATGTCCCAATGTGGATAACTACTAATTGACCTCTTTAATCCCACCCAAAACAAAAGACTTAAGACACATGCGCATGCGTAAACCTAAAGTGGATGTGCAAAATTTCAAGTTCCGTTTTTCAAGCAACAACAAAATTTTTTGCATTTAAGCTTGTTTGCATGATATTTTCACATTTCGCTATTTTTGCATAGTGATCTGCGAATAGCATCTTACAACATCGATGCAATCGTCATACATAAATAAAAGCCCCCGCGCGCTACTTAAAAGACTAATACCGAACACAGAGGCATGAATGGATGGGATGGGCAAACAGACACACTTAGGCAAAAAAATAACAAAAAAAATCAAAATGTAGGTTATGGATACGAAATTGATTAACATGGCATTAATAATGAACTACAACTTTATTCCTATAAAACAAAATACCATTCCCCTACCCCTCTCCTGATATTCGATCACAACATAACATCGCCAGGTGAGATATGTGAACAACCAACAACAACTACAACGTCGGTCACAGTGGCAACAGCAAATTTAAAAGACAAAATAGTCATGAACCAAAAGAAGAAGGAAAAATATTGTAAAACCAAAAAAAAAACAGAGTAAAAGATATATATATTAAAACCGGTAATAGTCTCAAGGTCGTTAAGCAAATGAGTTAATTCGTCAGCGGCAATGAAATTGTAACAAACACATGATGATATATGTTTATAGTTCAAAACCTATACTACATGTGAATGTAAAACAAATCAAAAGACAAATAATACTATTTATAAACACAAACGCATTCACACTCACAGACGCTCTCACACAGCCGCATATGAACAGATAACCATTTATAATGTCTGGGGCCACAATAACGCATATACGAGTATGTAACATATCGTAGTACAATGCGGGAATTGATGACGCTAGCGATGGCGCTGATGTTGTTGATGGCAAAATACTGATGATGGCAATCAGCAACATCATTATCATTGTCATTAGCCATCAACTAAATATATATATATTTCTCAGACTTGGTTTTGTGGTGGTATCTCAATGGGACACAATGTAATGTGAGCATTTTAATATATATTAAAAGATTTAATAAAACAAAAATATCTGCAATTGTATCGGTACGAATGATAAGGAAGTACTTGGTAGTTAATTTTGTCATTCAAAAAGTTTATAATTTTTTCAAGGCAAATTTACATGTTAATTAAAGGTGATGCCTTTTTAAGTTATTTTACAAACCAGACAGAGAGTGATGGCATTTTTTGAACAATTGCTAAAATGGAAGATTTTTGTAGGACTAAAGAAAAATTCGTGATCGAGAAATGGGCAATGGTCATTCGTAAGTTTATTAAAATCATAATGCTGAAAACCTCTCACCTCTTTATGCATATGGGAAAGAAATACATAATATTAAGGGGAATAAAATATTCATTATCATTGTCAGTTTATGATGTTTGAACAAATAGTGTACACAAACATGAATTGTATCGCAAGGTGATGATGCTTCGGTGTTGCACAATTTGATAAGGAGGGCAATTCTCCATGGGCTTTTGAATAATTTGGCTTTCGAGCTAACGAAAGGATATTTTGAGGTAACATTAAGGACTTCCATTATTCTTCCTTCTGTAAGGGAATTAGTATTGAGACAACCGTTCATTACACATTACAACATTTCTCAGGTGATTAATTTGGGACTCAATTCTGAGAACTTCAAGTGAAAGTAGCTCCAAAAAGAAGAAGTGTTGCATCATTCGTTTTCTTAAGTAACATGCCATAATAATTTAATATCGATTTGAAGTCCCAGAATTGAGTCCCAAATTCATGTGTTGTATTGTGTTATTAAATAAATCGACCTAATGGATGGCCTTTATGTTTTCCATACATACATAACTTTGCACTTTGAATGAGTCCACATGTTTAATCTCAAATTTAAAATCATTGCTGTTAACTTGTGAAGATTATACGATGAGACATATGTGCGAATCGAATATTAAGTGTGAACTGTAAACAGTTTCATCATTAGCAATTTAATTAACATCTCACAATGCATCACGATGAACATTGTTGGTATACATCTGCTGACTAAAGCAAAATTCAAAGCGTAATACAATGATACTCTTTTCTTTAGTAATATTTCACAATTCGAGGGAGGGGATAGTGTTATATTTAATAAATTATAGTTGATTGACCGTCTACTATGAAACAAATTTGGCATCTTAAAATTCTCATATGGAATTTTCCAATATTTTTTTTATTTTTAAACTCCAAATTGATAACAACATCGTTGTGTAGCTTTTAAGTTGGATTCACCACTTCTGTTATTTAATTTAGTTCATAATATTTAAATTTTTCATTGATCAAATTTGGCTTAATTAATATTGTATACGGGGGTGGTTTGCTAACTACTGACTAGACCAGAGCATTCCATTTGTAAGTACAGGAAATACATATCTCCGATCCCATTAAGTTTAACAAAGTAAAAAGTAATATTCGTTAGTAGTCCCCTTCCAGGAGCGGTAGAGACCGAGGGAGTACTATAAAAGAGTGCACGATTTTTGAATTCGATACGAAACAACCCCTAATTTTATGTAGTTGGAAAAAAATTAGTGGTGGTCGGTCATACATTTCACTGCTCTAAGAACACTCTTGGGGCACTTAGAGCAGTGGAAGCAAATTTTATAATATTTGACATGTTCGGAAAAAATGTTAGGTGGGAAAAGACAGTGAAGCGCAGGAGCTTATATCATAAAAAAATTTTACAAATAAAAAAAATGTTATGGGGACCACCTTAAGGGTTTAAGGTAGAGAGTAGATATGTTTTGAGAAACTGTTGGAATTGCAAATATATTGGGGGTAGGTCATGCATTTGAATCCTTTTTAGGGCTGTTAGAGCGGTAGAAGCAAAATTTATAAGGGGGTGAAGATAGAAAAGTAGGTATGTTTGGGAAGAATGTTAGGGGGAAAATGACTGGGGGTCGGTCTTATATTTTTCCCCTCTAGGGGCAACTCCGGGGAAACTGCGGAGATCGATATGGATTTTTCCCCTTCCCCACCAACATTGACCAGGATGCGCTACTATTTGGGGTGGTTCGTATCCAAATCTTGTTATCTATACAACACTATTGCACCCCTAATGTGCATGTCATGGAGAATCCGTCCGCCATTCAATAGGTACTATACTACACAGGGTATCCTCTAGAGAGATAACAATAAGAAGTCGAAGTCTCTGTGGATTCTGTTGCAATTATTAAAAAATATATATTTTCACGGGCAGCATATCGTGTCCGATTTTTATTCCTAAGTCAACATTCAAATAAAGTTTACTTAACTTAACTTAATTTCCCTTTACACCCCATGAATGAGGTATGGGATAGCTTCTCGCGTTGTTGTGAATTAACACGCATTCTATTTTTAGATTCACAACTAACGGCATCTACTTGTTTATCGACGAATGCGAACGTCACTGTTTGAGAAGCTCTTACTAGACATGCCGATTGACTCGACACTAATACTGCGAAGTTGCTGTCGACAACATTCGAGGGGAGCCGACAATGAAAGACAAATTTATTTATTTTTTTTCTTTTAAGATGACTGGAGCCAGGAGTTGAACCTGTGATCTCCCGCATGGTAGTCGCGTGTTCTAACCACTATGCCACGACCGGTCCCAAAGTTTACCTTATGCTAAATTTTACTAAATTATACGAACTATCAACAAAGAAATATGGGGGTGAATGTGGTAATTTTGTACCGAAAAGGTACCCGCAAAGTTGTGGCAAAGTTTTTCGTTTTCTAAGGGTTTACAAGATAATTAAACAGGCCAAATGAAAATATCGTTTAGTTGTCGGTATAGAAGTTATTGGAAAAAATAAGAGAAATATACTTTTTTCACAAATAGGTTGTATAGAAGGTACCAGACGGGGTTGGCCTACATATTTCATATTTCTGAGTCAAATTTTCTTAAGCGTACTTTCAGAAAAAGATCTGTATGTTGAACTATAAGGGTGAAGTCGGTTATTTGTATAGTATGTATCAGAAGGGGTGTAGCAAAGGTTTCAGTTTTCTTAGGAGTTTGTCTACTATTAAAATATTTAGACTGGCCAAATTTAAACATCCTCCAGTGTCCTTTTAGAAGTTATGAGAATCATATATTTTTCCAAAAATGGGTTATTTTGTATGGGAGGTACCTGAAGGGGTAGGGATATTATGCCTATATGCAATCCCATAACTTAATTTTGGAAAAATTTAATATTGGTAAATTTTCTTAAGTATCAATGAAGGTTTACTGTCTACCAGCCAGTCAGACAAACCAACACCATCTTAAACAGTGCTGAAGCGAATTTGGACTTAAGATACTTGTCTCCTTAAATGCGTTACACTTTTTCTCGTATTAAATGATATATACCCTAATCCATAAGTGTTATGGTATAATCAAATGATACATATAACCAGTACAGAAATTTCAGTCAGGTAAACTGACTGATAAATACCATCACCCAATATAAGATATTGTTGAAGTCTTGAGTTATAAAATTACTTATGTATAATTTTTCCCCTGCTTGTGGTGCAAAATCGTCCAAAACTTTACTTATTTGTGTAGGAGATATAGGTGCCGGTTTGGAATTTATGTAAGAAATATTAATTTTTCAAAAAAAAGGTAATTTTGATAGGGAGTACCTAAAGGGGTGAACCGATACAGTCCTTATTCATTCCTGACTCAAATTTTCATACATACAACTTACAAAAAATTTGACTGATTTTAGTGTACTTACAAAAAAAGATATGTATGTAAGGCTATGAGGGTGAGTTCGGTCCTTTGTATGGGAGGTACCAGAAGGGGTGTGTCAAATAGTTAGGGTTTTCTGAGGTTTTGCCTCCTATCACAATATAAATTAACTGACTAATTGACATTACCCCTCAAATGTCCGTTTGGAAGTTAAGGGAGAAATATTAATTTTACAAAAATAGGTCTGTTTGTATGGGAGGTACCAGAAGGGGTGACCCGATATAGTCCATATTCACTCCTGATTCATGTTTTATAAGCGTACAAATTACGTATAATTTGACTGAATTCAGTGTACTTACCAAAAAGATATGTTTGTAACACAATGGAGTTCGGTCATTTGTATGGGAGGTACCAGAAGGGGTGTGTCAAATAGTTAGGTTTTCTGGGGTTTTGCCTCCTATAATAACATACATTAATCCACCAAATCCATTACCCCCCAAGAGTCCGTTTGGAAGTTATAGAAGAAATATTAATTTTCCAAAAATAGGTAATTTTGTATTGGAGGTACCAGAAGGCGTGAACCGATATTGTCAAAATTTGAGTAAATTCAGTTTACTTACAATAAAGATATGTATGTAAAACTATAATGGTCAATTAGGTCATTTGTATGGGAGGTACCAGAAGAGGTATGGCAAAGGTTTCGGTTTTCTTAGGGTTTGTCTACTTTTGCAAGATAAATAAACTGACCAAATTTAAATATCCTACGATCGTCCGTTTGGAAGTTATGAAAGAAATATAAATTATCCAAAAATTGGTAATTTTGTATGGGAGGTACCAGAAGAGGTGGGGCTATTTTGCCCATTTACAATCCCATAAGTTCGTTTTGAAAAATATTAATACTGGCAAATTTTCATACCGATCCGTTAAGGTTTACTCGAGTTATCCTGCTTACCAGCCATCCAGCCAGACAGACGGACATAGCTCAATCGTCTTAAAAAGCCGTGAAACGAATTTGGTCTTAAGATACTTTGGGTCTTACTCGTCTCCTTCAATGCGTTACACTTTTTTTCGTATCAAATGATATATACCCTCATCCCTAAGGGTGATAGTATAAAAAGAGAAATGTAATCCCTAAAATATTGACCTACACCATTAACGTTTTAAGGACTCTGATTTGAAAATATGCACCTGGAATGTTCGTACTCTCTGAAGAGATTATCTCTCTATTCTACTGGGGGATGTTCTTGAAGAATATGATGCCATTGTTATCAAAAAAAACTTGTATGGAGACCACATTAAGGGATGAAGAAAGAGTGTAGATATGATCTGAGAAACTGTTTGGGTTGATTCCTCTAGAGGCACCTGAAGGGCACTTAGAGCGGTGGGAGCAAATTTTATAAAAGTTTGATTTTTGTATGGGACCCCTCTTAGGGATCTTAGGGATATGGTAAATAGGTATGTGTGGGAATAATCTTAGCTGGGAAAAATGGCTGGGGTCCGGTCATGCATTTGAACCCTCTAGGGGCTATTCCAGGGCAATTGCGTGGGTTGCTGTGAAAAGTTTCTCGTTTAAAACTGGAGGCTCGATTTTGATTTAAGAGTCATGGTTTTTTCAGGGCAGTTAGAGCTGTGGAAGCAAATTTTATTATAATGTGATTTTTGTAATGTAGCCCTCCTAGGGGCGAAGAAGGAAGTAGGTATGTTTAGAAAAAATCTTGGGGGGAAAAAATTACCTCTAGGGCCGATTCCGGGATAGTTGCGCGGCTTGTTGTGGATTTTTTTTGCCAACAAGAAATATTTATCGATTTTGATTGTAGACCTATGGTTTCTTAGGCAAGTTTTCTTAGAATTCATCGTAGACCACGATAGTGAAACAGCATGGTCGAGAAAAAATTGGCCCACTCTAGGGTTCATGCTTCGACGGAACAGAAAATTGCAGAGCTCAAAGAAACATATGACCATAGCTTGGGGCACGACATTAAAATCATTCTAGGAGATTTCAATGCCAATTACCGACACATCGCCAAACGAAATCGACTGTTTTCTCTACAACAAGGAACATGGTACTAACCAGCATACAATTTGACCACAAAAACATCCACAAGGTAAAATGGATGTCTCCTGTTCAAGTAACGAGAAAGATATTAATGACGTAGTAATCGATGGAGGTACCAGGTACAGAGAAAGCTGGACAACTGCAAAACTGCAGACCACCGAAATAGCCAATGCCTATTTCCAACAACTCACTCAAGCATTTCGAGATGCCCCAAGTTCTGAAAATAGCCCAATGTATAGCCCATTCGATGGAAAATACTGCGCGGACCATATTTGGATGTGCAAAGCCATCACACGATAATACCTGGTACGATGACGAATGTCGTTAAGTCACCCGGTAAAAATATGCTGTATACAGGCCCAATGACAACGTAAGCAGTCCGGAAAAAGTAAAGGGAGAAAACACAAGAGCTGAAGCAGCGGAAGAGTGTGTGCGTAGAAGCTTACAAGAATAGAGGAGATGCTCGAAAGGTACATTGAACAGGTTTTTTCCTCCGGTAAAGAAACGGATGGTCATCTCGCTACTGACACTGAGAGCTTTTTGAGGATATGGAAATAATACTTCTGTAGCCCGTTGATGTTTGAACACTCGGTTATAGCAGACTCTGCAAATAGAGGTACAAGTTGCTTACACTGGTTGGAAATGAGCTTGCATGCACAATAACTCATAGAAAATAATTAGCTTCAGGCAAGCATGATCGAGGACGGGAATCTCAGTGTACTGTGTTCTTTATACAAATAAAGGGGTCGTAGTGAGTATAAAAATTACCGTGGAATATACTTCTTATAGATGGCATATAAGGTCATATCTAGCATATTTTGTGAACGCCTAAAGCCAGTTGCAAAAACCTGATTGGAAATCCACGAGGCAAAAAAATTTAAACTCCGTCAGATCATAGAGAAAACCCATGAGAAGCAAATTGTCGATAACAGAGCTACTTTCAGGCATCGACTATACCAAGGCATGTCTGAGTTTGGAATCACTGCGAACATAGTCCATCTCATCAGGTGTACCTTTAAGAACACCAAATTCTCTTTTAGGTTTGGCAAGGATCTTAATACGCCTTTCGATACGACGTGATGTCTTAAACCGACTGATAGTGTGTCGGAGCAGCAGTGAACATGTCTGACGCCCACACAATTATGATATTGACATAATCGGGCGGACGCTTTCTCGTCTTCGGAAAGGTAGTTAGCGAAAATGGCAGTAAATGAGGCAGAAAACGTACGATTGTTCTCCCGTTGAGGACGCAGCATGAACGTCGAGTTAGTGGATGAATTCGCCTATCCGGGTCCGCCATGGACAAATTGTATCAGCCTGTGAATAAAGCAGATAATAGTGCTAGCCAACATGTTTTAATTTGGGCCACGCGAACACTTCATAAACACCACCTTAACCCGAAACAGCAAAGTCAAACTAAACCAAGTACTAGTATGTTCTGTATGCCTATGAGTTTTGGGTGCTTATACCGGCGGATGTGAGAGAGTTAAGATACCCCGCAAAATATATGAACCCATTTCCGTTAACAGCAAGTTCAAAATTCAGATGAACCACGAGCTTTACGAGTAGTACCACGGCATTGTTGTGGTCAAGAGTATCAAAATACAACGATGACGCTAGCTAGGCCATGTCGAGAGGATGGATGAGAAAACTCCTTCATAAAAGGGCAGAGGGAGACCCTGACGCCGTTGAATGTAGCTGGTGGAGGAATCATACACTGTTTGGTTAAACGGGCTGTAGACGACGCGCACAAGATCGAAGCGAATGGATAGTTCATTTCGGTTTCTGACTTAGACACTATGTTATGAATATACTGTTAAGGGACATGACTCAAGGTAACAAATGTATTAGAACTTTAATAGTATTTTTTAAATGTTATTTTAATAATCATAATTGCAATTGAATGAATAAAACAACGTTATTAAATATATATTTTTATGTTTTTTTTCAAATATTTCCAATCTCCAAAAATACTTAGTTTAGGTTATATTAAATTGGTTGATATCTATTTAAACCCCATAGCCGTATTTAATAGCAGCTACACATTTACCCATATTTTCTATTTTATGGCAACCAGGTAGTTGTAAGACAACCCTCATTTATGCTACAGCTACCGATTTGCATTTAAGTAATAAAGATCTATAAAACTGATTTGTTTTCGTAACTCATTAATAAACAAATATTGTTCCAGGTCATATTTTATTTCTTGATCTCTTTGTGGTTTTGTCGGCTAGACTGTTGTTGGCTTCAACTATTGAGGATGAAGATGGCCGGATCTATCGTGGCGATTGTACAATTTTATGATGTTTTTTGCTTAACGCATCGAATAATACATTTGCAAATTAGTTAATATTGATTTTTATGTTATCAATAAACTATGGGTATTTCACGATAATTGCTGTTCATCACAAAAGCCACATGGGAGACCTTGAAATACAAAATGATCTTATTTTTCAAATAAACAAGTAATAAAATCGAAATGTTTTAAATGTCATTACGGCATTTTTTCAATGGAATATGTATTTCAAATTCGAATCATATCTGTCATTACATTAGACAGTACAACATTTTTCAGCTCATTGATTTGGGACTCAATTATGAGAACTGCACGTGAAAGTAGCCCCAAATAGAAGAATTTCTGCATCATTCGTTTTGTCAAGTTACATGCAATAAAAATTTAATATCGATTTAAAGTTAGTAAGTATCGTATAGGGGAATTTGTCGCGTTAAAGGCTCTTTTGTTTGACATAACTCGAGAACCACTAGTATAATTTAGCTACAACATATTTAAAAAATTACTTACATTACTTATTTAAAAACTTTCAAGGTAGAACCTGTTTAGGATTTTGTTGTCTTTAACTTAAGTGGTTATATATGAAGGTCGGGTAAGTGATACCCAAAATATAACCAAAATCAGAAGCGCACATCCAAAAATTTAAAAAAAAAATTTCAAAAATTTTTATAAAAAAACGGCACCTAAGGAAATTTTTTAAAAATCATTTCGTATTAAGGAGGTCAAAATCTATGGAAAAAGTGTTTTGAAATCTTGTTTACAAAAAATTGTTGTGCTGTGTAATTTTATAGTGAAAACATCATAAAAAATAGCCCTTTTTCCCATATTTTCATGCACTGGATGCAATTTTTTTGGTTCGGTCTGTTTGAAGCTTTTTTTGCTTTGGTTTAGATCTACAACTTTGCCGAAGACAAAAAGAAAAAATTCCGAACGGTTTATGAAATATGGACTCCGTAAAAATGGTCCTTTTTTCAAAAATCGTGTTGGGGTGGAAATATTGGAGTGTCCATAAAAAAAATGTTTCGATGTAATGGGGCCAAGTCCTTTGGGGATTTTTTTAGTTTCGATATACACTTCAACCAGTACAGAAATTTCAGTCAGATAAACTGACTGATAAATACCATCACCCACTATAAGATATTGTGTAATTTTGAGTTGTTGAAATTAACTGATTTGATATTAAAATTACTTATGTATTATTAGGTATATGCTTGCTTTGGAGTGTAAACGGTTGTAGCTAAGACTTTCGGAACATAATACCAATGGTCTAAAGACATGTAGCAAAACCGTAAAAGTTTGACTTATTTGTTTACGAGGTATCGTTAGGGGCAGCTCAAAGTGTCCGAAGATTTTTGTAAATTAACGTTCAATTTCTAAAAATAGGGAGGTACCAGAAGAAGTCAACCGATAAAGTCCCTATTCATTAAGGAGTCAAATTTTCATGAGCGTACTTAAAAAACTTAAAAAAAAAAACTTAATTTCCCTTTGCACCCCATGAATGAGGTATGGGATAGCTTCTCGCGTTGTTGTGAATTAACACGCTTTCTATTTTTAGATTCACAACTAACGGCACCTACTTATTTATCGACGAATGCGAACGTCACTGTTTTGAGAAGCTCTTACTAGACACGACGATTGAATCGACGCTTAATACTGCGAAGTTGCTGTCAAACAACATTCGAGGGGAGCCGACAATGAAAGAAAATTTTATTTATTTTTTCTTTTAAGATGACTGGAGCCAGGTTTGAACCTGCGATCTCCCGCATGGTAGTCGCGTGTTCTAACCACTATGCCACGGCCGGTCATGAGCGTACAACGTACGCAAATTCTGGCTGAATCAGTGTGCTTGTAAGAAAGATATGTATGTAATCCTATGGGGTTAAATTCGGTCATTTGTATGGTAGGTACCAGAAGGGGTGTGTCAAATTGTTAGATTTTTTGAGGTTATGCCTCCTATTACAAGACAAATTAACTGACTAAATCTGATTGTTCCCCAGGTGCCGGTTTGGAAGTTATGGGGAAATATTATTGTTCCAAAAATAGGTAATTTTGTATGGGATGTACCGCAAGGCGTAAATCGATATAGTCCATGTTCATTCCTAAATCTAATTTTCATAAGCGCACTTCATACGCAAAATTTGAGTGATCTCAGTTTACTTACAAAAAAGTTATGTATGTAAAACTATAAGGGTCAATTCGGTCATTTGTATGGGAGGTACCAGAAGGGGTGTGTCAAATAGTTAGGCTCTCTGATGTTTCGCCTCCTATCACAACATTAATTTATCGACCAATTTTCATAACCCCCCAAGTGTCCCTTTGGAAGTTATGGGAGAAATATTAATTTTCCAAAAATAGGTCATTTTGTATGGGAGGTACCAGAAGGCGTGAACCGATATGGTCCATATTCATAACTGAGTTTAATTTTCATAAGCGAACATCATATGCAAAAATTGAGTGAATTCAGTTTACTTACAAAAAAGATATGTATGTAAAACTATAAGGGTCAATTCGGTAATTTGTATGGGAGGTACCAGAAGGGGTGTGGCGAAGGTTTCGGCTTTCTTAGAGTTTGTCTACTATTGCAAGATAAATAATCTCACCAAATTTAGATATCCTCCGATGGTCTGTTTGACAGTTATGGAAGAAATATTAATTCTCCAAAAATAGGTAATTTTGTATGGGAGGTACCAGAAGGGGTGCGTCTATTCTACCCATTTACAATCCCATAAGTTCGTTTCGAAAAATATTAATACTGGTAAATTTTCATACCGATCCGTTAAGGTTTACTCGAGTTATTCTGCTGACCAGCCATCCAGCCAGCCAGCCAGACAGACGGACATAGCTCATTCTTCTTAAAAAGTTCTGAAACGAATTTGGTCTTAAGATACTTGGGGTCTTACTCGTCTCCTTTAATGCGTTACACTTTTTTTCGTATCAAATGATATATACCCTCATCCCTAAGGGTGATGGTATAAAAATAGCTGGGTACCAAGGTGGCACCAGAAGATGACCTTAGAAATGTTGCACTGTGTATTTATATTTGTTTTAATGCTTAAGAAAACCACAGTGTCAATCTTACACATTCATAGGCAGCTGGCATTCGATTATAAAATTTGAAAAAAAAACAAAAATTTCTCTGTCTATTAGTCTATCATAAAAGTCAACTATGATTTGCAATTTTCAGTCTCAAAAATATTAAACAATTTATTGTCAATGCAATAAATTCTACATCGTTTAGCAATATTTCGATTCTTAATATGACACTTTGACAACAGCAATAAAAAGCCTAGACAATAGTATAATTTTAAAGTCCAACAACCGAACATAGGTTGTTTGTATTGAAATAATATTTATTTGAAACATTAAATTATTATGTTTAAATGGTTAAAGTATCAGCAGCCGTTTAAAGTACACTGCACAGAACGTTCAAGGAATGTTCTCCTATAAAAGTTCATATTGTTAATGTTCTAATGTTTGTTACAAAAATTAATGTGGTATTCGACGCAAGTCTTAACTTAAGAAAATGTTCTCCAACATTTTGTTAATAGCGCTGGGGTGTGATTTCATTTAATGCGTACAAGTTACAGCCTCTTTTTGTATAGACATTAACGACACGTGACCTTT
Source organism: Muscina levida (assembly GCA_964034835.1). Taxonomy (NCBI): domain Eukaryota; kingdom Metazoa; phylum Arthropoda; class Insecta; order Diptera; family Muscidae; genus Muscina; species Muscina levida. The sequence continues at coordinate 74,707,827 of OZ035882.1, forward strand.
AATGTTTGTTGGATTTATATTAGAAATAGAAGTTCACAGAATTACACTGAAGCAAACAACAAATGAAATTACAATGGAAAAAAATCTGTAGACAGTAATTATAGGCTGTTGTTGTATACAAGGTATTTATGTTTTTAATGTTTTATCGTTTTATAATTTTTATTAAATAATCGTTTGAACATTTTTCTTTGGTAGTAGTTATTACTTTCGGTGTAAATTCTTTACAGACATGTATTAACCACCTTGACGATATAGTTCTTCATAATAAATACAAAACAACAACAGTGTTTAATATTTTGTAATATCTGCCCAAACTTGTTTTATTTTTATTATAGTCAGTCGTTTTGATCTTTGTGCGTAAGACTCGTAAACAAAAGATTGAATGAAAAAATAAATAATCTTGACATCTAACCTGTAGTTGAAATTTAAAAATATTCACTTAGTACATCGATATCGATTAAGTATTTATGGCATGATTTTTTTTATTGAAAGTTCAATGCGCTTCGTATAACTTCTAAGTGAACTTTGGAGCATCATGGAGATTGCAATTTGTATGGGAGGTGGAAATAGTTTTAGACCGATCTTACTCATCTTAGAACTCTTAGAATAGAGTAGCTTGCGTACAAAATTTAAGCTCGGTAGATCTTAAACTACGGCCGTAATCGTAAGTAAAACCCCAATAAGGGGGAGTTTGTATGGGAGGTGGGAGTAATATTTGACCGATATTGCTCATCTTTGAACTTAACATCCGCTTTAAGGATAAAACTTTGCATTCCAAATTTCAGCTCGAAATCTCTTAAACGATTGTTTTCATCCTGGGGACAGACAGACTAACACCCCCAAAAAGAGACATTTTGTATGGGATGTTGGAGTAGTTTTTGACCGATCTCAAATTGTACTTGGAGGATATAAGATTGCATTCTAAAATTCAGCTCGATATCTTATGAACTATTGCGGAGACGAACAGACAGTCACCTTTAAATCGACTCTGATTTCGATGCTGATCATTAATATATGTATTTTGTCACACCTATCACGCCTTCTTATGGGCGTTACAAAAGGAAGAACAAAATAAATATAAGTACACTCCGTTAGTGCGCGCATTGAAATGTATAAAAATAAGGTCCATGTTGTCCACGGAGAATATCAGAATTCTATATAAGATCGATTGCACAAAATCGTGTCCGATGGGGGACGGCTGTAACTCACACCCTATGTTCCAATGGGAGTTAGGGAGTTAGGACGAGACGGGGATGCACGCGACGAAAGAACTATGACAACTTTTACAGATAAATTGCAGATAACTACGACTATGGGTGTGGATTCAAACTTGATAGGAGTCTTAGATATTCGATCTCGCTGTTAAACCCCGTAAGTGACCGAATAGCCACTATATGCATCAAGGCGAGGATAAAAAAGATAGAGGATGTTCTGGCAACACCTCCAAATGTATTCAGACTGGCTAGCTGCACGATGGCAAAAACATTGTAATGAGTAAAACCAGATAACCGGTTTTTAAAGGTTTTTAAAATCCACAACAATCCCCGAAACTGCTCTGGAATCGCCCCTCATTTTCCCTCTTAACATTTTTTTCGAACATACCTGACCCCAATCTTCATACCCTAAGAGGGTTTTCTATTATAAGCAAATTTTATAAAAATTAGGGTTTTTTATGGGAACCTCCTTAGGGGGTTAAGATGGGGAGTTGGTATGTTTGGGAAAAATCATAGGAGAGATTAAACGACGTAGATTAGCAATCCTAAAGTGATGGGTTCGATTCCTGACCGGGGCACTGATCAAATCAACATCGATGAAAAACACTTTCCCAATACTAAACGTAAAACTGCTAGACTGCGCAAGGACCTAGGAAATAATTCATTATCAAAAACGAGCTGGCGCCATCTCTCGGAGGAAACTAGCGGTTAAACCTCAAAACAACATCAATCAATCCCTTGACACAAACCTAGTATCTACATAATAAAACTAAAACAGAGTTGCCAAATGATCGTACGATAATCGATTAAATAGCATTTAATAGACATACAGAATGATTTAGTATTATACTTCCTCCAGCTGTTACAACAATAAAAACAACCATATTTGGGTATGAAAGCACACGTTCAGACAATTTTTGGTACGTTGAAGATTGTCTGAGTAGTGCATACAGGACAACACTGCAGCCAATTGTAACATATGCTCTGAGGAAACGCTTAAAGGGGAAGTGGAAAGACTCGAAACGGATTTTTCTCAGGTAAAGCGTATATGCAAAAAAAGAGAGGATATCGAAAAGATCACGATATAGGTGTTCTGAAACTTTTATCAAAAGTTGAAATGTAAAGTTTATGGAGGAGGGATGACCACTAGTAAGTAAAGAGATAAAGATATGGTTGAGGACACGCAAAGTTTGCTGCAAATTAGGTGGTAACATTGTTGCACTGTTTTGTGCTTTCAGGCCTTAGTATTCATAGTTGGACATGTTATCTACTCGGCCATCACAAGTTATAGTTTTTGTACGACAAATGTTCAACATATGGCTTTCGTAAACAAAAACATCCGCGTTTCCTTCCCATAAGAGGCCTGATTGGAGAAGTGAAGAGTGCACGGCTATGAGGTCAAATCTGCCTTCTGCTAAAAGGCCTGTCAATAGGTCTGTAGAAGGCAAGATGGTTTGCATGCCTTTTAAGGCCAGTTTTAAGAAGGAAAAGAAACATGTTTGCCGCATCTTTTCTAACCCTAGTAAGAAGACTCATTGCAGGTCTCATTTTGGAAGAGAGTTGTGCATGTCTATGGAATTTTTTGTAAGTAACACAAAAGGGCAGTTCATATGCCAGTTTCAAGAAGGGAACGAAGCATGTTTGCCAGATCTTCTCTCACCCCAGTAAGTGGCCTCATTGCAGGGCTCATTTAAGAGGCTAAATGTGTATGTGTATAGAATTTGTTGTTGTATGTATATGACTGGTAAAAGAAAGCGTACTTGAAGTCAAATGACATATTTGCAGGCCTTTTTTTTACAATGCATCGGCAATTTCGCTGCTGGGTAAGAAATAGAAAATCTAGGGATACCCATTAAGCTTATGAATGCAGTTATGAATGCTTACAACCACGATTTAGTTAATAGAATGCAATCTGAGTGTTTTATGTCCTGGTCTCAACAAAGGCGATGCAAGTGTGTGTACCAACTATAGCGAGATCACCATTTCACCCATCGTAAACAAGATCCTGTCGAGAGTGTTATGTAAAGAACTAAATCTCTTGTTAGCAACTTCATTGTTCCAAAGCAGTGTGGCTTTAGACCTGGTAAATCCACGTCCGTGCACATATTCACGCTACGACTAACCCTGTAGAAGACCCACGAAGGCAGTTCGACACCTTCCATCTGTTTATCGACTACAATGCAATACGTTAAAACTATTCAATGCAACGTTTGAGTTTGATATCCCCGAAGCTGATACGACTGTGTTGGATACAACTGACCGTCACCAAGCCTTCAGTAAAAATAGGCAAAAATCTGACTGAACCATTTTCTACCAAACGAGGCTTCAGACAAGGCGAGGCTGCAGTAAACACGACTGATTTTGATTTTGTCTACCTATGCTTCACCGTAAACAAAAATAGTAATGTCAGCATTGAAAACAATAGACAAACATTGATCGGAAATCGCTGCTATCATGCGCTTAGGAAGCTTTCTCGACGAACAAAGATTTAACTCTATCAGATACTGATACTACCTGTCTTGATCTACAGAGCAGAATCCCGGGTAATGACAGAAGTGGATCAATCTATTCTAAGTGTCTTTGTTAGAAAAATACTTTGCAAAACATCTTGACCAATCACCTTAAACGGCGAGTACCGTCGTCAATTGAGCCATAGGCTGTATGCGCTGTATAACGACATCGAATACGCCGAATGCGTCGGCTTTGTAATGTTGTACGAATGGATGAAAATGATCCAGCTCTAAAATTCTTTAGCAGTAAAATTGATTAGCGGTTCAGGAGGATTGACGAAAACTTTATTGAATATACTATGTTTAGGAGTTATTATCCTAAATTAGCGTGACCAACTATAAAAAAATGAAAGTGTAAACTTTTACTTAAAAAAAAATTTAATAAATTAATGGTGCAGAGGTAGACTCGAGACCGACCGTGGCAAGATGGTTAGAACATGCGACAAGCATAGCATTTATTTGAATCGTCGGTATTGAATTCAAGAGTTTAGCTCTGACTACAACTGTAAACTTTAGTTACCTTCTACATATCATAACCCAACACATAATGAGCTACTCAAATAGATCATCATATCAAAGTCCACACATTCAACGATCCTGTCATATCAATTAAAAGATTAACTAAATTAGATTGGGATTTTTGTTCGCAAATTTAAATTATATGTATGCATTTATATGATAACACGTAGACACAGCAACTATCGAAGACAATGTGCAAATTTCACACGTCCATTAAAAATAGCAATTATCAGCAATTACCTGCGATTGCATGAAATCATAAAGAGTTTTGCTTTTATTTTTGTATGCTGTTTATTTCTGGCGCAGAATCTACTGTCTCGCTGTCCGCTCAGATGCACAGATATCCTTGACTTGACAAACAGCCAACATTCGTTTAAAACATTGTGTGTGTGTTCGCATTGTTTAATCATGCTAAAATAAAAATAATTGGAACTATAAGTACAAATTTCAGTGGACTCATTTGTTTGCTTTTGGTTTCAATTCAAAAGTTCAAAATGTACAAAGAAACTCCAATAAAATAGTTAAATAATAATTGTGTGGACTACAAGGGTCATCGTAAAAATGTTTTAAATACAAACACGAGTGTTTTTTTTTCATTATTTTGCCAAAAGCATTAATAGCTAAGCGAATTATCGTTATATGTACTATATATTTGATCGTTATACTGATCCGCCTGACTTTGAATAAATAAACATAAAGTTGATGCTGTAAACTGCTCACAAACATAATTGTTTTAATGTCATCAATTAAATGGCGTCATAAATTGTTAAGGTCGCCGACAATAGAATTGATAAAAAAAAATAATTGAATAATTAGAATAATATACAACTAATTGCTAAACTAGAAATGTTTGCGGTTTTCGTTCATCGAATATGTATACTTTAGATGGAAAAAACCTATTGTGGTTTAGAGTTTAAGTTTGTGAATGAGAATAAGTAATTAAAAAACTTTATTAAACACAAATTAATGATAAGATTTTTGGGATTTCCTTAAGTACTCACGATGGGTCGGTTGACCACAATGACTACTGTTTGACATTACAGCAATTCCTTTACATGGTAAAAAAATATATTCTATATTTGTCATTGTACAATTATTCAATGAATTTAATTGAAAATTATTAAAGAAAATTTTTAAAATATAAAAATATAAATATATAAAAATATAAAAATATAACCCCCCCGGGAATTGGCACCTTGATGTGGTGGGGGGGCTGAGTAACTGCAAGGAGTTTTGGGGCGATGCCAGTGATACTTTTTGTATCGGCAGGGACACCCATACTGGTAAGGCCCAAAATGAGCAGCGAAACCAGGATCAATTCACAACCTAGAAGGAAAACTATAAACCAACCCATAAATGGAGAGAAGACTTAGAAATAGAATTGTTCAACTGTCGCCATCCGGGGGCGCCCGGGCGAACTCTGGAGCTACCGCTGGAGGGAGCAGCATACGAGCCGGTAGTGGTGGAGCAGTTCAGCAGACGTTGCCCACCGGGGTAACCCGAACCAACCATAGTCTGCAAATTCACAATGACATAACGTCAGCGAGACCCGAACCCGCTCCTACTGTTTCGAGGGTTTCATTACCTTCGACCACAAGAGCAGGCCTACCTAGACAGCGCATAAGATGGACTAATGAAATGAATAAGGATATTATGCGTTGTCATTATAAAGCCACTAGATGTGGAAACAATCTAATAGGTTACCGAAATAGACAATATATATATTTCATTTCCCTATATGAACACCTACAAGATCGGCTGAATGAGCAAAGCATAGCAACCAGGGTTAGAAACATTACAATCAACCATATGATATCTCAGGTTGAACTGATGGAAATATCAAGAGAGGTACAGGAGGAAATAAGATCATCCAATCGAATAAGCTTGATGAGGTCTTCAATGAGTGGAAACATTTTGGGGTTAAGCCAAGCTCCTAATAGTGATGCAGAGAGAAGTGCCCAAAATAGTGCAGCATTGTCCCACCAAGCAGAAATTCAGAACCAAGCAGTAGGCAACGATGTCCAAGTTACAGGATCCTTAAATCGTCAAGAAGATATACAATTCCAAACAATTCTAGACAAATTCGAGGAAACCATTTTAGAATACGGAATGCTGGATCCCATTTGTAGACCCCAAATACCGAAAATCCAGATTAATGGAAAGGTAAAAAACAACTTGGTACATATTAACAATATCTTGGATAATCTCCTAAGCGAACATGATACCTTTGAATCTGTTCACAGCGCAATATATTGTGCAGCATTAACTGTGTGCAAAATGTGTGGCGTGAGAATCGAAGTGGCCAATAATGGCAATCGGAGCAGATGCATCAAACCGCCTTGGCAAAGACGCCTTGAAAGCAGAAAAACCAGACTGCGAGCGGAAATTGGACGTCTGACACAATATAAACGAGGGATCCGTTCACAACATCTAGTTCGAAAGGTCAGTCGTATTTTAGGATCAGAAGCTATGGATGTATTAACACCCAGAACCCTTGATGATATAATAGACCGTAAAACGCAGATATTACAGGCAGTCAGTAGTAGACTACGACGATACCTGACTAGCAAGATAAGACGAAATGAGAATCGGCTTTTTAAGTTCAACCAGAAAAAATTTTATCGGGAACTCGAGAAACGAAACCAAGATCAGGCCAATAACTTACCGACTCCAGGTCAGGACGATTTAGAATCGTTTTGGGGAGGATTGTGGGAATCAGCTCCTACATATACCGAAAACCTAATATGGAATGAAATGATGAGTACAGAACGTATGCAATCTAGTTCCATCACTGAATCGGACCTGCGAACGGCTTTACGCAAAACGAAAAATTGGAAAGCACCAGGAGTTGACGGAGTACAAAATTTTTGGCTGAAACATCTTATTAGCACTCACCCATATCTGATACTACATCTGAATAAGATACTGAGTGGGGAATCGACAATGCCATCCTTTTTAACATCTGGGATAACTTATCTTCTGCATAAAAACGGTGATACAGATAACCCTGAAAACTATCGCCCTATTACTTGTTTACCAACTTTGTATAAACTACTAACTAGTATCATATCTGATAAAATTTACCACCATTGTACTACAAACAACTTACTACCATTAGAGCAAAGGGATGTGCAAGAAATTCAAGAGGCTGCAAGGAATTGGTTACAATCGATGCTATAATCACAAGAAATTCTATTTGCCACCAACGAAACTTAAGTGTTGCTTATATTGATTATAGAAAAGCGTTCGATAGCGTACCCCACCCATACCTAATCCAAACACTCAAAAACAACGGAGTGGACGAAAAAATAGTTTCTTTTTTCGAAAGGATTATGCCAACATGGTGGACGAAAATCATTCTTAACGGGATAACTACCAGGGAAATTAAAATAAAAAGAGGGATTTTCCAGGGAGATACATTTAGCCCGTTGTGGTTTTGTCTAAGCCTTTCACCTCTGAGCACAGCATTGAACAACTCCCCTAATGGATATCGCATAAAATATCAACAGCGACAGTCCGCGGTCACCCACCTTCTATATATGGATGACCTAAAATTGTTTGCTCGATCGAAATACCACCTCTTAAATCTGGTACGCATGGTCGAATCATTCAGCAGAGATATATGCATGGAATTTGGATTCGATAAGTGTAAATCTGTTGAAATGATAAGAGGACAAGTAGTTCATTCACAAGGGTTTACCCTCCATGATGGTACTATAGAAATGCTGCAGTGTGACCAAACCTATAAGTACCTGGGAGTGGAGAAAATGAGAGGAATCCACCATACAAGTATAAGGGAAGCTTTAAAAATGCGATTCGAAGCAAGAATAAAAAGTATATGTGCAACTAAGCTGAATTCAATGAACATGATTAAGGCAATTAATACCTATGCCATCCCAATACTAACTTACTCATTCGGGATAATAGCGTGGAGCGACACGGAATTGAATTCAGCTCAGAGAAAAATAAGAACAACACTAACGAGGTATAGACAACACCACCCACAGGCTTCTATCGAAAGAGTAATGTTGCCACGTAATCTGGGCGGACAGGGTGTGGTTAACATTAAAAACCAAAATTATAGCTAGATTCACAATCTCCGGGAATTTTTCTATGAAACTGCATCGGAGATTGACCGATACTCCATCCTGGTAAATCTGGACGCAAACCACACCCCACTTAAACTATCAACACCTAGTTTTGCACCCCTGGAAAATGTAACTAGTGATGCCGATATAGTGGAGCAATGGAAGCATAAGGCCATACATGGCAAATTTCCACACCAACTGGACCTCGAAAATGTGGATAAACATGCCTCCACTATATGTTTCCAATACGGACAACTGTTTCCGGAAACGGAAGGATTTTTAATGGCCATACAGGATGGGATAATGCACACCAAGCATTTCCGCCGAGTTATCCTGCATGAAGACATTGATAACCGTTGCCGGCGATGTGGTCAGGTTGCGGAGACTACGGAACACATCATCAATGGTTGTTCGATAATGGCGAGTACGGCATACCTCAAAAGACATAACGACGTGGCGAAAATAATCCACCAAAGCCTTGCTGTAAGAAGCGGTTTCTTGGAAGAAAAACTTCCATATTACAGGTATGAACCTGAGGCAGTGTTAGTGAGCAGAAATTATAAACTTTATTGGGACCGAACAATGTCAACTGATCGGACAATCATCGCCAACAGACCAGATATAATATGGATAGACATACGCAGAAGGGTTGGATACATCCTAGATGTCGCAGTTCCACTTTCGGATAACGTGAATCGTACCATAAGTGAAAAAATTTCCAAATATGCAGATCTTGCGTTTGAAGTGAAACAGAGAGAACACCTAACAACTGTACAGACTATCCCAATTGTAATATCGAGTACTGGTATTGTGATAAATTCTGTTACGCAACATCTCGACGAATTGGGACTTTCATCTCTTTTACATGAAATGTCGAAAGCCATTGCCTTGGGAACATGCCGGATTATGAGAATGTTTTTAGGCTGATGTTACGCGATGTCACGTCGTAAAACAGTGATATGTGGAAATGATCAATTATAACTTTTATATTATAAATTCAATTCTATTTAATATAATTCACTTCAATTTAATTTAATTCAAATCAATTCAATTCAATTAAAAAAAAAAAACATACTTTAACATATAAAAATATAAAAATAAAAAAATATAAAAATATAAAAATATAAAAATATAAAAATATAAAAATATAAAAATATAAAAATATAAAAATATAAAAATATAAAAATATAAAAATATAAAAATGTAAAAATATAAAAATATAAAAATATAAAAATATAAAAATATAAAAATATAAAAATATAAAAATATAAAAATATAAAAATATATAAATATAAAAATATAAAATTATAAAAATATAAAAATATAAAAATATAAAACTATGGGACCTACAATTCAACAGTGATTCGTCAACGTCAAATATTTTATAAGCTTTTACAAGACAAATGCCGGTTGACTGGACTTACTCCTTGTTTACCCGCAAGATAGTCAAGATTTTTTCGATATTGTAATCCCCACACCCTCTGTGATTTCTAGAAATTGCAACTCATTTTTAAAACACTACAGCTGTAATTATATAAAACATTACCAAGAAATTCATTATGCATAGAATTACATACACCTGAATTTGAACCGCTCTGTAGCTGTAAATTCTCGATGAGAATGTCATTACAACTTCATCCACTGAATGTCTTGTCTTTTTTTCTAAAATTGAAAATCTTTTAGAAATATCTATAAGTCCCAATGCCAAAGGTCAGCCAAACTAAATCTCAATTCAATATTCGCTGGCATCTGCTTACGGTCTACCAGCTTACAAATCGAAAGACTTAAGACACGAACGTCAATATGATAGAATTTTCAAAAACAAAAAACGATTTTAACTCACAGCCCTTATTATGTATAGGTAAACTAATAAATTAGGTAGTAAAAAAATAAAAAACAATTAAATGTTGATAATTAAACCTACCTTTACTTTTTAAACACTTGAATTAACCAACGGGGAATTCACACAAACTTTTACAATCACTTACACCACGGCAACGGTTAAATTTTCAAAATTATTACAAATACTGCTATTTTTTTTTGTTTATGGCAAATAAACCAAATAAATTTAATTAATCTTTTTATATTTACGAAATTTTAACACTTTTTCATCACACAAAAAAACCTAAAACAGATAAATCAAAAAAAAAAAATAAAAACAACAACAACAAAATAAACAATTGCAAAATAGCACATCAAACAGAAGGGAGAGAGACGTAAACTGCGCATTTATTTACTGATACAACAACAACAATAAAACCGAAACCGCGTACACATTTCTTTTCCACAGAGAAGATTAACTTTGATAGAAATGACGACGACAGGTGATGATATTCAACATTTGTTACGGAAACACTCGATAATCAAATTGACGAAATTTTGTCTTATTTGAAAGATTTGGGCGTCGTTTTTGTTTATCTCTACCCGCTTGTGGCAAAACCTAATTTTAATAAATTATAAATTTGCTACGAATAAATTCGGACAGTTTATGGCAACTTTTTTGTTTTAAATTGTTATTTTGCGTGTGTTTTTGAAATCGCTTTAGCATTTACGAATTTTATTTATTTACAGTACATACTATCTTATGAAAGATCGGCGCGTAACTGATACTTAAAAAATGTGAAATTATTTTTTACTCTTTTCTCCTTTTTTGTGTCTCTTCTTTACGCAATTTCCATAGCATTCATTCGTTCGGTCGCATGTACAACACCCAAAAAGTCATGTCGAAAGAGAGAAATGTCATCGTCAGTCGTGTTAAATTGGAAATGGAAACAATAACAAAACATAAACGAAACGTAAAGTAATTTCGAAAGAAAAGAGCAGCAGTGAATGTTGTAGAAAGAAAGAGGGCCCTGTCTCGCACTTGCTAATGTGAACAATGAAAGAAAATCTGTGTTTGAACACAAAGTGAATTGTAGATTGAGTGTACGAATGCCTGTTTTGTGGCTGTGGTTTTCAGGTTAACGAGAGTAATAAACGAAATTTCACTTTTAACCCATAGTGGGTAGGCAATAATTGTTTTCTACGAAAACGAATTCTCTTAAATTAACTAGTATAGTGCAAGAAAATATAATTGGGAGGGACAAATGCAATAGAAATTTTTATCAGAAGACGGTCTTACTATTCAATATTTTGACTAATTATGCACCAAACCCGTTTGATAATTTCTTGTCTTTGTGAATAAAAAAAATGGTTCTTAAGCAACTGTTGCATGGTTATTAGGGATTTTACAATAGTAATTAAATATATTTTTTACAAGAATGACATTAACTTGTAATAGACCAGACAAAATATATGACTTTTATTTTTGATCTTTTATCGAAGACATTTTGTCGAAAATTCTCATTTATCAAATTTGTATTACTCTTACTTTACTTTACTTTAGCTGGTACTTCTATGTAATCCCAATGGATTATATACCGCACGTAGAAAAATATTATAAGCGCCTCGATCTTCTGCGTTTCTTCTCCAGTTAGTCACATCGAGTTCTGTAAGGTTCTCAGTAACCTGGTCTTTCGAACGGAGTTTAGGTCGCCCTCTTCTGCGCCGTCCATCGAGTTCATTGTCGAAGACTTTTCGAGCTGGAGCATTTTCGTCCATGCGTACAACATGACCTAGCCAACGCAACCGCTGCACCATAATGCGTTTGACCACGTCAATGTCGGTGTACAGCTCGTACAGCTCATGATTCATACGACTCTCCGTTAACGATGATGGGCCCATATATTTTACGGAGTATTTTTCTCTCGAATACCGCCAGAACCGATTCATCCGCTTGTGTCATAACCCAGGATTCTGAGCCATACATTAAGACAGGTAGATATCTGGTATAGCTGGAGTTTTGTTCGTCGAGAGAGGGCTCTGTCATTGAATCGCTTGCTTAGTCCGTAGTAACATTTATTTGCAAGCAGGATTCTTCTCCGGATTTCTAGGCTGACATTATTTGCTTTGTTGATGGCGGAGCCTAGGTAGACAAAATTATCTAGTTGTCAACGTTCACGCAGTTTCCCAAACGAGTAGATTCTTTGTTCGTTGAAACTAATAACTTCGTTTTGTCCTCGTTCACCGTTCACCTGAGAAGGCTGCAGTCACATCCCGTAGTTTTCGACCGATGATGTCTACGTCATCAACGTACGCGAGTAGCATGTGGCTTCTGTTGAATATAGTGCCACTCGTGTTTACTGCAGCTTTTCTCATTATCATCTCCATCACAATGTTGAAGAGATCGCACGATAGGCCGTCGCCTTGTTTTAGGCCTGGTCTGGTATAGAATGGCTCTGTAAGGTCCTTGCCAATCTTCACTGAAGACTTCGTGTCAGTCAGCGTCATTCCGCAAAGACGTATCAGCTTCGCTGGAATACCAAACTCAGCCATGGCTTCAAGTAATTTCTGCCGTATCGGGCTGTCGAAGGCAGCTTTATAGTCGACAAAAAGATGGTACGTGTCGATCTGTTTCTCTTGGGTCTTTTCCAGGATTTGCCGAAGTGTGAAAATCTTGTCAGTTGTTGATTTTCCAGGTCTAAAGCCACACTGATAAGGCCCGATCAGGTTGAATAACACTGGCTTTAGTCTTTCACATAGCACACTCGACAGGACCTTATATGCGATGGGTAAAAGGCTGATCCCGCGGTAGTTGGAGCACACACTTGGATCACCTTTTTTCTTTAAGCCAAACCGTGCGCAGGAGCTGGTGCATGCTCGTTATCAACTCCTCGCCACCGGACTTGAAGAGCTCTGCGGGCAGACCGTCGGCACCGGCTGCTTTGTTGTTTTTCAGCCGCGATATTGCTCTTCTTACCTCGGATTGACTTGGTGGTGGGCAATCTAAGCCGTCGTCGACAATTGGCGTGATAACTTCACGTGCGCTGCCTTCTGGAACCAGCAGTTGCTGGAAGTGTTCTCTCCATATGTGCAGCACACTGCGTATCCGTGACCAGATTTCCATCACTGTCCTTACAGGTAAGATGCATGCCTGCCATCAATTACCACATGATCAATTTGATTTTTGGTGTTTTGATCGGGGGATAGCCAAGTTGCTTTGTGGATATCTTTGTGCTGGAATCTGGTTCCACTAACTACCATGTTCCTTCCCGCTGCGAAGCTAACCAGCCTAAACCCGTTGTCTGACGTGTCGGTATGCAGGCTGAATTTGCCGATCGATGGACCAAGAACATCTTCCCTTCCTATTTTTGCATTAAAGTCTCCCAGAACAATTTTAATATCGTGGCCAGGGCAGCGGTAGTATGTTTCCTCTAGGCGCTCGTAAAATGCATCTTTAATCTCATCGTCTTTATCTTCCGTCGGGGCGTGTACACAAATCAGCGTGATGTAAAAATATTTCGCCCGGATGCGAATGGTGGCTATTCGGTCACTTACAGGGTTAAATCGCGAGACCAGGTGTCGAAGTCTCTTGCCGACTATGAAACCACATCCAAATTCGTGTCTTTCTGCATGGCAGCTGTAAAAGATGTCACAGTTCTTTCGTCGTGTGCATCCCTGTCCCGTCCATCTCATTTCCTGTATGGCGGTGATGTCAGCCTTGTATTTGTCGAGGACATCCGCCAGTTGGATAGAGGCACCATCTCTGTAAAGAGTTCGGACATTCCAGGTGCATATCCTTAAATCATGGTCCTTATATCGTCTGCGGGGGTCGTCAACATTTGGGGGGGTTCTTGTTATATTTATTCTCCGTGTTTTCATAATAAATTTTGTTTTAAGGAGAGTGGCTTATTAGGCCACCGCTCCCGATCCTAGTTTCTTGGGGCTGCCAAAGCCACTAGGAGAGCCTGTGTTGAGCTTCAGTAACTTCTGTTACCTACTTCCTAAGACGCATCGGTGGTAGCATGCCGATTAGGTTACTCAACGTTTCGCCTTCTAACTCTAGCTAACTTCTAAGCGGTTGCTTTAAAGTCATTGCCCAGGAAATACTTGGTCTAAGACCGGAAGTAGTTAGCTGCTTGGACAGTGCCGCAAAGGAATCGATTCTGGTCACTCCCAAGTGAGTGGCAATCAGTAACTTTCAGCCTCTGGGCAAAGTCCCAGTATTACTCTTAGGTCTTCGAATATCATATCAGTGTTATTGACATTCAATTAAATGAACATACAAAAAAAAAACGTAATTTCCCTTTACACCCTAGAATGAGGTATGGGATAGCTTCTCGCGTTGTTGTGACTTGACACGCTTTCTATTTTTAGATTCACAACTAACAGCACCTACATGTTTATCGACGATTGCGTACGTCACTATGTGAGAAGCTTTTACTAGACATGCCGAATGACTCGACACTTATACTGCGAAGTTGCTGACAACAACATCGAGGAGGCCGGCAATGAAACATTTTTCTTTCAATTATAACTCCAGAGTGAAATGTCTGTAATGGTTGGAATTGCTCTATAACCAACTCTACAAACGAATCGAAATACTTTAGTCTAACAACTATGCACCTTAGCAATATAGTAGCATTGCCGTTAATGGGTTAACATTTTACTACTTTTGTGCTAATGAAGTACTTCACGACACAATTTTTTATTAAATTTAACAATTCTCTTAACTAAATACACTCTTAAATAAACCTAAGAGAAATAGGTTTCGCGTTTTACTTTACACAACTGAGAGTTTGTTTACTTCCGCCTTTGCAAGTTGTATGCAACATTTTTTGCTAAGGTCAATTGTAACAAACAATTACAATGCTTCGTAGCCATATTGCAAAATTTACCTCTGCAGTTAACACTTTCCCTTTTCTTGCGTATTGCGGAAAAATGCACAATAAACTAAGAAAATTGTAATATGTAATACTTTATTTTGTACTCGTTGAAAATGTAAAATAGTGCGTTTTATATTTGACGCTTGTGTGCCTTTGGATTTTAATTTTCTTCCAAGAAATACCACAAAAACGTTCAAGCATCACTAGGGGGGTTTCCAATGAATTTTAAGTGAGTTTTTTAATTTTACAGCTTGACTAACTATTGAATGGCTGCATTTTAGTGTGTAGAGATTGTTTGTCTGTATTTGTTTTTGTTTTTTTTTTCTTTGTTTTTTTTTGTTTATGTTCATGGCATTGTTTAGTTTTGCTCATTTCAACTATAAAAATGGCAAATATTTGTGTTATATATATATATAGTTTTTTTTAGTTAAATATTGGAATATGACCTAAATAGCGAAGTGTTAATAAATTCAAAGTTATTACACAATATAACGGCAATTAATCTAGTTAATCTTTGGGCCAGGGAGATGACAAAATTGCAAAATTATGTGTGATATGTGTCAAGTTTCATCCATAATAGTGATTGTTATCACCGTTCAACGTTTACAATTTTGTCGGTTAGAGGGATAAATATAAGGTGGGTGTGTACCCATACTAATATACAATTACCATGCGAAATATTCCATTGTCGTTTCTTTAATGGCTAATGTAATATGATTAAAAGAAACTGTTTTTATAACTTAGATGTGATGATACCCTTTCCCCACGTGAAATGGCAGAGATCAAAAAGGACACGATAAATATGCTGCAAGTTTTTATACTCTGCTCGATGGCCAAGTAGATTGTCCACCTTAGAGCCAAACTGACATCAGTACAGGAAGTACATGACATAAAGCAATATATATAGCTGCGGGTGCCGATGGACCACCAGCAGAGCTATTCTATGCTAGAGAAGTTGAGCTGGTAACATGCCTGACTAAAGGAATGCATGACCGATTATAGAAATCTGAGTGTTCTATGCCCTGTGCCTAAAAATAACGATTGGACTTCATTAGTGTGGATAAACACACATTCACACACTACGTTAAATTCTAGAGAAGACCCGAGAAATGCAGATCGACACTAACCATATTCAATCGACTACTGAGCTGCAATCTGATACGAAAGAAACTGTAAGACGTCTTAGCTAAATTTGGTATCTTTGCAAAGTTGATACGACTTTTCAGAATGATACTGACCGACACGAAGTCATCAATGAAGATTGACCAAAATCTGACGAAGCTGATTTTCACCAAGCGACAAGGCGATAGTCTATCATGCTATCTAATAAACATCCTAAGGAAGATGATTTGTAGCATCTTAAAAAATAAAATTGTAGATATTAAATTATGGACAAAACGTCAAATCAGGCGATTTTGCCAAGCCCACGAATATAAAAATTTTGCAACCCTGAAATAGTCTTGATATGAATGTCGTATGTATCGCCATGCTGACACACTATCACACAGTCTTTCAGATACATAAACATAGTAAGAGATTTACTCTTGCTACAAAATTAAATATTTGTTTAGGAAAAAGTACAAGTCCCCAGGTCTTTTGCAATGTAACGGGGCAGAACAAAGTCTGCCGGGTAAGTAAGTAATAAACATAACCAAGTTATGTGAACATAACATACAGAATTTAGTGACGTTGTTTACCTAACTGTTGTAATCTTCTAATATATAAAAATCTCGTGTCACAGTGTTAGTCGCAGCAAATCCTCTGAAACGGCTAGACAAATCTTTGTGAAATATTTTAGGTATAGTTCTTAAGTATGAGAATAGTTACCATTGTATTTTCATACCGCTAGGTGGCGAAAATTTCAATGGATGGACCAATTTAACTGAAATTCAGAATGGTTGTTTGTTTGATAGTAAGAAATAAAATGGCCCGTACCTGGTGATGACAGACTTTCCTAAAATATACTTAGCGTAAACTTAAAAAATGTATAACATTTGAGTAACAGATGTAAAATATGGTAAATGCATATGAGGCTTGAATTCTTATGTTCTTGGCCTACTTTCCCCTAAGACATATTCCATTTGTGTCTTTAGAGCTTGGTACATTTCATAGTCATGTAAACTAAATTTTGAGATATGTTTTTTTGGATTAATTTCGTTAAATATTGTTTTTTTGTTTTTAGTATAAGTATTAGTTACTAAAAATTTTACTAATTTTCCCGTTTTCGTTTTCTCTCTCAGGTTGACCCTCCATCACTGCAACGAGGCCTGCATCAAATGCCCGGCTATAAAGCTGACCAAAGAAAACACCATCGATCGTTTAGATTTCCTGCTTTAGCTCAATATGCGTGCAAATGCTGAATATTTTTTGGCCATCCTTAACAATACCCGGCGACAGAAATGTTGCTGTTGGTAGGATAGATTTGGCCGCCGATATAGCTGCGGTCAATTCGTACAGACCTGTTGTACGAAATGTGGCAAGAATGGCGCTTAAGTTGTATACCTATACATTACCGCTAAAGTAAATGGTTTATGTTCAATTTCGGTTGGATTATAAACTTTGAAACTTTAGTGAGTAGGAGGGTGCAATGGTGTGCAAGAGTAAGCCTGCATGGAGCCGCCATTGGTACAGATCTTGGTGGTAGTAGCAAATAATCGAATGAGACCTTGGAGGACTGAAGTGGAGAAGGGTTTCGTGTGAACAGTGATTGATCACGAGTTAGTCGGTCCTAAGTTCATGGCGAAAGCCGAACATTTTCAAGTTATAATATAACAAAATGTATTTAATTATACATACTTGTAATTAAACACTTGAATTTTTTTGAACGAAAGGGAATACGGTTCCAATTCCGTAACCTGTTGAGTATCCGTTTGTTATTAAATATGGGCCTTGTGCTCATCCTGGCAACAGGAGTGATCATAAAGAAGCTGTCGAGAGATATCGGAAGAGTTTTCTTTTCTGTTTAACAGTCGTACTACCATGGAAGTCTTTCGAAGAGAGATATGGTAGATGGATCTGGAAGAGCATGACATTTACTGTTGTGTCAATATTTTCTCCTCGGACCTTGAAAATTTATGGTGGGGTCACGCAAACTTCTCAACAGGCCGTACCAATATCCGCAGCTGATCTCCAAGGTGAAGAGTCTCTAGTCGATAGAATAATGTAGGTAAGGGAAGTCGGCAAATTAGATCCGTAACTTCGGGATAAGGATTGGCTCTGAAGATTGAGATAGTCGGGCTTGATTGGGAAACAATAACATGGTTTATGTACTCGTTCTGGGTAAATAGAGATTTTCGGATCTTGTTCCTCGGATAGTAGTTTACGTAACCAATTGTGGAGCTTTCTTGCTAAAATTTGTAGGGGATCATCGCAAGATGTATTCTCTTTAAATTATAACGACTATCAATTAACAATCAATTCAGAACTGGCACGGACTTGGGGAATCCGACTGTCTAATTAAAACAAAGCATTGTGATGGCCCTAACGGGTGTTGACACAATGTGATTTCTGCCAAGTGCTCAGAATGTCAAAGTGAAGAAATTCAAGTAAGCGCGGGTAAACGGCCTTGGGAAAATCGTCCCATAGAGCTGATATTCTCAGGCGCCGATTTATTTCAAAGCTCAGCGGGCGTAGATGTCGCTACACGCCATCTATAGCGCCTTTCTTGCACTAAATTGAAAAATATCAAGATACACTCGAAATAAATTAATGTATTGAAATTAGGTAAATCTATAAATTGCTCCTTTCTTCCTTCATCGTGTTTTTTTTTCTATGTTTTCTTGTTCGTATGTAATAGTTATGAATGAAAAAAGATATGTATATTTCAAAAAAATTTGTTGTATTTTTTCTTACTACTGAAATTTCAAAATGACAACTAAGAAATAACTGAAATTATATAACTACATTGTATACATTATTGTCTATGCTAAGAAAGAAAAACATAATCATTTGTTATAGTATCTTATTTAAGAATGATTTATTTACATTTAAACACGGGATGCGATTTTGTCGATATTTAGTAAATAAAACAAACAACAACACAAAATGAATACAGGAACTGTTATTTTAACATTGAAATGGATACATGAAAAATAAAAAGTAAATTTTTAAATATAAACAAAAAAAAATCCACTGTTATTATTTAGTAAGGAATCAGCATTAGCCAGCGTGCTCGATTGAATTGGTATGTAGAATGTGGATGATGTTATTTTAATTATCTGGTAAGTTACTGTAGTACTCCTCAAGCCTAAATAAGGTCTAATCAAATCGAGATTAAAATAAATTTCGATAAATAACACAGTACAACACACTTTTTCGGGAGTGAACCTAACCCATATCAAACGATTGCATTTGACCTCAGTAACAAAACCCTAAACTCCATTTTGCTCCACTACCTCACAATTTATTTTTACAGAGGTTTAAAATTTGATTTTTTTGGTCAAAAGTTAAATCAAAGAATATGAAAAATCATCTGTTAAAATACGTTTGGGGTATTTCATGTCTTCGGAGACCTATATTAAAACAATCAGGGGAATATTTTCTCGGAACATTTCGGGAGTGAACCTAACCCATATCAAACGATTGCATTTGACCTCAGTAACAAAACCCTGAACTCCATTTTGCTCCACTACCTCACAATTTATTTTTACAGTGGTTTAAAGTTAGATTTTTTTGGTCAAATGTAAAATAAATGAAAATGAAAAATCATGTGTAAAAATAGATTTGGGATAGTTCATGTTTTCGGAGACCTACATTAAATTTTTCCGGGGAATATTTCCTCGAAACATTTTAACCCTCTATCTGCCACCCATTTTGAACATTTTGAGAAATTTGACTTTTAAGCTGTTTTCCAAAATTTATCCTAAGGGTAGTAGCTGGAGGGTTTAAATGTTCTGATGAAATGTTCCTCTGAAAATTTGAAAGTGTGTCTCCGCAGACATGAACTATACCAAACCTCTTTTTACACATGATTTTTCATTTTTTTTATTTGACTTTTGAATAAAAAAATCCAACTTTAACCCACTGTTTACAAAAATTGTGACGTAGTGGATCAGAATGGAGTTTAGGGTTTTGTTACTGAGGTCATATGCTATCGTTTAATATTGGTTTGGTTCACTCCCGAAAAAGTGCGTTGCACTGTTTGCTCAAAAATAGACTTGTTAACATTTCATTTTGATTTTATTTTGGAACCTTTGACTCGTAGAGGTTATTTGTCTTCGGTGACTCTTAGTGAAATTTCGCGGAGAATGTTTCTACCGAAGATTTTAATGCTTGACCTCCGTCCAAAGTTGACTTTTAAACAGTTTTTTAAAATTGGGCCAAAAATGTCGCTTACGGGTGGCAGCTAGAGGGTTAAAATGTTCCGAAAAAATATTCCCCTGATTGTTTTAATATAGGTCTCCGAAGACATGAAATACCCCAAACGTATTTTTACAGATGATTTTTCATATTATTTGATTCGACTTTTGACCAAAAAAATCAAACTTTAAACCACTGTAAAAAAAATTTGTGACGTAGTGGAGCAAAATGGAGTTTAGGGTTTTGTTACTGAGGTTAAATGCTATCGTTTGAAATTGGTTTGGTTCACCCCCGAGACAATGGCCATCAAATTGTGTCATAGTGTAATCATTTAAGTTTCATCGTTATAGAGAGTTCTTCAAACTAGCTATCAATTGGCAGACGTTTGCCTTTCGTGAGCTCACTTTATAATACTCAAACAGCTATATTTTAGCATTCTATGCCAGTTAAAACAAAAGAAAAATTTTACCAAAAATTCCAATTTTGGCAAGGGGATAACCTATACTTATTTTTGCACAAAAATATTTTTCCGCGAATTTCGCCGCAGCGGCTTTGTTTTTAGATAGTGCTTCAAAAATGTAATAATTTAATATAAGTTTAAGATTTATTACTATTTAAAATCAGAATAAAATCAGGTTTGTATAATTTTTTTTAGACCTATTTTAACCGTCTAAATACAATATAAGTTTCGTCTCTTAAACATTTGATTTAAACTGCTATCGAGAGACATTTAGACTAGGTTTCAGTTGGTATATGTTTGCTTCTAGTAGGTCACCCAGTTGTTGTATAATTTGGGAAAAGCGTAAATTCGACCAGTTTTGATAATAGCTTTAATAATGTGCGTGTAGAAATTTATATGAACCTGAAATTAACTTGTTGTTGTAGTAGACAATGCTCTGAGGGTTACAGTGCTTTATTTTAGTAAACATGACACAATTGTTCCATAAACTATATGGACAATCACGAAACATCCAAGTTTCGACCAGTTCTCTTTGAATTTTTAACATTGCAAAATACGCTGATTTCTAATTCTAATTTTTAATACTCAAATGATCATATTTAAGCAGCCCATGCTATTTAAAACCAAAAAAAAAATGTCATGGAAAAATCCAAATTTTGGCAAGGGGTTAACCTTAACTTTTTTTTGCACAAAAATATTTTTCTCCTAATTTCGCCACAGCGGCTTTAGTTGTAGATAGTGTATCAAAAATTAAACAATTTTATATAAGCTTAAGGTTCATTGCTATTTAGGATCGGCATAAAATCATGTTTATTTAATGTTTTTAGACCCATTTTAACCGTTTAAATACAATATAAACTTCGACACTAATTCATTTAATTTAAACTGCTATCGAGAGACCTTTAGACTAGCTTTCAGTTGTAATATGTTTGCATCATATAAGTCAATCGGTTTTAGTATAATTTGGGAAAAGCGAAAATTCGACCAGTTATATACATAAAGCAAAGTTGTCCGTAATTGTAAAAGAACTGTCCATAGTTTTGTATAGTATACTCTAAACTTTCATAAAACGTTAATTATATAGCTGGAAATATTAAATGAATAAATTGAAATTGAAAAAAAATTGAAATTGAATCATAAAACGTAAAATGTGACACAATTGCTCCATAAACAATGTGGGAAACCACTAAACAGCGATATTTCGACCAGTATTCATTGACTCCTAAACGTCTTTATTATGCTGATTTCTTCAGAAAAACCAAAAATGAACTGCTTTGTAATACTCAAATGATCATATTTAAGCAGTCCATGCTGTTTAAAACCAAAAAAATCGAAAAATCCAAATTTTGCACAAAAACATTTTTCCCCGAATTTCGCCACAGCGGCTTTGTTTGTAGATAATGCTTCAAAAATTTAATAATTTGATATAAGTTTATCAAATCAGGTTTATTTAATTTTATAGACCTATTTTAACCGTTTAAGTACTATATAAACTTCGACTCTTAATTACTTGATTTAAACTCCTATCGAGAGACAATTAAACCAGCTTTCAGTTGGAATACGTTTGCTTCTAATAAGTCAACACATTTAATGCTTCAAAAATGCAATAATTTGGTACAAGTTAAAGGTTCATTGCTATTATGGATCCGAAAAAAATCAGGTTTATTTAATTTTATAGACCTATTTTAACCGTTTAAGTACTATATAAACTTCGATTCTTAATTATTTGATTCCTATCGAGAGGCCATTAAACCAGCGTTCAGTTGGAATATTTTTGCTTCTTATCAACACATTTTGGTATAATTTAAAAAAAGCGAAAATTCGACCAATTGTCTACCTTTCTGATACTGTTAAATAGGAGTGTATAGGAAGCTAGCATTAGTTGGCTGTTTTATCAGACAATCCAACGAAGGAAATTCCACAACATCATCGTTTATATGTTTGATCTTTCAACAAAAATATACCGCAAACAATAAATTTGAAAATAAGAGATCATTCCAGTGATATACATTAGGGCGTTTCACTAAAAAAAATTTGCAACTCTTGAAGCGGGATATTACAGCTTGTGATCTAAAAGAATTTCGAAAATTTTTTGGAATTTTTTGAAGATGGGTATGGGGTCGCTGAAATAGATTTTATCAAAAAAATGAGGTTATGGAGAAAAAAATGTTATATTATTTTTTCTGGTGCTTTTTGTTCATACAACTAAACAATTCTCTTTGCAAGGATCCGATCGTACGACAAAAAAATTATAGGTGTGAAAAATTATTATATTATGGACCACTTTGATAGTCTTAAAAGTGAAAAATTATTTTTCCTAGATTTCAAACCTGGATAAATTGAAGAGTTTTCAAAATTTTTTCAAGATATAAAAAGCGTTAGAAAGATAATTTAGATACCTTTATTTTGGTATATATAAGTTTATATCTTACTTGTGAAAAATGTTGCAAAAAATAAAAGACAGACCAAAAAAAAATATTTTTTATTTTTAAATTCACACTATTTGAATTTTAAAATATTTGAAATAGTCCCTTTTTAAAATGTAACAAAATTCATAATGCATAATTTTGTAACCTCAAACAGTAAAAGGGTTTTTGATGAATTAAAGTTGCCCACTTCCTTTTTTCGAAAGTTACACTTTTATGGGAAAATGATGATGATATTGTTTTTTCAAAGAAAAAGATAGAAAAACTATGTGTTGTGAATGATTTATCAGAAAGAGGCGTGGAGTCTTCTACAATATATAACAAAAAAATTACAAAGAATGAGGATGATTTTCAAAACTTATTGATTAGAGTTGATAACAATCAAAAAATTATATCTAATGTTAACAAAAATGTTATTGAAAAAGCTCTTAAGAAACCAATTATACTTCCACAGTTGTTCCACATTTAGTGGTTAATGTATTGTAATTTTAGATACAAATTTACTTTTTAATTTTAATTTGATCATTAAATATGTTGATTTTGTTTATTAAATATCTTTTGATTTTGTATGGGAATACAAATGTATTGATGATATTTTTGATATTTTTATTAAAGCAATGTATTTTAGAAGTTTTTTTTTACTTAACCAAGAATGAAACATAATGTAATTCTTTTAATTTTCATAAAATTTGATAAATAAAAAAAAATTTCTCAAACTTTAATTTTTCTCTTATATTTTTCCAAGTAAAAATAAATCTATGTACCGAATGAAAGGTAATTTAAAGACATTTCCAACGCATTTTACATCTTGAAAAAATGTTGAAAACTTTTCAAGTTATCGAGGTTTGAAATCTAGGACAAATAATTTTTCACTTTTAAGACTATCAAAGTGGTCCATAATATAATAATTTTTCACACCAATAATTTTTTGTCGTGGGATCGGATCCATAAGAAGAGAATTATTTAGTTGTATGAACAAAAAGCACTAGAAAAAAAATAATATAAAATTTTGTTCTCCGTAACCTCATATTTTTGATAAAATCTATTTCAGCGACCCCATACCCATCTTCAAAAAATCCAAAAATTTTCTCGAAATTCTTTTAGATCACAAGCCTTAATATTCCGCTTCAAGAGTTGCAAAAATCGCAAAAAACGCGTTTGGTGAAACGCCCTAATATACATATATAGTTGTACTAGCTGACACGCCAAACGTTGTTCTGCCTACTTTGTATTTGTATTTGTTTATTATTTGATATCCTTTGCAACAAGAAAATTTCCTCTAACAGTACAGGAATTATAAAGGTTAAAAAATGTTTTGTAACAAAAAAGGGTTTTAAACTAAATAAATAAGAAAAATGAAAAGAAAAATGTTAAATATAGAATCGTTTAAACAATATAAGTAGATAAAGGAGAGAGAAAACTATTACACAAGTTAATTTTATATAAAGTATTCAATTATTATTGCTGATAGTTTGGAGGCTGTGTGGTAGTGTCAATTTATAGTAAAAATTGTTCTTATCGGCAAACAAATCGACATTTTCACTTAAATTAGTTTATTCGGTCAATTTTTCAAAAATCCACCCAGCGCCACCTACCAGGTCCATTTGTACATGAATTTTTTGTTCTCATGATCAAACAAATATACATTCTAAATTTCAGGTAAATCGGTCCATACGTTCAACACAAAGATGTTTAACATAGTGGGTTTGAGTAAAATGGGGCCATCGATATAAATTTTCGAAATTAGTCCACTCCAGTGCCGCATACCGGTTCCATGTATACAAAAACTTTGTATTCTTTTAAACTTTCTGTATGAATCCACAACAGCGGCACCTACCGGGTCGATTTGAACATAATTTTTTTTTTTTCATTATCAAACAAACAAACATTCTAAGTTTCAGTTAAATTGGTCCATCCATCCAAGTTTTTGATATAAATCCACCCCAGCGCCACCTAGCGGTATGAAAATACAATGGTACCTATTCTCATACCTACCTACTATACCTACGAATTTTCATAAAGATTGGTCGAGCCGCTTCGGAGGATTAGACTAGATAGAAGATAGATAAATAATAAAATCTATCTCTTTTGTTCCAAAACAGCCAACTTTTTGAATTTTTTTAACTATTTTTTTAAGTTTTGCATAAGTTACATGCTTAACCACTAAAAAATTACAATTCGACTAGTTTTCTCAGACTTTCAACTTCTTACGTTGTTAGATTTGTTCCCTCATTTATTAGACTTTATAACTGAACAGGAGTTTAAAAAAAAAAAAAAAAAAAAAATCAGCTATATTTATAAAGTTGGCAAGTAGAGCATTCATAAGATGCTCGAATGGTCATATTCTACCAGGGCATATCCATTAAAGTGAATATTTACTACATTTAATAATGTTAAAAAAGTAAACATTCTAAATTTTATTTCATTAAGTTTTTTCTTTTTGATTTTTCAATTAGCAAAATAATTTTGTTGTTTTCTATTAAGTCAGCATAAAAGAAACTTTTTTTCGCAGCACTATTTGATTTTATTTAAATTTAACTAAAGTGGTACAGGTGGCGCAAAAGTAATCGTCCTATCAGAAAATGCTATAAATTTTGCGATTGGCCCCTAATGTCAGTTCTGTTTTGACATTTGTGTAGTAAACACATGCGCAATACACGTTAATAAACAATATTACGCTACACTGCCCCAGAACGCGGAATATTGCTGACTATTTATTTGACCAATAATCGGTCGGTGACTTTGGCACAACGTGAATTTCGTCGCAGATTTCCTGGCCGTCCAACGCCTACTGGTGAAACACTGCGACGTTTAGCCGCTCGCCTCGAAGAGACTGGCACAACACGAGATGCTGCCAGGCGTGGCAGAACCCGGAGTAGCCGTTCTGCAGAGAATATTGCTGCTGTAGCCGAGGATGTCATGGAAGCGCCGTTGCCATCGACCAGACGACGTGCCACGCAAATGGGAATCAGTCGACGGTCTTTACAGCGAATTTTGGCACAAGAGTTGAAGATGTTTCCGTACAAAGTCCAGACGGTGCATAAGCTGTTAGCTGCTGACCGCCAATCGCGTCTAACATACGCTCAAGCCATCCTTAATCACCACCAAGAGGAAGATGATTATTCATCAAAAATAATTATGAGTGATGAGGCCCATTTCCATCTTAGCGGGTACGTAAATAAGCACACACTGCGCGTACCACAACCGATATGCTGAAGGATGCATTTCCCGGGCGCCTAATCTTCCGTTTTGGCGATTTGCACTGGCCAGCAAGATAGCCTGATTTGAACGCTCCAGACTTCTTTATGTGGGGCTTTTTGAAGTCGCGGGTTTATGTCAACAAGCCTCAGGCTCTTGCAGCTCTTAAAGACAATATCCGTCAAGAATGTGAGGACCTATTGCCAGAAGTTTTGGCCAAAGTGATGGAAAATGCCATAAAAAGGGCTCAAATGACAATAAACTGTGGCGGCGGCCATTTACATGACATCATATTCTCGACTTGATGTAAAAACAAATTAAAAGACCAAATAAACATAATTCACAAGAAGAATCAAAGTTTTTAATATTTTTTTTAAATTACAGCCAAAAAACATCTGAAGTTTACTTTTGCGCCACCTTGTATATACAATGAATGAAACCAAATGGTCATAATTAAAATAAACAACAAATAATGAAAAGAAAAACAACAACTTCAATGAATTTATGACTGTTAGTGTCAATCTGGTTGCATCTCCAAACTCTGTTCAATAATGTGATCTTCATCAATTAAAGTAAACAAGGGTTTCTGTTTCATTTTAAGCCAGGATCATTCTTCGTCCGTATTAAAATCTCTGGGTTCCAAAACAAAACCGTATTTTACTTTTCACACCACAAACGGGCAACTCTCTCGGGATCTGTTGGATTGAATTCGCTATATCCGCTGAAGATCCGTAGGAATTTCCACAACTGACCATTCACCATTGTTGCACTGGCCGGTGATGCCACCAAGTTATTTGAGCTGTAATTGAGTTCACTTAAGGCTGCAGCTGTAAAAAATAACAAAACTAAATAAATGTATTCTTGCTTTGATCTAGAGAATTTATTTAGTCTTACTTTTTTATATTTTAAAATGTTTTGCGCATAGTTTTCTGTTCTCTTGGAATTTAGGGTGAATGGTTCATGACTTATAAGACGCTTATGTACTACCAAATCCGCTGTTCCTGCAGCCTTGTGTACAACTGAAACAATTTTGCTTTTCTTGATCAATTGTCCAGAAAATATAGCCGTTATCTTTGGGTATTTTCTTGCGAAATTCTTCAATTGTCATTTGACACAGCTGAGGTCCGGATATATGTAGACCAATCGTTAATATGGGCGTCAGTCTAAGGATGAAATATAGGTTCATAGGTTATTCATCAATGTTATTTAATATTGAAATAAAAATAAATCGAAACAAATGTATTTCAAAGCCTTAAAAAGAAAGGTTTAAAAATAACGCACGCAAATTCAATACAAAATCGCTCTTCCCATATTCAATCTTATTGTTGATAAAACAAAAATACGTACACCGAATAAATTTTCATATTGCATAAGGAAATTTCAATAAATATAAGATAAACAATCTTCTACCGATAGCGAATTAACCAGAACTACCCTCCAATGTTCTGTGGAAATTCTCTTCAGTTAACTCATCCTATGAAAATAGTGATTTTACCCACTTTTTGAAAATCCGGCTAACCGACATCAAAGACGGGTATTCCTTAATAAAATTTTTGATCTGGGTGTATCCAGGTTGCCTTGTGAATATCGTTCGGTACAAATGTGTTTCCATTCACTACAATGTTTCTTGCCGCGGAGCGGAAAGGTCGAGGCATTGTAAAAATAGACCTACAATATGCCTTCAAAGGCAGTTTGTTGACATTCAAGTACCCCTTCTTTTACCAGGCATATATACAGGCCATAGTTACTCAGCGACGAAAGATCTAGAAGCCCTTACAGAAAATCTTTAAGAGCATTCGGTAGACCTTCCCTCAGCATTCCCTTTTCCTTTCAAAATAACATAGGATGTCGTGGCGAGGCAAGGCCTTCCATCGTCGCCTCCTATAAGAAGGCCTGATAGAAGTCCTGCATACACATTGAAAAAAGAAAGACTTCAAAAGTACAAAAAATTATGCAGTTGGTCACTTTTAATTTGTTTAGTTTATTTTGAGATCTTTCTCACTTATAATTATTTCTTTCTATACTTATACTTGTTTTTTGCTGGAGTCTGGCCGCACTATACCGCGATTGTGAGTCAGCCATGCTACCATCTAGCCTATGAATAAACTTTTTTAAGAAAAAAACACGAACACCTAACTTGCTGCCTTTTCTCTCGCTTCTATGAGAATTGAAAACAAATGTGTATGCATACGTAATGATGGAATAACAAATCATCTAAGACCTTGACTCTCCCTTCTCAAAGAGTGAACATGTGCTCTGGATATTTCAGAAAGGAAGGAGAAGGTATGTTTCCAGGCATGACGTCTGAATGTCTTAGAAGGCCTTGTTTCAAGTACTTGTTAATTTCGCCGCTGGGTAGTACTTCACGAAGCCTAACAAGAAATTCAATACACATGCACAATTCGCTTCAAAAATGTGACCTACAATGAGGACTCTTACTAGTGTGAAAAAAGATCAGGCAGACATGCTTCTTTCCCTTCTTAAAACTAGCCTGCGAGCATAGACGTACACAAGGGTTTTGCAAACTTTCCTGCCTTAAACTGTCCTATTGGCCTCTTTTAGGAAGGTAAGGCGGATGCTGTTGTTTATGGAAGACACATTTTGCATATTCGTCGTACAACAACTATAACGTGCGATAGCCGAGTAGGTAACAGGTCAAACTATGAATACTGAGCTCGCGAGTGCGATTCCTGCTGCTGGAGTTTATGAAAAGTGGTTATTGCAAATTGTAGGAACAAATATTGTATTAATGACAGAATTTAAAAAGCTTAATAAAAACTTAAATTAATTTATGTGGAAATAAAGGGTGTTTAAATTGTAAGGGCCGATGTTAAATGTGAACCACACCCAAACGTCAAGTTTTTCATTGCATTTCATTTGACAATTCTCAATTTCAGACTAACTCAATTTGAATTATAGAAAGATGCACAATCGAGCAACGCGTTAAAGATATTCAGTCTTATAATGACAATTGGTCAAATCAAAATGCATATTGTGCACTTCGTTAAATTTTCGGTAAATTTAATCGATCAAATATGCGTACAATCGGAAAAATCGCGCAAAAATTTGAACAAACCGGGTCTGTAGGAGATTTGAAAACACCAGTGCATGCCCGTACCGCTCGTACTGCAGAAAATATTGCTGCTGTTCGCGATAGTGTGACTGAAGAGCCGTTTACCTCAACTCGTCGTCGTGCCCAACAATAGCACCTCACATGCTCATCGTTGATGAACAATATGCATAAAGACTTGCATTTACATGCTTACAATGTGCAATTGACTCAACAACTAAAGCCTCTTGACCATTCCAAACGTCCAAAACTCCGTTGGATGGACCAAGTGAAAGAGCTGTTATCTATGCTTGGTGTGACGAACTAGAGCAAAAGACCGAAGCGCTTGGAATACTTTTCTACGTGCGGCTACTGACAAATAAATTTCTGTAGTTGCTGCCATTAAGGAAGAAGAAGATTGTCGAAAACCCAATGTAGCCACAAACAGTGACTGTTTGGTGCGGTTTATGGGCTAGCGGCATCATCGGGCCGTATTTTTTCCAAAATGATGCCGGTCAGGTAGTTACTGTGAATGATGTTTGCTATCGTGAGATGATAACGACCCTTTTATGGCCCGAATTGGAAGATGTGGATGCGGACGATATGTGGTTTCAACAGGACGGTGTCACTTGCCACACAGCTAACGAAACAATGGTTCTTCTGCGTTATCTCACGTGGTGGCGATGTCAATTGGCCGCCAAGATCATATGATTTGAGACCGTTTTACTTCTTTCTTTGGTGTTATTTCAAATAAAAGGTGTACGTGTACGTCTAAAAGGTGTATAAACTCAATTATGCCTCAGCGTCATCGAAAACATGGACCATCGGTTGGAGGTGTGCCGCCGAAGTCGCCATTTGGCCGATATTTTGTTCCATACATAATTGAACCATAATAGAAAGAAATGACAATAGTTTCCCAAATAGTTTGTGGTTTAATCAAAATCAACTTACTTACTTACTTAGCTGGGGCACTTTATTGCAATTACACTGGATTTTATACCGCACGTAGAAAAATATTATAAGAGCTTCGATCTTCTGCTCTTCTTCTCCAGTTAGTCGCACCAAGTTCTGTAATGATCTCAGTAACCTGGTCTTTCCAACGGTTTTTTCTGCGCCGTCCATCGAGTGCATTGTAGAAGACTTTTCGAGCTGGAGCTTAATACGTCTGACCACGTCAATGTCGGTGCTAAGTCCGTAATAGCATTTATTAGCAAGCAGGATTCTTCTCCGGATTTCGAGGCTGACATTACTTCTTTTGTTGATGGCGGTGCCTAGGTAGATAAAATTATCTACCACCTCGAAATTATAGTTGTCAACGTTCACGCAGTTTCCCAAACGAGTAGATTCTTTGTTCGTTGAAACTAATAACTTTGTTTTGTCCTCGTTCACCGTTAGACCAAATTTCGCTGATTCCTTTTGTATACCTGAGAAGGCTGCAGTCACATCCCGCAATTTTCGACCGATGTTGTCTATGTCATCAGCGTACGCGAGTAGCATGTGGCTTTTGTTAAATATCGTGCTACTCGTGTTTACTGCAGCTTCCCTCATTATTATCTCCATCACTATGTTGAAGAGGTCACACGATAGGCCTTCGACTTGTTTTAGGCCTCGTCTGGTGTAGAATGGCTCCGTAAGGTCCTTGCCAATCTTCACTGAAGACTCCAGTCAGAGTCATTCCGCAAAATCGTATCAGCTTCGCTGGAATACCAAACTCAGCCATGGCTTCGAGTAATCAACATCGGCCCTTAAAGTTTAACCACCTCAAACTTTAAACACGTTTCCATTAGAATTAAGGTATCGATATGTTCCATTTTAAAACAGGATACTTAATTTGGGAAATAAATTCACTTAAATATCGACGGCTTTTCACCCATTTCTATTTGAGTTTCCAACTTATGTCAAGATAAAAGCCAAACTGTATATTGGTGGTTTCCCAACAATTGCATGGTGATTTTTTTTCGCTTCCTAATTTCCCCACAGAGTTTTTTTGAAATAACACTCCATTGAGTTTTTGCCAATAGCATGAACATACATAGCATAATTAAAATGACAGACATAGCGTTAAATTTCGTCGGTGAGGTCATATAGAATGAAGTCATATGCTGTCTACAATTCAAAAATCCATTTGCAACTTTTAATGGTTTCCAAAGCTAGTCCGGATTCAGACAAACATATCTTTCAACCGATTTAAATCCCTGAATAGAAACCGATAAAACAAAAAACTCTTGCCATATTGGTTTGTTGACAACAGTGTACACACAAAAATTAGATAAATCCGTCACCTGTCTGAGTGCCAGTCCTAATCGCTTAACTCATATCTTACCAAATGTTAACAATGAATCCCTGACTACGTTGACTTGAAGCAATTCCTTGATATTCATTGTCACACATATGTCACTATTTCCCAGTTGCATTGCTAAATATATTTGTTTATTTTATTTATTGATCTTTTAAAACACAGGGACACAATCACAACAAACCTAATATCGACGACGATTAGTTTAGCATTGCTATACTTGACCGCTAATGAACGATGCTGTGTCTCATCAACACCTCATTGTATCCAAACGACAAATGATTGATGATCTTGAATATCTTGTGACCTTGTGCACAAATTAGTGTTCCAAAAAAGAAACTAAAATTAAGATCTCTACTAATTAATTAATTTTAAAATTATTCTACGTGACAATGTTAAAATTTTAAAATATCAATTAGTATAAGTTGATAGGTATAAACAAAATGGTTTAAACAAAAACGAAAGACTAATGGAACATATGTACTACAAAATAAAATATGATTAATAGTTACTTGAAGCCAATTGATTTGTTTCAGACACACATGCGCATCAGGCAATTCATCACACTTTGTGGAAAGAACCAAGAACTTGACATATTTTATGGCTAATTGGTAAATTTCAGAGAATTTGGTGGAAAGAATGCGAGCAATTGCTGTAGAGGAGAAGAAACCAAATCGACAATTAGTTGTTAAGTAAAATTGATCATGTACAAACATTGTATGATACTGAATTACGGCAGACAGGTAGTGCTAAATTTTGAAATGCTCAACAGAGTGGCTTGAAAAGACAGGTGAGATATTCGCTTTTTACCCCATATCTCATTTATGAGATGCAAAGGCAACACAAGTTAATTGTTTCTTATAGTGTATTCCACTTTATAATCTGGCTTTAAGCCGTCCCAAATTAGATTCACCTTCATAACTGTAGCATTTCATACTGTTTGAAATCAATTGCTTGAGTTTTGTGCCCTAGTCGTCTATTCACCTTCATTCTTTAAATTTGTCAACAGAGAATTTCATTTAAAATTAACTAGTTATCGTCCAAATTTCAAGTTTATATTAATTATAACTTAAAGAAAAAACCTTTTATATCTTCTTTAGTTCAAACAACCTACAGAAATCATATCATGATATAATTGCTACGCAATATCACATCACCATCAAAGGAATTGTAATGAAAACAAAAAAAAAAGGTAAAATCCAAAAACGACCTATGAAAGTTATGTCATATCTCACCGATCCATTCATCCATCCAGCCAGCAGATATTGTTATATCTTTGTATACTCGCGATGATGACGACGACGATGATGATGGTACGGCAGTTAATTCCATTTCAAATGCACTTGAAAGGTTAAATAAGCGTAACCGATGTGAAATAAACCATCTCCATGTAAATACCCCCAGTAGCGCAAAACCACTATTAAGCGAGTTTAATATAAAACCAAAATAATTGAAATGGTTTATGACGACGAATAAATTGTTGGCTGTAACATATACTACAAAATTCAGCGCAATTTTACAACAATGATGTCTACATAGGCAACAGTTGAATTATGATTATTTAATTTGTGATTTGCAAAGGAAATAAACATTTACTTAAAGAAAATATAGTACTTCCGTGGGATTTGAAATTGGTGGACAAGTAAATTAAACATCAATCTTTAATAAATACAATTCAAATGAAGCGCCCACAAATAAATAAGATCGACTGTATGTGCATAACTTTACAGTGGGCTGGAATCAATTTAAATGTTTGGAAAATTTAGTAACTGTTTTTAATAAACTCCTCTACATTTAGATACATGATAAAAAAGGGCTAAGTTGATTTTAAACATTGCCGTACAGAGACATTT
Organism: Muscina levida; assembly: GCA_964034835.1. Classification (NCBI taxonomy): domain Eukaryota; kingdom Metazoa; phylum Arthropoda; class Insecta; order Diptera; family Muscidae; genus Muscina; species Muscina levida. Next base: position 74,741,442 of record OZ035882.1, read on the forward strand.
GCTACCACTAAACATCTGTTTGATGGTAGCAAATGTGAGAAGACTTAAAGTTGTGCAACCTTAAGGGCGTGCTACCACCGATGCCTCTTAGGATGTAGGTAAAAGAAGTTACTGAAGCACAGCGCAACGGCTCTCTTACTGGCGTTGGCAGCCAATCGCTTATTATGAAAACACAAAAACCGCCCTAAATTTTGAATGCTCCCGCAAACGTTATAACGACTATAATTTAAATATATGCACCTGAAGTGTCATGGTGATAGGAAATATTCTAATTTGTGTTTTCTGATCGTTACCTACTTTGGAATAACCAGAATCTCTTTTTATGGGTCTCCCAGCAGCTCTCAACGTCCAATAGATCTATTCAGTGGTAGCAAATGTTAGAAGGCGCAATGTCGAGTATACTAAATAGCATTCTACCACCGAAGTTATAAGGACCAGGAATTAAGGATATGCACAATGTCCGAATTTTCTACAGAAATGGTGTTTTTTTTTACTTGGCGAATATTCTCGATAAATACATCACCGCCATACAGGAAATGCATTGGACGGGACAGGGGGTGTACCCGACGATAAAACTGTTATTTCTTTTACAGCTGCCATGCAGGAAGACACGAATTTGAAAAAGGATTGATAGTCGACAAGATACTTCGACAGCTAGTCTCACAGTTTATCACTGTTACTGTGTGATCGAATAGTCACTATACGCATTAAGGCGAACTATTTATGAATCACTCTGATTTGTGTCATTGACCCCGACGGAAGACAAAGAACATCACAATAATGATACATTCTTTGAGAGCCTGGAGCAAATATATGACAGCTACCCTTGCCAAGACACCAAAATTGTTCTGGGAGATTCTAATGCTAAAAAAGGGAAGGGAAGATGCTCTTCATTTAGCAGGCGGAATATTCAGTCTCCACAACAACACTTCCAATAACGGGTTAAGTCTAAATAGGTTCGCATCGGCAAGTAACATGTAAGTTAGTGGAACCAGATTCATGCACAAAGATATTCACAAGGCGGTAAGTCATGTCTAAAGCGTTACATAAATGTGTATAATGCGCTGTGCCAATATAGACTCGGATCACCACTTAGTTGCAGCCATGGTATGCACGCGATTAAGTAGTGCTATACACGCTGGTAACCAAACGCAAAGGAAGTTAGACATAGCTAAGCTGCATACCACTATATAGCCAATGCCTATTTCAAACAACTCTGCCGACACATGATCACTGCAGCGGCGGCCGTACTGAGATATGATCTAGTACAGACATTTCTATCAAGTAAACTGACCGATAAATTCCCGCACCCATACGACTTTCGGTATCATGGCCAACCAAGACATATAGCAAAACTGTAAAAAATGTTATAGCCAACAAATGTAAAATGTTAAATTCAATATCTCTAGAGATATGACTAACTTCAGTGTACCTACAAAAAAGACATGAAAGTAGAACTATCGGGGTTAATTCGGCTATTTGTATGAGAGATTACATAATTTTTATGGCAAATGTTTGGGTTCTCTGCGGTTTTGCCTACTATTACAAGATAAATAATGTGACCAAATTCAACTATCCTGCAGTTCGGAAGACAAGGGGGAGAGTATATATTTATTTGATGCGTGATGCGTGATGCGTGCTGTGACGGAACGATATAATGAGAAGAGGAGCGAAAAGGAAAACATTTTCAGGCAGTCAAAATATACAGCGATAGATGTGAAGATAGAAAAATCCAGCAAAATGTAAAAGGCAATGGTGTTGGAACTGGGATTCCCACCTGCAAGGACAGAGATGGAAATCTGGTCACGCAGATCACGCATTATCGTACTCTGCTCGTTCCCATAGGCAGCACAAGTGACGAAATCACGCCAATCATTTTTTTATCCTATGCTAAGGATAGGCGATTTAAGTGTTTCCACCAACTACTGCAGGACCAGCCTTTTACTCATCGCATACGAGTGAGTTACATATGTGAAAGGCTATGGGCCATCGCACAGTGGGGTAATATCACGATCTGGGCGGCCAAAATTATTTGAAGCAAATTAATGAAGCAGAATGTTAAAAAATTACTCGGAGGGACGTAAAAACTAATTATATGTTAACATTCGGGGGGTAGAGGTTACGATCGTTTTTACACAAAAAATGGTTATTATAAAAATTTAAGATTCCAAGTATTTCCCATCTGAACAATACGATGTTTAAGATTCTATTTAATCAAAGATTAAAGGGGTGAAAATTGGTGATGCATAACTTTTTGTCCATAGTTCGATTTTCGAAATTAACAAAAATACCATATTTTTCAATTCTGCTTAACTAGTAGAAATTTGAATTATAATTTTATTTAGCTAAGTGGATTAAATAATATTAACCTGCTTTATAATTTTCCATTTTACTTAAATGTTTAAACTAAACACACGCCTTCCCATAGTCTGCTAAAATTGGTGCTTTACCTTAACGCACCAAAATAGAAAATGCACAATTAGCAACATGTAACTTTGACGTTGTGTAGAAAAGGAATGTAAGCAAAATGGAAAGAAAATATAACAGAATCTAGTTAAGCATTCTGTTCTCTTTACCCTATAATCGAAAATTATTAAAAACATTGTTTTTTAAGAAATCGAATTTTGGCCGGCCAGATCGTGAATTTACCCCTCTGTGCATCGTAGCGAACCTAATTCGACCTGATCAGTATGGAGACTAGATAAATCTACGACCAACCAGATATTCACATTACGATAAATCCGGCTTTAACAAAAATAACAATGCCAGCTTGGAAAGCAAGAGACGTGTATAAATCACAAACTGCTCCTATAGTGTGCTAAGCAAACGGTTTAAAGACAAAACCCTTTTCCGACGAAAAAATATCCAACTCTACCCGACACTTATCCTACTTGTCTTGATCTACAGCGCAGAATGCTAAGTAACGACACAAGTTGTTTAATCTATTCTAGGAGACTTCAAGAGAAAAATACATCGCGAAATATTTGGACTCATCTTCGTCATGGGGAGTACCGTCATCATTTGAACCATAAGCTGTATAACGAAAACGAAGTATTCAAGCACGTTCAAATAGGCCCAATGCGCTGGCTGAGACATGTTGAACGATTGGTTATAAATGATCCGCCTAGAGAAAATTGGAAAATAACCCCAAATAAAGGCAATTTTTTACGATTTTTATGTAATTTCTAATATATATAAAAATGAATTGTTGTGCGTTGGTAAGACCGTCACCTGAGAACGCACGAACCGATATGACTAATTTTGTATTATAATGTTCCAGAAAGCCCGAGAATGGTTTTTATAAAAAAGTTTTTACCACGCCCATTTATAAGCCCACTTTTTCAGTATGTTTCAAATTCCTATAAAATGCTCTAAAAATTAGATTTCTTTACAGATTTCGGTCTATTATGTTCTATATGTAAAATATAATAGTTAATATATATTTTAGTTTTGGATAAATGGGCGGCAGAAGATTTCTTTGTGCTAGAGAGATAGTTCTCGAAACATCAGTTTGAAATTTGAAGGGCGTGGCCAACCTGCATGTAAGTCCTAGAGGGATAAAGTTTTGTATCCTGGTAGTACTCTGCAACGCAAATATTAATATGCAGACAAAATAGTAATTTTCGATCAGTGGGCAATGTGGGCGTGACAAAACTGTATTTTAGTCCTAGAGAGATACAATTTTGAACACAGATCCTACTCGACAGGACTGGTTGAAATTTGCAGACGAAATTTGTATTTTCAATCAATAGGCGGATGGGCTTGACAAAGTTGTATTATAGTGCAAGAGAAATACAAGTTGATATATATATAGATATTACTCGGAACAACAATTATAAATTTTCGTGTGTGTTTTAGGCCTAAATTGGTACAATTTGGTACAACTATACAGATATTACTCGGCATTACAGGTTCATTATTCAGAATGAGCGTAGTGAAAATGTTTTTTTTATCCCCAGAGAGATGAAATTTATGGTATAAATTTATTTATATTTATAACGATTATAAATATAAAGACGACATTTTAATTTCCAGATAGGGCCGTGACAAAATAGTTTTGAGGTTTACAGCAATAAAATGTGATTTGCAGATAATGCGTCGCACAACAAATATAAAAATGTAGATGAAATGTTTTTGTCTGATCAGAGCGCAAGGCAAGAATATACAGATCAAATATTTTATAACGATTCTTCGAACGTCTAAATCTATTCATATTCAAATACGTTGAATTAGATGAAAACCTTAAGATTATGACACATTTAAATGAAACTTGTATAAACACATATTCAAAACGTTAAAAACACGCCATTTATAAACATTGGACTATTTGTAGCTACAATTTTGTATTATTCCCAAAGTTATTACAAATAAATTGTCAAACATTTTATTTTACAGTCACTTCTATATCTCTACCCACTGTATTCACTAAAACAATGAAGCATATCCATCTATCACTAATTGCAACAACAATAACTTACATATGTATATCACTTAATATGTCATCATTGGTAATGTAATTGAATGTTAAATTAAATATTCAAAATCAAAAGCATAAAGTCTATGTGACACACCCACTCTTGACAATTTTCCGCCCGCCCCATATCAACTGAAGCATATTTACTATAAAGACCTGGGGAAATGCAATAAGGGAAATAGTTTAATACGGAAAATTCAAGTGATCGGTTCGGAAAAAACTCCAAAGCAAACGGAAAAGCCACAAAATGCGTAAACCATGCATATCATTAACATTTATAACTCTAATAAGTTGTGCCGAAATTGTATCATCCGCGCCCGTGCAAAAATCCTTACAATCGAAACTAAATCCTTATTATCTTAAAGCCATAGCGGCCTATAAAAAACTCGAACCGAAATTACCACGTGAAGAACTGCGCGCATTGACCGCAATTGGTATTTTAAATGGAGCCAAACAGGCCGAACAACAAATGGAACGTCATTTGATCGATGTGGTCAAAGATCTCTTAATTAACACTAACTTACAGGAAGATAATGATAATATTTTACCAAAAATTGAAAACATCGAAAAGCAATTGAAACGTGATCAAAAAGCTTTGGAAATTCTAACAAAATCTATGGACTTAGCAATGCATTCTAAAGATGCGACCCAATATAAACAAGAAATGGTAGAATTGTTACAAAATATTAAAAATAATCCCACCTCGCCGAGCGATAATAGTGAAGAAAGTGATGTGGGCAAGCGTGTGGCCACTTTAAGACAACACATCGTGCAACAAATGGATATGATGAAACATGTGGTCGATGATAAAATCGATGACACGTTGGATTATTTAATTGAGCATGCCGATGCGGATAGTTTGTTGGCCAAAGCTAGCAACAAGGTGATACGCAAGCGACAAGTGGACAAAGAGGAACCGGCGAGAATAAGACAAATAAAGTCTATAATAACCGAGGTGATTAATAAAACAAACAAAATTGTAATGATTAAAACAAAAGACTTAAGACACGAACGTGTATGGTATTAGAGGCTTACATTAATTTGTTGCGATAAGATGAGTAAACCTATACTAGTGTAGTAATGGTTATATAGACTTAAAAAACAAGTGTATGTGTTAATAAGTAACTATATTTGTAAAATGGTAAAGTGCCAACAGCCACGTGCTCCAACTAATATTGGATTTTCTTCGATATGACAGAGATTGATTTGTATAAGTTGTAAAAGTAAAACCCGAAATATTAATGACAACAAGAAAAGACAGTAAACAGAATCAAAATTTTTTGTAATGGTGCTAATAAGAATCTTGATGTCGGTAAATTCTAAATGGAAATGAGCTTAGAGTAATAATACTGTAGTGATATTATCAAAAGACTAAGCAAACTTCCGTTAATTTGTTAAACTATTTATAGTGGATATTGGGGTGGTCGCAAGTTGTATGGAAAACCAGTACAGAAATTTCAGTCAGTTAAACTGACTGATACATACCATCACCCAATATAATATATTGTTTAAGTCTTGAGTTATTGAAAATAATCGATTTGTAATTAAAACCAGTTAGAAAGTTTCAGTCGGGCAACCCGACTTACATTTACCCTTACCCTCAGTAAAACAAATAATTTTCTATTTTATTGATATTATTACTCGATTTCGAAATTGGGCGGAGTACTACATTTATATGGGAGGTACGTGAAGGGGTGTGTTTAGACTCCAGATTTATTCTCCATAACTTTATCCTGTTATAGCTTTACTAAATACAGAATTTGCGCACGATTGCGTTGGGTGTACTGATATTATTACTACATCCCAAAAGTGGGCGGAAAGGTACATTTGTATGGGAGGTACCATAAGGGGCGTGTCTAGACTTCCAATTTTTTCTCCAAAACTTTGTCCTGTTATAATATAACAAAATACAGAATTTGGGCACGATCGTTTCTAAAGTGGGCGGAGTGGTACATTTGTATGGGAGGTACCAGAAGGGGCGTGTCTAGACTTCCAGATTTTTTCTCCAAAACTTTATCCTGCTTAAACTTTACCAAATACAGAATTTGGGTACGATCGCGTTAGGTCTTTTAATAATATTAATCGATTTCTAAAGTGGGCGGTACCAGATGTGTATGGGAGGTACCAGATGGGGCGTGAATAGACTTCCAATTTTTTTCTCTAAAACTTTATCTTGTTATAGCTTTACTCAAAATAGAATTTGGGTACGATCACGTTTAATTTATTGATATTATTTCTCCATCTCTATAGTGGGCGGAAAGGTAGATTTGTATGGGAGGTACCAGAAGGGGCGTGGCTAGGCTTTCAAAATTTTTTCCAAAACTTTATCCTGTTATAGCTTTACTAAATACAGAATTTGGGGACGATCGCGTTAGGTCTTTTAATAATATTAATCGATTTCTAAAGTGGGCGGAATGATGTATTTGTATGGGAGGTACCAGAAGGGGCGGGGCCATGTAGCCCATTTGCAATACCGTAAGTAGTTTTGAGAAAATAATAACTCGTGCAAAATTTCAAAACATTTGGTTGCGTCTTTCGAAAGTTATCGTGCGAACCAGCCGGACAGCCACCCGACAGACAGACAGACAGACAGACAGACGGACATGGCTCAAACGACTTAAAAAGTCATGAATCGAATTTGGTTCAAAGAAACCTAGGGTCTAAAGTGACTCCTTCTATGTGTTACACTTTTAGGTCGTATCAAATGATATATACCTTCATCCCTACGGGTGATGGTATAAAAAAGTAAAAAATTTTGTCAGTCAGACCCCCAAAAATTGATGTCTTTATAGATTTTGGGATATCCAAAATTTTAGCATGATTGGAGTATGTTAACCCGTGCCGCTTGGGCTCAAAGTTTTTAAGCTAATATAGCCACGTTTGACAGGCAGTACTCAAGAACGACTAGTCCAATTTTGATGAAATAAAAATCCGAAATTTAAGAAGTGAATTTCCTGTAATACTCTTCATAATCAACATAATCATCAATTTATAAAAAAAATTAAAAATTTTTGAGGAAGACTTTTTTATTTGAGGAAAACATATTCGTGCTCAAACTTTGGCTATCCCAAAATTTGCAAAGAGTTATCATTTTTGAGGGGTCAGACCGACAAAAATCCAACATCAATACTTGCGATCATCCTATTGGATATATAGAGAGTTACTGGGAGTTAATGTGCTGATAAATAAGAAAATAGATTGGTAAATCAGAGAATTTTCTTTATCTTTATATATAACTAGTGGACCCGGCAATGCTTCGCTATTGCTTAATTGTCGAATACCTATAATATGTTTGGCATGCCTACTTAAAGGGCTGAGCTTAAGCGTCGTTCTTGTACGCTCTGTAAACTATTTATTATCCCAAGTTACTCCTTAACCTGATCAAACTTACAACGTCCCCCTAACCGATATTAAAACATACATCAGCAAATGCATATCTATAGCACCAATTACTATCTGTATACAAATATTACCTTATATAGCCCTAAAAACATGTATATATTCATGGCTCATTTATAGTACTGACATCATTGTCAGTATTTCCCTTTAAATTTTTTCGACAAACTTTTTCTGACGACTTATTGCCAAAATTGTTGACAAAATAAATTGACGCAGTGTAAATAATCCATAAAATTGACTGACACAATTCTTCAATTCTTGCTCTTTGCTTCAATAACAGTACTTTTTGACAGAAATAAAAGAACTTTTTGATACAGTAAACATAATTTTTGACACAATTAAAAAACTTTTTGGTGCAATAATATTAATTATTAGTAAATTTAAAGTATTTTTTGGTACAATTAAGGTACTCTGTGATACAATTAATTGTTCTTTTTGTGCACAATAAAAGTATCTTTCAATACAATAAAATCTACTTTTTGGTACCAATAAAGTACTCTTTGATACCTTAAATGGTTTTTAGCAATAATTGTACTTTTTTGTACAATAAATTGTACCTTTTGGTACAATAAATGTACTTTTAGTACACTAAATAAATTTTTATTATCTGCATATCAAATATTATCGCTCTAGGGCTAAAACAGTTTTGTCACGCTCCCTCCGCCCACTGGTCCAAAATGCCATTTACATATTCACATTCGTATTGTCGTGTACTATCTAGGTGTCTCTAGGGATAAAATACAGTTTTCCACGCCCACTCTGCCCACCGATCCAAAATATTAATTTCGATTGTTTATTTATATGCGTGTAGTCGAATACTACCTGTATATTTTATTTTATGTCTCTAGGACTAAAATACAGTTTTGCCACGCCCCCTTCCCCCAATAATGGAAAATTAAAATATCGTCTACATATTCATATTCGTGTTGTAGTGTACTATTTGGGTGCTAAATTGTATATCTCTAGGGCTTAAATACAGTTTTGCCACGTCAACTCCTCCTACTGACCCAAAATTCAAAATTTGTTTGCATATTTATATTCGTGTTGTCGAATGCTATCTGTGTATTAAATTTCATCTCTCGAGGACTAAAATACTGTTTTGCCACGCCCCTTCGCCCACTCGCTCACTGATCGAATATTTAAATTACGTCTGTATATTTATATTCGTATTGTCGAGTGCTATTTGTATACCGAATTTTATTTCTGTGGGGCTAAAATACCGTTTGGTCACGCCCTCTCCGCCAACTGATACAAAATTTAAATTTCGTCAGCATATCCATATTCGTGTAGCCGAGTACTATCTATGTACTAAATTTGATTTCTCTAGGGCTAAAATACAGTTTTTCCACACCCCCTCCGTCTATTGACCCAAAATAAAAATTCTGTCTGGATATTCATATTCATGTTGCCGAGCACTATCTGTGTATCAAATTTTATCTCTCTAGGTCTAAAACTATGTTTTGCCACGCCCACTATGCCCATCGGATCCAAAAATAAAATTTCGTCTGAATCTTCATATTCGCATTGTTGAGTACTATCTGGGTATCAAATTTTATATATCTAGCTCTAAAAAAAATGTGGCACGCCCACTCCGCCTTTTTGCCAAAAATTAAAATTTAGTCGGCAAATTCAAACTCGTGTTGTCGAGCACTATCATGGTATCAGATTGTACCTAGCTCTAAAAAAAGTTTTGCCACGCCCACTCCGCCAACTGGTCCAAAATAACAATTTCGTCTGCATATTCATATCCGTATTGTCGAGTACTATCTGTGTAACAAATTTTATCTCCCTAGCTCGAAAAAAAATTTTGCCACGCCCACTCCGCCCATTGGGTCCAAAATTTAAATTTCGTCTGCATATTCATATTCGTGTTGTCGAGTACTATCTGGGTATCAAATTTTATCTCTCTAGCTCTAAAAAAAAGTTTTGCCACGCCCACTCCGCCCATAGGGTAAAAAATTACAAAAATATAGCCTATAGTAATTTCCATATAGTACGCTAACTGTCTTCCAAATTTCATTGAAATCGGTTCAGGCGTTTAGGCGTGATTGAGCAACAAACATACAAACAAACAAACAAACAGACAGACATTCACATTTATAATATTAATAGGATTCTACCGTACGTGTGTTATGACTGAACTCCTCCTAAACGGCTCGACCGATTTGCATAAATTTTTTTGTATGCGTTTGGGTGGTGCCCCGGATGGTTTAGATTTACAATTCGGTCCAATTGGACAAAGGGGCGTGGCACCGCCCATACAACTTGGAAATCAAAAGGGCTGTATCTCATGAACTATCAGAGGTATGAAGATGAGATTTGGTATATATGTTGTTGAAGCAGTATTAATTTCAGCCAAGGTAGAAGTGGGCGGTGCCACGCCCCCTTTTAAAAAATCGCTTTGCAGGCTTTTCCAATACACAGATTGATACGAAAATTTTACCAAGTGGTACTGTTGACCTGTAGATAGACCCTGGCTATATTTGGTTGTGATTGGATAAAGGGGCGTGGCACCGCCCATAGAACGTGAAAATTAAAAAGGCTATATCTCATGAACTATCAGAGGTATGAAGATGAGATTTGGTATATATGTTTTTGGAGCAGTATTAATTACAACCAGGGTGGAAGTGGGCGGTGCCACGCCCCCTTTTAAAAAATCGCTTTGCATGCTTTTCCAATAGACAGATTGAGACGAAAATTTTACCAAGTGGTACTGTTGACCTGTAGATAGACCCTGGCTATATTTGGTTGTGATTGGATAAAGGGGCGTGGCACCGCCCATACAACTTGAAAATAAAATGGGCTATATCTCTTGAACTATCAGACGTATGAAGATGAGATTTGGTATATATTTGGTATTAATTACTACCAGGAAGGAAGTGGGCGGTGCCACGCCCACTTTTAAAAAATCGCTCTGACGGCTTTTCTAATAGACCGATATATACGATAATTTTCGAAAGTGGTACTGATGACCAGTTGTTCGTCTCTGGCTGTACTTAGTTGTGATAAGCATCGGAATAGTAGGTAAAAATTAGGGTCAGGCCCCATAGATCTGGAGGTTTCAAAAGTTGCTCATTGTTAAAAAAAAATATGTCTACCTGAAATCTTCATGCTTCTCAGCACGAACTAAGAATTGATTTTATACATATTGTTTCTTAGTGAAATTATCTAAGAATTCATCGTAGATTCCGATATTGGTATACGATTACCACATTTTTTTCGACGCGAACAAATTGATCCGCCCTAAGTACAGGCTATTTGGAACTTAATAAGTAAAAAGTACCGGAGCTCTACCCACGCACTTTAAAATTTAACTTTTTAACTGTATCAAATAATGGTCCGTACACCAGGCAATTTAGGACACATGGTATCTGCGCAGACTAAAACAGTGATTTTTTTCAAATTTACTTTACATATATGTATTTTTTAATTACTTTTCAGGAGAGCTAATCGGTAATAAATCCTCTAGATAAAATGCGCGTTCTGTTCCCAAACTTATTGAGCCCTTTGTGAAGTTTAGGGTATAATTGTGAGGAGGTAATTGTGAATTTATTGGTCTCTGCAAATGCTGAGGAAAGATCTTGGTCTACATTCATATAAAATCCAATCCATGTCATTGCACATTATTTGAAGGAGAAATGGTTCCAACACGACGGCGTAATATGCCATGCAGCGCGTGGGATCATCACTTTGTTAAGCAAAACGTTGGTTATCACGAATTATCTCAAATGATACGAGTTCAATATATAGAGAGTATTCGGGTATATTATTGGTCCGTATGAGAAGAAGACATGGCAAAGTAGGTTTTTATGGCTAAATGCATGAAGCTTTAAGAAATTTTCATTTGCGGTCAATAGGAGGAGAAGGCATAACAAAAGTTATTTTTACGTCCAAAAACAAAGTTAGTATACACGGTTCCCGCTACAACAGATAAATATAAAAATTTAGTTTTGATCTTTAAAGGAATTTCTGTTTCCGATTTGTGAAAGAAGTGTTTTTTCTCCCTACATATAAACAAAAGTTAATCTACATGTCAAAACTATAGATATGACTTTGATGATGAACTTTTTACTATCCCCATAGAGTCTATCATATTTAGAATTTAAAACAATAAAACTTAATTAGTTAACTTCCATTTTAAGGAGTTTCTTGAAATTAGTTACATAAGTTAATAACTTAAAAACATACTTAATTTCCCTTTGCATCCCATGAATGACGTATGGGATAGCTTCTCGCGTTCTATTTTTAGATTCACAAATAATAAGTTAATAAACTCAACATATTATTGTCGAGCTTAAGTATCGTTTAAAAGTGCTTTGTAAACCTAACTGTAAAATATATTACAAGTTAATATGCAATAGCGAAGCATTGCCGGGCCCACTAGTATAAATATAATTTATTGACATTTGTTAATATACCATCATAATGCGCTTGCTTGGGCTTAAAAAGAAATAAATTTTCTTCTTAGCAACAGAAATTTATCCACCAGTAGTAGTTTGTCACACCAAGGTTAGATAACAGCCAACGAAGTTTTGGTTGCCCCTTTATAGAATTCATTGACGGAGACATTTAGAGTTGAAGCATTTTCATCCTTTCATACCAAGTCCAAGTCAGCGCATTCGGTCTATTTGAATACGCTTGTCTACGTCGACGACAGTACTCGCCGTATCGTCCCAAACGAGTAGACTCTTTGTTCGTTAAAACAGATATATTGGATTTGGCCAGACCCACTTCTGCCGACTTCTTCTTAATGCTTGAAATGGTTGCATTAACATCCCGCACTCCTCGGCCAATGAGTTTTATTAAAGATGGTGTTAGTCGTGTTTACTCCAGCCTTCCGCATGATCATCTCCATTATGATGTGACAGAGATCGTACGACAGACTATCAAATCGCTTGGTAGATAATTTCTCTGTTAGGTTTGTATCAGTTTTACGGGGATACCAAACTTAGCCATAGCATCTAATTCTTCAATTGTATCGGTCTGTCGAATGCAGTTTTGTAATCAATAAAGAGAGACCTATCGATCTGCATCCCTTGGGTCTTCTCCAGGATTTGTCGTAGTATTTCACATAACACACTCAACAGGATATACTTGCGAGGTTAAAAGGCTCCCACTAGAGTGTTCAAATACCTAATTTTTTTAGAAACCCGGTTTCCGAGTTATTCGAAAAATTAATTTTTTAGAAAAATCGGATTTTCAATACAGCATTTTAAAGAAAACCGGTTTAACCAGTTTTTTCGGGTTTTTCCTAAAAAGTTAAAAATACTTATAAAAAATATAATTTGGTTTAAAAAATTGCATTTATTTAGTATGTTATATCAATCGGATTGGGTGATCGTGCCCAAATCCTACATCAAGTAAAACTATAGCAGGACAAAGTTTTGGAGAAAAAACTGGAAGTCTAGCTACGCCCCATGTGGTACCTCCCATACCCATCAGGTACAACTCACTTTAGAAATCGATTAATATTATTAATAGATCCAACGCGATCGTGACCAAATTCTGTTTTTAGTATTACTCAAACAGAATAAAAATTTGGAAGCCTAGCCACGTACCTGCTGGAACCTCCCATACTAATGCACCATTCCGTCCACTTCAGAGATGAAGTAGTAATATCAATACACCCAACGTGATCGTGTCAAAATTCTGTATTTAGTATAGCTAAATCAGGATACAGTTTTTAAGTCTATCCACGCCCCTTCTGGTACCTCCCATACAAATGTACCACTTCGCCCACTTTAGAAATCAAGTAATGATATCAATATACTAAAAAATTATATGTTTTACTGAGGGTGGGGGTATATGTAAGTCGGCTTACCCGACTGAAACTTTCTTACTGGTTAAAATAGTATTTAAGAAATAATATGCAATTTAAGTGTTCAATTTTAAGCAAATTCTTCTGTTTCGTTTTTATAAAGCTTGATATAGGATTTATTGGCAAAAGACCGTTTAGAAGGATGTTGAGCTTTTCTGTCCTTTTATTAAATCTATCGAAATAGTTGAAATCATCATATAGGCTTGTGTCATTGCAATTTATTTTCACTGGTGGATTTTGGATGTTATTTGTTGTCCTGTTAAAATCGTTGCAAAGACTACCTACCATTCGGAGATTCCCCCATCTCACAATCTGAAGTGTTAATAGACTCTGCCGTTGTTGGTGATAATTGCAGGATAAAGCCTTTTAAAAAGCTCGTTAGCAAATTCCATCGTTTCCGCCTTTTTAGACTACTTTACACAGGATTAGCTTGTAGGATATTTTCCGGTCCTAATACATATAATTAGGGTATTCAATGTTTGTAAACGAGAATGATTTTAGAAGCTTTTTAAAGTTTTAAAATTCAATTTCAAATTAATTTAGAAAAAACCTTTTACATTTTATAAACCAAAATGTCTTTAGAAGCTTTGTAAAATTTTAAAATTCAATTTCAAATTAATTTAGAAAAAACTTTTAACGTTTTATAAACAAGAATGTTTTTAGAAGCTTTGGAAAATTTCAAATTAATTTAGAAAAATCTTTTTACATTTTATAAACAACAATGCTTTTAGAAGCTTTGTAAAATTTTAAAATTCAATTTCAAATTAATTTAAAAAAAAACCGAGTACCCGAAGGAAAAAACTCGGTTAAACCGGTTATTTGAAAATGGCATTTTTGCAAAAACCGGCATACGGTTTTAAATAAAAAAACCGGTTTACGGTTTTTCGGTGTCGGTTTTGAACTCCCTAGCTCCCACACACTAGGTTCACACACTTGAATCGCCTTTCTTAAGCACAGGACATAGAACACTCAGATTCCAATTCCAATTATCGGGCATGCATCGCATTTGCCAAATCCAGTATATAAGGTGGTACATGCACGCCTTAGAATGCTCTGACGGAAGTCTATCAGCTCTCGCAGTTTTGGCTCGGTATGGCGAGATTTCTTCACTTATGCTGCCTTAGGGAACGAGCAGAGTACGAAGGTGTTCCTTCCATAATATATAATATAATATAATATTGTAATATTCGATATCCTGGATCTCTATTTTCTTCCACTGAAGACTTCGTGTCAGTCAGTGTCATAACGCAAAGTCGCAAAGTTTCTGGGGGATAGCATCTAATAGTTTCAGTTATATGTATGTCGAATGCAGCTGTGTAATCGATAAGCAGATGATAGGTGTTGATCTGTATTTCTTTGATCCGATAAGGTCCAATCAGGTTCGATAAGATGGGCATTAGTCTTTCACTTAACACACTAGACAGGACCTTGTATGCGATGGGTAAAAGGCTGACATCGCGATTGTTGGTACACAAATTTGAATACAGGACATGAACCACTCAGATTGCAATCATTGGGCATGCTTTCCAAATCGTGTTTATGAGTCGGTGTACACATGTTGCCAGCTCATCGCCTCCGGCTTTAAAAAGGTCTGCTGGCAGTCCATTGGCTCCAGCAGCTTTGTTGTTTTTAAGCCGTGCAATTGCAGTGCTGATCTCGTTTTGGCTCGGTGGTGGACAGTCTACTCCATCGTCGATGATTGGTGTGACACCTGAAACACCTGCTCCAAAGCCTTTGCTTCTTACCATTTGGTGGAACTTTCGGGCTTCACCTCCTTTGCTGTAATTTTCGATATACTGGATCTTTCTTTTCTTTCATAGGCGCTTTTTCCGCCTGAAGAGGCGTGTCATTTCCCTCGTCTTCTCATTATAACGCTCCGTCACTGCACGCGTTGCCCTTAGCTGAAGTTTTGCCCCGTATGCAGCAGATATTTCGCGACATTCCTCAACGTACTATGGTTTGTCTGAACGTGGTTTTCCGTAACCCAGTGCTGTCCTTGCGGCATTGGTCATAAAATTCGCAATATGCTGCCATAGGGTGTCGGGAACATCAGATTTAGGGGGGTTGGTTCGAAGTAATTGAGAGAGTTGGTTGCAGTAGGCATTGGCTATTTCGGTGGTATGCAGCTTTGTGATGTCTAGTTTCCTTTGCGTTTGGTTACGAGTGTTTTTAGCACTACCTAATCTCCTGCGTATCTTGGCCGCAACTAGGTGATGATCCGAGTCTCCACCGCGCATTACACGCGCGTCTTTAACGCTTGAGACATGCCTTCCATCGATTATCACGTGATCAAACTGGTTTCTTCTTTATGCCGGAATCTGGTACCACTCACTACCACGGTTCTTGTCGACGCGAGACTAAAATGTCTGAATCCGTTATCGGACCGTTATCCTTGTCCTATTTTAGCAATAAACTCTTATGGAACAATTTTTATGTCATGTACAGGGCTGCGGTCATTTATTTCCTCTAGTTACTTATTGAATACATCTTTAATGTCCTCGTATTCCGACGGGGTGTGTACACAAAGCAGTGTGATGTACAAACATTTCGCCTTGAAGCGTATAGCGCCTATTCATTCACTTACAGGTTGAAACCGCAAGATCAGATGTCGATATCACTTGCCGACTGTAATTCCACGTCCAAATTCGAGGCTTTCGGTCACAGTTCTTTCGTCGTGTGGATCCCTGTCCCCTGTCGCACTTCCTGTGTGGCGGTGATGGCAGCCTTGTATTTGTCGATTACATCCGCCAGTTGGATGGAGGCACTATCTCTGTACAGAGTAAGGACATTCCAGATGCATATTCTTAAATCTTGTTCCTTATATAGTTTGCAGCGGTAGTCAACATTTGCGGTTTTCATAGTAGTTGTTTTATTTAAAGAAAATAGCTTATTAGTTCATTCATCTTAGTTTCTTGAGTCAGTCAAAGCCACTAAGAGAGTCTATGTGTTGAGCTTTAGTAACTTCTGTTAACTACTTTCTAAGACACATCTACAAATATTGTGCAACATTTACCTTAGTCAAAAAATTAAATGATCATCCAATTAATCGCATTCCAATTATAAACATAACAAAAGACTTAAGCAACAAACTTCTTTCGTTTACACTTATAGGATGATATTCAAAATAATCTCGTTATCCCAACATTAGACGAGAAAGACGCTACTGATGATGATGGTGATGATAACGATGATGAAGATGACGATGATGATGACAATCTGGAATTAGCTTCCAATGTAAGTGTGAAACTACAGAAAAACAAAATACGCGATATAGTCTTCCAATAATCATAGAAAGGTTGGGGTTTACTAACTTGCATTCCTGTCTTTGTACATTAAGTTACAAATTATACAAAAATCTACCCATGAAATGTATTTATTTCAAACAAAAAATACTTAAATTACAATTTTTTGTCTAAGAAAGAATGTTATTGAAACTAACAGCAACATCTCCGTGGCAGTACAAGCCATGGCCAATGGAACGATTACTTCAAGCGACGACAGCAACATAACTCTTGCCAAACAGGAAGAAGGTTCGCCTGAGCTCTTAGATAACAACGGAGACATGCCAGCGGGCGGAGGCGGTTTGGTGGGCATCATAACCAGTTTGAGTGGCGTAAGTATCTATTATATACAAGAGACACAATGTATCCCTAATGGCACTAACCACAAATGACATCGACATTGCAGGGCGAAGGGGGTTCCGATATTGGTGCCTTAATAGGAGCGTTGACTGGAGTCATTTCGCAATTGTTTGGTGTGAGTAATGGAGTGGCTTTTGTGCACCCAAAATGAATAGATAATATATGGTTTATTTTTATTTTTTCAATAGCCTGGAGGTTTAGATATTGAAACTCTATTGAGTTCAGCTTCTTCCTTGATTGCTGGTTTATTGGCGGTAAGAGACTTGGAACCAAAAGAGTTTAGTGTGTTGACTAATCAAAAAAACTTTTGTATTTATCAATAGGGAAATAAAAACTTTGGCACTGTCTTGGGTATATATGTGGGCAATGTCTTCGATGGCTTATCAGGCGGAGGTGGAGCAGTAAGTTTTGTTTAGGTATCACACTGACAAAATCTAATCATGTCTCTTTGCACTTGCAGATCAACAACGGCCAATTCATTGGTAACTTCCTTGGCACTGTGGTGGCCCAACTGAGTGCAGTACATATTCCCTTTTTTGCTCTATTGTTTTCAATTCCATACCGCTTGTTATACTAACCCCTTAGTTTTGCACTAATGCCTAAAACCCCAATCTTTCTATTGTCCATGTATCCTTTTACCGCGCTTTGGCTGGCATACTACATTCATTTTTTCATTTCCATTTTTTGTCTTTAAGGATCCCGAAGAAGACGATGTCCCCCCACGTCCTTTAATATTTCTTCAGAATGTCCTTAGCAGTTTTATGGAAGCAAAAAATCGTAAAGCTTCGGGTGAAGAATCAGAGGAACGCAAGGATAAAGATAAGGACAATAATGGCAACAATGGCAACAAAGGTGGTTCAGACTCATCGGCTTTCATCAAACACGTTGTGTCCCATGTGGTGGGCAGTGTGGTCAGTTTAATACTTAATGCTTCATTGGGTGCATCTGGTGGAGCGTCGCATGCTTCGCATTCGTTATTCGCTGGCAGCTCAGCAGGATCTAAGCCAGCTGGAGGGGGCGCCGGAGGCAAGTGGTAGTTAGTGTGATGTGGAGTCTCGTGTCATTAGAATATGTTTTTTATACTTGTTTTTATAAATAAATTAATTGTAAAAAAAAAAAAAAAATGACGACTATTTATAGGTAGCTTGTATTCAGCAGCCACAACGTGATATGTGTTATAAAAAAAGGTGTTTGAATTTAAGTATATGAATGAAATGAACATATGGATTTATAATAGATAGAAATACAGTTTGTCTCATTCGTGGTGAATAATCTTTAGTCCGACGTTTTTTCTTATATTTCTTATTGCGACGAATTTCTTTTTTAGTATAGATATCTGTTACATTCTCAAAGAATTATGGAAATATGCAAATGATAAATAAGTTAGACCAAACAAAGAATATATTACTTTGGTAGTTTAACATATAACAATTATAAAAACATATACGCAAATATCCAAATGTATAACCTTACTGAGAAGATATAGTATATAGATGTAACAAAATCTTCTTGAAATCTTGATAATCATATGGGCATAAATCCACCCAGAGACCACAATTTTTGAAAACGCAGTACATAAGTGACTATGTCGACATTATTCAATAAAGGATAACTAAGGATACATTTGAAATCAGTGAAGGATTAAGTCCCCACTCATACGACCCCGTAACAAACATGCTATATCTGATGTTCTATAACCTGTGCGACTTAAAATTAGGTGTGGATGCATTTAACAGCAACATGCGTGATCGGACAAAAATGGGCGGGATTAGGTAAGAATATACAGCCCCGGAAATATCACTCTTTCTTCTACAATACAATATCTGTAGGACTACAATGTCTTTCGACTTGAAAATTTACTGGATCGTATTAAAGGGATCTGACCAATGTCTGGCTAAAAGGTAATATTTTATTCCACTTATGTCAGTTCTTCTTCTTTTTAAATGGCGGCAACAACAGAATTTCATGCATCAGTAGCCGCACGTAGAATACAATTCCAAGCGCATTGGTCTTGTGCGCTCCGTACAGAGTTCGTAATTCCAAGTTGAGATAATAGCTCTTTCACCTGGCCAACCAAAGAAGTTTCGGTCGCCGCCTCCTGTTCCGCCCATCGAGTTCATTGCCGAAGACTTTTCGAGCCGGAGCATTCTCATCCATTCGTACAACGTGCCCAAGCCAGCGCATTCGATCTATATGAACGCGATTGACTAAGTCGATGTCGTTGTATGGTTCATGTACCGACTTCATTCTGCATGTCGATCTGAATTTTTTTAAGGACTTACCAGGACCACACTGATAATGCCCAATCAGATTCTTTAAGATGGACCTTAATCTTTCACATAGCACTCTCGAAAAGGAGCTTGTATACGATGGGTAAAAGACTGACCCCACGTGTGTGTACAAACTAACACACACTTGGATCGGCTTTCTTAAGCATAGGATAAAGGACTCTCAGATTCTAATCATCATGCATGCATTCGGCATGGTTGATATGATCGGCATTACGTATGCTGTCTTCGGGAATGACCAGAGGAATGACCATCTTTGCAGCACACTCTGAGTGTCTGTGAACAGATTTCAATCTTTGTCCTTACAGGTGGGGATCCCTGTTCCAATACCTTTGCATTTAACCTATTGGTAGAACTTTCGTGCTTCAGCTCTATTCCTGTACTTTTCGATATCCCGGCTCTCCCCCTTTTCTTCCAAAGACTCTTTTTCTGCCTGAAGAAGCGTTAGTATGGCTGCAGTTTTGCATTGTATACAGCATCCATTTGGTCAGACATTTCGCAACATTCATCATCGTACCAGGGCTTGTCTGGATATGATTTTTCATAACCCAGTACGGTCATTGCGGCAGTGGCCATAGAATTCGCAATATGCTGCCACTGTGTGTCGGGAACATCACAAGTAGAGGCGTTGTGTCGTAGTAGTTGGGAGAGCTGGTAGCAGTAGGCCATGGCTACCTCTGGGGTTTGCAGCTTCGCGATGTCCAACTTTCTTTGTGTTTGGTTACGTGCGTTTTTCGCTCTGCTCAATCTTATGCGCACCTTGGCTGCAACCAGGCGAGCCAATATTAGCACCACGGATCACACGCACGTGCATGACACAAGATGCATGCCTGCCATCAATTACCACATGATCAATTTGATTTTTGGTGTTTTGATCGGGGGATAGCCAAGTTGCCTTGTGGATATCTTTGTGCTGGAATCTGGTTTCACTCCATACCAAAGCTAACCAGCCTAAACCCGTTGTCTGACGTGTAGGTATGCCGGCTGAATTTACCGATCCATGGAAAAAGAACATCTTCCATTCCTAGTATGGCATTAAAGTCTCCCAGTACAATTTATATGTCGTGGCCAGATCAGCGGTCGTATGTTTCCTTTCGGCGTAAAAGGCATATTTAATGCCGTCGGGACATGAGCACAAATGATGTACAAATATTTCGCTTTGATGCGGATTGTGGCTATTTGATCACAAACAGGATTGAATCGCGAGACAACTGAGTCTATCGTCAATTACAAATCCACATCCAAAATCGTGCTTTTCGGCATGGCAGCTATAATACATTCTTAATTCTTATTTTTAATTTGAGTGGTTATATAAGGGATACCCACATTGTAAGTTCATCTCCAAAAATTAAAAAAAAAACGGCACCTTAGGAAATATTTTAAAAATCATTTTCGTGTTTAGGAAGTCAAAATCTTTGGAAAGAGTGTTTTGTAGAAATAGTGTCTGAATTGCAAAAAAATTGTTGACCCATTTTGTTAGTTAGAGTAAATAATGATTTAATGTTTGTTTCAAATAGTTTGACCCTTTCTACTTGTCATGACAAGGTAAAAAATTCAAATTGGCCCTTCGAAAAAATATTGCATATTGGACCTTCTTATGCAACACCATCGGTATAAAAATTATATATTTCATTAGTCACTTCTTTGCATTACTATACTCGGTACATTGAAAACATCAACACAAATCGTTTATTTTTTTTCTTTTTGGAAATATTATACAATATCTTTTTTCAACAATTTAATAGATACATCAGTTACTTTTAATTAATTTTGTATGTATTCAACATTGAAATTGATTTTTAGGAATTTACCTCAAAATAATTGATGGCTACCGGCTGCCTAACTCCATCTATTACTTAGTAACATAACCCAAAGAACATTAAACTTAAAATAAATACTTAACATAATCCATTACCATATAATATGTGCCAATACATTCGATATCGATGCCTTCCAGATACAAGACAATAAAAAAACACACCTATTTACTTTTTAAGAAAACACTAGTACATGTGCAGCGCATGAACAATTAAATGATGGAATGGATAAAACGCCACCTGGTAATACCATTTAACTTAATATCTTAAGGTTATTTCTTTAAATTTCAGCAAAATTGTTTTGCAAACTCAATCTCAAACATCAATAAGGCTTGGTAAACAAATGCAGCACAATTTCATGATTTATTTGAAAGAAACATTTAACAGAACCACACATAGTTAACATGCTCTAATAATTCACATAAACCAAAAATTGAACAACAAGCATTTGGTGTAAATGAGTTCAAACAAATACTACAACAAGAGAAAAATATAACATCCAAAATAGTTAAGGCATAAATGAACAATTAACCACAACTACTACAACTGACACTTCATTATGTTATGTTTTAACAAAACGTTTAAATGTTTTCTTAGTACATTTGTGAGTACGTTTTTTTTTGCAAGTATTTTCTAATAACTTATTTTTGATCCAAAATGTTTGCTACGTGTTATAAAAACAAGGTCTTTACTTTGTATTCATGCGCAATTTTAATTTGACACAATAAATACCGGATTTAAGCCTTTACTTTATTCTGACTTCTTAAGAAAAATAAAATAAAAAAAAACGACACGGATAATTTTGAAAAACGAAAAAAATAATATAAAGAAACTAAGCAACAACGTTAAACAAATCATACATACATATGAAAACCTGAAGGCATTAAGAAATTCTAATTATATTAATCATGCATTGAATGTCTTGAGACACGAACTGCACTACACTCGTAAAGATTGCAATAAACACAAAAGCCACTGACTGTTGTTAAGTCAAAGTCGAATGCAAAATCAAAAGACTTAAGACACAAACGTGTTGCTTCGAATTTAATTTAACCAGAGATCAACAGCAACTAAACCTCTTAATAGTGTATGCAATATTTGTAATGGAAGTTAGTTAAACAATAACATTAATGTTATAGTTAAATTCTTAAAATTAAAATAACAATTGTAGGGCAGTCGGGCTCCGGAACTGCAAATGGGGATTATGACCGTACAGGTTTTTTTGTGACACCATAAAAAAAACATTTTTATATAAATACATTATATTTGGTTTCTTGTTATAAACTTGAACAGGTCAGTTATAACAAATATACAAACTTGTTTACGACTGAAACACAAGCCCAGTTATGTATTTACTAGCTGGCCCGGCAGACTTCGTCCTGCCTTCAAATTATTGTAAAAGATATTGATTGCTGTTGAAATCTAATATCGATCGGTTTATTACTTTGACCTCTGAAATATTTCAATGTAAAAGGCGAGGTTTTTCCGGACAAATTTTGTGCTTCATATCTCTAAGAGATTGTTAAATATTATTGTAAGAATTGCTAAAATGGATCAGCAGTATCGTCCATGATTTTATGAAAACTTGATTATTGTTAGGCATATATTTTGAAACATCATTTTTAAGCCGATTGACTAACATATAACATTCTCCTTTGTAGTAATGATAACACTTTGCTCCTTTTTATCCCAAGGAGTACGAATTTCAAAAAATCCCCTTCATTTGGCTCAACAGCCCTATTTAACGTTTGGTCTGGGTGATATCAACACTTTTTCCCATTTTCGGGTTTGTCCCCTAAAAGTTTGAAATGCGAAAAACCTCTTTGTGAAGCTCTCTAGTTCTATGGGAAGTGCGCCGTTTGCGGTCTGGGTGACCTTCTATAGCCCATCCCCAACATTCACTGCAATTTTGGTCAAACTTTGGTTTAACCGTTTTTGCAATTAGTGGTGTCATCAAAATGAACATCTAATTTTACATATAAAGAGTTTTCAATAATTTTGATGTTAAAACCAGTACAGAAATTTAAGTCAGTTAAACTGACTGATAAATACCATCACCCAATATAAGATATTGTTTAAGTCGTGAGTTATTGAAATTAATCGATTTGTAATTTAAACCAGTTAGAAAGTTTCAGTCGGGCAACCCGACCTACATTTACCCTTACCCTCAGTAAAACAAATAATTTTCTATTATATTGATATTATTACTCGATTTCAAAAGTGGGCGGAGTGGTACATTTGCATGGGAGGTACGAAAAGGGGTGTGTCTAGGCTTCCAGATTTATTCTCCATAACTTTATCCTGTTATAACATTACTAAATACAGAATTTGGGGACGATCCCGTAGGGTGTATTGATATTATTACTCGATTTCTAAAGTGGGCGGAATGATGTATTTGTATGGGAGGTACCAGAAGGGGCGGGCCATGTAGCCCATTTGCAATACCGTAAGTAGTTTTGAGAAAATAATAACTCGTGCAAATTTCAAAAGATTTGGTTACGTCTTTCGAAAGTTATCGTGCGAACCAGCCGGACAGCCACCAGACAGACAGACAGATAGACGCAGATGGCTCAAACGACTTAAAAACTAATGAAACTAATTTGGTTCAAAGAAACCTAGGGTCTGAAGTGACTCCTACTATGTGTTACACTTTTGGGTCGTATCAAATGATATATACCCTCATCCCTAAGGGTGATGGTATAAAAATTGTTACATGTAATGTAATCAATGGTGACTAAATGACTTTCAAAAAATTAAGTGTATCATAAGCAAAACACCAGCAACTGGATCCAAACATATATCCAAAATTTGCTCATGTCAAAAAATGCATTCATTTTAAGTTTGAGTTAAATCGGACAATCGACATAAATTTTCGAAATAATTCAGCTCCAGCCAACTTAACAGCGGGTCCATTTATACAAAAAAAATTTCTCAATATATTATTTCTCTTAATTTTAGACAAATTGTTGATTCGTTTACATTTTCATTAAAATTCCACCCTAGCGGCACCTACCCGGTTCATTTATACAAAAAACTTTTTTCTAATGATCGCACAAATATACATACTAAATTTGGTCCATTCGTTCAAATTTTGATTAAAAATGCACCCAAACGCCAGCTACCGGGTCCATTTGTACACAAAATGTTTTCTCATGATCACACGAATATCTATTCTGAATTTCAGTAAAATTGGTCCATCCATTAGAATTTCCGATATAAATACACACCAGTGCCATTTACCGCGTCCATGTGTATATACAATTGTTTTTACGATTAAACAAAAATACATTCTGAATTTCAGTTAAATTGGTCCATTCGTTAAAATTTTGATTATCAATACACCCCAGCGCTATCTACCGGGTCCATTTGTTCATACACATTTTTCTGATGATCAAACAAACATAGATGCTGAATTTTAGTTAAATTAGCCCATTCGTTTAAATTTTGGTTATAAACCCACCTTAGCGCCACCTACCGGGTCCATTTGTACATAAAATGTTTTCTCATAATCAAACAAAAATCCACTAAATTGCTACATGCGTTCAAATTTTCGATACAAATCCACCCTAGCGCCACCTGGAGTGGATTTTTTTCTTTACGAACAATCTACGGAAAATTTCTAGTCGAACATAAAAAAAATCAGACAAATCGCTCCAGCCGTTCTCCAGTGATGTGTTTACATACGTTGACCATTTCATTTATATATATATATAGAAGATATTGTAAATATTTTTATTATGATTCAGTTTTGTTGATTTCGTACAATTCTAACAATTTTTATATATTTGCTAAAATGGTTATAGTGGCGGTTGGTTGTTTTGTACGGCTTTAATTAAGATGTATTTTATGTTTACAATTCAAAACCCAACAATTTTTAGAAAAATAGCTTCCATTACTTACCATAATTTGTCCTGATATGAAACGTCGTGATGTAGTTAAAACTCTGTAAACTACTGTCTACTTAGTACTTTGGTACCTACTTACCACATAATACATACATAAGATTCAAACACAAATACCGCCATCAAATTAATCATATTTAATATGAAATTTACAAGCATTTGCCAAATGTTGGGAAATAATCCCATGTAGGTGTATTTCAATAAGCTTTAACAATTATGTACTATGAATACATTTCAAAACAAACAAAATATCAATTCGCTTTGTAAATACAATTATCAAAGACATGTTAATATTCATTAATAGGCGGTTGATGTTGCCGCTTTATGACTATTGATGTGTTTAAATAATCGTATTTTTATCAAGGATTAATAAATCACACCGTTTAATTTAACACCCCTAATCAATCTTGTGAGACGTCAAGTAATGTGTAGTTAGTTATACATCCACCTTTAAAAAAAATCCCTTGAATAAAATTTATTAATTTACGTCAAATTACAATGACGTCCAATGCGTGATGGCTGTTTATCTTTTTTAACTTTTTTTCGGTTTTTGCTCTTTTAAATATTTTACCTATAAAATAACAAATTTTTTCCAAATTATG
Organism: Muscina levida; assembly: GCA_964034835.1. Lineage (NCBI taxonomy): Eukaryota > Metazoa > Arthropoda > Insecta > Diptera > Muscidae > Muscina > Muscina levida. Next base: position 74,767,383 of record OZ035882.1, read on the forward strand.
AATTTCATCACACACAGTATTAAGATGATAATTTCAACATTGATTGCTGTCTGGCTATTGACTGTTTCTATTTATATTTTTGCTAATCACTTTTCACGCCAATATGAATTATGAATATCACCAGACAGACAGATAGACACCCAAAATTTCAATCGACTTGAATTGAGGTAAATCTATCGAATGCTGAATAAAAAGTTATGTTTTGTTATGTTACGAAGCCCGTGTCACGTAGTTATCGTATGTAGCTGATATCAATAAAGTGAATGGAATGGGAACGAAATCTTGGCAATCTAAAGTTAGTGGTTTGAGGGGTGATGTTATTGAAAAAAAAAACTATTTTTTGTTAAAGGAGTTGCTGTATCCAAAATTTGGAGCATGTGCAGTTTGTGATGTTTAAATTATTGGGAACAATGGGAGGTTTTGGGCTTAAGTTGGAATCGCTTTGGGAGACTACACATACATTTTTTTCAGATCTGAGCAAAAAACCAGGCCGTAAACAATGATCGCAATTTCAACTTGGTTGCGCAGACGCGGATTTTTCATTCAGATTTTGTAATATAAATCTCTAATACATAATATAAATGTTTCATATTAACTTTGTATGAGTTCCTTTGTCCCTAATGTGCGTAGTTTGTCGAAGAATGGGATTTATCGGAATAGTAGGTGTGGCACCACCAAAAGTAATGAACCAATCTTTATTAAATTGTCAATCGTCGGTTTGTACAAAAACGCCAAAAACGAGTGAATTTTTTCTTGAATTCAAACAATGTTTTACAGCCCTCATTTTCAAATTAATTATGATATTGAATTTTTGTTGTTGTTGTAGCTGATCGGCTTGCAAATAACTGTAAGACACTTTATATCATTTTATGTTAGCCACTGGAACTGTGTGCTGTACTGCTACAAAAAAGGCCATTGACCTTAACAGGGAAATCAGCCCCAAAAATAAATACTTACTTATTTAACTGGCAATACTTTCCAATAGTAGATTTTATATAGTAGATTAGTATATGCCCATCGTAAAAAAGTATTATATGCGCTTCGATATTCTGCGCTTCTTTTCCATTTCGTCACAACAAGTTCGCCTAGGTTTACAGTAAACTGGTCTTTCCAACGGAGCTGTACCTTAATGCAACTGACTACGTCAATGTCGGCATACAGCTCGTACACCTAATGATTAATATGACGTCGATAATCTCCGTTAACGATGATGTGCCACTATATTTAGTGTCCAATTGTGTCATAATCAAGAGAGGTAGAATAAGTATCTGGTGTAGTAGCGGCATCGTTCGTTGAGAGAGGGCTCTGGATGAAGTCAGTCGGATGTGGAACTTTGCGAAATAGCACACTATCGGTAAATGGGTAGAGAATTACACAGTAAATCACATTAATTTGGGACTCAATTCTGAGAATTGCACGTGAAAGTGCCGTCAAAAATAAGACCTTCTGCATAGTTCGATTTGTCCAGTTTGCTACTTTAACAATTTAATGGCCATACGATATTTTAGCTTAAGATGGATTTTTTAGCACTTTTTTAATATTTTAACACGGTTATACCTCGGTAAACCGTACGGAATATATCTTTAGTTTTGGAAGCAGATATGTAGATTTTGAATAGGTATCATACATTGCACTTTTTAGTACAATAAATTTTACTTTGTGGTATCATAAACTGTACTTTTTGGTACAATAAATTGTAGTTTTTGACACCATCAAGTGTACTTGTTGGTACTATAAATTGTACTTTTCGTCACCATAAATTGTACTTTTTGGTACAATAAATTGTATTTTCGGGTACCATAAATTGTACTATGATATTGAATAGGTACCATAAATTGCACTTTATGGTACAATAAACTGTACTTTTGGCATCAAAAATTGTGCTTTTTGGTACCATAAATTGCTTTTTTTGGTACAATAAACTGTACTTTTTGTTACCATAATTTGCACTTTTTGGTACCATAAATTGCACCTTTTGGTACAGTTAAATTACTTTTTGCAACAATTAATTGTACTGGTTGGTACAATAAAAGCATTATTTTTTACAATAAATGTACCTATTTTGATAATTCAGTTGTTGGCATACCGGTATACCGATATATAACAGTGTTAAAATATAAAAAAAATGCTATGACCATTAAATTACACAATCTGACAGTCATTTTGAAATTGGGGCATTCCTCTAGTGAATGTTGTAGGTCTGGTAGTACAACATAACCCTGTATAGCAAAGTTTCCTAACCCCTTCAATATCTTGACCGGTTGAACCGGTTTTTCAATTCTTAACCGAGTTTTGATTTCTCAACGGGTATGGAAGGAAAAGTCTTAGACCTTTCCAACGCCATACACATTTATATAGATACAAATTCTGTTCGTATCTGCAGTCGGGGAAATAGATCTGTTGGTGTTGCATGCATTAAAATAAACCTCTAATTATTCTCAAGCGAGAACAAGAATGCGGGCCTGAACAGCGGCATTATAGTATGTTTTGGTCAGACCGTCAAGGTGATCACACATAAGACCCACTGAGGTGGATAACACTGCACAGTGGATCCGCTTGTATGGAGGTGCGGCCAAAAATACTTCTAATGGTAGTACAAAGCTGAAATGTTCAGCAGGGCTCTTAAAAAATATTTAAGACAGTACAGGAATTTCAATCAGGTAAACTGACTGATAAATACCCTCACCCTATGTACCCTCACCCATTGTTTTACTCTCGAGTTAATGAAATTGAAAAAGAAATTACTTATGTAGCTTAAACGATCGGGAATAGGACTCTCGGTCGTATGGCCAGAAGTTTACCGACATGTAGCAAAACTAACAACAGTTATAAAAAGTTCAATTCAATATCTCTTACAAAAATGATATGTATCTATAACCGTCTGAAGCTTATATTTTGGTTTTCCGAGGTTTTGCGTCGGATTACAAGATGATCCAACTGACCACATTCAAGTATACTCCGGTTTTTCGTTTAAATGTTATGAGAGAAATATTAATTTTCCCAAAAATATGTTGGTAATTTTGTATAAGACATCCCACCCTAAATTTTCCTTGGAAAAAATTTGACTGAAAAAGAATATGCTTGTGGCAATATAACGTTGAATTAGGTCATTTATATACAATGAGGTGGCATAAGGGGTGCGGTAAATGTTCCGATTTTCTGTAGTTTTACCTGGTTTTATAAGATTATTAGTCCGCCAAAGTTCATGATCATGTAGTGTTTCGTTTGGAATTAATGGAAGAAATATCCATAAATAGGTAAGTTTGCATGGGAGGTACCAGAAGGGTGGGGCAATTCTGCTTATTTACAATAAGGTAACTTCATTTTGAAAAATATTAAAACTGGTAAATTTTCATAAAGATCAGTTAAGGTTTACTCAAATTATCATGCCCATCAGTTATCCTTCCAACCAGCAAGCCAACCGGCCAGCCAGCCGGACCGACGGAAATGGGACAATCGTCTTAAAAAATCTTTAAACAAATTTGGTTTTAAGATAATTTGGGTCGAGATAGTTGGGGTGTTACACTTTTTCGCTTATGCAATTATACTTATCCTCTTACCTAAGTTTGAGGATTTACTAAGAAGGCGGTTTAGTATTTTAAAAACTACACGCACATCCGCAAATTTCCGCAACAAACTTTATTACTTTTATTACCTTAAGACTACGACAAATACAATGGAAAAGAGACCTAAAAGGGGATCTGGGGGGAACACAACTAAAACTCTAAATAATCATAATGAAGACGCACAAAATAGGATCAAACAAATACGTTAAGTAAAACATTAATTTGACAAGAATTACAAAACAAGTCAGATTTTATAAATTTGTGTAGATTAAATATATACTTTTACTATTAAAATCCATTAAAAATAATTTAATTTTTTTGACTTATGCAATGAGCAATCCGTTTTGAACTGCACTCTTGTTTTAAGTTATTCGACCAACTTACAAAAGCGCGAACAAATGTTCATGATTAAATTCTATTTTTAAAAAGTCCCGTTAGATTTTCAGAAGAATCCGGTTTACCATTATGAAGATTGGACATTTAAGAGATAATTTGCTAACATTTTATTTTAATACTTTGTGATTAGTTTTTTGATTTTTGGCCTATGTACGGAACCACTGTGCACTGGCTACACTCTTTTACATAGCACATTTGACAGTACCTTATATGCGATGGGTGAAAGGCTGATCCCGCGGAAGTTGGAGCACACACTGGGATCACATTTTTTCAGTATATGACATAATATGCATAGATTACAATCATCGGGCATGCACTTGTTAAGCCAAAACGTGTGTAGGAAATAGTTCATGCTTGTTATCAGTTCATCGCCACCGGACTCGAAGATCTCCGCCAAAACTCCTTCGACACTGGCTACTTTATTATTTTTCAGCTACGACTGTGCTATTCTGAACACTGTTCGGCTTGGTGGTGGACTATCTTAGCCATCGTCGACAATTGGTGTGCTACCTTTAAGAGCGCTGCCTTCCGGAACCAGCAATTGGTAGAAGTGTTCTCCCCATATATGCAGCACACTCTGCTTATCTGTGAGCAGATTTCCATCCTTATCCTTACAACATTTTGATTTTACCTCTGGTAGAATTTTTGTGCTAAACACCGAGCCCTGTATCTTTCTATATTCTCGTTGTCACGTTCCTTCATTTTTTTTTCTCTCTTTTTTCTTCTCTCAAATAGCTGACTCGCTTGTTTTACTATCTCCTTGTGCAATTCCCTAACAGCTCAGGTTATTATTGGTTGCAGCGTTGTCCCATAAGCAGCATCGTGCTCCCCAGATGCTATGAGACATTCTTTATCATACCAGAATTTGTCAGAGCGCCGTTTTACTTATCCAATCACGGTTGTTGCGGCTGTTGCCACGGAATGCTCTATATACTGACACTGTGTATCAGGAACGTCAGAAGTAGAGGCGTTGTGTTGTAGTAGTTGGGGAAACTGGTTGGAATAGGCAGTGGATATCTCTGGCGTTTGCAGCATCGCAATGTGCAGCTTTCTTTATGATTGATTATGTGCGTTCTCTGCTCTGCTCAATCTTGTGAACACCTTAGCTGCAAACAGGTAATGATCTGAGCCAATGTTACCATCAAGGAGCCTTCCCAGGTATACAGAAGGAATCAGCGAAAATGGACCTAACGGTGAAAGAGGACAAAACGAAGTTATTAGTTTCAACGAACAAAGAATCTACTCGTTTGGGAAACTGCGTGAACGTTAATAACTATAATTTCGAGGTGGTAGATAATTTTGTCTACCTAGGCTCAGCCATCAACAAAGAAAATAATGTCAGCCTAGAAATCCGGAGAAAAATCCTGCTTGCAAATAAATGCTACTATGGACTCAGCAAGCGATTCAATGACAGGGCCCTATCTCGACGAACAAAACTCCAGCTATACCAGATACTGGTTCTGCCTGTCTTAATGTACGGTTCAGAATCCTGGGTTATGACACAAGCGGATGAATCGGTTATGGCGGTATGCGAGAGAAAAATATTTCGTAAAATATATGGGTCCATCATCGTTAACGGAGAGTATCGGCGTCGTATGAATTATGAGCTGTACGAGCTGTACACTGACATTGAAGTGGTCAGACGCATTAAGGTGTAACGGTGGCGTTGCTAGGTCATGTTGTACTCATGGATGAAAATGCTCCAGCTCGAAAAGTCTTCGACAATGACCTCGATGGACGGCGCAGAAGAGGGCGACCAAAACTCCGTTGATAAGACCAGGTTACTGAGAACCTTACAAAACTTGATGTGGCTAACTGAAGAAGAAGGGCAGAAGATCGATGCGCTTATAATATTTTTCTAAGTGCTGTATATAATTCACTGGGATTGCAAAGAAGTACCAGCTAAGTAAGTAAGTAATCACATCATCTTTGTCTTTCTTCAGGGCATGAGCACTATTATATGGGAAATAAAAAAAAATTCAGAATTTTGTCGGTCTGGCCCCTCAAAAATTATAATACTTTACAGATTTTCGAATTGCCAAAATTTGTGCACGGTTTGAGTATGTTACCCCGTGCCGCTTTGACCTTAAAGTTATTAACTCCTATAGCCATGTTGGGGAAGAACGACTGCTCCAAATCCGTAATTTAGAATTGAAAATCCTTTATTCTATTCTTATTGCTTAAAAATTCAAATTTTGTTTTTTTTTTGCTTTTTGAAGGTTAAATGAATTTCACTTCTTAAATTTCGGATTTTAATTTCAGCAAAATACCACTACAACTTTTACAATTGTAATTCAGAAAAGATCAATTGAAATTCAGAATTTTCAATTGAAAAACAGAATTTCTTTTTAAGTTTCAGAAAGGACTAATTGAAAATCAGAAATGTCAATTGAAATTCAGAATATACCAATTGAAATTCAGAAATTCAACTTGAAATTCAGAAAACATCAGTTGAAAATCAGATATTTTACTTTAAGTTGAGAAAAGAACTATTGATATTCAGATTTTCATTTTAAAAATCAGAATTTCTATTTGAAATTCACAAAGAACCAATTGAAAACCAAAAATTTTAATTAAAATTCAGAATACACCAATTGAAAATCGGAAATTCTACTTGAAATTCAGATAATACCAATTCTACATAAAATTCAGAAAAGAATAATTGAAATTCAGAATATCAAATTGAATTTCGGAAAATAGCTATAGAAAATCAGAATTTTAAATTGAAATTTAGAAAATAACAATTGAAAATCAGAAAATTGAAATTGAAATTCAGAAAAGACAAATTGATAATCAGAAAATATCAATTGAAATTCGGAAAAAAAAATTGAAAATCAGAAACATATTTACACAAAATAAGTGCATGATATCAATAATGTTATATCATCTTCATTTAGAAGAGGGACCATCTTTATCGGACATTATTCACGAATATGCTGTTTTATATATCACACCTAAGGATGCAGGAAATTTAAGTAGAATTTCTTATTTTTAATTGGTCATTTCTGAATTTCAAGCAGAATTTCTGATTTTGAATTGCTGTTTTCTGAATTTTAATTTTAATTTCTCAATTTCAGTTGTTCTTTTCCGAATTTCAAATACAAATTCTGATTTTCAATTGTTCTTTTCCGAATTTCAAGAAGAATTTTCAATTTTTAGTTGGCCTTTTCTGAATTACAATTAGAAAAGGTGTAGTCGTTCTTGAGTACTGCCTCTCAAGCTTAAAAACTTTAAGCCCAAAGCAGCACGGATTAAAATACTGCAATCGTGCTCAAACTTCGGCAAATAGCCTTTTTACACCAAAAAAGCATTTCACATTTTGAGAAATGTGAAATGGTAAAAAGTGGTTTTGAACTTCAGTTTTGCTGTCTAGCTCACACATTGTTCCATTCGCCTTGTAAACCTGCAATATTTTCCTGCCACAAACCTATTAACATTGAATAATTATAATTAGAATAATTATTTATTAATATTTTGGCAAAAATGTAAATTTTTTGTCCGTACATGTTGTTTGGCATTTTATCCGATAAATGTAAACAAACAACGAACAAAAACCGATTAAATTCAGCTTTTTAGAGTACAACTCTGTGCATTTTTCCGCATCTTTCAGCCGCATCTTTTAAAGATGCGGAATAATGCGAAAATATGTTAAATGCGTTCCCGTGTAAAAAGGCTATAACTCAAAATCTGCAAAGACTAATAATTTGTGGGGGTCAAAAATCCAACATCGATGTTTGCGGTCACCCTTATGAGCACAAATCGGCGTGATTTATAAATATTTCGCCTTGATGCGGATTGTGGCTATTCGATCACTAACAGAATTGAACCGCAAGACTAGATGCCTGAGTCTCTGGCCAATTAAAAATTCACATCCAAATTCGTGCATGGCAGCTGTAATAGCTGTCGCAATTTTTACATCGCGAGCATCTGCTGAATGGCAGTGATATTAGCCTTGTATTTTTTGAGGACATCCGCCATAGTGGCAACTTCTCTTTAGAGATTCTGAAGCGTGTTGTTTAACTCAAATGCGAAAAGCTCTAACACAGCTCACTCAACTGATGATAAAGAAAATTTATATTAGGATCGGCTGCTACGGGACAAAAAACCACCAAGCATGAAAACTTTGAACCACAGTGCAGCAACTCATTGTTGCCTTACTGTATTCAGTTTATAGTTGCAACCCTCTCAGATAATCAATTATGACTTGCTGCAAAATAAAATCGTAACAAATTATCAAGCAATCATAAAAGAAGCTTAGTCGGCATGATCTGGTTAAATTTACTACAACGATAACGAAACAAAATGGACTTTCCCAACACTGTTTCAAAAACAAAATATAGGGAGTGGCCAACCTAAGCAAAACAAACGAATCATCGAATTTACGTTTGCAAACTCCAAAAAGTTGCTATCGTTTATCGCTTAATGTTTGGTAAAGTCGTATAAAAAAATAAGGTTGTTGGTTAACAACCAAATTCATTGATTTAACTAAAGTGTTTCAATGTGTTGCTGTACAGCAGCTAACAGCTAGAGATTGTCTTCGATTGTAGTGTAGTTCATTCAACTTTTACGACTTTGCTCTAGATTTTGATTATATAATAAAAACAACGTGTAGCCACACAATTTAATAAGTAGGTGCTCAGCCATGATGAATAGCATAGCCATAGTAGTACCTACAATATCGTACATTAAAAAAGCATGAAAAATGCATCTTCATCACTTAGCAATAAGGTCGCATGGGTCACTGCGTGTATACAAAACGAAAGACTTAAGACACAAACTTTAAAGTCTATGTGTAACATTGCAAAACGAGTGCAAACAAATAGAAGCGAACAAATTTGCATAATTCAAGCTTAAGTCGTTGCATAAATTAGTCCTAATTAATAGAAAATAAAACATGCCACCAGCACAATTATTCAAAGAAAATTGTACGAGTATATGTATAAAATTTAAATTATTTCCTATAGCGAAATTTATGAGTTACTAGTGCGCCCGGCAATGCTTCGCTATTGCATATTATTTTAAAAAATGGGCGTGGTCGAAAAAAGTACCCTATAAGTCATGCCAGAGTCCCTGTTAAATGCTGTGAAAATTTTAGGAAGATCGGTCCAGAGGTTTGGTCTCCTATAACGTACAAACAAATAAATAAACAAACACACATTCCATTTTATATATATAGATTTAAGTGCAATATTTATGGAAAATGCTAAATTTGTTATGAGGTTAGTAAACTTTATTTGTGCAAATTTAGACATTGTTAGAAGATAGCCAATTTGAAAGAAGACAATAATATATAGTTAACTATTTTTGAGAGAAAAAGTGGTAATCTTACCAGGATATTTGACATAATGGAATTTTGTATATATATATATTCTGTACATATTCTGTATTCTGTATATATATTCTGTACAGTTTAACAATCACAAGTTTTCATAAACCCATAATCGTAGTTATTAAAAGATGTTAAATGTTACATACTTACTTAAGTGCTAAAGTGCTGCCGAAGTCCGTAAAAACATCTATTGGCGAGCATTATTCTCCGCATGATTTCTTGGCTGACATTATTTTTTCTCATTAACGGAAGATCCGAGGTAGGTAACAATGATTGTCAACGTTACGTTGCGTCCCCTTCAAGAGGACTTTTTGTTCGTCGAAATCATTATTTTTGTTTTGTACTCGTTGACCGCTTAACCTATTTTTGCTTACTCCTTTTTAAGTGATGAGAAAACTGCAGTAACATCCTGCAGATTTCGGCCAATGATGTATATATCATCGGCATAGGATAGTGACATGTGGCTCTTGTGGAATATGGTGCCACACATGTTGATGCCAGCCTTTCTCATCACCTTCTCCATAACTACATTAAATAGTGTACGGGACAAGATGTCACCCTGCATGATACCTCTTTTTGTGTTGAATGTTTCAGAGTGATCCTTACCAATGTCAACCGAGGATTTGGTGTTTTCCAAGGTACATCAGCAAAGTCGAATAAGCTTTGCAGAAATACCAAACTCAGACATGGCTTCATATAACTTACTACTTTCGATGGCAGCTTTGAAGTCGACAAAGAGGTGGTAGGTGTCGATCTGTAATCGATAGTAATCGGAGTCAATGTTCGCACACCTGATCACTCGTACCTCCAGAACACTCGATGTGCGCCTTCCATCGGCTACCACGCGATTTATCTGATTCCTTGTCCATTGATCTAGAGAAAACCATGTTTCTTTATGAATATTTTTATGGTCACATCTAGTGCTACTAACTACCATACTTATTGCCACAGAGAAAGCAATCAGTCTGATGCCATTTTTCCACGTTTCTGTCTGCAGATTGACTTTTTCGATGCAGTCTCCCTGCCTACTTTAGTATTAAGATAGCCTTGTACAAATTTTAATGTAATGGCTCGGGGTACGGTCATATACATTTCTAGAGTCTCATAGAACTCGTCTTTGCCCTCATCGGTTTTCTCTTCTGTCGGAGCATCGGCTCATATAAGTGTAATGTGGAAAAACTTTATTTCGACTCTTACGGTAGAAATACGTTCACACACCGGGTTGAACCTTGAGACTAGGTGTCGCAGTCTCTTGCCAACCACAAATCCACATCCAAACTCGTGCGAATGCGCATGGCCACAATAGTAGTTGTAGTATGTCTTCAAGCGCAAGCACCCGCGTCCTGTCCACCGGATTTTCTGTAAAGCGGTTATGTCAGCCTTGTATTCTTCGAGTACTTCCGCCAGTGGGATGGAGGCATATGGTCTATACAGTGTTCTAACATTCCAGGTGCATATCCTCAAATCATTGCCTTTCGTCTCTTCTCTCTGTGCCATACACGAACAGCTCTCGTTGCCGTTGATTGCAGTTTCCGTCTCCCTCGTAGCATTGCGACGTTCATCATCGTACCAATCGTACCAGACGTGTTTTGGTTCCGATTTATTCTTTTCTTACTTTAATCATTGCAATAGTTCAAATGTCAGTGGCGGGTTGCTAGCCCAGCGCACCACGTCGCAGTTTTCTCCTCCTGCCAGGATTTTATTACAGCCGCCCATTCGCACCTGGGTTTTGGGTTACGCCCCTCACAGTTAGCCGTGCTGTGATGGGTGTCAAAAGCACGTTTCCAAGCTTCACCACGTGGGTGTACTCCATCCGCAATAGTACAACGAATACGAATACGAATAATTGGCAAGGATCGGGCTTTCCAAGTTAAACCGAGAAGCTTTACCTTGCATCACATTCCCGAGGCCCAGATGTTAAATGTTAGGTTTTTTTAACAATTCCCTTATCATTCTGATGTATTCAAAATTTCGTGTTTGATAAATGTTTTTACTAAACTTCCAATTATTTTTAATTGCAACAAAATTTTAAATCTTCCGTTTACAAAAAATATAATAAACTTCTTAAATAATAGCAGGTTGCCTCGTATTCTAATAGCTCTATGTACGTGACAGCATAATTGATATAAAATAACTATAATGTCGAGCAGTAACAGTGAGTGAACACAAAAAACTTGAGCTTAATAATTGTAACCTTATTTTTGAATGCCTCCGATTAAGCGAACGTCAACAATTAGAAGTGAACTTAAGCACTTTAAACTGAATACGAAAGACAAACAAATGAACAAACAAATACCCTTAACACAATGTTTACCCCCCCTTCCCCACTCTCTCTCTCTCTCTCTCTCTCTACTCTGCCAGTATCAATTGCAATAACATCCGATGACTTATTTGTGATAATTATCGAACAACTTGATCTCCTATTCAGGGCAAATGAAACTGGGCATAAGACTTCGTACCGGAAGTTAAAAATCATCATGACAATTGTTTATTTCCACTTGAAGCATTTGGCTGGTATCATAAAGTTTTCTTAACATATAGAGGCAAAAAAATTCCACAACTTATACCGAAGTTATTGTTGTTTTTTTTTCGTCTGTATTGCGCTTATTTTAATCAATACATGTAGTGTTTTATTAATGCAAAGTTTAATGTGTGATTGCCTTCAATTTGCCGCTGCTAAAAGAGCGAGAGACAAATCATGAAATCGTGAAGAAACAACGCACCAGTCTCGTTTTGAAGGATAACTGCTTTGTTTTAAGTTGTACAATCACAAGTTGCCAGTAGACAGTTTGTTTTTATTTTTTTTTTTTTGTATTTTTTGGTTAACATCTTAAGGCCGGCATATAAAGAAGTAGAAGAAAAAAACTTAAAAATAAGTATTCGAAAATCAAATCGTTATATCCCAAGTTTCATGTGTATCATGACGGAGTCTTGTGTATTTTTGCAATTACAACCTGTTACGATAAATTAAGGATGTACCTCTTATAATTCAGATCTAAAAGTTCTTATTATCCGGTTTCCATTACCATTACCACTACCGTTTCTACTCACCCTCTTTTCGTAGCTGTTGTAACAACCCATTGCAGTTGTTGTTAGGGTTCTCTGCACACTCAACACACTGCCATCCTACCATAATGTTGGGCCACGAGCCGATTGCCAACTAGCAAATCATAAGAATTGCACTGTGGTGCCCCCCTCCATTAGATCATAATTTACATTGTATGATTACATAATATGTTTGTAAATACAAGTGTGTGTGTGTGTGTGTTCGTTTATGTCTGGCCTCCTGATCTGCTCTTACAAAAAAGACTTAATCCGTTTTACCATGGAGTTCATTATCTGATTGTTTGAGCTTTGAGTCACAGTTTACTGCAATACTTAAGACCAACTGAACTACACAGTGGAATGAGTCGGGTAAATATACATGTATGTAAATTAGATTTAGTGGTTACTTACAGAGTTGCCAAGAAATTACGTTGAATATCATTGATTTTGCCTATTGTGCTCAAAATGTTCATATCACTTTTAGAAAACGAAATAGTATATCAAGCAACAGTAGGTGACCTATCTAATCGATTGACTCAACATGACTTGGTCTTCCTTCTTTACAACTCAGTGTAATCTATATCAGTCTTGCCATTGATAAACGACCGGAAACATAGCCATAGAAGTACGCGATGGAAACTTTTCTGTTTTGTATGCATCAGGAGACTGCTTGTATCGTTGTTTATGCCGTGTGAGGGCAATGCTCACCACACTATGTAGGACACAAGTAAAATGGCCACTAGAGGTAAGCCAGTATTATAATTTAATATAACTGTAGGGTTACAAATATGTGTAATATAAGAACTAAAGCTCGTTTTGGGAATTCAATTATGAAGGATGTTATCGTCATTATCAATACTCACAACTGCAACTCTTTTTTAAGGATTTGGGGAGCAGCGGAGAAGTTATATTTATCTTATCATAGTCCCATTCTTATAAACTTTGTCATTAAAACAAGTAAGTAAGTTTCAGTTGGGTAGTCGGTTTACCCGTTATTATCTATCATCTTCACCTTAAATAAAAACATAACATTTTCTTAACAACATACAGAATATTATTACCCGATTTCTAAAGTGGGCGGAATTGTATAATTTGTATGGGAGGTACCAGAATAGCCGTGACTAGACTGGATATATTGACATTACTTACAATCTTACTTAGCTGGTAGTTCTTTGCAATCCCAGTGGATTATATACCGCACGTAGAAAAATATTAGAAGCGCCTCGATCTTCTGCGCTTCTTCTCCAGTTAGTCACACCAAGTTCTGTAAGGTTCTCAGTAACTTGGTCTTTCCAACGGAGTTTTTTGTCGCCCTCTTCTGCGCCGTTTATCGAGTTGCATTTTCGTCCATGCGAACAACATGACCTAGCCAACGCAACCGCTGCATCTTAACGCGTCTGACTACGTCAATGTCAGTGTACAGCTCGTACAGCTCATGATTAATACGACCCCGATACTCTCCGTTAACGATGATGGGCCCATATATTTTACGGAGTATTTTTCTCTCGAATACCGCCAGAACCGATTCATCCGCTTGTGTCATAACCCAGGATTCTGGACCATACATTAAGACAGGTAGAACCAGTATCTGGTATAGCTGGAGTTTTGTTAGTCGAGAGAGGGCTCTGTCATTGAATCGCTTGCTTAGTCCGTAGCAGCATTTATTTGCAAGCAGGATTCTTCTCCGGATTTCTAGGCTGACATTATTTGCTTTGGCGGAGCCTACGTAGATAAAAATATCTACCACCTCGAAATTATAGTTGCCAACGTTCACGCAGTTTCCCAAATGAGTAGATTCTTTGTTCGTTGAAACTAATATCTTCGTTTTGTCCTCGTTCACCGTTAGACCCATTTTCGCTGATTCCTTTTGTATACCTGAGAAGGCTGCAGTCACTTCCCGCAGTTTTCGACCGATGATATCAACGTCATCAGCGTACGCGAGTAGCATGTGGCTTTTGTTGAATATAGTGCCACTAGCGTTTACTGCAGCTTTTCTCATGATCATCTCCATCATTATGTTGAAGAGATCGCACGATAGGCCGTCGCCTTGTTTTAGGCCTCGTCTGGTACAGAATGGCTCTGTAAGGTCCTTGCCAATCTTCACTGAAGACATCGTGTCAGTCAGCGTCATTCCGCAAAGATATATCAGCTTCGCTGGAATACCAAACTCAGCCATGGCTTCGAGTAATTTCTGCCGTATCGGGCTGTCGAAGGCAGCTTTATAGTCGACGAAAAGATGGTTCGTATCGATCTGTTTCTCTTGGGTCTTTTCCAGGATTTGCCAAAGTGTAAATATCTGGTCAGTTGTTGATTTTCCAGGTCTAAAGCCACACTGATAAGGCCCGATTAGGTTGGATAACACTGGCTTTAGTCTTTCACATAGCACACTCGACAGGACCTTATATGCGATGGGTACAAGGCTGATCCCGCGGTTGTTGGAGCACACACTTGGATCACCTTTTTTCAGCACAGGACATAATACGCTTAAATGCACTCTAAAAGTCAAACCGTGCGCAGGAGCTGGTGCATGCTGGTTATCAGCTCCTCGCCACCGGACTTGAAGAGCTCTGCCAGCAGACCGTCAGCGCCGGCTGCTTTGTTGTTTTTCAGCCGCGATATTGCTCTTCTTACCTCGGCTTGACTTGGTGGTGGGCAATCTAAGCCGTCGTCGACAATTGGCGTGATAACTTCACGTGCGCTGCCTTCTGGAACCAGCAGTTTCTGTAAGTGTTCTCTCTATATGTGCAGCACACTCTGCGTATCTGTGACCATATTTCCATCCTTGTCCTTACAGGAGGGGAGTCCATTACCGAAGCCCTTTGCTTTTACGTTCTGGTAAAATTATCGGGCCTCACCTCTATCCGTTTATCACTCTATATGCTCGTTCACCCGTTCCTTCATTTGACGTTTTTTTGCTTAAATAGCCTGTCTTACTGTCTGCTTGTGCCGTTCCCTAACAGCCCGGGTTACAATTGGCTGCAGCGTTGCCCTATAAGCGGCATTCTGTTCCTCAGATGCTATGCGACATTCTTCATCGTACCAGGATTCCTCTGATCGCCATTATTCATGTCCTAGCACGGTTGTTGCTGCGGTTGCCATGGAATGGGAGAGCTGGTTGGAGTAGGCAGTGGCTATCTCTGGGGTTAACAGCTTCGCGATGTCCAGCTTTTTTTATGTTTGGATACGTGCGTTTTTCTCTCTGCTCAATCTTGTGCGCACCTTGTCTGCAACCAGGTAATGATCCGAGGCAATATTTGCACCACGGATCACACGCACGTTCATGACACTAGATGCATGCCTGCCATCAATTACCACATGATCAATTTGATTTTTGATCGGGAGATAGCCAAGTTGCCTTGTGGATATCTTAGTGCTGGATCTGGTTCCACTCACTACCATGTTCCTTCCCGCTGCGAAGCTAACCAGCCTAAACCCGTCGTCTGATGTGTTGGTATAAAGGCTGCATTAACCGATCGATGGACCAAGGACATCTTCCCTTCCTATTTTTGCATAAAAGTCTCCCAGAACAATTTTATTGTCGTGGCCAGGGCAGCGGTCGTATGTTTCCCCGAGGCGCTCGTAAAATGCATCTTTATCTTTTGTCGGGGCATGAACACAAATCAGCGTGATGTAGAAATATTTCGCCTTGATGCGGATTGCGGCTATTCGATCACTAACAGGAAAGAGTCGCGGGACAAGACGTCTAAGTCTCTCGCCAGCTACAAATCCACATCCAAATTCGTGCTTTTCGGCATGGCAGCTGTAATAGATGTCGGATTTTTTGCGTCGCGAGCATCCTCATCTCCCGGATGACGGTGATGTCAGCCTTATATTTTTTGAGGACATCCTCCAGTCAGATAGTGACACCTTCTCTATAGAGAGTCTGAACGTTTCCAGGTGCATAAATCATGGTCCTTATTTCGTTTGCGGGGTTCGTCAACATTTGGGGTACTTAATGTAAGTTTTTGTACCTTCATCCTTAAGGATAAGGGTATGTATGTATCATTTGACACGGGAAAAATTCTTACGCATTCAAGGAGACGTGTTAGACCCCAAGTATGTTAAAACCAAACTTCTTTCAGGACTATTAAAGATAACTCGAGTAAACATGACCTAAAACTGATCTTTATGAAAAGTTACCAGTATTAATATTTTCCAAAATGAAGTAATAAGATTGTAAATGGGAAAAAATTCTATAATTTCTGGTAGCTCACATACAAAATTAACTATTTTTCGAAAATTGATATTAAAAGAAACTCTTCAAAACCTTTAAAATATGTTGTTTACTGTTAATAGTTATATTCATAGATGAACCTAAGGAGCCCGGGAAGTTTACTCCACCTAGTTATTTAAAATTATGTTTCTTTTTTAATGTTTGATCGAATTAATTAGTGACTTTTACTTAGTCCTCAGTTGGTACTGTATAAGACCATTTAGGTAACCCCATAAAAATGACAAATTAACCAGAAATAGTGAATTAAATTTGTTACATTTGTTTGCGAATTTATTAGAAAATTGTACACTGTAGACTTTTTGCAGTTTTTATTATTTGATTTGTATATAAATGTTGTCATCATTTTTCCTTGAGACTTAAATTGTACCCAGTATACAAAATTTCAAACCGAAAATATGGATGAAATTCTAGCAAAGACCTAGATTTTCTTAAAATATGGCATATTTAGAACTGTACCACTGTGCAGTGCACACTTACACATCGGTTCAAAGTGATTGAGATCTCAGCCAATGCAATCACTCACAACAGTAGCTGATGTAGAAACAACAACAACAACGCCAGCAGCAGCAATAACATTAACACGGGTAACCACAACAACACTGCACAATCGCTGCCTAGAGCTGTGGCAGTAACCGACAATACCGAGCCAGACACAACTGGAAATAAACAGAAATATCATCAACCATTTGCATGTGATTATTCGATGCGATTATTTAAATGAATCGATTTAAATCGCTAAAATTATGATTTGTTTTGTATTTTTTTTGTTGCAAAACAATCTAACTCCTATACAGTCATCTGCAAGTCTCCGTGCAATCGAAGACGACTTTGTTCAATTTGTCTATAACGTTTTGTATTTCATTTTTGGTCTAAGTCCAAAACTACGATAAGGCAATAAACCAAGGAAACGTCAAAAGTTGGCCAAAAAACATAGAATTACGTTGAGTTTTGTTTTGTTGTGATCTTTCAGTTGGCCAAAAAAAAAAAACGTTGCAGTGTAACCTTCACCTTAAGACTCGATGGGGGCATCACGATGGCTCCATTGAGGGTATATTTGTATAAACTACATTTAAGACATTTGATGGATTTGAGTTTACGTTAAAACGCAAACGAAAATTGTTAATAAATGACTAGAGATTTGCATTTACGATATTGCTCTATATGCAAATTGTATTGCAGTAAGTAGTATGAATCAGATTATTATCATATAACTAAGTAAGGTCTATTGTGGATTTAATCAGAGCTAGATTTGCTTAGTTAAACACCCACAAAATGGAATACATATATTAGCATTTTTTATGATTTGATAGTGTTGCATTAACTTAAATCAGATCATTATGACAAAGGCAAACTACTTTCCATAATAATAATACTCAACTGGAGCGGTCTGTTATGGATATGTAACGGCTGACCTTCACGCGGTGGAATGGGAGGAAGAAGAGGGTAACAGCATGAATGAATTAAACAATGAATGCTTTTAAGTGTATTATGGTATTGTTCAAAATGCAGAAACAAACAATCGTAATATTGATAAGAGATTAAAACAATAAATTAGTTAAATATAATAATACAAAAATATTGCTAAAGAAATTTAGAATCAAGTGATAATAACAATAATAACAGTCGGGTAAACAGAAAATTTTCTTAACAAAATACAGAATTTAGGCAGGATCACGTTGGGTGCAATGATATTAATACTTGATTTCAAAAGTGGGCGGAACGGTACATTTGTATAGGAGGTACCAGAAGGGGCGTGGCCATAATTCAAACTTTTTCTCCAAAACTTTACACTATTATAGCGTAACATACTCAAGAATTTATATTACTTCTCGCTTTCTAAATAGGGCGGAATGGTACATTTGTATGGGAGGAACCAGAAGGGGTGCGGCTATACTTAAATTTTTTCCTCCAAAACTCTATTATGGCTCAACAAAATATAGAATTTGGGCACGATCACGTTGGATGTATTGATATTATTACTCTATCTCTAAAGTGGGTGGAATGGTAAATTTGTATGAGAGATACCAGAAGGAGAGTGGCTATACTTCAAATTTTGTCTCCAAAACTTTATCCCGCCATAGCGTAACAAATTGATATGATTACTAGATTTCTAAAGTGGAAGAGGTACATTTGTATGGGAGGTAACAGAAGGGGCATGGCTAGACTTCTAATTTTTCTATTCACAAACTTTAGATTCTCATTGCTTTACTAAATAAAGAGTTTTGGCAGAATTGCGTTTGGTGTTTTGATATTATAACTCCATCTCTAAAGTGGGCGGAATGGGACATTTGTATGGAAGGTACCAGAAGGTGCGCGGCTATACCTAAAATTTTTTCCTCCAAAACTTTATCCTATTATGGCTTAACAAAATATAGAATTTGGGCACGATCACGTTGGGTCCGTTGTCCCCAAAACCTTATTCCATTATAGCGTAACAAAATCTAGAATTTGGGCACGATCTATCTCTAAAGTGGGCGGAATGGTACATTTGTATGGGAGGTACCAGAAGGAGAGTGGCTATACTTCAAATTCTGTCCCCAAAATCTTATTCCATTATAGCGTAACAAAATCTCGAATTTGGGCACGATCTATCTCTAATGTGGGCAGAATTGTACATTTGTATGGAAGGTACCAGACGGGGCGTGGCTAGACTTCTAGTTGTTTTTCCAAAACTTTACTGTGCTATTACTTTACTAATTACAGAATATGGGCACGATCGCATTGGGTGTATTGATATTAATACTTGATTTCAAAAGTGGGCGGAACGGTACATTTGTATAGGAAGTACCACAAAGGTCTTAGCCATGTGGCCCATTTGCAATACCGTAAGTAATTTTGGGGATATATTAACCCATTCTATGTTTCAAAACAATTGGTTGAGTCTTTCTAAAGTTGTCGTGCGTACCAGCCGAAAAGACAGACAGATGGACAGACGGGTATGGCTCAAACGACTTAAAAAGTCATGAGTTGAAGTTGGTTCAAACATACCTAGGTCTAGAGTGACTCCTTCTATGTGTTACACTTTTGGGTCGTATCAAATGATATATACCCTCATACCTTTAGGGTGGGGGTATAAGTACGCAGCTTACTTAATTTCCCTTTGCACCTCATGAATGAGGTATAAGATAGCTTCTCGCGTTGTTGTGAATTAACACGCTTTCTATTTTTAGATTCACAACTAACGGCACCTACTTGTTTATCGACGAATGCGAACGTCACTGTTTGAGAAGCTCTTACTAGACACGACGATTGAATCGACGCTTAATACTGCGAAGTTCGAGGGGAGCCGACAATGAAAGACAATTTTATTTATTATACCATCACCCTTCGGGATGAGGGTATATATCATTTGATACGACCCAAATGTGTAAAACATAGAAGGAGTGACTTTAGACCCTAGGTTTCTTTGAACCAAATTCGATTCATGACTTTTTAAGTCGTTTGAGCCATGTCTGTCTGTCTGTCTGTCTGTCTGGTGGCTGTCCGGCTGGTTCGCACGATAACTTTCGAAAGACGCAATCAAATGTTTTGAAATTTTGCACGAGTTATTATTTGCTCAAAACTACTTACGGTATTGCAAATGGGCTACATGGCCCCGCCCCTTCTGGTACCTCTCATACAAATACATCATTCCGCCCACTTTAGAAATCGAGTAATAATATCAATACACCCTACGGGATCGTCCCCAAATTCTGTATTTAGTAAAGCTATAACAGGATAAAGCTTTGGAAAAAAATTTGAAAGCCTAGCCACGCCCCTTTTGGTACCTCCCATACAATTCTACCTTTCCGCCCACTATAGAGATGGAGAAATAATATCAATACACATCTGGTACCGCCCACTTTGGAAATCGATTAATATTATTAAAAGACCTAAGGCGATCGTGCCCAAATTCTGTATTTGGTAAAGTTTAAGCAGGATAAAGTGTTGGAGAATAAATCTGGAAGCCTAACCACACCCCTTCTCGTAGCTCCCATACAAATGTACCACTCCTCCGCCTACTTCAGAAATCGAGTAATCTATAATATAAAAATAAGTCGCTAAATGTGTTGCTAAGCGCAAAACTCGAGAACGGTTGGACCGATTTGGCTCAATTTTTTTTTCAGTTATTCGTAATTGCAAGGAGTAGGTTTTTACGAAAGAAAAAAAAATCTTTCGGAAAAGCCGGAAAATTGGAAAACCCGCATATTGCTTTTTTGTATGGAATTTTTTGTGCAATTGTTATGAATGATTTTTCGAATGGAAAAATAAAAAAAATTTTGTCGGAAAATTCCGGAAAAATTCGAAAAAATTTTATACTATTTTTCGACGAAATTTTGCTTTTTGTCGTACTATTTGATAGTTTTGAACGATGCAACTTGCGAAAAATTTCAGATAATTATTCCGAAATGACTTTCCGAATAGAAAAATATATAAATTGTCGGTGGAAAACTCGGAAAATTAAAAAAAAAAACGAAAAATGTTATTTTTTCTATGGCAAAATTTTGCATTTCATCGCCTGATTTGAGGTAAATCGAAATTAAATTTTTGTCGGTTTTCGAATAGAAATATATAAAGTTTTAGTTGGAAAATACTAAAAAAAAGTTCTTTTTTTCGACAAAATTTTGCATCTTATCGTATGTTTTTGTAATTTTTGGCGATGTAAATGTGAACAATTTCGAACAATTATGACTTTTGAAATTGAAAAATAGAAAAATTCTTGGTGGAAAACTTGGAAAATTCCAGAAAAAATCGAAAGATTTGGATGCCTTCGACGAAATCTTCCATTGTTTCGCTTGATTTGATGATTTCTGACGACGTAAAGGTGAAAAATTTGTTGTGTTGCCGAAAAATTTCGGATTATTGTGAAATATAGTGTGAAAAATGTATAGTAATTTATCAAGAAAGAAAGTTGTCCCAGTTTCAATTTTTCATAATTGGCAGGAATTTTTTATGCCAAAAAATTTTGGGAAAATCCCTAGGAAACGCAGGGAAAATTGTGTGCAATTGTTACGAAATGGCTTTTCGAATGCAAAAATAGAAAATAATTAGCAAAATACTCGGAAAATTCCGGAAAATTTAACGGGATAAATAATTTCTATATATATAAAAATAGTGTAATAGTAATTCATATAGTCATTCATCAATTGAGAACGGCTGGGCCGATTTTGCTCAATATTTTTTTCAGTTGTTCGTAATTGCCAGGAGAATGTTTATGTGAAAGAAAATTTGGGAAAAATCCTTCGGAAAAGTCGGAAAATAGGGAAACTCGAAAACTGCCTTTTTGTATAGAATTCTTACGGAATGGATTTTCGAATCGAAAAATAGAAAATTTTTGTTGAAAAATTCAAAAAAAAAAAATTTTAAATTTTTTTCGACGAAATTTTGCATTTTGGATAATTATTCCGAAACGACTTTTCGAATGGAAAAATAGAAAAATTCTTGGTGGAAAACTCGGAAAAGCTCGAAAAACTTGGATTTTTTCACCGAAATTTTGCATTATATTACTTTATTTGATGAAAATCGCAAATTGAATTTTCGTATAAAATTTTGTAAGCCATTGTTCCGTAGTGGCTTTTCGAATGGAAAAATGTTTGGTGGAAAATTACGGAAAAATTAAATAAAAATGTAATTTTCTTTTTCGACGAAATTTTTTATTTTAATGTTTGATTTGATAATTTTGGACGATGTTAATATGGAAAATTTCGGATAATTATTCAAAAATGACTTTTCGAATGGAAAAATTGATCGTCCTTTCGAATTCAAGCGAATTAATTAAACCATTCGATTGGCTTTTGTGATGACAATCAATAAATCGCAAAGCCAATTGTAGGAAGTTTGTGGGATCAATCCCGAATTCCCCTGCTTTTCGCACGGTCAGCTGTACGTTTCCTGTTCGCGTGTCGGCAAACCGTCTTCAATGTTTGTTTTTGCGCCGGAAAACAAATCGAAATACATTGTTTATCAGATCGCTTTTCACTAATTTCGAATAAATTCAAATAAATTACATTAAAATTTTAACTATCTGTATTAATATTACCCTGGAACTTATATGAAGGCGTTAACTATGGAGCGAGAGAAAGTTCGCAGGGTACGAATGTGTATGGCAGAACAACGTTTGCCGGGTCAGCTAGTAATATCAATATAATAGAAAATTATTTGTTTTACTGAGGGTAAGGGTAAATGTAAGTTGGGTTGCCCGACTGAAACTTGCTAACTGGTTTTAATTACAAATCGGTTAATTTTAATAACTCAAGACTTAAACAATATCTTATATTGGGTGATGGTATTTGTCAGTCAGTTTAACTGACTGAAATTTCTGTACTGGTTTTTTTTTTCTTTTTTTTAAGATGACTGGAGCCAGGTTTGAACCTGCGATCTCCCGCATGGTAGTCGCGTGTTCTAACCACTATGCCACGGCCGGTCCCGTACGAAGATACCCAAAAAAAATACAAATTTGTACTTAAAACAAATAAAAATTTTAGAGCGATAAATTTCATACATTCACGTTTATATCTTTAGTTAAACGTAAGATTTTGTAAGATTCTGCAAATGATCTTACTTACATAATTTCCCTTTATACCCCATGAATGTTGTTGGGATAGCTTCTCGCGTTGTTGTGAATTAACATGCTTTCGATTCACAACAAATTGCACCTACTAGTTTATCGACGAATGCGAACGTCACTGTTTGAGAAGCTTTTACTAGACATGTCGATTGACTCAACACTATACTGCAAAGTTGCTGTCTTCAACATCAAGTGGGCCGGCAATTAAAGGAAAATGTAGATGACCGAGCCGGGAATCGAACCACTGATGTCCGGCATGGCAGTCGCGTATTCCAACAATTATGACACGATCGGCTCCAAAAGATCTAATACACAAATGTCCGAATCTCTAATGTCTAAACGGGGATATCTGATGAAAAAAATTATAAATTCTACGAACATCCTACATAATTTCTATTGTGTAAACTTAGGACCATAAAGTTAGCACTTCCAACCGAACTTATTTAAGTGTTTTTGCTTCTGCAATTGGTTTCACCATCAAACCTTAAACAGTATTGGTACACACTAACCCAACAGCAAAAAAGTCGAGACATTTTGAATAAAAGCCTGGGAACATGCCCTCAAAGGCATTTTGTTGACATTCCAATATGCCTTCGTTTATCAGCCATATATACAGACCATAGTTAGTTAGTTCCACCTACATTCACATCTTGAGGTCTCTTGAGCAGCCCTCCTATGTGACTTACAAATAATTCCATAGACATGGAAACTTTCCTTCCTCTTTCAAGAAATGCTTTTTTCTAGGCCTTTAGATGAGCCTTCCTATGCATTCCTCATGGGAGACGTGTCATTAGCATACCTACTTAAAGGCCCGAAAGAGAAAGCCTTCTAGAATGCGTTTTTTTTTTCTTGCAGTACTATTTGAAAGCCCTCCATGAGAAAGGGAATATGCAGGTCTTGCCAGCCTACGGCACCCTATGTTTATTTGAAATAAAGATTGCATTTGTTGGACAGGGCTTTTGATTGCCTTTGCAAACCTGCAAAGCCCCATTTTTTGCTGCTGGGAAGGAAAAATGTCTATGTATTTTATGTGCAGACTAATACATTTGCACATATGCTTTTACAATTTATCCAAGTGTGTGAGTTCATTTAACAAGTGGGATGATTTTACAATTTATTTAAAGACTTTGCTACTTGGCAATCTTCTATATGCAGTAAAAGAAACGTGCCTTATGTAAGAAACTGACGTTTTGCATTTGTAGTCTTTAACAATACAATAAAAACGAAAAAAAGCAATACAACAAAGAAAACTTAGACTTTGTTAAACAAGACAACAAGAGATTTAAACCATATGATTAAGATTGAATGCACATAATATTGCATATATTTGTACTGAGTACTTACGATTTCCAAACAAATTCATTGGATATAAGACCAGTGAAAAATTTTTAATATAATGAAACAATGCTGATGCTTTTCATAATATAAAGACATTATCGTCATTGCAACGAAAGATGTCTCTCAACAGCCCTTATTTTAATATTAATATTAGTCTCATGGCCTACATCGGTCATTTTAACACTTTCAAATAACAGCGTCATTAAATATAACATTGATGTTTATGATAAAAATAGACTGATTTCAAAACATATTGAATTGTTAATAACTTAATTAATTTTAATTAACGACTTGAGAAAGGGTAGCGTATGCATGGTCCATATTCATAGGTCCAAAATATAACCATATAATTTGCATTTTCCCCTCCTTTGATAATATAACTGCCGCTTTTCCAATTAATTTGTACAAGGTCAGTATATATTATATATATTGAAATTCTAAATCTGTTGTTTTGTATGAAAGTAATCTATGAACACATTTGACTACACAGCGGAATCCGATTTCAATTTCTGAAAAATGTTGATGAATCTGTTTCAAAATGAAATCATAACAGGCATAAAATTAAAAAAAACTGCTACGAGGCTTCAAGCTATGAGGAGTAAAATGTATGACCGAACGACCCACTAGTATTTCCCTCCTAACATTTTTCTCAAACATAACTACTCCCTATCTTCACACCCCAAGGGGGCTCTTTAAGGAAATTTTTTAGACGATTAAGCCATGTCCGTCAGTCTGGCTTGATGGCTAGTAGGCACGATAACTCGAGTAAACCTTAACTAATCTGTATGAAATCAGTATCAGTATTAATATTTTCCAAAACAAAGTAATACGTCGTAAAGTGGCGGAATAGTCCCACCGCTTCTGGTACCTCCCATACAAAATTACCTATTACCTAACTTCCAAATGGACAACTGTCCTCCCATAACCCACAAAGTTTTATATGCATACACTGGAGTGCTAAAAATTTTACGCTCCACTGTATTTCGGTGCAGATGTACTTGAGGGGCCATAATCCATAAATCGAATATGAGGAATGAAAGAGAATCATAGACTACACTTTACATCCAACGACAAAAAAATTGTATTTAGTTACGTTTTTTTTTTTCATTTCTTTACATTATGGAGTGATCATAAAATAATACGCAGCGGTTTTTAATTACGAAATACATTTTTTTATAAAAAAAAAAATATAATAATAAAATATAAAAATATGGCAAAAGTGCAGAAAATGGCAAAAAAAAATGCCACCCCCCAATTCGCTCCAAAACACGAAAATCGAGGTCAAAGTTTGGCGCCCCGGGGGGCCAAAAAAGGGCCCCTTGGGTTCTATGATGACCCCCCATGTGTGGGTACTCAAACGAAAGATATTTTCGAGACGAATCCAACGATGTTAGAGTTAGAGCCATTTAAATTTCCGGGATATAAAAAAAATAAAAAATCTAAAAACCACGCGATTTTTTAAAAAAAACATAATGTTTTCTGAAAAACCCCATAAAAATTTAAAAAAAAATGGGAAAAAATTATGGAAAATTAGAATAATTTAAGGAAATGAATTGAAAAATTCCATATGATTCCAAATGAAACGTCATCAAAAATGTGTAAAAATTTTAAATTTTTTTGAATTTTTTAAGGTTTTTAAAGGAAAATTTTAAGAAATATTTAATAAATTCAAGAAAAAGTCTAGATATAAATATTTGAAAGAAGAAAATTGATTAAAAAAAGGGTAAAAGTGGAAAAAATGAAGAAAAATTTGAAAAATATTAAAAAAAAGCAATGGTAATTATAATTTTTTTTTGATATATCCCTTTAAACTATTATTTATTTTTTAAATTAGAGTTGTAACGGTTGAGATGGTTGGAGTAGCGCCGCAGGAAAATTTTTTTTTAAAATGGCGCGATTTTTTAAAAAGATAATTTTTTTTTAATGTTCCGGGAAAAATATTTTTTTTTTTGTAAATTATAGTGAAAATGGATATGTTGGGCGTAAGAGCAGCAGGCAAAAATTATTTTTAAAAAATTGGGCGATTTTTTTAAAAATAATTTTGTTTTTGGTACATCCCAGAATTCGTTGGATTCGTCTCGAAAATATCTTTCATTTGAGTACCCGCACCTGGGGGGTCATCATAGAACCGAAAGGGGCCCCTTTTTTGATCCCTCTGGCCCCATGGGCCTGAGCGCCAACTTTGACCTACCATTCCGATGTTTGGGGACCAAGACGATGACAATGGCATATTTTTATTTTTAATCGGGCCCCATATTCTGCACTTCAGCCAAAAATATAAAATAAAAAACACTTTTTAATAATGCGTAGGACCTCTCTTATTTTGAATAAGTTCAAAATTGCCTTTCGGTCATACTATTTATCAGGACTTTTGTGGTTGGACTTATTTTTTTGACCTAGCCGCTATTACTGCCGATATTAGCTCTGCAACGCTGTAGTATTGCCTGTTGTTGGAATACATTTTATGAACAAGTATGCCCCATGCATTTTCAATACGATTCATGTCATGGAAACAAGCGGGCCCCTCTACGACTTCAACGTTTTCTGACCGTGCACATGGTAAACGTTTATTGAACGTTAATTTTCTAAATTAAATCGGACACGTTTTGCCCATAATGGAATCTCCAATACCCATCGAGAATATTATACTACTAGTGGACCCGGCAATGCTTCGCTATTGCTTAATTGTTGAATACCTATAATATGTTAGGCATGCCTACTTAATGGGCTAAGCTTAAGCGTCGTTCGTGTACGCTCTGTAAACTATTCGTTATCCCAAGTGACTCCTTAACCTGACCAAACTAACAACGTCCCCCTAACCGATATTAAAACATACGTTAATATCTATAGCACCAATTACTATCTGTATACAAATATTACCTTATATAGCCCTTAAAACATGTATATATTCATGGCTCATTTGTAGTACTGACATCATTGTCAGTATTTCCCTTTAAATTTTTTCGACAAACTTTTTCTGACGACTTATTGCCAAAATTTTTTACAAAATAAATTGACGCAGTGTAAATAGTCCATAAAATTTATTGACACAATTCTTCAATTCTTGCTCTATGCTTCAATAACAGTACTTTTTGACGGAAATAAAAGTACTTTTTGATACAGTAAACATCATTTTTGACACAATGAAAAACCTTTTTGGTGCAATAAATGTAATTATTAGTAAATTTAAAGTATTTTTTGGTACAATTAAGGTACTCTGTGATACAATTAATTGTTCTTTTTGTGCACAATAAAAGTATCTTTCAATACAATAAAATCTTCTTTTTGGTACCACCAAAGTACTCTTTAATACCTTAAATGTTTTTTTTTTTAACAATAATTGTACTTTTTGTACAATAAAAGCCCTTTTTGGTACACTAAA
The DNA here is from genome assembly GCA_964034835.1 of Muscina levida. NCBI lineage: Eukaryota > Metazoa > Arthropoda > Insecta > Diptera > Muscidae > Muscina > Muscina levida. Next base: position 74,795,220 of record OZ035882.1, read on the forward strand.
TTGTACTTTTGGTACAATAAATGTACTTTTAGTACACTAAATGAATTTTTATTATCTGTATATCAAATATTATCGCTGTAGGGCTAAAACAGTTTTGTCACGCTCCCTCCGCCCACTGGTCCAAAATGCCATCTACATATTCATATTCGTGTTGTCGTGTACTATCTAGGTATCTCTAGGGCTAAAATACTGTTTTCCACTCCCGCTCCGCCCACCGATCCAAAATATTAATTTCGTTTGCATATTTATGTACGTATTTTATGTCTCTAGGACTAAAATACAGTTTTGCCACGCCCCCTTCCCCCAATAATGGAAAATTAAAATGTCGTCTACATATTTATATTCGTATTGTCGAGTACTATCTGGGTGCTAAATTTTATCTCTCTAGGGCTACAGTTTTGCCAAGTCCACTCCTCCTACTGACCCAAAATTCAAATTTTGTTTGCATATTTATATTCGTGTTGTCAAATGCTATCTGTGTATTAAATTTTATCTCTCAAGGACTAAAATACTGTTTTGCCACGCCCCCTTCGCCCACTCGCTCACTGATTGAATATTTCAATTCCGTCTGTATATTCATATTCATATTGTCGAGTACTATTTGCATACCGAATTTTATTTCTGTGGGGCTAAAATACCGTTTGGACACGCCATCTCCGCCAACTGACACAACATTTACAACATCTATGTACCAAATTTGATTTCTCTAGGGCTGAAATACAGTTTTTCCACATCCTCTCCGCCTATTGACCCAAAATTACAATTCCGACTGAATATTCAGATTCATGTTGCCGAGCACTATCTGTGTATCAAATTATATCTCTCTAGCTCTAAAAATATGTTTTGCCATGCTCATTATGCCCATCGGATCCAAAAATAAAATTTCGTCTGAATCTTCATATTCGCGTTGTTGAGTACTATCTGGGTATCAAATTTTATATATCTAGCTCTAAAAAAAATGTTTGCCACGCCCACTCCACCCATTTGCCCAAAATTAAAATTTCGTCAGCAAATTCATATTCGTGTTGGCGAGCGCTATCAGGGTATCAGATTTTATATCTCTAGCTCTAAAAAATGTTTTGCCACGCCCACTCCTCCCATTGGGTCCAAAATTTAAATTTCGTCTGCATATTCACATTCGTGTTGTCGAGTACTATCTGGGTATCAAATTTTATCTCTCTAGCTCTAAAAAAAAGTTTTGCCACGCCCACTCCTCCCACTGGGTCCAAAATTTTAATTTCGTCTGCATATTCATATTCGTGTTGTCGATTACTATCTGGGTATCAAATTTTATTTCTCTAGCTCTAAAAAAAAGTTTTGCCACGCCCACTCCGCCTATAGGGTAAAAAATTACAAAATATATAGCCTATAGTAATTTCCATATAGTACACTAACTGTCTTCCAAATTTCATTGAAATCGGTTCAGCCGTTTAGGCGTGATTGAGCAACAAACATACAAACAAACAAACAAACAAACAAACAGACATTCACATTTATAATATTAAGAGGATAGGATATATATTTTGCATTTACAGGTTTGACAGTTTCTACAGTTTTTCCACAATTTGACAATATGTCTCGTCTGGCCATACGACCGAAAGTCGTTTATCAGTCAGTTCAGCTGACTGGTTTTCTTTGAATTTCAATTGGAAATGGTGTAGATAATTCATCACATCACTTACTTATTTTACCTTTACATACCGGGAATCGGGATCACCACCTCACTGCAGTGAAGGTACTAACTAGGCTAAGCTGAGCAAAAACCCTGCGTAATCAGGCAAAACCCCTGCAACTGCAGCCAATGGCGACGCGAGCTGTTCATGAAAATAACAGGGAAAAGAGGCGGGAGGCGGAATAATGTGTGCATTGCAGAATACAGGAACAGAGGTAAGGCCCGAAAATTCTACCAGAAGATAAATGGTCTTCCCTCTTATAAAGACAAGATGGGCCTCGTTTCTCCGAGAGCGTACTGAGAATATGGAAAGATCACTTCTGCAGCCTATTGATGTCAGAAAACTTGGCTGCTGAAGACTGTGTACCAATCCGAGACGACAGCATAGAGTGTCCCCCTCCGAGCCAAGCTGAGATAAAAACTGCCATATCCCACCTAAAGATCAACAAAGTTCATGGGGCTGATGGCCTTCCATCTGAGTTGTTTAAGGTAGGTGGAGATGAGTTTGTCTTAAGCATCCAACAGCTCATAGAAAATATTTGGCTTCAGGAGAGTATGCCAGAGGATTGGAATCTGTGTGTGCTATGTCATATTTATAAAAAAGGTGACCGTAGTGAGTGTAAAAACTACCGTGGAATTAACGTCTTCTCTAGCATACTGTGTGAACGTCTAAAGGCAATTGTGAAAAACCTGATTGGACCTTGTCAGTGCAGCTTTAGACCAGACAAATCCACGACGGATCAGATATTTACACTACGGAGGTTCTGGAGAAAATCCATGAGAAGCAAATCGGCACTTACCACCTCTTCGTAGATTACAAAGCTGCCTTTGATAGTCCCATACGAAGCCATGTCTGAGTTAGGTATCACTGCGAAGATAATTCTTCTCTGCCGGTGTACCCTTAAGAATACCAAATCCTCTGTTCGGATTGCCAATAATCTCTCTGCGCCACTCGATACGACGAGAGTTCTTAGGCAGGCTGATGGTTTGTCATGCGTACTGTTTAACATAGTGATGGAGAAGGTGTTAAGGAAAGCAACGGTTAACATGTCTGGCACCATATTTAATAAGAGCCACATGCTGCTCGCATACGCCGATGATATCGACATAATCGGTTGGACGATGCAAAAGATAATAAATGTGTTCTCATCTGTGAAAAGGGAGTCAACGAAAATGGGTTTGGCAGCGAATGAGGACAAGACGAAGTTATTGGTATCATCGAACAAACTGTCCACCCTTTGGGAACGTGCGTGAACCTTGAGAACTATTGCTTTGAGGTAGTGGATGAATTCATCTACCTCGGATCCGCCATGGACAAAACCCAACCTAGAAATAAAACGGAGAATAGTGCTCACCAATAAGTGTTTCCTTGGGCAACACGAACTCTTCAAAAACACCACCCTATCTCGAAATGTCCATTTGTACCAGGTACTAATTTACCCGTCCTGCCTCTGAATCTTGGGTGCTTACACAGGCGGATGCAGCTCATCTGCCGGTGTTTGAGAGAAAAATACTCTGCAACATATTTGGACCCATTTGCATAAACGGCCAGTTCAGAATTCGGATGTGGTCAAGCCAATCATTTGCATAAACGACGAGTTCAGAATTCGGATGAACGTTGAGCTGTACGAGTTGTACCACGACATTGATGTGGTCAAGCCAATCAAAGTGCAACGATTACGCTGGCTAGGCTATGGCGTGGTGATGTATGAGGAAACTCAAGCGCGAAAGGCATTCTATCAAGATTTCGAAGGACGACGCAAAAGAGGGAGACCGCGGCAACGTTGGCAGGATCAGGTGGAGGAATCACTGACGCTGCTTGGTAGGACGGACTGGAAACGTCACATCTCTTATCATTTCGGCCTCTGACTTAGACACTTAGATATAAATATAGATCAATCCGAATGTCAGATGTTTGAAAAACTTTTGCTAGACATGCCGATTAACTCGTCGCAACTGCGTAGTTGTTATCGACAACATCGCGGGGGCAGGTAATGAAAGAAATGTAAATGACTGAGACAGGAATCGAACCGGCACACAGTGGGGAAAAAGTTGTCAAGTTTAATATAATAGAGTATTTTTCTGAACCATGAGTAAAAACCAGATAAAGCCGATATGGGCTTGATGGTTAGAACTAGGGCGACCATTTTTCAGCACGAAAAAAACGGTTTTCAGTACTTAAAACAGCATGAAAAACCCTTGAAATAAGCACGATTAATTTTATTTTCAGCATTTATTATTTTTTTTATTTATTGAAAAACAAACAAAAAACAATTTCACATCTATTAAAGAAGTAATAAAAAACAGTAAGTAAATTAACAAAATTATTCAGTCGGGTATTCATACAAAGAAAGTAATTTTCAAACCAAAGAAAAAATTTCTTAAAGTCAGATTATACAATAATGTCACGATAACAATTAAGCACTAAGTGCATTTTTAATTTTTCCAAGGTGAAACTTTTACGCTGGTTTGTAAAAAAATTTCCATATATAGAAAAAACACGTTCCACGTCACACGATGAAACGGGAGCGTATTTTAAAAGTGTTGATTCAGCAGGCGAATATTTTCCGATAAACGCACTTCTTGTTTCGGAATTTTTAAAAATAATATAGTTGATTTTAGTGATTTCCACAAAGCCAGGATTTCGCGCAAGTACGGCAGTCATTTTTTGAAATAATTTGTATCAGAAGTTTTTCTATAGCATGTTGAATTGATTCATTCAATGGCAATCCGCTTGACTCAATTTTTGTGATGGCATGCCGGATGCACTTAATGTTCGTTTCTCTGAAGGAAAAGTCGGATTAAAAATTTTCATTAGAAAGAACCTCTTTGCTTTATCGCAATGTTTCAGAATAATTTTCGTTAAACTCTTGAATGACCTCCCTTATGTCTTCCAACCACGTTCGCCATCGTGTCGTAATTGGTTTAGGTTATAAAGGCACATAAGGCGCCTGAAAACTATAGGAATATAACGAATCGAACGACCTAAGCTATCGAGAAAAACAGGGCTATTACAAAATCTTGAACACAGGTTGTGTGTAAAATAAGAGCATAGTTTGCAAATTTAATACTACCTGTCATATTTTATGAACCGCAATTGATTTTTCAAAATGTATCAAAAATTTAAATAAGGGCAAAAACAGCATAAAAAAGCACAAACCTTTTAAATAAGCAAGATCGCTTGAAATCGTTAAACTATGCAGCATCAGCAATATTCAGCATATGCTGAAAATTGGTCGCCCTAGTTAGAACACAGGACTGTCATGCCGCACAGTGGGGAAAAAAAGTTTTTTGAACATTTGAAATTTTAAGCCGCAATTCTTGATCGATTTTTGAAATTCTTTTTTTGTATTATTGAAAACAAAATTGTGCACAGAATGAACGTTTTTTTTTATTTCGAATTTCTTACCGTTATTTTTTTAAAATTTGTCAAAGTCGATGAAAAATAATTTTTGACTTTAATGTCAAATATTTTTTTGGATTACGTGTCCTAGAAATTTCGAACTGACCTTAATTAATATGAAAATATGTTACGAATTAAACTCAGTGAAAAAATAATACATAAAAATTTTTTTGACTCAACTGCAAGTAAACTGCACTTTTTTCACACTTTAACTCGGTGTCCTGCTCATAACACTAGTTTACAGTCATTTTGCTGCAGAGTTGTAAATAATTTTTTTCTATAGATTTCGGCCTCCTAAACACGAATATGAGATTTAAAAATTTTTCCTCTGATTAGTTTTCAAGATATGAATTTTTGCATTATTTTGCAAATTTTTTATGAGATGCGTCAGCTTATTGGAGAATAATTCGTAAACGTGTCCAACTATTTGAACAAGAGTGGTCTCCAATTAAAAGTAATGTGCTCCCCCACAACCCTTCTAGACAAGCTTTTAACATCTGTTGGGTATTTTTGATCCTAGGAGCATTTAAAGTTTAAAAAACAATTTTTTTGTGCAAATATCAAGTCTTTAAATTTATAAAAAAAATTATAAAAAATATTAATCGCAAAAATAAATCCAATGTCATAAATTGAGTATACAGATTGGACTTCCCCGAGCAAAACAAGCCATCGTTTATAAAAATTGGGTGATAAGGGGGAGAGTTACATGTTTTTTAAGAGGACACTACAAATGGTAAATTTTTTGATTTTAAGCATATAACGGTAGGCTTAGGGCTTAACTTTACGTTGCATGAAAATGACGATAAAAAGTGGAAATGCCCCTGTATTATGGGTTGATCATGCATCACGAAAATGTTTATTTTGAAATCCTAGCTGATCATTTTTAGAAAATATCGATATTTTTAATTTCTGCCGACTGGACCAAAAGTCTTTTCACTTTTTAAACGATGACAGTAAAAAACTGGACCAAAGAGATAAAAACAGTTTATTTATTATAAAAGTATACAAACAGGGATTTTTGTATGATCATTGATTATTTTGACATTGGTTAAAACTGAAAGGCTGGAAGTGCATTTTAAGCCTACATTTTCGAAAAATATCTATATTTTTCATTTTAAACAGCGTAACCGCCTAAGAATAATTTGTTCAGTATTAGAAAAGTGGAATATTTATTTATTGCAATATATGTGTATATATATATGGTTTAAAAATGAAAAATATAGATATTTTTCGAAAATGTAGGCTTAAAATGCACTTCCAGCCTTTCAGTTTTAACCAATGTCAAAATAATCAATGATCATACAAAAATCCCTGTTTGTATACTTTTATAATAAATAAACTGTTTTTATCTCCTTGATCCAGTTTTTTACTGTCCTCGTTAGAAAAGTGAAAAAACTTTTGGTCCAGTCGGCGGAAAAAATAAATATCGATATTTTCTAAAAATGACCAGCTAAGATTTCAAATTTAACATTTTTGTGATGCATGATTAACCTCAGCTAAGATTTCAAATTTAACATTTTTGTGATGCATGATTAACCCGAAGTACAGTGGCATTTCCACTTTTATCGTCATTTTCATGCAACGTAAAGTTTAGCCCTAAGCCTACCGTTATATGCTTAAAATCAAAAAATTTACCATTTGTAGTGTCCTCTTAAAAAACATGTAACTCTCCCCCTTATCACCCAATTTTTATAAACGATGGCTTGTTTTGCTCGGGGAAGTCCAATCTGTATACTCAATTTATGACATTGGATTTATTTTTGCGATTAATATTTTTTATAATTTTTTTTATAAATTTAAAGTCTTGATTTTTGCACAAAAAAATTGATTTTTAAACTTTAAATGCTCCTAGGATTAAAAATACCCAACAGATGTTAAATGCTTGTCTAGAAGAGTTGTGGGGGAGCACATTACTTTTAATTGGAGACCACTCTTGTTCAAATAGTTGGACGCGTTTACGAATTATTCTCCAATAAGCTGACGCATCTCATAAAAAATTTGCAAAATAATGCAAAAATTCATATCTTGAAAACTAATCAGAGGAAAAATTTTTAAATCTCATATTCGTGTTTAGGAGGCCGAAATCTATAGAAAAAAATTATTTACAACTCTGCAGCTAACAAAAAATAAAGATTTGTAAACTGGTGTAATTATTATCCGATTAGAGCAAAACCTAACATAAAGCCTGGAAAAGTTTTAAAAAAGTCGTCTGTAAAAAATAAGCCAAATCTGTAAAACAAAAAGAATTTCGAAAATCGATCAAGAATTGCGGCCTAAAATCTCAAATGTCCAAAAAAAACTTTTTTCCCCACTGTGCAAGTCCTGAGTTCTAACCATCAAGCCCATGTCGGCTTTATCTGGTTTTTACTCACTTATAAATGGTTCAGAAAAATACTCTATTATATTAAACTTGACAACTGCAAACAATATTTTCTATAGGATGCAAAGAACTTACTGAATTTCTTTTTACACCCCATGAATGGGATATGGGATAGCTTCTCACGTTGTTGTGAATTGACACGCTTTCTATTTTTAGATTTAAAATTGTTTATCAACGAATGCGAATGTTACTGTTTAAGAAGCTTTTAACTAGACATGCCAATTGACTCGACACTATACTGCAAAGTTGCTATCGACAACATCGAGGGGGCCGGCAATGAAAGAAAAATGTAGCTGACTGGAGGCGGGAATCGAACCAGGGGTCTCCCACAGGGTAGTAGTGTGGGTTGAATAATGGCGGTTTTATAAGCAATTTAGTTTTCCTTATACAGTCCAATTCCTGAGCGTAAACATTTTTTACGTGAGAGACCTAAGCCACTGTGACTTCATCCTATACAAATATGTCAATAATTTTAAAAGTATTCTCAATTAGCCATAAGGAAATGATCAATTTTGCTCCACAACTATTTTCCGTGTTTATTTGCCCTTTATTCACACTGTGCCACAAAGGAATACACAAGCATACAAAAACAACACACAACCACATAATGGTCTTAAAAAGGCGGAAAATTTTGTACAAATTACTTTCCCGTTGGTAAAACAACAACTTTACTCTTGACAACAGTACAAAACGATCTAATGCGGAATGTTGTCTGCCACTTGACTTTTTCGGGTGACTTTACAACATCCAAAATTGTCAAGCTACAGCTAAAGAGATACTCGTGATGACGTTGATGCTGACGACGTTAATGGTGATAGTGGTGTTGATGATGATCATCATCATCATGATGATAGTGATGGTGATGGCGATTATGTTAAGCACTGATACATAACATAAAATACAAGTTTCTGCATTTTGGTTAACAACAACACAAAATCCAGTTTAAATTTTGGGCGCTTGGTTTTGTTGGTTTTTGCGTTAAAACGGTGTCAGCAGTGTCAGATAAACCAGAGTGGCTGAGCGCTTAACAGGCTGACTGTTGGTGTAGTGTTTTTAAACGAGTATTGGTGTTTATGTGTATCAGTGTTATAACAGTGAGTCACTCTCGCTCATTTCGTTTACTTTCAATTTCATTATGAGTGATTTTGTTTTGGCAGGGAGGCATTAAAACCAGTAACAAAAGCTTTACGAATGAAAGAGTGACTTTGTGAGCAGTTTGTGCTCTTACTGGAGCAAAGAGTTGAGATTACTATATGGTTACGCTTTAGAGGGCGATTTTAGCCTCCTTTTTATAACACTGACACAACAATATTCACAGCGCCATCATAGGCATAAACAGCGATAGCTTGGGCTAAACACACTCACACACGGTTATAGTATGGAGGGGCATAGGGGATCACTCATAGGTGTCAGTGAGTGCTCACTAATGGCCAGTTATGTGTGTGTGTGTTGTGATGCGTTATTCCAACAGCTCTTTGGTTGTTTTTGGGGAGGTTTTCATTAAGCCCCAGATCGATTTGAGCTTTACTCTGTTGTGGTGTGATAAAAATACGTTAGTAATCAATTGCAACTTCAATAGCATAGACACAACTCGACATTAAAGCGCGTCTAGTCCAGTGTTGAACAAAATTTGTTTTTCCACCCAACTGAGGATACTCGCAGACAAAATCGTAAACTAAAACCAAAAAAAACCCAATCAAACGCCAACAACAAGTTTTAACGTTTCTACTAAAAAATGTACGTGTTGCCAAATGTTTAACCAAACGAAAAAACAAACAAAAATTTATACATATATATAAAATAAGCAACTAAAACTTTGTTAGTGTATTAAAATCATAACGAACCAAAGAAACCAATAAAAAAAATCGAATAAAAACTGCCCAATCATTCTGATTGTTACACAAATTTCGAACATTTAAAGTTAACCAGAAGAAAAAAAAAGCTCTTTTGCAAAAGCAACCGAAAAAAAACCAAACGTAGTAACAAGAGTGTGTGTGGTAAATTAAACGATCAATCATTGTTTTGTTTATTAAGTAATTTACTCCCAAAAACTTTTAAAAGATTCTCCCTTAAAAAGGAATAACTTACTTAGCGGGCGTCAAAAGCTTAACCAAGGACGTTTATTGAACTTCAAAAAAGAAATCAAATCAAAAAAAAAGATTCTTAAACATTTGAAATTTAGCAATGCCAGTGACGATTCCCAAGGCTGTATTAGTAAAGAGTTACTTTGTGTGTTATATAGATTTTTAGCACATTTTGTTATTAATTGTTTTCGTTAACTTTTGAATTATTAAGTGTTAAGCGTTCGTTACTTGAGCTGAAATTCATTTTAGACTGTATGTTGTTATGTTATTGTATGGGTGGCAATGAGACATGCTTTTGCAATTTAAATACCTTTTTTGAATTGAAAAAAAAAACTATAATGCAATGCAATGCATTGCAATAAAAACAAAAATACTGGGGTTGTTATAAGCAAAATGACCAAATGTGCCAAAACATTGCGTTGTCCATTGAAATATCCCTCCACCACCTAAAACAAGCGTTAGAGGAATGTATGGCATATACTGATATGTCAGCAGTAGTTAGATGAATGAAACGTGACAGCTTAAAAAGCTATAAAAATACATTAATGTGTAGTTAAAGTTATTGAAAAGATTCTAATTTTTTGAGAGAGGAATATTTGCTTTGGTATTCTAAAATGTTTTAGAAAGTCAAGTTCGTGTCTTAAGTCTTTTGTTTTGTATAAAGAGAATTTGTTGCATTAAGAAATCAAGCAACAGGAGTATGTAGGTTATGGGAAATGTGTATACAAAAAATTTTTAGAAAATGTTATTGTAGATATTCGAATTTATAGAAAATGATTTGAAACTGAGCAACATTTTCGAAAAAGTCATATACAGCCATGTTCTAGAAAAAATTCGGTTTGAAAACAAAGCACACTCGGTAAAAATGTATTAAAACGTATTAACTTTTTACCAATTTTGCTCTGTTTTCAAACCGCATTGTTATCCAGAACATGGCTGACAGAGTCAGATCTACTCATGATGCAATATGCATCAATTACGGAGCCAATTTTTAACCTTTATTGATTGATAAGTAAAAGGTAGCTATTGCCTTAAGTATTTTGATTTTGAAACATAAGTTTATAACTTTGAAATGTAGAAGCACATAATGGTAGAAATAATATATTCATGTTTCTGCTCTTACAAATGAAGTTGATAATATTACTTTTTCAATTGATCTATCTAACGAAGTTTGTGTTTTAAGTCTTTTATTGTCAAAGTATACCCTTAGAGTAATATATGCATGAGTTTTAAAGCTATAAACAATTATAAAAATGTATCACACTACATATACAGTGACAACTTTTGAACCGGTTAACTGGCTGCAAAAATCGCAATTTTGTAACATTTCGAAAAGGTGCAAATTAATGTCATAATTTGTTTGTATTCGAACCTTTTTTTTTGTAATATATATAAAATTATTATAAGATCGACATTGTTATGTCATTTCATCACAATCAGTAGGTTGATTTCTTATTAATAGTTATTAAACATGAAATTCGAACATGAATTTATATTTGGAAATTCAAAATGTAGCAATACTTTTGAAATCATGCTGGGATAAGACTTTCATGATTGAAACCTAACTCATTGCGTCTGACGTCAATGTAAGACTGAAATGAACATGTTATAAGCAGCATCATGGTCGATAATTTCTAATTATAGCCCTACGGTAGCAAAAAACTGGGGATGACTGTGGCATGATGGTTAGAACTCGCGACTACAATGTGTGTGAATTGTATTTGACCCTGTCACAGCCATCCCCAACTCAGTGATCCCCTCAATGTTGTGGACAGCAACTTCTGAGTAGTCAAAGTAGTCGAGTAAGTCAGAATTTCCTTTAACTGCTAACCCATAGCTTTTACGGGACATGCGGATTTGTCGTTAAAACGTAGAACCCGTTGGGTTTGTCTAAAAAAAAAGTTACTTCACTGAATGGCGAAAAGCTCTCATATAAATCACTTATTGGGCGCAAAGATTATTAAACATTTCTATATGTATTACGCCATTTCATTCTATGCGACAACTTTGTGTGTGACTTGGATTCGAGCCCAGCCACTAGAAAAAATAAAACTTTATTTTTTTTTACACACCATGAATACGCTTCTCGCGTTGTTGTGAATAAACATGCTTTCTATTTTTAAATTCACAACTAATGGCACCTACTTGTTTATCGACTCGTCACTATATTGCGAAGTTCCTATCGACAACATACAGAAACATGAACCCAATCATGGATCTCTCGCATGGTAGTCGCATATTCTGCGGATGTAGGCCAAAATCTTTACTTAACATGTACCAAGTAGTGGACGGACAGAGCCCGAGTTGCTAAGAATCGTGTCGGTTTGTTAAATTCGTGTCCTCTGTCACACTTACATCCACAGCAGCGACGGCTTCATGTGTACGCACGGTACGTGGTCGATATGGTTAATAATTATTCTAAAGTGTAAATGTGGTTATGAACCATACCATAGTATTGCCTATTAGCTGCTCAGATGGACAATTATACCATGCTACAGTCAATCGGACCCGCAGGTTGACCAAGTGCATGTTGTAAGTCTGGTCGAGTACAACATGATCCTGTATACCAAAGTTCCTTAACACCCAAAAAATCTTGACTTACCGTTAAAAAAAACCGTGGTTTCACAACTTTTCTCACTTGAAGGTTTATGACTCAGTCAATTTGATTTCTTAAGGGTTTTGAAACACTTAACCTACGAGTAGAAGGGTTTATTTTTTTTGATACGACTCAAAAGTGTAACATGTAGAAGGAGTCACTTTTGAGTCACTGGTGAAATAAAGTTTTGGTGACAGAATTTAAAGTATAGCCACGCCCCCTCTGGTATCTACCATACAAATGTACTACTCCGCCCACTTTAGAAGCCGAGTAATAACTTCAATACACCCATCGCAATAATGCCTCGAAACCGCAATTTTTTTCTATTTTTTTCTCTATTTTAAAAGTCAGAACTCCTCCTCTAAATGATATGTATTGGGGTTTGGTTAGGAGTCACTTGGACATTAAAAATCCACTTCAATTAAAATTATAGCTCATCCATTTTTTTGAGGTACATACAGAACATTTTAAGTTTGTATTAAGTCTTTTTTTTCGGGACCGGCCGTGGCATAGTGGTTAGAACGCGCGACTACCATGCGGGAGATCGCAGGTTCAAACCTGGCTCCAGTCATTTTAAAAGAAACAAAAATAAAGAAAATTTTCTTTCATTGTCGGCTCCCCTCGAATGTTGTTGACAGCAACTTCGCAGTATTAAGTGTCGATTCAATCGTCGTGTCTAGTAAGAGCTTCTCCAACAGTGACGTTCGCATTCGTCGATATACAAGTAGGTGCCGTTAGTTGTGAATCTAAAAATAGAAAGCGTGCTAATTCACAACAACGCGAGAAGCTATCCCATACCTCATACATGGGGTGCAAAGGGAAATTAAGTTTTTTAAGTTGTATTAAGTCTTCGGTTTGCAATTCTGTCAGGTTGTTGTACATCGTTGTTATTGTCCAATATTTCACATTCTATTCAAGATTTTAGAGAAGTAATTGCTTAATTGAGCATAGACTGAATGTAATGACTAAATTTATACTATGGTGTCCTTTATCAAAGACTTAATACTTGTTTGAACTCATCTTAGTACTTATGATAATTTGCAGTAAAGTTAATTATAAAAATAAAAGACTTAAGACTTAAAAAAACCTTTTACCTTAATCTGTATTGAAACACTTCAATAACTAACAGTTGGCAATGTTCAGCAGAAAACAATGCGGTAAAGTGTTTGTGTCTTAAATCTTTCGTTTGTAATTTCGTTAGGTTTCTGCTGTAAGAAGTAGAAATTTTGTAAGTAAATATATTCAAAACAAGACTTTTCCTAAGAATGTTTAGACTGTTTAATGTTTAAAGATTTCTTATTTCTATTTTAATAAGAACCATTACCTAACCTAGAATCAATTTAGTTAACAATTTAACAATTGCTGGCCACGCCTGACTTATAACCTTCCAGCGTTTACCTTTCACTACAGTTAGGTTCACTAGAGCATATAGTAGGAATACATGAAAAGGTTAACTTTGTAGGTTAATCTCAAGCATAAGACTTTGTAAGTGTTATGTACGTATTATGTAGTTCAAGTTTGTTTCCTAAGTCTTTTGTTTGTTATCATTTTTCGAATGTTTATGCCAAGTGAGTTGTCTGCGTTTACCTGAGCTCTTAGATAACATAACGATTTCAATGTTGCCACATAACATTCCCTTTCGACATAAAAATAAAACTAGCCTACAAACCTTCCAAAAACTGTTAACCATAGTTAAGCAATAATTAGTGCAAAAAGCGCTCATAGTAAAGTTTTAAGAGAAATTTAAGTTCACAAGGCAAATGTTTTTTATTATTATAAAATGCTAACATAAACTTATTACATACTTAAAATAACTACAAAATGTTTGCAGTGAACAAAATATGATCTATCTTAAGAAAATTTTTAATAATTCTTCCAAAAGTTATGTAAATGGTCTCACTTTTTTAATGTTTCGCATGGAGTCGAGTTTGTGTCTTAAGTCTTTTATTTGCAAATCATAATTTGATGGAAATTTAAAAACTTTCAAAATTTATTAAGAAAAATTTTCATACATTTCACATGGATCATGGACAGTGTCTATTTTCCTTTTGTTTTCTGTAAGAAATGTCTCACATATCTGTATCAGTGAAACTAATCATCCTAATGTTAGTTAAAAAAACATAAAATAATTATTTCCGTCCTTACATTTTTTGGACTTTTTTCTATCGAATACTTTTTCACTTTATCTTCAAATCTACAATATATCAAACAAAACAAATAAAGAAATCTTCATATTTTAGGAAAGAAAAAACAAATTCTCATAAAACATGTAACTAAATCTATGAATTTTATAAAAAAAATTTGTTCCAGAAATACAGTTGCACCAACCTAAAAGCTTGTTTAATACCACAGCGATAAACTCTATCGAAAATGCTAACAATTTATATGTAAACCTATTTGTCTCAGATACTTACCAGGTTTACAGAATTCATCGGCTTCTGCCTAAATTACCTATTTCTTCTTTCATAAACTATGTATAACAATACTAAATTTGAGTTCATAACAAAATCTCTGAGACTGTCACGGTTGCCACAACGATCTGTAGTTAATAGAATTACTTGTTTCTGGCTATTTATTACCATCACATTTTTAACGCCATTGGGACTTTATTAATCGCCGCTACATTAACATCTTAGTTACAGGTTTTTCGTTTAATGTTTGAAATTTGAACAAATATTTTGTAAGATTAGACTTGACTGCAGATTATCACATCATGACTTTACACATGCTGGACCTGTCAGTGTGTTGGGCAATTTTTGCCAAAACTGCAAAAGTCTATGAAAAATTTGGCACGTAAACAATATTCGGCTAAGCACGCAAAAAAAATATTAATAACTATTTGTTATGAAAAAAAAATGTTTATGAAAATGTTGGAATAATAGTATTGCTATGAAAAATTGATATTAAGCTATTAAAAATAAATTAATTTTGTACATATCTGCATTCAAAAGCTGCAAAATCCAATACATGACAAGGGGGAATTGGACACATCCTGCTAAAGGTTTGTGTCTTAAGTCTTTTGTTTGTAATTCTGTCAGATTGTTGTAAATCGTTGTCATTGGCCAATATTTTACATTTTAGGCGAGATTTTAGAGAAGTAATTGCTGAATTGTATGCATAGACTGATTGTAATGACTACATTTATACTATGGTGTTATTAATCAAAGACTTAAAAGTTATTTAAACTCGTCTTAGTACTTATAATATATTGCAGTAAAGTTAATTATAAAAACAAAAGACTTAAGTCGCGAACTTGAAATATTTAACAATAACTTAATGTAAATCCGCATTGAAAGACTTTAATAACAAACACTTCGCAAAGTGCGGCAGAACGCAATATGGTAAAGGGTTTGTGTCTTAAGTCATTTGTTTGTAATTTCGTAAGGTTTTTGCTGTATGAAGTCGAAAATTTGTTGAGCAATCACAACTGTCACAAAAAAAAACCTAATTTCCCTTTACACCCAATGAATGTAGTATGGGATAGCTTCTCGCGTTGTTGTGAATAAACAAGTTTTCTATTTTTAGATTTCCAACAAACGGTACCTACTTATTTATCGAAGAATGCGAACGTCATTGTTTGAGAAGCTTTTTACTAGACATGCCGATTAACTCGACACTCGATACTGCGAAGTTGCTGTCGACAATATCGAGGGGGCAGGCAATGAAAGAAAAATGTTGATGACTGGAGGAGGGAATCGAACCCGGGATCTCCCGCTTGGAAGTAGCGTGTTCTAACAGCCGGTCCCAGTCATAATGTATGAAAATAATTTCTGGCATATGGCCTTATGAATGCCAATCTGTCGATCCAATTTTTCAACACTTTTTTGAGCATACCCGCTGCTAAATCGTCACTAGTGCATCGAATGTTGGCTACAAAATGATCAATCGTTGTTCGTTGATCAGCCTTAACCAAAGATTTGACCTATCCCACAAAAAGTTTCAAAGGTTTCAAATCACACGAACGAGATGGTCAACTGACAGACCAATTTCTTGGCCAAAAGTTTGGCTCCAAAAGTGATGATTTCACGCGCTGTATGACATGTTGCGCCATCTTGTTGGAACCAGTTTTGCAATGACATGCTAATAAAGATATTACGAATCATTTGCCTGTAGCGTTCACCATTCACTGGCACAGGTTTCGGATGTTGGCACTGGTTTCGGATTTAAAGATAAATGGGCCGATGACGCCTTTCGATGAATGGATTGAATATTTACTAAAGTTTGAACCAGATTTTTTTCATCATATTGCGATGAGGCTCACTTCTGGCTTAATGGGTATGAAAACAAACAGGATTGTCGTTTTAAGAGAGAGCACAGCCACCTAATGGATATAATGGAGTCTCAAGAGTCTCAGGTAGCTGTGCTCTCTACAAAAAATACAAATTCTGTTTCTTTTCGTACCCATTAAGCCAGAAATGAGCCTAATCGCTGATGGCGATTTGATGATAAAAATCTGGTTCAACTTACAGTTGATACTCATCCCATTGAAAATACGGTGCAATTCATGGTCCGCTGTCTTTCATTCTCGCACGAGTTGGATCTTATAAAGATATAGACCAAGATCTTTACTCAACATGTTTCAAGTAGTGGACGGACACAGATCGAGTTGATAAGAATGACGTCGGTTCGTTGAATTGGAGACCTCTGTCATACTCACATTTACAGCTGCGATTGCTTCTTCTGTACACACAGTACGGTTTCGATTTGGATGAATATTATTCAAAAGTGTACATGTGGTCATGAAACGCTCCATAGTATAGCGTATATGCTGCTCAGATGGGCGATTTTACAGTGCTGCACTCAATTGGAACTTGAAGAGCGACCTAGTGTATGTTGTTGATCTGGTCGAGTACAACATGATTCTGTATACCAAAGTTCCCAAACACCCTCAAAATCTCAATTTACTATTAAAGAATTGAATTTTCGTTACTTTCCTCACATGAAGGCTTATAGCTCAGTCAATTTTTTAACCGAAATTTTGATTTATTAATCGTTTTTGGGCAAGAAGAATCATAGACATTTGAAATGATATATATATATAAATATATATATTTATAAACACACCCTACAGTACATGGAAGGGGTCACTTTGGACCCTAGGTTTCTTTAAACCAAATTCGATTTATTACCTTTTAAAGTCGTTTAAGTCATGTCTGTCTGCCTAATATGCTGGTACGTATGATAACTTTCAAAAAACGTAACTAATTGTTTTTCAACTTTGCACGGGTTAGTGTTTCCTCAAACCTTCTAACTGTATTGCAAATGGGTTACATGACCACGCCCCTTCTGGAACCTCCCATACAAATGTACCACTCCGCCCACTTTAGAAATTGAGTAATAATACCAATACACCCAACACGAACATGTACAAATTCATTATTTAGTAAAGCTACTGCAGTATAATGTTTTAGAGGGAAAACTGAAAGTTAAGCCACGCCCCTTCTCGTATCACGCATACAAATATACCAACAACCAACGCGAACGTGTCCAAATTCTGTATTTAGTAAAGCTGTAGCAGGATAAAGTTTTGAACAAAAAACTAACAGTCTAGCCACGCACCTTTTGGTACCTCCCATACAAATGTATCGTTCTGTCCACTTTAGAAATCAATTACTTACTTAATTTCCCTTTACACCCCATGATTGAGGTAAGGGATAGCTTCTCGCGTTGTTGTGAATTAACACGCTGTCTATTTTTAGATTCTCAACTAATGGCACCTACTTGTTTATCGACGAATGCTAACGTCACTGTTTGAGAAGCTTTTTACTAGATATGCCGATTAACTTGACACTTGATAATGCGAAGTTGAGTCGACAACATCGAGGGGCCGGCAATGAAAGAAAAATGTAGATGAATTGAGGCGGGAATCGAACCCGGGATCTCCCGAATGGTAGTCGCGTGTTCTAACCACCATGCCAATTAATAATATCAATACAACTAACACGATCGTGCCCAAATTCTGTATTTAGTAAAGCTATAGCAGGAAAAAAATTTTGGAGAAAAAAACTGGAAGTCTAGCCACGCCCCTTTATGTATCTCCTATACAAATCTACGCGCGAACGTGTCCAATTTCTGTACTTCGTAAAGCTGTTTCGGAGAAAAAAACGGAAAGTCCAGCCACGCCCTTTCTGGTACCTCCAATACAAATGTACCATTCCGCCCACTTTTACATTTTTGGGAAAAAAACAGGAAGTCTCGCCACGCCCCTTTTGGTACCACCCATACAAATATGCCATTCCGTCCACTTAAGAAATCGAGTAATAATAACAATACACCCAACGCAATAATGGCTAAATTTTGTATTTTGTTAAGCAAATTTTATGTTTTACTGAGGGTTAATGTAAGTAATTTACCCGACTAAAACTTTCTTATTTTATATATAACTTGTCACGTCTGTCCATTTTTGCCTCTAAGCTTCAAACTTTTTGGAAATTATCCACTATTTTGCAAGTTTGATGAAGTTTTTATCTTCTATTTTATTAGGATACCCTGAGGCCTATTATTTATTACTACTAAAAATCATATTTGCTTGTTTTAACTGGTTAAACAGTGGTTAAGTTATTTAAGTGTTTTCAAATGTTATACTATGAATTTAATTCACAAATTCATGTTGTGCTCGACAACATACAATGGGTCACTCCCCAAGTTCCTTAGTTTTTTTTTATTTTGCAGCAAATGCAAATTTTTTACTATCCATCAAAATACCCTTGAAGAAGTCATTCATTTTATTCCAGCTTATACAATTTTTTTTGCACCCAGTGCATTGCTGTCATCTCTCTGCTATTTGTGTACGCAAAACTATTACTAAAAACTTCCACTAATTAACAAACATATTCCCCCCCCAATGACAATGTCACACTTTGGCATCAGCTAACAATCAATGCCCTTTGAATGGTTTCTCCGAACCGCAGCAAATATTTGCAATGCAATTAAAAGGTAGCAAATAAATATTGACTTTGAAAAATTCCCCATAAATGGATGGCACAAAGTAAATTGTGCATTTGCTGCCAGCAAATAGTGGCAGCAACAAAAACACCATCATAACACGTGTTCTCTTGAAGATATTAGACAGAGATCACAGTGCTAAATATAACGCTATAATTAAACATAATTACAAAACCAACATACAATGCCAAAAAATAGACAGACGGCATAAGACGCTTAAATAAATAATATATTTAAATAAAAAGAAACTAAAACTAAAATTGTCATAGAGACGCATAGATATTAAGAAATGGCGGTAAGCCAAAATCACCCCTTAAAGAAACTACAAAGAAAAAGCTTTAATTTGAAAACACTTACGCACAAGTTAAGCGTTGAAAATACATAAAGAAATTTCAAAGCGCTGATAACATGCAACCATAATTATCGTTGTAGAAGCTTCAAGTAGCTTAACTGCCACACTTTATTACCTGTACCACCACCACAACCACCACTACCAACGCCACAATACGACTTGCTTTTGCAGATGACATAATAATATGTATTTGAGCGCAAAGAAAGAAAGAAACAACAGCGCCTGTATATAACCACCGACAATTGAACGACACAGACCGTCGTAGTGTTGGGACGGACATAACGTCACATGCACAAGTGATTTCCAGTTTTTTTTTTTCAACGTCCGCTTTTTTTCTTCTTAGTTTTGGCTTAACTCACTCGCTACGCGCATATTTGCCGGCTGACTGTAAAACTAGTGAAGAAAGATGAAAAAACGCATGGCCGGCAGTGCTTTTTTGCTATATTCCCCCATAATATTGTAGTGTTTTTCGTTGGTTTTGTTTAACAACTTTTTGTTTATTTTTCGATAGCTCATGCTTAGGTTATAAAACATCACATTGCAATGTGAATTGTTATTGAAGTGTTGCCACACATACACCTGAGTGTATATATGCGCGCATGCGTACGCCGCCTACCCTACTCGTATGGTGGATTTTTATAGTTTTTGGTTATTACTTTAGTCTGTGGGTAAACAAAAGACTTAAGACTTAAGACAATTCAGCAGCAGAGAGTAGTATTTCGTTTAAGGCTACAGCAGAGTTATAGTTTTGTAAAAAGTTTGTGTCTTAAATCTTTTGTTTTGCCTTAGTTATAAGAGGCATACAGTTTTTTTCTAAAGCAGAACATAACAAATTCAATAAAGTGAACAAAAATGTGGCTCATTTGCTTATATCGTTTGCTATTCTCAGCAGTGCTGACACCAGTTCCGTATTAAAAAAAAATGGGCCAAAGACACCTTCGGCCTGTAAACCAAATACTGTTTTTGCGGGATGTAATGGAGTCTCAGAGTCTAATCAGGATTGTAGTCTCCCAGAAAACCGAGAATTATGCTTTTTTACATACCCATTAAGCCAGAAATCAGCCTTATCGCTGAGATGATTTGACAATAATCTAGTTCACTTTCAGTTGATTCTTAGCCCATTCACTGAACACACGACATTAATTCGTGCACCAGTAGGATTTTATATGGATGTTGGCTAAAATTTTTACTCAACATTTTCCAACTAGAGGATGGGCAGAGACCGAGTTGCTGGCAATGGCATCGGATCAATAAAATTGAGTCCACTGTCACTCTCATGTCTACCAAAGCGATGGCTTCTTCTGTACGCACGGTACGGACTCGGTTTGGATGAATATTATCCAACAGTGTAAATGTTGTCATAAATCGACTCATAGTATTGCTATTTAGTTGCTCAGAAAGACGATAATGCTCTTCATAAACCTTGACGAAAATGTTCTATAAGTATGTCGAACAGAGCGCCAATTTTGGAAATAAATTTCAACGATTTGTAAACGTTTTTCTGATGTAAATCTTTGCATGGTGATTTGTAAATATCTACTTAAAACCAGTAAGAAAGTTTAAGTCGGGAAAACCGACTTACATATACCCACACCCTCAGTAAAACATAAAATTTTTAAGTATATTCATATTATTGCACGATTTCCAAAGTGGGCGGTGTGGTACGTATGTATGGGAGGTACCAGAAAGGGCGTCGATGGTCCTCCAATTGTTTCTCCAAAGCTTTACCTTGCTATAGCTTAACAAAATACAGTAATTTGGCATGATCGTATCAAGTGTATTGGTATTACTACTCTCTTTCTACAGTGGGCGGAATGGTACATTTGTATGGGAGGTAACAAAAGGGGCGTGGCTAGACTTTCAATTTGTTTTCCAAAACTTGATAATATTATAGCTTAACAAAATACAGAATTTGGGCCAGACCGCGTTGCGTGTATTGATATTATTACTCGACTACTAAAGTGGGCGGAATTGTACATTTGTATGGGAAGTACCAAAAGGGGGCGTGGTGTTACTACCAGTTTTTTCTCCAAAGCTTTATCCTGGTATAGCTTTACTTAATAAAGAATAGCGTTGGGTGTATTCATATTATAATGCGATCATAAAATGGCCGTTGTGGTACATTTGTATGGGAGGTATCAGAAGGGGCGTGGCTAGACTATCAGTTTTTTCTCCAAAACTTTATCCTGGTATAGTTTTACTAAATACAGACTTTGGGTACGATCTTGTTGGTTGTATTAATAATATTAATCGATTTATAAAGTGGGCGGTACCAGATGGGTAGGGGAGGTATCAGATGGGACGTGGCTAGACGTCCAGTTTTTTTCTCCAAAACTTTATCCTGGTACAGCTATACTTAATACAGAATTTGGACACGGTCGCGTTGAGTGTATTGATATTATTACGCGATTTCTAAAGTGGGCGGTACCAGATGGGTAGGGGAGGTACCAAATGAGGCGTGGCTAGACTTCCAGTTTTTTTCTCCAAAACTTTATACTGGCTATACTTAATACAGAATTTGGACACGGTCGCGTTGAGTGTATTGGTATTATTCTAAAGTGGACGGAATGGTACATTAGAATGGGAGGAACCACAAGGGCGTGGCCATGTAGCCCGTTTGCAATACCGTAAGTTATTTAAAGGAAATATTAACTCATGCTAAGTTTCAAAACACTACCTATCTGACATGCCTATGTATATGTTGGCTATTACGAGTTTCTAAATATCTTCATCTTATTATAATGAAGTCTGTAATTCCTACCATATCCAAATTTGTGTCTAGAACGGTGTTAGACATCCCATAGCCTCGAGAGGCCGGTAATAATCGATTTTTTCATACAGTCTCCTTCGGCAATTCATACGTACGCTTAGCTGTGTTTGATTCAAAGCAGTTAGTCTATGCTTAATCTCTGCTTGAGTGTCTTGAAGCAACATCAAGCACTCTTGCTTTACACTCACATACACAAAAACATGATATATGTATGTGTTTGTGTGTGCGTTCGAATTTGCTTAACACTGTTCTAGAGTTATTTGAATAAATTTGATATTGCCACATATGATCTTCCCACAATTTGTAACGAAACGTATAAGTCTTATATGATAAAGATTAATATGACAAACCCAAAATCAGTTTAGTGCGGTTCATATTCGTTGATTACCTAATACAACAATACAATACATTTGTATCGCAAAACTACTCATCTCCAACTTCCACAATGTATTTTTGCACTTCTTTTCCACACAGACAAAAAAATATTGAAAAAATTCATAGTTTTCATTGTTGTTGTTTTTGTTTCTGTTATTTCACAAGATACCCGATATATTTTTCTGTTTATATTTAGGAGCCTATAGACTTCAGTTTACAATACAGTATAGACTCTAACAATACTCTTCTAAAGGCTTAGTTCCAAGTTCTCCCATAACAATGGAAAACTATATTTCTAAGCGAAACAAAGTTTGCCATAATCTTCCTAAAGTATTCAATTGAGTCCCCCACTTTGACATTTCTTATATTTAGATAAGTGCCGTCCTATGATGTGTATTTTCTCAAACGGTAGTTAAGGTAATAGAAAAGATTTTGACTGTAACACATTCTTATTGTTCCATATTTACAGACTATTCAAAAGCTTTGAGTTTGTCATTAATATTATGGCGATCACTTTCATTGAAGTCATATCAACGTTTAGCTTTCCCCAAACATCTTATATAAAACATTCCAAACTGATGGATTTCTGGATTGTTTATAAAACTGTTATTTCGGAAAATATTTCAAAAACTGAAAGCTATGTTTTGTAAAATAATACTATTAAACTCATATAAGTCGTTTAGCTTTCAACATGTGTGTAAGCTATAAACATCTCTACAGTTCATCGTACTAATACGAGTGTTTAAGACATAACTGAGAATATTATCAAGATAAGATAACTTATATCTACTAGAGGTGGAACACAAGTAATTGCAGTTAATCACGTATATATGCTTAAAACGATCTGATATTTATACGCCTTGTGGATAGTACATAAATTTTGATACATGACGCACAACTTACTCGTATTTATGTGACTCTCGTATAAGCTTTAAACGTAGCTAGGCTTAACAACACCTCCCTACCTATGCTAACTATAAAAAATGGTAACAACTCCAGCCTAAATATTGTCTCCGTTAAAATCTTTAAAAATAATACCCTTTACACACATTACACTATGTATATTGCCAACTTCTCTTCAACATTTTTATTTTAACATTGCGCCTGAAGAGGTTTGACTTCATACAAAAACACATTGTATTTCTATGATTGTCTGTTGTTTTTTTTTCTCATGGCAAAAAATCACATAAAAATCATCATCAGGTTTGTTTCTTTATAGCTGCTGTTGTTGTTGTTGTCGTTGCTATTTTTGTCTATCACAACAAATTATTGCTAATAACAATTACAATAATAAGGTTAATAGATTTTCATTGATTGCAATGCAATAAAATGTTATAAACGACGCAAACAAACACAAGCAAACACATGTATTGCTCTATACATATAATCGGCAGACACATAAGATCGATTGATTACACGATTTATTCATTGACTTTACAATTGTCTTTAAGCAGAAGAAGAAGAAACAGAAAACATAGCTCAAAAAATAGTTTTTTGCATATTATTGTATTTCTCAGTGAATGACATGAATACAAAATTGTGTAATAATTTGTTATATTGTAATATTAGAAATGATAATTTGATTTGATATGTTGTGTTGTTTTTCACTTTTGTTGTTTTTGTTATTGCTGCTAATATTGTTTAGTAGTAGGGATGATTCATGTGTATTATAATAATGCTCACATTATTTGTACGTTTATTGTTATTTGCGTGAAGCAATAAAACGAAAGACTTAAGACACGAACTTGATTTGTTGGCTCAGTGGGAGAGTAGTGTGATTGGTGTTGTTAAGCTAGTTAGGGTAGGAATATAATGTTGTTGTAGTTGTAATGCTGGTAAATATTCATAGGGGTCATCCACACAGCAAGACGGGTATAGCTTAATTGCCTTACAAAGTCCATAAGATACATGAGGTCCAACTTGTTTCCTTAATCGTTGCTAAAGATGAGGGTATAAAAAGGTTCAACAAACGTACTTTTTTTAAAAATAAAAGCACTTTTTGCACATGTTGGTAGAATAAATGTATTTGTTGGCACTATAAATGTACTTTTTGGTACAATATAAGTACTGTTTGTTACAATAAAAGTACTTTTTGGTACGATAAAAATATTTTTTGTTACAATGAAAGTACTTTTAGTACAATAAGTGTCTTTTTGGTACAATAAAAGTACTTTTTAGTCCAATAAATGTATTGTTTCTTACAATGAAAGTACTTTTTGGTACAATTAAATTACTTTTTGGTACAACAAAAGTACTTTTTAGTAAAATAGAAGTACTTTTGGCCACAATAAAACTACTTACTGATACAATAAAAGTACTTTCTGGTACAATAAAGGTACTTTTGGAATAATATGTTTTGTTGTAGTTGTTGTATTTGACATAATAAGACTTTGTCGCGGAACTGATACAATTGTTCTTAATACAGTGATTTTACTCCGAATCTATGGGAATTGTTGCTGACACAAAGATCTATACAGTAAAGTCTCTTGAAAGTTTTTAGTTTTTCTTTTTCTTGTTGTTGTATTTGACATAATAAGACTTTGTCGCGAAACTGATGCAATTGTTCCTAATACAGTGATTTTACTCCGAATCTATGGGAATTGTAACTCACACAAAGGTCTGTACAGTAAAGTCTCTTGAAAGTTTTTAGTTTTTCTTTTTCTTTTCTTAATTTAAATTTCTACCCGAATTTTTTTCAATATGGTCAATTAGTTTCTAATAATATTTGAATATTTTTATATTTGGTAATTTGAAGTGAAGATGAGAACCATTTCGTTAGCTTTAACTAATAGAAAATTCCAAATCGGTGTTTTCATTGATAATGATGTATTTAAACAAGCTTCATATCTACACAACATTTTAAAGAGCTGCGACAAATAATAGCGATTTCTCTCTTACATTAATTAAAATGTTAGTTACGGCCTTTTGCATTTCAACTAACGATTTGCTTTTGTTCACTTAAATTTAATTTTTTAGTTCTCACGAGTATTAGTTTTCCCTATCCAGTTTATCATTCTCCATTCTACTACAAAATTCTGTCAGTTTACATTACTTTCAGTAAAGTCAGTGATTGTCTATTCTATGTACTACAAAATTTATTCAGTTAAGTTTTGCTTAGTTCTAAAAAAACACGTGTCCACACAAAAGACTTGAGACACAAACACGTGGTTTGTAAAGAATTTCCGGTTTAAAATAAACTGTCGATGCGAATTCGTTGAGGGCAAGTTCCAAGTAATTTAAATATTAAATATTGATTTACATTCTTTGCTTGTCTATAAATATTAATGATGTTGAGTGGAAAACTAACAATATGTTCGCAAGAGCAACATTACTGAGAAGAATCGAGAGAGGGCTAGAATGTTGTATACTTTTATAGTACAGATCTTAGGAATGTAAACAGTATGCTAAGAAGAATTTTTATTTAATCAAGCTTTCGGTTTTACACTAAACCCGATCGGCTAATTATGAAATTTAGTATACACAAAAGAGCTTTTAATGAAAGATAAGCCAATAAATTCTAAGAAATCCGAATTTGCTTCAATTGCTGACGAACGAAAATCAACTCAAGAGATATTTGAATATACACCAATTTAGTAAGGACTATTTTACTCAATCTGACATGTATTACCGCATATTGTCGAAAAAGCTTCCTAAATATCTTATGATTATAATTTCTATCATAACCATGCTTCTGGAGTTACTTCAATAATTCCAATACTTGTATGTGGTACTTACAAAATTTTTAAAGTTTAGTGTAAATTTAATACTAAAAGGATAAATTGGATTACGGCAGGGAGTGCGCCCTTGACACTATCTCTGTCTATTAACATGAGATGAGATAAATTTTTATTACCAGTGGTGATATCTTTATAAAACCTACATTTGCACTAGAATTTGCATTCTATCCTTTGCATCTATCCCCCATCAATAATGCTAGGACTGCTTCACACTTATTCTTATGCTCTTTAATTTAGTTGTCAATGGGACCGGCCGTGGCATAGTGGTTAGAACACGCTACTGCCATGCGGTAGTAAAGGGAAAAAGGGAAATTAAGATAAAACAGCGATGAATGAACTGAAATCTAAATGTTATAATACAAAATATTCTCAATGAAATAAGTTCGCCTGTTTTGTTTTGCCTAAAAATTTAACCAGTACATAAATTCCAATATAGATAATATTCATTGCTGAGTCAAATTTCAATATGAGGGGCAATTCGGTCATTTGTATGGGAGTTATTAGAAGAAGTGTGGCAAAGGTTTTGGTTTTTAAGTATTTGCCTTCTATTACAAAATAAGTAAAGTGACCTAATTTGAATATACTACAATTGTCTTTTTGGAAGTTATGTGATAAATAGGTAAATATGTACCAGCAGGTGACGGCCAATGAAGTTCATATTCATTCCTGAGTCAAACTTGCACAAGCGTACATCTTACACAAAATATGACTGAAATCAGTGTTCTCACAAAAAAGATATGTACATAAAACTATGAGGGTGAATTCGGTCATTCGTATATAAGGTACCAGAAGGGGTTGTGAAAAAGTTTTCGGTTTTCTGAGGATTTTATACTTACCAAATTAAAATATCCTCCAATTGCCCGTTTGGAAATTATGGTGGAAATATAAGTTTTCTCAAAATAGGTCTTTTTGTATGGAAGGTACTAAAAGGGGTAGGGCTATTGGGCAAATTTGCAATCCCATTACTTCGTTTTGAAAATATTTACACTGGTAAATTTTCATTGAGATCAATAAAGGTTAACTCGCGTTATACTGTCCAACCAACCAGATAGCCGGACAGACGGACATAGCTCAATCGTCTTAAAAAGCTGATATGATATTTGAGGTCAAAATAGTTTCCTATATCATTGCTAAGGTTGAGGATATAAAAAGGTAAACAAAAATCTGTTGTAGTTCTTGCTCTTTGGTTCAATAAATGTACATTTTTCAAAATAAAAGCACTTTTTGCACTTGTTGGTAGAGTAAATGTATTTGTTGGTACTATAAAAGTAACTTTTGGCACAATAAGTGTATTTTTTGCTACATTAAAAGTACATTTTGGTACTATAAAAGTACTTTTTTGAACAACAAAAATGCTGTTTGGTACAATAAACGTAAGTTTTGTACAATAAAATTTCTTGTTGGTACAATAAAATTACTTTCTGATACCATAAAAGTATTTTTTTTGGTACAGTAAAAGTACTTTTTAATACAAAACAAGTACTTTCTAGTACAATAAAAGTACTATCTAGTACAATAAATTTAATTTATGGTACAATCAAAGTACTTTTAAGTACACTAAAAATACTTTTAGTGCCAGTAAAGTACTTTCAGTTACAATAAAAGTACTTTTTAGAACAATACATGTATACTCTGGTACAATAAAAGTACTTTTTGGTACCATAAAAGTTATTTTTGGTACAATAAAACTACTTTTTGGTTCAATATAAGTAACTTTCTCGTGCAATAAAAGTACTTTCTACAGCAATGAATGTGTTTTTGGTACAATTAAAGTACTTTTTACCATAAAAGTACTTTCTGGTACAATAAAAGTATTTTTGGTACAATAAAATTACTTTTTAGTACAATACATGTAATTTATGGCACAATAAAAGTACTTTTTGGTGTCATAAAAGTACTTTCTGGTACAAAAAAAGTACTTTTTTGAATAAAAAAAAATGCTGTTTAACACAAAAAAAGTAATTTTTGTACAATAAAAGGTCTTTTTGGTACAATAAAATTACTTTCTGATACCATAGAAGTATTTTTTTGGTACAATAAAAGTACTTTGTAATACAATACAAGTATTTTCTAGTACAATAAAAGTACTTTCCGTGCAATAAAAGTACTATCTAGTAAAATAAATTTAATTTATGGTGCAATAAAAGTACTTTTTAGTACAATAAAAATACTTTTAGTGCCAGGAAAGTACTTTCAGTTACAATAAAAGTAGTTCTAAAAAGTACATACAATACATGTATACTCTGGTACAATAAAAGTACTTTTTGGTGCCATAAAAGTTATTTTTGGTACAATAAATCTACTTTGTGGTTCAATATAACTAACTTTCTCGTGCAATAAAAGTACTTTTTTTACCATAAAAGTACTTTCTGGTAAAATAAAAGTATTTTTGGTACAATAAAATTACTTTTAAGTACAATAAAAGTACTTTTTGGTAAAATAAAAGTACTTTCTGGTACAATAAAAGTTCTTTTTAGTACAATAAAAGTACTTTCTGATACAATAATAGTACTTTTTGGTACAATTAAGGAATTTTTTGGTTAAGAAAAAATGACTTTTAAGTAAATAAAAGTTCCTTTTGGTATCATTAAAGTACTTTCTGGTGCAATAAAAGTACGAATTAGTGCAATAAATATATTTTCTGGTACAATAAAAGTGTTTTTTAGTACAATAAATGTACTTTATGTACTTTTTGGTACCATAAAAGTACTTCCTTGTTCAATAAAACTATTTTTTGGTAAAATAAAAATACTTTTCAGTGCAATAAAAGTTCCTTTTGATACCAGTACTTTCTGGTACAATAAAAGTACTTATTAGTGCAATACTTGTTTTTTTGGTGCAATAAATCTACTTTTTGGTACCAAAGAAGTACTTTTTGGTATAATAAAAATACTTTTTTATTCAATATATATACTTTCTGGTGCAATAAAAGTACTTTTTTACAGCAATAAATGTAGTTTTTGGTACAATTAATGTAGTTTTTGTTACCATAAAAATACTTTTTTTTTGGTGCAATGAAAGTACTTTCTAGTGCAATACATGTATTTTCTGTTACAATAAAAGTACGTTTTGGTAAAAAAAATGTAAAAAGTGCTCTTAATATAATAAAAGTACTTTGTGATGCAATAAAAGTACTTTTTGTTACAATGCAAGTACTTTCTGGTACAATAAAAGTACTTTGTTGTACAATAAATGTATTTTTTGGTACAATAGAAGTACTTTCGGCCACAATAATACTACTTTCCGGTACAATAAAATTACTTCATGGTACAATAAACGTACTTTCTGGGACAATAAAAGTACTTTCTGAGACAATAAAAGTATTTTCTGATACTTTGTGGTACCATAAAAGTACCTTTTTGTACAATAAAAGTACTTTCTGAATAAAAGTTCCTTTTTGTACAATAAAAGTACTTTCTGACACAATAAAAGTACTTTCTGATACAATAAAAGTACTTTCTGGCAAAATAAAAGTAGTTTTTAGTCCAATTAATATTTATTCCGGTAAAGTAAAGTACTTTTTATTACAACAAATTCAATTTATGGGTACAACAAGAGTACATTTCAATACAATAAATATTATTTTTGTTACAATAAAATTACATGTTGCAACAACAAAAGAGCATAAGAATCTGCGTAAAGTACTCTGAGCACAATTTTGCTATGAAATGCGCATCGATATTATGAAACCTAATATACATGTAACTAACTCACCCTTAGCGATGTGGGTATATATCATTTGATACAAGAAAAAGTGGAACGCATTAAAGGAGACGTGTTAGATCCGTAGTATCTTAGAATCAAATTCGTTTTATTACCTTCTAAGATGATTAAGCCATGTCTGTCTATCGGCCTGGCTAAAGGACAGGATAACTCGGTTAAAATTTAACTAATCCTTGTACAAATTTACTAGTATCAATTTTTTTCCAAAATGAAGTAATGGGATCGTAAATGAGCAAAATAGCCCCACCCCTTCTGGTACCTCACATACAAAATAACATATTTTTGTATTATTAATATTTTTTCCATAACTTCCAAACGGGCAACTAGAGGACATTTTAATTTTGTCTGTTTAATTATCTTGCAATATTAGACAAAACCTGAGAAAACCGAACTATTTGGCACACCCCTTTCAAGTACTTCCCATACAAATGACCGAAATTGTCCCAATAGCTCTATATGCAATTAATATTTTCAAGTCTATAGAGTTTTTTAATTAAATGGTGCACTTTTATTGGAACACGCCTTACAAAAATCTTAAAATAGCTGGAAGTGTAATTAATACTCTCTTTCCCTGTCCAATTTAGGCAATAACAAAATAAGTTTGTGTGTTTTTTTAATTACACGTTTAGTGCAAAAATTTAATTATCACTTTAAAAGGCGTCATAAAGTTCGCAATCTCATATTCCAAAATTCGTTTACATCGTTTATGACTTACAACAACAACAACAAAAACAGCTCCAGTTTATAATAACCTTTGCACTGAATTTCACGCTGTAAATTGTTTTACTTATAATAATTTAAATAAATTACTTTGACGCACTTTATTTGTACATTCATCACTACAGCATGCATATTTTATGCGTCTATTGACATTACAAATTAACATTTATTCGTGATTACCATGAAATATTTAGTTTTCCAACACACAAAATTCCCCCCCTAGTCCATGGGTACAAAGCACGCACTGCACACACACACATAAAAGTTAACAAGAAAGGTGGTCAACCTTGGCCGTAAATCGTTTATCGTGTGTGTGTGTGTGTATATCTCTATATGAATTAACATAAAGATACGACATGTATTGATCTGGATGGTTAATGAAAATTTGAATATTTAGATGATACCCCATGAAATATAAAATTATAATACAATAGTCTGCATATTATTAACATTTCACAAAAAAAAAATCAAATGACAAAACAACAAAACCACCAGATAACCTTAAATTAAGAAATCACAAAAAATTGACAAGGTCACATGTGACTTCATTTAAAAATAACAGCAACCACAATAACCACTAACAACAGAGCAGACCTGACAAAACAATGATTGATTTTAATTTATTCAGCAATTTCGACAATTTGTGATTTTTGCTTAAAAATATTTTCAAGTTTTAAGGGTAACAACTATTACTTCCGCTTGTTTCATCTTTAATTTGTTAATTTGCTAAAAACGAAACTTTTTTTTTATTAATTTTTGCTTTATTTCCTTCTTTGCAGTTTAGTCTAGACTACGTACCCGGTGAGGTTTGACAAAACTCTCATCAGTTGTTGGTTGATTAACAACACCACAAAAACGTTAAACGCTTTAACTTTACCAAAAAAAAAAAAAAAGTGAATCCCCACTTCCCCGTAACCTTTACACAAAAACAACAGTCAATATGAGGCCTTATCTTTTAACCTTTGCCTGCCTATGCTCTGCCCTCGCTTTTGTGGCCGCTGTACCTGTGCCTGCCTCGAATCAGGAACTTGACGTGTTACAAATTCCTCTCTCAGATGGAAAGGTAAGTGCCCCAACCACATACAAGATTTGTCTACGTAAACATTTACATATAAATATTTGCATTTTGAGCAAAGTTTAGCTTAACGTGTTTGTTATGTAAGTAGTGAGACATTGTTGTTAGATGATTAGAGATAGAACCTCTGCCGGTTTTTTGTGTGTATTACTCTAGTGTATGGCTGTAGTCGGTTGAAAAGTTAGATTAAACAATAACACTTGAAATTTCAAGGGAAAACAGGCATGAAGTATATATTTCCTTAAAGCATATAAGAAAATATTTTTTAAGCGTACTCTGTGTGTGCAGTGTTCTCAGATAGATTTTAATGTACAGTGGTAGAGATATCTATTACATAAATGACACTTATATTTAAGCACCTCATGGTTAGTATAGATAGAATATGGCAATTGCCAGCCATATAATCAAATTAAAGCCATAAGCCTTTCAATGTTAGTCCAACGACTTGTTAATCCCTTTTAATTTTAATTAATTTATGCCACAAAGTTAAACTTTGTCTTCTTACATGTAAAGTTAGTTAATTTCTTAAGCACCCTTGCGTTTTCAAGTTTGTGGCTTAAGTTTTTTGTTTTAATATAATAATCTGAGAATATTGCTTAAAGTTGTATTAAACTTTCATTGAATTAGTATCAGCAATTGAAATAAAAGCGTTTAACTTTAATAACTTTATTTCATAAACGACACTCGCATCATGGTTGCTAGCTAGATTTTTGTTAATTTTCAAGCAATCTAATCAAATTAATGCCATAAGCCTTTCATTGTTAGTCCATTGTAAACAAGTATTAATCTCTTTAATTTTAATTAATTTAAGCCACAAAGTAAAACATTGTCGTCGTACATCTATAGTTACTTAATTTCTTAAGAACCCTTACGTTATCAAGCTTGTGGCTTAAGTCTTTTGTTTTACTAGCCAGATACTAGTTATAATCCGAGAATATTGCTTAAAGTTTAGTAAACATCATTTTTGTGGGGTTAGTTAAGTTGTTGAACAACTTTTCAAAAGTTTATTATTATTAATTTTATACACATATTTTTAATAAAGTAAGACAAATTATTAATTGCATTTGTTATACGATGTTGAACACTTGTTAAATAGTTTTTCTTCAACAAATTCATTATCTTGTCAAACCATAAGAGAATAATGAACAAGACTCGTTGGCTTTAAAAAAAATAGTCATTGTGTCGAATTAATTAGTTTAGGTTGGGTTAATTCTGCAGCCGCCTTCAACATAGCTCACTTAGGACCTAGTATAGGTCTCATTGTGATTCTATTTTAGTACTCTATTTGGTCAACGTTGCTCTCAAGCCATTTCGTTGCTCTGATAAAGGTGAAGGTACTAGGCCGGTATACTAAAACTACCCATAGGGTTTGATGTTCTCAGGCCAAACCTTTTTATATCCTTCACCACGCGCTCGAAATGAGTGAAGGATATATTAATTTTGTTCTTCCATATGTAACGCAAATAAGGAGGCATGGTATATAAATATATAAATCATCAGCGTCGAATTCTGAGTCGATTTAAA
This sequence comes from Muscina levida, assembly GCA_964034835.1. Lineage (NCBI taxonomy): Eukaryota > Metazoa > Arthropoda > Insecta > Diptera > Muscidae > Muscina > Muscina levida. The sequence goes on from OZ035882.1 coordinate 74,828,576, forward strand.
GATGTCCGTCTGTATGTCTCTCCCTAATATAAGCCCGATTGGGCAAACACCACGCCCACCCCTCATACAAACTCCCCCTTTTGGAGTCTGTAGTAGTTTAAGAGATATTAGGCTGGAATTTGGGAGATAAGCCTCTATGCGGTGGTTAAGTTCTAAGATGAACCCGATCGGTCAAAAACTACTCCCACCTACCATACAAATTGCCCTTTTTTGGGGGTCTGTCTCCGCGATCACAGCTGCAAGCTTCCGTCCTCCTACTGGGAGCTGATTTCTAAGGATAAGAAAGATCGGTCAAAAACTATAATACAACCACACCTCCCATACAAATTGCCCTTTATTGTGGGTCTGTCCCTGCGATTACAGTCGCAGTGCAAAAGCTATCGAGCCAAAACTTTTTATGCAAGCTTCTGTCGTCCAAATGAAGATTGAGTTCTAAAAAGAACAAGATCGGTCGAAACCTACTCCCACCTCCCATACAAATTGTCCCCTTTTGGGAATCTCTCCCTGCAATTACAGTCACATTTTAAGAGATATTGAGCTGAAATTTGGTATAGGATGCTTCTATCCTCTAAGTGAAAGTTAAATTATAAAGTGTAGTGCAATATTGGACAAAAACTATACCCAAGTCCCATACAAACTCCCCTTTTTGGGGTGTTCCTCTATCTGTCCCCGCGATTACAGCCTTAGATTAAATAATTCGAGCTGAAATTTTGTATGTATGCTTCCATCCTCTAAGCAGAGGTTAGTTTGTGAGATGAACAATATCGGACAAATACTACCCCTATCTCCCATACACACTCCCCCTTTTAAGGCCGTGCATCTGTCTCTACCAACGATGATAGCATTAATTTAGCGGAGTTGAAGTTCTAAGATGTGCATACAAACTTTAAACTCACCTTATTTATGGCTCAAAGTTTAATAAAATTTATTTTTAGTGCAAAAAAACAGTTTTATCACCATTGTAACAATTATTGAAGGGTATCAAAGCTTCGTCATAGCCGAATTAAGGTAATTACCTTACCTTCATAACGTTTAATATTTTTTGATAATTTCACATTTCATTCTTTTAAGCAGAATTGAAGTGAACTCCAAAATCCTTGGGGGTTTTACTATATTGACCTTGTACCTTCACCCTGATTTGGGATTTCTCACTGTGTTGCACAGTACAACATTTTCCATCTCATTGATTTGGGACTCAATTCTGAGAACTGCTCTTGAAATTAGCCCCAAAAAGAAGAAGTGCCAAATTTCCCTATACGATACTTACTAACTTCAAATCGATATTAAATTATTATGGCATGTAACTTGACAAAACTAATGATGCAGAACTTCTTCTTTTTAGAGCTACTTGCACATGCAGTTCTCAGAATTGAGTCCCAAAATCATGGGTTGTACTGTGTTATTAAACCATAAATCCCCAATGTTGGATACGATACGATATACGTATGATTAATATCAAATCCGTATACAATTAATCAGAGCTGTAAACTCAAGTACAAGTAATCATTACCTACCATGTTCGAAGTATTTAAAAGTTAACTACAATTCTAATTACATGAGGAATTGGAATTGAAACTAAAAGTCTCAACTACACAGGTAATTGTACTTGAAAGTAATGATTCCTTATTACTTTTCAATTAGCTCAATTACTTTTTAATTACAAGGAATTGACGGAATTGGGAGGAATTGGAAGGAATTAAGAGGAATTGCTGTCATCAAATAACATGTGAAGTGTATGTAAACATAGCAGTGTGACGTCACAAAGAGAAAAGGAGAGTGGGAGCAATATATTTTAACATAACGGACCTTTCCAAAATGCAGCAATTCCTCTTAATTCCTTCCAATTCCTCCCAATTCCATCAATTCCTTTCAATTCCTTGTAATTAAAAAGTAATTGAGCTAATTGAAAAGTAATAAGGAATCATTACTTTCAAGTACAATTACCTGTGTAGTTGAGACTTTTAGTTTCAATTCCAATTCCTCATGTAATTAGAATTGTAGTTAACTTTCAATTCCTTTTTAGATGTACTTATATTTGTAATTGAGCAGTAATGAGTACAAATTGTAATGATTAGTTTACAGCTCTGCAATTAATATTACTCATACGTTATATAGATATGAAGCGAGTAACGTGTGCAAACAGGCTACATTTTTTGATAACCTCACCCTACGGGCAGGAGGGTATATACATCATTTGATACGACCCAAAAGTGTAACACAAAGATGGAGTCACTTAGTTTCTTTGAACCAAATTCGATTCATGACTTTTAAAGTCGTTTGAGCCATGTCCTTCTGTCTGTCTGGCTGTTCGGCTGGTAAATACCCCAAAACTACTTACGGTATTGCAAATGGGCTACATGGCCACGCCCCTTCTGATCACATTCAAATATATCAGTCCTCCCTCTATAGAAATGGAGTAATAATATCAATACACACAAGGCGATCGCTCCCAAATTCAGTATTTAGTAAAGGTATAAGGTAACTCCTTCGGGAGTTTTACTATACTGTCCTAGTACCTTGACCATTAATTCGCAATTCTCACACTAGAATTTAATTTAAGTCTTTGGTTTACCCTCTCCAACGCTGGCAAACCTGCCGATCCATAAAATAAGATTGGTTTAATAACAAAAACATATAACCAGTTTACGTTTTTGGGGTTGATTCCCAAGTTGAGGCCTATTGCCCTTTCGCATCAGTATAGAACCGTTCCTGGTCCTCACCTGAGTGTTTATATTACAATTTAGTTTAATGTGTCCAATATGAGCAATATAAGCCGTTTACGTTTTTGGGGTTAATTCCCCAGTTGAGGCCAATTGCCCTTTCGTATCAGTATAGAACCATTCCTGGTCCTCACCTAAGTGTTTAGATTCCAATTTAGGTTAAAAGCTATTTGGCTCTATCAGCATGTGTAACTGCTTAAGTGTTATGAAGGCCACACCACATACGCTTGTTACGCATTCAACACGAAAAACAGACACAACTACAGATAGAGACACATTGTTCAACGATTGAGCAATGATTGTTGGGAGAGCACAACATTTTCACCAACAGCGCCGACGATTCTTGGGCTACCGCACACAAACAGGCCACTTTGTTGTGAGCGTGCGTTCGGTTGTGCCTACCACTGATGTAAGTGCGATTCCATTTAGTCTGAGTTTGGCAAATTGAAAGATGTTGTATGTACGAGTGAATAGCATCAGTTTCGTTTTACTCTGATTTACACCCAGTCCGTAAATTTTACACTATTTTAGCAAAAGTTTTAGCGCAGATTCCAAAATCTTTGAGAATAATTTAGGATCCTTACCTATAACTATTAGTGTTACGTCTTCCGCATATGCAACAGTAGTACAACACGTCTTGTCCATCGTCCGTAGAGGAGTATTGATGTTGAGATTCCATAGCAGTGGGGAGAGTACTCCTCCTGGAAGAGTACTATGCATCGCCGGCTTTGAAATATTTCATTAGACCAGACTAGATCTAATGCGCCTTAAATTTAGAAGTTTTCCAACTACTGAGGTGATCGCTAGATTAATCTCAAGTTGTTCCATTCCAGTTTCAGATTTGACATAGTTGAAAGTCCTTTGATGTCCACGAATGACATTGTAACTCACGTAAAACCAAATAACAAATTGTTAGGAAATTTTCTTGGTAACCAGTTGAATGAATTGTTTTAGTAACTGAGCAGAGTGGCACCACATCACAGACAAACTATCTAAGAATAAGTTATTAAACGTCGATTCCCTTGGTCCAGCTAATTTGTCGCAGTCTTAACTTAATGCAGCTTTTCGTAAGAACCACATTTTAAACACCTTAAATTAACCCTTGTTACTAAGCGAAGACGGACGTCAATCTGTGTGAAGCCATTAATGCTATAGATTAATAAAAATTATATATTAATTATATATCACAACGACCGGTTATCTGCTGTCACAGCTGTATAATTCATGGTTTCACAAACTGGAAATGGTTAATCAAAACAATTCCACAAACGCCAGCATATTAAATAAACAACCACTAATTTTCCACACTGCAACTTTGTATTCCACTTAATATTGTGTCAAAATCTTTTTCTAAACTAATAACAAAATTTGCCGCAACAATTGGAGACTGCAGCAAATAACTAAACAAACAAATAGCCAACGACTTTTAAACTTCCAATGAGTAATTACACATTTTTTATGCTCACAAGTAACGGCGTCTGAGACAAAGACGATGGCGACGACGCCAGTTACAACAAAAGTCGCATGGGGCGAGCGAATGTTGTAATTAAATAATCACCATGACAGCGGAACGTGTCAGAGCTGACTGTAACGGTGCCTCCCTCTCCACTCTTAACCCTTCCACAATATCGCTTGTAGCATAAGTCCATGCTATGACAAAGACAGACAGGCAGACAGACAGAGAACCAGAGCTTAAACCAAATAACTAAGACGTTTAATTTGTGTGCTGCACAAAGCTTTACAGCCGGTTCGATCGCCAAACTTTAATATTTAATGTAACAGCTGTAGACTAAATAGTAGAGTGGAAGGTAATGTTTTTATTTTCTTTGTATTAAATTTCAATTCATGACAACGTTTGTTAAACTTTAAGCAAAAGCTTTTCGTTTCAATGTGTGTGTGCATATACTATATGCAGTTAGTATATGTAGATGGAAAATTACTTTCAATTTTTTTTTTGGCGGATTTCATTTTCATTTTATTTGCTTGTCTGTCTGACATAAGAAATAACAACAACAGCAACAACACAGAAGCAATTGAAAAACTTCCAAAACTTCCTTAGTTACTGTATTTTCATGCCGTGTGTGTGTGTTTTGCTACTGATCAGTCAGGAACTGGTTTTCTTTTTGGGGCCGTCCCAGCAAGCTGCCGTCCAGCCACGCAAACCCACAGACCTGAATTGTTTGTTGCAGCTAAAAGTGTAGCTGTTTCTGCACGTTGTGGTATCTTTCGGTTTCTTGTGTTGTGCACAAAGTAAAAGGAAGTTGAATGCTATGCCACTAAGTAGCCAGTAACGCAGAGTAAATTATATCCAATTGCTGTTGAAGGACTTTAGTAAATGTTTACATGACGGGCTCCGATTGGCATTTTAGTCAAGAGTAGTAACCTCTCGAGGTCAGGAAGATTTTATCAGCGTGTGTGTGTGTGTGTTATGTGTCGTATATAGTTATGCCTTTATTTACATGATGAAAGTCACATTGAGGATTTAGCGGCCATAATAAGCTGACTGTTGGTGTTTACCCAATTCGGTGCGTTGGATTTTATGAGTATTTCAATGTTGCTGTAAATATTTGTTGTAAACATTAATTTCAATAGCATCATCGTTAAAATTAAGCATGTGTTGTTGTTATTGTTGACAATCACATCATGATTTATTTATTGTACAATATTTTAAGCATTGCTTTTCGTCGGAAATCGTTGACGTTTACTTTTTTTGCACAACCAACAAGATGAACAATGGGTTTGTAATAGTTTTATAGTAAACGTGATATCCCCTATGTTCTCTTCCATAAAATATGGGCTTTTATTTAACAAGACTATGTTAGATTTGTTTAAAAAATATAACTTTTGAACATTTTTTGTATGTTTTTGTTTTTAAAGCTTTCCGCAACTAAGAGGTGTGGTTTTAGGCTCATATTTTTTATAAAATACAACAAATGTTGGCTCTATTACAGTGATAGGCACCCCAGAGCCTCGCGAGGTCGACAATAATCTTGTTTTTACACAAAGAAACGATCGCCAATTCACTTTATTTACTTTTATTCAAAGCAGTCAGCCCCAGCTTAAGTGTTATGAAGTCAACATAACATACGCTTGTTTCGCATTCAACACAAAAACAGACACAAGTCTAGACACAGCCCCATTTTGGCTTTATTACAGTGATGGGCATCCTTTTTTTTCACACAGAAACAATCGGCAATTCATATTATTCAATTTGATTCAAAGCAATCCGTCTAAGCTTAAGTGTTATGAAGTCAACAACACATACACTTGTTTCGCATTCAACACAAAACATACAGTTGTACAGCCAGACGCACCAAAAAGAGGGAATTTCTATGGGATGTAACATGTCCCAGCCATCGTAGTCGTTGAATTGTGACTCTTTTACCTACATCGATGTCGAGGTATAGCTCATGGTTCTTCCGATGGCAAAACTTGCCGTCGACACAGAAATGTGTATATATTTTTGTGACTCCTTTTCAAGTGATGAGAAAACTGCAGTATCATCCCGCAGATTTCGCCCACTTAGGTCCATATCTTCAGCATAGGTTAGCGGCTTGTGGCTCTTGCAGAATATGGTGCCAGAAATGTTGACACCAGCCTTTCTCATCACCTTCTCCATAACTATATTAAATAGTGTACATAATAAGCTATCACCCTGCCTGAGACCTCTTTCCGTGTTGAATAGTTCGGAGTGATCCTTACCAATCTTAACCGAGGATTTTGTGTTTTCCAAGTTACTCAAACATGGCCTCATATAGCCTATTGCTTACCGGAGAACCGAAGGCAGCTTTGTAGTCGACAAAGTGATGGTAGGTGTTGATTTGCTTTTCATGAGTTTTTTTTTACAGGATTTGTCGTAAAGTGAATATTTGATCCATCGTAGATTTACCAGGTCTTAGACCGCACTGATTAGGTCCAATTAGTTGTTTTACAATTGGCTTTAGACGTTCACAGAATATGCTCGAAAGGACCTTGTACGCAGTTGGCAATAGGCTTAGTCCACGGTAGTTTTAACACACACTACGATATTCTTTCTTGGATATGGGACATAAGAGACTGAGACTCCAATCCCCCGGGTATAGTCTCCTCAAGCTAGATATTATCCATGAGCTGATGCATGCATGAAATCAAAAGACGAGTATTGATCGCAAACCGCTGCTACTATGCGCTAAGCAAGCGATTTAACGACAAAGCGCTCTCTCGAAAAACAAAGATCCAGCTCTACCAGACTCTGATCCTACCTGTCTTGCTCTACAGCGCAGAATCGTGGGTAATGACACAAGCGGATCAATCTATTCTGGGAGTCTTCGAGAGAAAAATACTCCGCAAAATATTTGGACCCATCATCGTGAACGGCGAGTACCGTCGTCGAATGAATCATGAGCTGTATGAGCTGTACAACGACATCGACGTGGTCAAGCGCGTTCAAATAGACCGAATGCGCTGGCTTGGACACGTTGTACGAATGGACGACAACGCTCCGGCTCGAAAAGTCTTCGGCAATAAACTCGATGGGCGGCGCAGGAGGGGGCGACCAAAACTCCGATGGATAGACCAGGTGACGGAAATGTTAAATAAACTTGGTATGACGAACTATCTACGGTGCGCAAAAGACCGAAGCGCTTGGAATGGTTTTCTACGTGCGGCTACTGATAGATGAATTTCTGTTGTTGCTGCCAGTAAAGAAGAAGAAGAATGATGCATGCTCCTAATCAGCTGCTCCCCACCAGCCTTAAACAAATCAGCCGGGAGGCAATCGGCACCGGCCACTTTGTTGTTTTTAAGGCGAGATATTGCTACACGTATCTCACTCTGGCTCGGAGGTAGATAGTTAATACCATCGTCATGGATTTGAGCAGTGTCTTCTGCAGTAGTGTCCGTATCCAGTTTATTTCTGAAATGTTCACTCTACAGCTTCAGAAATTTATCCGGGTTCATCACTAGCTAACCATTGCTGTCCTTGCAAGAGGGCAATCCTGTTCCAACATCCGTCTCTCTCGTGGCATTGCGATAGTCATCGTCGTACCAGGCTTCATCTTGAGACGGCTTTGAGTACCTAAGTACGCTCCTCGCAGTCCGTTCTAGAGAGTCGGCTAAATATTGACACTGCAAGGTAATATTATCTGTTGGAGTAGGCGTCCGCTACCTCTGTGGTCCGCAGTTTACAGATGTCCAGCTTTCGTTGTGCCTGGTTACATGCTTAGCCTTGTGCGTACCTTAGCTCATTGATTTGGGACTCAATTCTGAGAACTGCACGTGAAAGAAGCCCCAACAAGAAGAAGATCTGCATCATTCGTTTTATCACCTTACATGCCATAATCATTTAATATCGATTTGAAGTTAGTAAGTATCGTATAGGGGAATTTGTCACATTTTAGAACAATGAAACTGTTATACCTCCGTGGCGTATGATTTACGTGGAATATTACTTATGATAATCATACGCCATCATATAGTATTTATGTTATGTCAAACAAAAGAGACAAAAACGTGACAAATTCCCCTATACGATACTTACTAACTTTAAATCGATGTTAAATTATTATGGCATGTAACATGACAAAGGGAATGATGCAGAACTTCTTCTTTTTGGGGTTACTTTCACGTGCAGTTCATAGAATTGAGTGCCAAAATCATGTGTTATACTGTGTAAGTTATTACATACAATAATCAATAAAAAGTGTTCTAACAAATGTACGACCATGATTGATTTCAGTTTATGTAATTACTTTAGACGTTCCAAAGGATACCCATAATGTGATTTCTTCCCTATACAATATCACGACTGTTTCTGTAAAACTATTCACACATGCTCGTTTAAATTTTATATTAATGAAATAATTTTCACATTCCATAGTTCTAAAACATCACATCTTACGTACGTCATATGATCCATTATAATTCATTAAAGCTACTGTGTAAAACTAAATGACAATGCGTCAATTGTTTTCTTTAGATAATCTACCGTAGTTTGCATAACAAGAAATGTCTGTCGATCCAATGAATTTGTATTTTTACAACATTTTGTGAAAACTTCTCAGGTTTCATTATGGTTTAAACTTCCTGAAACTGGGTATAGAATTTCAATTTCGTTGTGTGTCTCATACGTTTTGTTTAGTCGTACAATAGGAAATTCCCATGTTATATATTCTCATATACTACGTACAGAGCACAAAATCAAACACACACTCAATAATACATTTCCAATCACACCAGGCATTGCTTCTTATTACAAACACACACACACACACATGTGCTGGTCACTCATTGGCAATTTTAATTAAATATGACTTTTGGTTTTTAATGTGTTTTAATTACAATTGACAAATGCTTTTCGGTCGTTGTGGCTCGGTGTGTGTGTGTGTGTGTGAACTCCTTTTTACAAAGTATAAACTAACTTCAAAGTATATTTTGTAATCACCTTTCGGCTAACAATGGTGACGATGAAAAACTTAATCATAATTGTAGCTATTTTTTTTTTGTTTACAAAAAACTTTTTAAAAATATGCCGGAGATTATTAATTTCAAATGGATAATTGCTGTCCATGGGGCAGACTAGTTTTCTTACTTTCAACTATGAGCTGAGAGGAAAATCAACTTCAAAATATGGGTCTTTATGTCATTGTGTGAATGTGTCAGGAAAATCCAACATACGAACGGATCACATTTTTAAACTGGTTGTGATGTTATGCCATAGGCAGAGAGAGCGAGAGAAAAACCCCTTAAATGTGATCTGTGCAATGTCTATTATTTGCATTGATTATGTTGACGGCAATAAAAATAAATCATTGAGTCATAGTTGAGTTATTGCGTTATGGTCTTTGGTATGCTGAGAGATAGAGATAATAGGGGACTATTTTTAAGATTGAAATTGACGAGTGGAGACATATAAAATGTTCACTTTTTAAATAGTGGAAATACTTTGAGTATTTCCGGAGATAAATTAATTGCAAATATCCTATGCAAGTAATAGCAGTGCTTATTAGTCAGGTACAAATATAAAAAGTTTAATATATAATAGGCATAAAAATGTCGGACAGATGAACTGTTTTTTTTTATAAAAACCCTAAACATTAATTTGGAAATTTATTTCAAGCTCTAGACCAGCGTTTTTTAAAAAAAATTTATAGCAGAATTATATCTTATAATGCCAGGTAGTTTAGGATACAGCCACGAATCCTTATCACCAGACTTTGGTATTATCATTGCAAATTGTTCATCAAGTCTTAAGCACCAGAAACACACAACAAAATGAAAATTCTCTCTTGAGTGTTCGCTGTGATATTTTAAATTGAAGTCTATAGCAAACAAACAGACACATATTAATTTAAAATCCTTTTGTGTATACCTTAAATAACACAGTACAACATTTTTCAGCTCATTGATTTTGGGACTCAATTCTGAGAACTGCACGTGAAAGTAGCCCCAAAAAGAAGAAGTTCTCCATCTTTCGTTTTGTCAAGTTACATGCCATAATAATATTTAATATCGATTTGAAGTTAGTAAGTATTGTATAGGGGAATTTGTCACGTTTTAGGCTGTTTTGTTTGACAAAACTCGAGAACCACTAGTTCGATTTAGCTGAAACAATTGTAAAAAAATTAAGAATTACAATTCCTTTAATCTGTTCATATAACATTTCCCTACATAAACAACTGTTTCACTTTTACCATTTTAAACTGAGTTTATTTTGTAGCAGTTACAATAAAACTGTTGTACTCCGTGGCGTATTATTTACGTGGAATATTATTATGATAATTATATGTCACCATATAGTATTTATGTTATGTCGAACAAAAGAGCCTAAAACGTGACAAATTCACCTATACGATACGTAATAACTTCAAATCTATATTAAATTATTATGGCATGTAACTTGTCAAAACGAATGATGCAGAACTTCTTCTTTTTGAGGCTATTTTTACGTGCAGTTCTCAGAATTGAGTCCCAAAATCATGTACTGTGTAATTGTTCCCACATCTAAACGCCTCAAACATAGCTACGAAAACTTTTACGACCTCTTGTCCGCCTGTCTCTCTCTCTCTCTTCACTCGTCTTTGCTCTTTGTACTATGAATCACTTAAGTTATTAGAATATTGAACAAGTAATGACAGCAATTTGTGCTGCTGCTGCATAATTTTAAATTAAACTAAACTTTGTGCCCAATGGATTTTGTAAACCCCCTACATTTTGTTTTAATTCACATCTCACAATCAATTATTTCAGTAAAGAATAATTGTATGAAATACTTAAAATGTTTGCTATACATTTACAATATGGAATCGAATAAATAATTGTTAATATACACAAATGAAAACATAATCCACATATAAACAATTAAATGCATGCAAAATCGGCTGATTATTATTCGATAATAGTACCATAATTAACACATCATCTACAGAGAATTATTAAGTTATGTATGATAGAAATAGAAAATCTATAAAAAAAATTGTTAATTACAAAATTTACGAAATTTGTTACAATTTGTATACAAAAGACAACAACAACAAAAAAACAAATAAAATCTTATTACTATGTATGTGAAATTACTATACGTACCCGGTCCGACTTTTGTACCACACGCGTCAGGCATACACATAATGATTAAATATTTTATGGCGAGTACACTCACCCAGCGTCTTAATGGTTTGAGATGTGTACGTTATAGGGGAAAGGGTGGCAGTAGGAGAGGGGGATACGTTTTTGGGTGCTATAAGCAAATCTCCGTTTCGAATGACTTTTTTTCGTGTACAAAACATGCAGCAGCAGTGAGAGTGTGTGTGTGTACTCATGTGGTTTTATGGTCTAAAAATCATTTGTGTGTATGTGTGTGTACAAGTAGTTTTAGTTTATTATATAATAATCTTAAGTATTAACAAAATGTGAAATTACCAACAACAACAAATTGAGACGCTAGCGATCATTTGGCCACGTCTAGCCAACATTGTTGCAGTTGAGGAGATTTTTATGTCATTCCACATGAAACAATTAGTTAGGCTTCCAGTTAGTTGTAGTTGTGGAAACACAGTTGGTATACATTTCGTGGAAAATATTCTCCAAAGTAATTTTTCAAAGTAATTTTTATCTTTAGTTAAAATATAGACTTTAAAGAAATTTTGCTCAATTAAAGTTTGCTAAATGCCCCTAGGATATTAATAGGGCGTACATGCAATAAATTATTCACATTGTTAAATACTTTCTAAGACAGAAGTCTTAACATAATTGTATATGTACTTTTATACGATTTAAAAGTTACAAAGGTAGTGAAATGTTCAAGTAATGAAAGATACACTAACATTTTCCCGAAATATTTATCTGTCTGTATGTTGAGTTTACGCTTTTAGAGTAATTATCTGATAGGGTTGAAATAACAGTAGTTTGAAGTATAGGAATAGGCTACGGCGCTCTAGTCTAGTGCAGATAATAAAAATATTAGCATATGTTTATTTGTCTGTTTGTTAAGCATAGGCTCCTTCACCATTTGTTTAATTGCATTACAATTTTGGCTAGATGCTGTATAGGTCTCGGTTATGGAGTTCCATTGTAGTTAGGGACAGGCCGTGGCATAGTGGTTAGAACACGCGACTACCATGCGGGAGATCGCAGGTTCAAACCTGGCTCCAGTCATCTTAAAAAGAAAAAAATATAAATAAAATTTTCCTTCATTGTCGGCTCCCCTCGAATGTTGTTGACAGCAACTTCGCAGTATTAAGCGTCGATTCAATCGTCGTGTCTAGTAAGAGCTTCTCAAACAGTGACGTTCGCATTCGTCGATAAACAAGTAGGTGCCGTTAGTTGTGTATCTTAAAATAGAAATCGTGTTAATTCACAACAACGCGAGAAGCTATCCCATACCTCATTCATGGGGTGCAAAGGGAAATTAAGTTTTTTTTTAAGTGTAGTTATGATAATATACCATAGGTGGCGTATTGCCATTACAGTCAATGTGATTGGCATATGTATTAAATTATGAAATAATATCAATTTCTGGCCTCTTGAGAATCGTATTAAGAAACGTTAGTTATATGCACCGATAACAAATGCACAAATCTTCTGTTAAGCGCCTACATCACACTTAAACATCATTGTCTTTAACATTGCAGTCGAATTTCAATACCATCTCATATCGGTATTTATGTCGATATAAGACTTGCTGATTGGAGTTCCAGTGTAGTGCAGATAATATGCTATAGATGGCGTAAAGACATTTCAGTCAATAAGTTTAGCATGAGTCTCGAAATTTGACTAAATACCTGGATATTTACTAGGATGGTGATTATTTAGTTAGAGATAATTAAATTAAATCTTGAAGTAATGTCTAGGAATTTGGTGGTCTCATTCGAGTCTTCCTTATAATTCTATTAACATCGTTGTGTGGCAAAATACAAAACGTTCTTACTCGTACATTGCGCCAATAGCGAGGGCACTAGTTTTGTATTTTTGTATGGTGTTCCAGTCTATAAGCATTTGTTTATTTTTTTTGTGTGTTGAGAATATTCTTCTTTACGATTTATGTAATTGCATTCAAATTTTGTCTAGATTCTGTGTAGTACCGATAATAAACCAGAGGTGACGTATTAGCCATTGCAGTCAATGTGATTGACATTTGAAATTCAAACTACTTTACACCAGCAAGTATTGCCTTTGATTAAATTATGAAATAATATCAATATCCAGGAATTCACTGGCCTCTTGAGATTAATTTCAATACATAACATTTTGCACAGTCGTATAAGGAAACGTTTATTATACAGCACCTATAACGAAGGCGCAAGTTTTGTGTTAAGCGCCTGCATTACATTTTAACATCACTGTCTTCGGCTCTACATTGCAGTCGAATTTTAATAACATGAAATCTTTTACATTCCTCTTACGTATATTGTAAACTCTCGATATTCGATTGGTTGGTTTAAAGATGTCCGTGATTGAGTTCCAAAGTAATGCAGATAATATGCTATAGATGGCGCAGAGATATTTTAGCTAATGTAACTTTGTAAAATCATTTATAATAATGACACGAACCAGGCCAACAAACTCCAGGTCTGGACATTTGAGATTCAATAACAAAAAATTTGCATTATCCTATCAAGAAACGTTCTTTATAATGTGCATATAATGAAGTTTTATAATTAGAGTCTGCATCACCTTTCAACATTATTGTCTTAGACTCTACAGTGCAGACGAATTTTAACACCATTAACATGCAAATTCTTGATATTAGGCTGGATGTTGTGAAGGTGTTTAGAATGGAATTCCAGTGTAGTGAAAATAACATACTTTATATATGGCGTAGAAAAATTTCAGTCAATCTGATTCATATGTGTCAGACAACCTAACACATAAGACCATACATAATCACTAATTAGTTTATCAAGTGCATGACCAGGAATTTACTGGTTTCGTGTCAGTTATTCTTAAAAATTTTAAATTTTATCGTTATATAATCGAAAAAACAAAACGTTTCATATATTGTGATATAATAAGTTTCTTATATTCTGATCGTTATACATAGCAAAAGCACTAATTTTATATCAATCACTTATATCGCAACTAAAAATCTTCTCTTTGAATTCTGCTTGGAAATCTAATTTCACTTTTACATTATAAGAAATTTTCGATTGTATATTGGATAATTTCGATAAATTAGCCCACGTTGTAGTGGTGTAAGCTTTATATATAAGAAGTGATAAAAACTATTGACGTCTCTGCAATAACTCTATGTCATGCTGTACAGCACATCATAAACGTCATGGTAGTACAGTCACGCTTGAATTCGGCAAACTACTTTTTCAAGGCACTTCCCGGCCGTGGATTACTTACAATTTTTAACTTTGCATCTCATGAAAGAGGTATAAGAGAGAGCGTCTCGCATTTGTGATCTTGATTGTATTTTTACAACACACACAACGGGACAGCTGACGTTGTTTAAGAAACTTTGCCATTGACTGCCATGAAATTGCTATCGACAACATCTAGGCAACCGCTGACCAAAGTAATATAGATGACTGTGACAGAGCTCGAACCCAAGTAATGACTGGAGTTAATAACAATTTTAATAAGATGTGATGTTACTGCAGCTTTCTCAAGAATTAGAAATCTTGTATATATTTGAGAAGGTTGCAGTAACAATTTGCAGTGGTAGCCAGATGCTTAAAAAAATTCTCTTATATATGAACAAATAAAATAAGCTAACGAAATTTGTTAATGGTAACATATTTACCACTGAAAAATTACCCTTTCTATATCCCCATTAATTCTTGAGGAGGCTGCAGTAGCATATTGCAGTGGCAGCCATGAGCGAAGATGATCACTTTCATTATTTTATTGTTAAATAAATTCTCGCTTAAGGCGAAGGCTACTTTTTTAACTATTATCTATTCTTTAGAAGATTGCAGTAACATTTCGCAAGTTTCAGTCGATATTTATAAAAATAATGCTCTTAAATATGAACGAATAAAATTAACTTTACAACATTTTGTAATAGTAAGATATTTATAATTAAAAAATTTCCCTATCTAACCCCTAACTAGTTCTTCAGGGAGTTGTAGTAACATTTGGCAGTGGCTATCGTGGTCATGAGCAACGATAATCACTTATTCATTGTTCGGTCTGTTTTCACCGAAGGATAAGCTTCCTTATGTATGTCTTATCTATTTTAGTGAAGGTTGCAGTAAAATTTCGCAGTGCTGGGCAAATGTAAATTGTGAAGGTATAAAATCAGACGATTTGCAAATGTGAAATATTAGATGACTATCAGATGATTATCAACATAGCTTTATATGTATGTGAGATAATCTGCGAGCAAACGAATGGCCCTCCATAGTTAATCACCTTGAGTGTCTCAAATATTTAAATGATCACCAAAAGTGCAATTATAAATCAATTGTAAAGATTATTTTTAGTTAAGGCATTGCTTGGAGCCCACCATGACATGATGGTTACATAACGCTAGTATCAAGCTGAAGTCCAGGGTTCGATTCCTTTCTCATTCATCTACATTTCTTTCCCTGAAGACCCCCTCAATGTTATCGCAAAAAATTCGGAGTAAAAGTCTAGTGATAGCATCTCAGATAGCTGACGTTCGGATTCCTCTATATAATGTAGGTCGCATTGTGTGAGTCTAAAAATAGAAATAGAAATTAATTCACATAACGTTAAAATCTCTCCCATACTATATTCTTGGAGTGCAAAGGGAAATATAGTTTATATTTTTGAATAAAGTCTGGATGATTTTTAGACACACAGTTTTTAAACTTATTATGCTAAATTATTCGTCTACAAAATATACACAATTAAAAACGACAACAGATTACATTTAGCAACATTCCCCCTTTAGGCAAAAATTTAACCTCAAACCCCCCTTAGCAAACCTATAAAAATTCCTCCAAACATGCTGGCCAGCATTTCGCATTAAATCATATTTTCAAATAACCCATCTTTACTTTCCAATTGTTTATAATTAATGATTGCAGCCAAAACAATAAACATAAACTACATCATCATCATCCTCAATGGGGGGTGACATAAAAAGCAACAATAAATTTTAAATTTGATTGGCAACATCACAAACAACAGCGGTTACAACAATGTCGCGCCACAGGCACATCGCATAGCGATGAAATGCCAAAGCGTCGTTGATCGATCATAAATCATTAAAGATTTGCTCGTAAAACTTCATGTTAAATGTTATTAAGCCACCAACTAAATACAGCAATTTTAAGTCATTAGTTTTTGTTATTGTATTTTTTCTTGAGCCCGAGTTTACCGATTTTCTAGCCGACACCACTCAACAACAATTGTTTAAAAACAATTCTATGAATTTATGTTAATAACTAAATTATATTCACAAATCCACACATGCTACTCAGTTCGGTCCTCTACCCCCCAACCCTTACCCAAGTGTATGTATCGATAGCGTTTTTGTCTTTCACAAAAATCGCTTAAATGCCATTAAATCATTTGGAAGTTTCAATTTCATTTACGAATTCGTACGTTCATATGCTACGATTAGTACGTTTTCAAAGTACAAACGTCGTTTAGAGCGCTCTTGCTAATGTCGGTTAAGGTCGTCGTGCACACCACACCGTCGCACATTTTAATAAAGTCCAAGTTACAATTTTTCGCTTTTTTTCGTTTTTGTTGTTTTTTTCGCACTTGGTATTGTTTTAATTTAATATTATTAATTGATCGATAAACATTTTGAGTTGAGGTTATTTTCAAAGCTGTACAAATAGTTGGCCCCAAATTGTATTTATGTTTGCCATTGTTGATTAGCATTGTTGTAGCTCGATGAAGCGTCGAGCGAACGTCTCGGCGTTACAGAAAATCGTTGTAATTAAAATAATTTGTAACTAATTGTTTTTAATTTGTTTTATAGGTGCCAGTTTTTTGTTGTTGTAGTTCATATCATTTAATTGTTGGAGATTTTTTAATTTAAAATTTCCTGCGGAATTTTTTTCTTTTATTTTGGATAAGTAGTAATTTTTAAGGAGGTTGGCAACATTGCCAGGAGATGAGTCAAATATATATAGTTTCGATAAGGCGAATTCGTGTTGCATCTAGTAGACACCAGGTTGGATCACTCTGTTTTTTATATAAATCAAATGGCTTATAAATATTGACACCTAAAGTTTTTTTATTTTTTACTCGATTTTCGCAAAGCCTTCTCTCTAACTAATTCTTGAGGGTATTGCAGTGACATATGGCATTGCCTACCGAAATCATGAGCTAAGAAGTTCATTTTCATTCATATGTTACTGGATTTGTTATCGCTCGAGGTTAAGACTCCTTTTTAAATTCTTATATATTATTGACAAGGTTGCAGTAACATTTCGCATTGTTAGCCAGATGATTAAAGAATAATTCCCTTAAATATGAACGAATAAAATTAACTAACAAAATTTGTGAATGGTCATATATATACCATTGAAAAATTTCCCTTTCTGACCCCTCATTAATACCTGAGGAGGTTGCAGTAGCATATATCAGTGGCGCTCATTACCGAATATGATCACTTTCATTCATTTATTGTTGAAAATCTTTTCGCTTAAGGCCAACTCTACTTTTTTTAATTCTTATAAACCTCATTGTTTAACTAGTTTGAAAAAGGATGAACTATATGACTGTCACTCACTAATTTTTCACTCCTGAGATTTTTCCCGAACATACCTACCCCCTATCTCCACCCCTAAGTACGGCTTCCATACCAAAATCAAAATGTTATAAAATTAGCTTCCACTGCTCTAACTGCCCCAAAGGTGACCCTAGAGGAGTCAAATGTATGACCGACCACCTATATTTTTGCAATCCCAATAATTTCACAGAATATACATATGTAACCTCTATCTTCAACCCTTAAGGTGATCCACAAAGTAGTGGTCAACCATAGTGACCACATAAGTTCCATAGACTTTATTACACTTTTTCTTGAGTCATTAGGTCCATGGACCCTATGCCCCAAAGGTGCCCCTAGAGGAGTCAAATGTATGCAACACTAACACTATGAAGAACATACCTGTCCTCTATCTTCAACCCTTAAGGTGGTCCCCATACATTTTTTTTAATTTTTTTTTGTAATTCAGCTGCCGCTCCTATAGTGCCTCCTAAAGGGGATAACTGTATGACCAACCACCACTAATTTTTCCCCTCCTACCTAGCCCCTATCCTCACCCCTTAAGGATGGCTTCCTTAAAAAAATGCTATAAAATTTGCTTCCACTGCTCTAACTGCCCCAAAGGTGTCTCTAGAGGTATAAAATGTATGACCGACCTATATTTTTGCAACCCCAACAATTTCTATTTATTCAATCCTTAAGGTGGTGCACACAGTGGTAGGCAACCACACTGACTTCCGTCGTATGACCCAATTATGTCCCAATGGTGTCCCAAGAGCAGTCAAATGTATAACCAAATCATAATATTTTCGCAACACTTACACTTTTAAGAACATACCTACCCTCTGGCTTCAACCCTTAAGGTGGTCCCATATATTATTTTTATTTTTGTTTTGTTTTTTTTTTAATTCAGCTTCTGCCGCACCTATGATGCCTTTTAGAGGAGATAACTGTATGACCGACTCCCACTAATTTTTTCTTGCTAACATTTTTCCCATACAAACCTACCTACCCCCTATTATCACCCCCTATTATTTGCTATCCACCGCTCTGACTGCCCCAAAGGTGCCCTCAGAGGAGTCAAATATTTGATCGACCTCCTTTATTTTTGCAACCTCAACCGTTTCGCAGAATATATTCAAACCTGAAGATGGTCCGCGCAGTAATAGTAAACCACAGTGACTTCAGTCTTCTGTACCCTCACAGTGACTTTGGTCGTGTGCTCAACCACATTGACTTCGGTCGTCTGCTCCCCCCACAATAACTTCGGTCTTCTTTTCAACCACAGTGACTTCAGCCTTCTGTTCAATCACAGTAACTTCGTTTGTCTGTTTCACTAGAGGGGCTTCCTGTTCTCCGGTTGTATATTCCCTCAGAGAGACTTCGGAAGTATGTTCCCCTCAGTGGCTTTATTCGTCTGTTCAAACACAGTGACTTCGGTTGTCTGTTCCTACAGAGTAACTTCGAACGTATTTTCAACTACAGTTTCTTTGGTCATCTGTTCAACCACAGGACGTCTGTTCCCCCACAGTGATTTTGGTCGTCTATTTGCCTACAGTGACTTCGGTCGTCTGTTTCTGGCACTGGCAAAATAAATATGAGTCCCAAATCCATAAAAAGGATATAACAACACGAAATTTGGGTTGTATTTTAATAATATGAACCCCAATATTCACTAACGATTGGGGTGTGTTTTCAATATGAACTTACGCCCCAATGATAATGGTCACCAACTGTTTTTGGGGGATTGACTTAATTTTCGTTAGGATTCCTCTTCATTTTTTTTGAGGTGCAGCATCATTTACAGATGGGGAAGTAATATCTATATAATATATATCGAAAAGTACAAAAATGTTGTTAAGGATTTATTGTTTTTGGGGGTTATTTTATTTTGTGATTGGGGAACCCCACCCACTTCATAATAAAAACCAACCCTTATTTTGTGTAAGTATCTGGGCGCCATATTTTAGATGCAAAACCTTTTCCGAGTAGAGCGTCCATGTTGTTAGCAAACAGGCTCTCTTACAAGCTCTACCTTTTTGGGATAAATTGAAGTTTTAGATCAGCCAAATTGTTGACCTTTAGTAGTAGAAGGTGGAAATCAAGTTATCGAGAACGTTAAGACTTCGTCGTCAAAAACGAAAGGTGTCAATCGATACTGGTTTTTTTTAATCTTCAAATTTAGGGCCAAAACAAAACAAACTTTTCTGATTAGTCAACTCATAAATGGAGAGTATGTAACCATTGGGATAACTTCCTCCATCTCCCTTACATCGCCCAAATCCATTACAATCGAATGAAAAAAACAATCGGTCCTCTCAAACTTCAGCAGCCATTTCCAACCATTTCTATGCCGTATGTTGTAATGAGCGCAAAATTTTCGTTGCGATATGGTCAAAGAATCGTTGTGTCAATAGAACACGTGTACGCCGAACGTACGTTGTACACCGCTGAATGACGTCATGACATTTTTTAACCCCAACGTCTTAATCCTTCAAGGCTGTTAGAAGCAGATATCAACTCAAAAGTAAACTGACTTTAGGTCCATGCAGTAATTTACATATAGATCTCTTTTTTAATATTATAATAGGACATCACATAATTCCTTTAGTATATTGCTTTTTACGAACAACAAAAAAATTAATGCCACAGTTGGTGAGATAACTCCACCCCTTCACTTAAGTGTTACAATTTGGGTGAACAACACACAAAGTAAGCACATTTAATGACTTTTGAGATTTTTGTTTTGCCCCTTGGCAAAAAAGTGAAAGTACATAATTTTTTTGTTGGTGTTGTTGTGTTTGTTATTATTTAGCAATAATTGTTGATATTTTGCACGTAATTGTTATTGTTGGTGTTAGTGTTGTTGTTGTTGTCGCTATTATTGTTGTTGTGGTTACCGGTGATTTTTTTGTGTTGAAGCTATAGTTATATATCACTTTTTATTTAGGACAAAAAACCTTTAAACTCAAAATTTTTTTCAAATGTGTAATGATATTATATAATCGTCAACAAGTTAACAAATTGCTACAGCTCTTGGATAATGGGATGCTGTGCTGGAGATTTTAAGCAAACTCATATTTTGCATTGGTTTTTTATCGGTGATTGTTGGTGTTTTATTTTTGTTATCACTTAACGCCTACGTGTGCGGGAGGAATGTTTTTAAATACATTTGTGATGATTGATTTTTGAAGATAACTAAAATTAATAATATGTTAAGGGTTTGCGATACGTAATATTGATAGCTAATAGGTAACATTTTAAAAACTCTTAGAAGATATTATAAAATGTTCAATATAAATTTTATATAGAAATTAATAGTTAGTTATAAAATCTGTGGTTTTCTAAGATATTCAACCACTTAGGTTGAAAAAATCAAATTTTTAGGAGAGCCAAACACCGTAGTTAAATTTTTATATCAAGATTTAAGTTCATTAGGGTTATTCGTGTTATACATATATATATAGATTACAATGATCTAAATTCAATCGTACAACCTACTGCAGATATTAATGAGTCGACATATGCTGTTATCTTAGAAAATCACAGAAATATCTCAATACTTATTTGATCATATAAAATTACACCAACACAATGTCGCGCCCTCTAGTTAACATTTACTTATCCCCATGATCTAAACAAAAGAAAATAAAAACCTTCTCTTTTATGTTTCTTCTACAAAAGATTGCGTTGCGTGTCTCTGCAATTTGAACTATGAACATTGAAATAATTTTCATATCTTAACATTAATTATGTTACATTAACACTTTCAGATCAACATCATTAATCACAGCCATGAGATTTAAAAGAACAATAGACGACAAAACAACTAGAAAATAACCCAAACATCTCTATTAATTTAATACCATATAATATGACAGCTTAGCACGCGTTACTCAGTCACGAAACTCCCACGATTCTTTGAGACAATGGCAGCAGACACTTGTACCCTCGCCAATGTGATTGGCAACACTTGATTTAGTATTCATGCTCTACAACATAGCACCCAGCATAGCTCTGTGTATTGTGTCAACATTCGTTCGCTGGTTGGTGATAATTTACAGTAACCACATAAACACAAAATTGTTCCGAAACAAACACGATAATGACATAATTTCTTGTTAAGATTTCGGTGGTAATTGCTGGGCTGCTAAGTTGAGGGGGAGGGGGGTCTTTTTCACTTTTGGTGTAAATTTCATAGTAAAATAAATAATGGTTGACGTGAAACAAAAGTGAAAATTAATTGTAATTGTTGCCAACTTCATGCTTAAAACAGTAACTAGCAAAATGTTATTTACTTTCTGTAACCAGGAAGGAAATGGTTTTAGGTAACAATTTAATGTTGGTTTTATTTGTGATTTGATTCAATTTCCCAAAATGTATCTGTTGAGGAAACATCAGCTGTGGATTGAAAAAAAGAGTTGATAATTTCATAAAAATACTATGCATTAACCATAGATATTAAGAGAGAAAGGCTGGGGTCGAGACCGAGATATTAACAAAATTCCGTTATTTATGATTGATATGAAAAATTGTTATAAATTAAAACAAAATAAAAGAAATGAGTTTGTTTTTTAAGTATGTGTTACATTATGAGAGAGTTATTCTAAGTAAATTTTATATTAAAATAGTTGGCAAAAAGGTTTGACTACTTTTTTAGAGTGTTCAATGCAATTAATTTTATAAAACTAAGATATCATTGTATACATATTGCTCCAAAGTTGTGCACAAATAATTTTTTATTAATCTCAATACACTTTTTCGACTTAAAAACTGGTCGAAGCTGAGGACGACAGTTGGCACTTGCAGAAGCCTAAAAGTAAAATAGTCCAAAGGTGTCAAATTACACTCAACAAGTCATCAGTTTTCGTATTAATCGGTCTATTATAAATGCCGTCAGAGCTTATAGTAAAAAAGGGGCGTGGTACCGCCCACTTCCACTCTGGCTGTAATTCATACTGCATCAACAATATATATCTTCATACCTCAGATAGTTTATAAGATATAGCCTTTTTAATTTGCAAGTAGTATGAGCGGTGGCACGCCTCATTATCCAATCACAAACAAGTGTGTAGCCAGGGTCTATCATCAGTGCTATTTTGTAAAATTTGTGTATCAATTGGTCTATTATAAAAGTATATAGAGCTATTTTTTAAAAAGGGGCGTGGCACCGCCAATTTCCACCCTGGCTGTAATTCTATCGTCGGGGCATCAGTGCAATTTTGTAAAATTTTCGAATCAATCGGTCTATTATAAAAGTCGTTTTAAAAAGGGGGCGTGGCACCGCCCATTTCCACCTTGGCTGTAATTCTAACTGTACAAACAACATATATACCATATCTCATTTTCATACCACTGCCAGTTAATGAGTTATAGCCTTTTAAATTTTCATGTTAAATAGGCGGTGCCACGCCACTTTATCCAAACACAACTATACGTAGCCAGGGACTATCAACAGATCATCAGTACCACTTTGTAAAGTTTTCGTATCAATCGGTCTATTAGAAAAGCCGTCAGATCGGTTTTTGGATAGGGGAGTGGCACCGCCCACTTCTGACCTGGTAGTACTTCATTCTGCACCAACAACAATTGTTCCAAATATCATCTTCATACCTCTGATAGTTCATCAGACATAGCTCTTTTAATTTTCAAGTGGTATGAACGGTGCCATGCCTCTTTATCTAGCCACAACCTAGTATAGCCAGGGACTATCAACAGGTTATCACTACCACTTCGTAAAATATTCGTATCAATCGGTTCTTTTAGAATAGCTGTCAGAGCGATTTTTGAAAAGGGGCCGTGGTACCGCCCTTTTCTGCGCTGTCAGTGATTCTTACTGCACCAACAACATATATGTCAAATCTCATCCTCATACCTCTGACTGTTCATGAAATATAACATTTTTAATTTTCAAGTTGTATGGGCGTTGCCACGCCCATCACAACCAAGTTTAGCCAGGGACTATCAATAGGTCATCAGTGCCATTATGTTAAATTTTCGTATCAATCGATTTATTAGAAAAGTCGTCAGAGCGATTTTTGAAAAAGAGGAGTGGCACTGCCAACTTTCACCTTGGCTGTAATTCTAACTGTACAAACATCTTATAAATCAAATCTCATATTCATACCTCTGAAAGTTCATGAGATATAGCCCTTTCAGTTTGATGTTGTATGGGCGGTGTCACGCCCCTTAAACCAAACACAACCAAGTGTAGCCAGGGACAATCAACAGGTCATCAGTGCCTTTTCGTATCAATCTGATTATTAGAAAAGCAGCCAGAGCTATTTTTAAAAAGGGGCGTGGCACCGCCCACTTCGGTAATTTATTCTGCACCAACAACATTTGGTATATACCTCTGAAAGTTCATGAGATATAGCAATTTTTAATATTTAAGTTGTATGGGCGGTGCCACGCCTCTTTTTCCAGTCACAACCAGGTATACTCAGGGACTATAAACTGGTCATCAGTGGCATATTGTAAAATTTTCGCATCAATCGGTCTATTAGAATAGCCGTCAGAATTTTGAAAAGGGGCCGTGGTACGGCCCTTTTCTGCGATGTCTGTGATTCTTACTGCACCAACAATATATATGTAAAATCTCATCGTCATACCTCTGATAGTACATGAGATACAGCGTTTTAAATTGTCAAGTTGTATGGGCGGTGCCACGCCCCTTTATTTACAACCAAGTTGGTCGCCAGGGTCTATCAAAAGGTCATCAGAGCCACTTTGAAAAATTTTCGTATCAGTCGGCCTATTGGTAAAGCGATTTTTGAAAAGGGGCGTGGCACCGCCCTCTGATAGTTCATGAGATATAGCGTTTTAAAGTTTCCAGATGTAAGCCACGCCCTCTGATCCAATTTCGCCAATTTTTTGTTGCATCACCAATCAAGGCGATTGGTGGTAAAGTCCTCCAGATATTGAGTTTTCAAAATTGGGTCCAATGGGCGGGGTCACGCCCACTTGATATATCAAAAACATATAAATATATCAAAAACTCAAGTAGCCTATTTTCACCGCCGACCACACAGATACATTCTATGAAAATATCAAAAAGATCGATCCTGTCGTTCTCGAGTCTATGGATAGGAGGGATTATATCATTTGTTACGACCAAAAAGTGTAACACATAGAAGGAGTCACTTTAGACCCTAAGTTTCTTTGAACCAAATTCGATTCAAGACTTTTTAAGTCGTTTGAGTCGTTTGTCCGTCTGTCTGTGTGGCTGACCGGCTGGTACGCATGATAACTTTCGTGCCCAAATTCTGTATTTAGTTAAGCTAAATCAGAATAAAGTTTTGGAAAAAAAATTGAAGTCCAGCCACACCGCTTCTGGTACCTCCCATACAAATGTACCATTATACCCACTTTAAAAAGCGAATAGCAACATCAATACACTCGATACGATACGATCTAAATTCTGTATTTTGTTAAGCTTTAACAGGATAAAGTTTTGAAGAAAAATTTGAAGTTCCGCCACGCCCCTTCTAGTACCTCCAATGCAAATGTACCATTCCGCCAACTTTAGAGATGGATTAATAATATCAGTACCCCCAAAACGTGATCGTGCCCAAATACTGTATTTAGTAATGCTAAATCAGGAATAACATTTGGAGAAAAAACTAGAAGTCTAGCCACACCCCTTCTGGTACCTCCCATACAAATGTACCACTTCGCCCACTTTAGAAATCGTGTAATAAAATAAATATACTAGAAAATTTTATGTATTACTGAGGGTGAGGGTATTTGTAAGTCGAGTTTCCCAACTGAAACTTTCTTACTGGATAAGATAGGTGTATATATTGTCATAAATACCACGCCTCCTTATGGGCGGTACAAATCAAAGAACAAACTGAAGTTATATTTACAAACGATTAAACGGTTTAGTCATAATTTGTTATGGGAGTTCAATTTTTTTGGCATTTACTCAGTGACATTGTCGACATTTTCCCTTTTAAATCTTCCTCTTAACCTTAATTCCTCTTCCCTTCGACTCAAAATTAAAATATCTTTACACATGATGCTGCAGGTGATATTCGTAATATTTCAAATTTCAATATTATGTTTTACCTTATAGGCAAACAACAAAATATTATTTTCCGAACAGTTCTTTTTACTAATTTTTACTTTTCTTTTGTCTTATTTTGTTTTTCCAGGAACTAGATGTTTTAACACTGGGCGCTCATGATCAAGAGCAATTAATAGCTGAACGTAACAAGAGAACCATTGGTCTATTGCGTGAACTTTTCCCCGATCTAACCAAGGTAAGAGAGTAACCGCCAGCTTGGTAGGCAAACCGACATACAAACATATGTAGGTATGCATATCATAGCCAAGAAAGAACATAAGTCCCAATCAACCTATCATGCGATAACTAAAATTCTCATTTAATCAATTAGTACACCGCTCGTATCATATATTTAGAAACATACAGTCATAACTGTAGTTTTTTTTTTGTCGATCATAATAATAATAATAAAAACAATGCACAGCACAAAATATAAGTATAGGTTAAAAAAAAATTATAAACAAAAAAACAATCAAATTTTGTGGCATGAAGTCACGTGATTTGTGCAGGCGCGTATTTGTTTGACATCTATCTAAAGGATATGGCCATCGTTGTGATTGAAAACTGCCTAGATAAATATTCAATTTATATTGCATATTGCATTCCACACTTGACAGCTAATTGATGAGGAAATTAATCGCTATGTTAATCGCTTGCTAATGCAAGTGGGCCCCGCTATCTTGGGTAACGCTTTAAATCGTCGTTTAAATGTGCCACCGAAACAATACAGCGATAGCGATTTTGAGTCTTATGATGTGAATGCAAATGCAAATAGCTCCTCCGTGCCAACGGAGTTCGAGCCGGATCAAGAATTTCGTGGACCACAAATGGAACGAGCACAAGATTTTAATGGACCACAACCAGAACGAGCACAAGATTTTACTGGACCACAAACGGAAAGAGCACAAGATTTTACTGGACCACAAACCGAACTAGCACAAGATTTCACTGAAGCACAAGATTTTACTGGGTCGCCAACAGAACGAGCACAAGAATAGTCGAAGAACTGGATGTCAAGGGGAAGAAAAGATACCACAATTGGCTTAACACAAGATTGGCATCAGCATTTTTTTTTTTCAGATAAATTTATGAGATTGGCAACGCTTGTACATTTAGGCTATGACAATTTGCAGTTAAATTACAACAAATATTATTAAACTGTGTGCAGGCGATTTAAAAAACCTTTACAAAATCTTTAAAAAAAAATTATATATGGTTAGAAAACATCTCAAGTAAATTGGCGATACTACAATTTGACAATGCAAAACTGCCCATAGTTGGCTATTCGTACGGACTACAAAAATTCAAATTTTTTAAAATAATCGAATTTTTTTTTTTTTGTTACCATTTCAATTTGATATAAGAAAATTTGCTGATTGTTGGCACCTTTTCATTAAAAAATTACATTACATTCTAAACATGACGGCTATAAAAAATATTCTATGCTATAATTAACGATAAATCCATTTAGGTTGGTAATATTTAAATTTACCAAAAATTCAAAATTCTCAAAGTAAAAAGTTAAAATTATTTTTCCTAATTTTCTTACATCTTCGTTTTTTTAAAGAATTTAATAAAAATGTGCAATAAGGAAATTAGTTGATTATAAGCATTAAATACTTAACAAAAAATTTATACGTTCTTAAATATACACAAAATATTTTGCTAATAGGCAATATCCAGTCTTTCATATGAATTTCAAATTATCGCTCAATTAAAATTTTCTAGATTGGTTTAGTCGATATTTTAGCAACTGAAGGTTTTATTGATCTCTTTTTCAAATGTTTGAACGATTGCGGGAGACGTCTTCTAGCGATCTTGTGCTCTCTGACCTTTCATGAGCCAGAGAGAGTAGAATACTTAACATATTCTTCTCTCTCTAGAGGAGGAGGTTATTTAAAATATTCTCTTCTCTCTGGAACAGAAAATCTATATGAGCCATTAACTTGATATATTAAAATGAAAATATTTGAAAGAATGTGTTAAAGATCTTCTTGTCTTAATGTGCAGTAATCCGCCCCTCATTTTTTTTGCCAGCGATTTACAGCAGTAATGTCATCCACCGCTGCTTTATACGTTAAGATTGTTGACATTCAGTTGAAGAGCTTAGCTGAAACCCTTGAGTGCTAACTTAGGACTGGACCCATCCACTTAGTGTTTTACCGGTCTCATATTTAAATATTAGAACGATAACCCGAGAGTTGTTCTTGTCGTGATGAAGAACGATTCCTGGCCTATTGAATATGCGCTCAGGCTCGGAAATGCTATATGACCAACTCGACTTTAAACTTTTTTAATATCAAGATGTTTGAACGCATGTGTAAGAGATCTTTTGTGTCGACATGAAGATTGATCATTTGCATGCGATCGCTGGCTTCCTCTCTCTGGCTCGGAAAATCTTTTTGCTATTTACAGTTGGCAATTCTATCGATCCTCTATAGCAGTGACAGGCAAAACCGTACGCACGCACATAACAATATGGTGTGCTTGTGTGTAGTCGTACAAGAAGCGTCAGTACCCCGCAAACCAAAAGCTCCGACATTGGCTGATATCCGACAAGTCTGCACATTGTCTGAACTCTTCTTATCAATATCGTACAGAATCCTGTACGACACATTCGCAGTGATTTCGGAACTCTGTGTCGGAGGAAACAACAAAATGTTTTTAAAAAACCAACGGATTTCATTTTGGATTTTCCGACGATTTACATTCAGAAATTTTTCAAACATCGGTACGACATGTCGTACATCAGATTTCCCTCAGCTGCATAGGTCAGACCACTTCATACATTTTTAGTAACGACTTCGGATCCGATGCGGCAAGAACATCCAAATTACTTCAGATATTTGGTAAGATATCGGTTCGAACTTGTAACAACGCGTCGAATTTCCCTTCAGAATTTCCCTCAATTTACATTTTGAAATCGTTCAGACGTCGAAACTACAACTCTTCTTATCGATATCGTACAGAATACTGTACGACACGTTCGCAGTGATTTCGGAACTCTGTGTCGGAGGAAAAAACAAAATGTTTTTGAAAAAACAACGGATTTCATTTTGGATTTTCCGACGATTTACATTCAGAAATTTTTCAGACATCGGTACGACATGTCGTACATCAGATTTCCCTCAGCTGCATAGGTCAGACCACTTCATACATTTTTAGTAACGACTTCGGATCCGATGCGGCAAGAACATCCAAATTACTTCAGATATTTGGTAAGATATCGGTCCGAACTTGCAACAACGCGTCGAATTTTCCTTCAGAATTTTCCTCGATTTACATTTTGAAATCGTTCAGACGTCGATACTACATGTTGTACATACATCAGATTTCCTTCAGCGCGGTCAGACTTCGCGTCAACCACTCCATACCATTTTAGTAACGACTTCGGCCCGATTTTAGATCCGATATCAAACGAACGAAATTCCCATCAGAATTTCCCTCGATTTACATTCAAAAATCGTTCAGATATCAATACGACATGTCGTACATCAGATTTCCCTGAGATGTGTAGGTCAGACATCATGTCAACCACTCACTTCATACGTTTTTAGTAACGATTTCATTGAGATTTCGGATCCGATATCGGAAGATATTTTCCTAAAGACTTCGGGCAGAAATTGGTATAACGCGTCGGCAAGAACACCCGAATTACTTCAGATATTCGTAACGACGCGTCAAATATCCCTCGATTAACATTCAAAAATCCGTCTGACATTGGTACGCCATGTCGTACATAACATCAGATTAGCCTCAGCTGCGTCGGTCAGACTTCGTGTCAACCACTCCGGCTTCCAAATTTAGATTCGATATTGGAAGATTTTGCCGACTGTCGTACTTATTTCTGACCAATTTCTGAGTATTTTGTTTGCTGGATACTGTCGAATTGTACACGGTGAACAGTATTTATCTGTATGTACTTGGGTCTGTTTTTGCAACGATTTCGATCAGATTTCGGAAGATTTTGCCGACTGCCGTACCAATTTCTGAGCATTTTGTTTGCTGAGTACTGTCGAATTGTACACGGTGAACAGTGTCTATCTCTCTGTACTTGTTTCTGTATTTGTAACAATTTCGATCGGATTTCAGATGCGATATCGGAAGATTTTGGCGACTGTCGTACAGATTTCTGACCGATTTCTAAGCATTTTGTTTGCTAGGTACTGTCGAATTGTACACGGTGAACTTCTGTCTGGTTTTGTGTTGAATACAAAATAAGCTTGTATAGTGCTACTTGCATAACACTCAAACAGGGCCTGTTTGCTTTAAATCAAACAGAATTTGCAAATATGTGTGAAAAAAATTGTTTTTTTTTCGGCTTTCCGATATAACTTTGCGTAATTTGTAATCAGTGTATAAAAGTTCCATTTGCGGCAGCCCAGAACCTCGCGAGGCCGGCAGTAATTGTATTTTTCACATAGACACGATCGGCTTGAGCTTTTTGAAAGCAACATCAAGCACGCTTTTTTCACATTCACAAACAGCTCTAAAGCAATGCCAGGCAAAACCGAACGCACGCGTACTCAAATATTATGTGTGTGTGTGTGGGTATGTATATAAATGTGAAATAAAAGTGCGTGCTGTTGCTCATCACTTCAGCAGAATCAAACATAGTTTCACGTACGTGTGAATTTCCGATTGTGTCTGTGTGAAAACGACGATTATAGACGTCCTCCTGGGGCTATGGAGTGCCTAGCACTGTTTTAGAGTATCGTCATAGATATGACAACTCAAGTTCCTTAAAATTTAAATACAGAATATTCTTACATGTAAACATTAGTGAATGAAATCACATTAGTCTGGAAAAACTTAAGCCCAATATAAAATATATCTAGTTTATCTGCTAATGTATATTTAAAAAAGTATAAATTTTGTATATGTTTAGAAGTTTAGAAATAAAATGTAGCAAAAACAACAAAACCATCAAATTCGAAATCGAACAATTGCCACACACACACACTTACTACTGCAACAAATTGTCATAGCTTTAAAGGACTCGACAAATATTGGCACAATTTCTCATTAATTATTTCATTTTAAAAACAAAAGCACCGAAACTACTAATAACACTATCCAAAAAAACAGAAACAAAGCAAAAAGCAACTATAAAAATATTGCCTCCCCAAAAAGAAAACGACACCAAATTCTAACATAACAAAAATGTAAGCACCTACAAATGGGTTATCATATGGTTAACACAATTCTTTTAGAATTTGAACCGAGCACACAACACTTTACAAAAAAATGTGAAAAGGCATGAAAAGCTTTATGTTAATGGCACAAAATCAAAAAATAAAAAGTTTGAAGAAATCTGGCAAATTCCACAACCACCACCACCACCACAACAACCAACCACCCACCCACCACCTACCACCTCACTAGAAATTGTTTGTCATGTCATGCTGCATTCAATTCAATACCGAAATTGGCCTTACCATCCCAACCCCCAACCATACCAAACTGTAGATAAACAACAACAACAAAAAAACAATTGATTTTGTTTGAATCGATTTATATAAAATAGCAAAACACTCGCTTCTTCTTCCTATGCAAAAAAAAACCTATTATATTATAGCAAATTGATGGTATAGTTAATCGTATCATTGCCCAAGTGATACGTGTTGCCGGACCAGATGTCTTGCGTTCGCTGCTAGGTAATCGCAGCACCACTCCGCGCACAAGTCTCGATGCCGATTTCGATGATGACGACGATGATGAGGATACAAACGGTGCAAATTCCATTGAGAATGATAAGAAATCTACCACAGAGGCCACTACTGGCGGTAGCGATGATAATTCTAGGGTACAAATCGATTTGCCAACATTCCCACCAGAGACTGCTGAGCCGGCTAATGTGAGTTCGTCGACGAAGACGATGACGAGTGTCCCTCTAACGTCTGCTAATCCCACTACTACCACGATAACTGCCGATACTAGCAGTTCAACGGTTCCCACTACTATCCCAACAACCACAACTGAAACCACTACTACTGAAGCTACTACTACCACCACAACCACGACCACGCCCTCTAGTCCTATTTATGTAGTGCCCCAAAGAACTACCAGAGAAAATCCTCCCACTACCACCACCTCTGTTCCTACTACAACAACTATCACTACTTCAGTTCCTACGACAACAACTGTGACCACCACCACTAACGCCCCCACAACTACCACTGCTACAACTACCACCTCTATCACTACCACCCCTACAACTACACCCCTCACAACACCTGATCCCTTAGCCATACTCCCCGCACCCAATCTAACCTCTCTTCCTAACAGTAGTGGGATATCCCCTAATACCGCCGACGACGACGACGACGTATCCCTGAACTTAACTAATCCCCTGTTGAATGGCCCCTCCACAGCATTTGTGAATTCATTGACGTCGTCATTGCAAAATGAACTCGATTCTAATGCACTGCCCCGCAACGTCGATGAATCACAATTGTTGTCCATTATCGATACTTTGAATCGTTTATTAAATTCTACCAATTATTTTGTTGCCACCAGAGATAATTTATCCACCATCTCCTCATCATCATCATCACTATCAACGACAACAGCAACAACAACAACAGCATTAGGAATTACAACCACAACAACAACAACTCCAAGATCTGAATCAACAACACCCAAAATTACTAAACTCTTACCAGTCGACAATAATCTCATCTAAGAAACAAAAAATGCAACGCCATCGCTTACCAACACTAGTAACACGTAAAGCGTAAACAGAAAATACAACTCTGTTTGTAGTGTAATCAGCTGGTGTGCCATCATTTGGGTCTCATCATTGTACGCAACACAAATTGCACTTAACTTATACATTATTGTCGCATACTTCTTGCCGGCTTTTAACGAAAAAAAAAGTAATTTGTGTTATTTTTCGTTAAATTTTTGTTACATCGTAGTTTGTAGTTTTACTCGCAAACTTTTAGGGTTCATTGTGTATTATCTTTTTTTTCTTTTCTTTTTTGTTTAGTAGTGTGTATTATTGTGTATGTTTTGGCATCGTCATTTACTGTAATTGTATTTATTTCAGTTTGTATTTTTCATATTCTTCTTTCTTAATATTATAATTAATAGATTTTATGTTACGTTGTACATTGTAATATTTTCAGTTTCATTTTAGTTTTTTGTTACATTACTTTTTGTGGTCTTAGCATTAGTTGTCGCTCTACACTCAAAGAAAATCTTTACATAATTTTTCAACCTGCAACACTTTTCGTAGAATTGATGACAAGTGTTATCAGGTTAATGAAATGTTTTTGGTGGATTGGAAAATAATGAAATGTTGCATCAAATTGATAAATTTTTCTTTCAGTGTAGTTTAGTTTGGTCGTTTTCATCATATGTCAAAATTGTTCTATTAACTGTAATATATACTGTTATAGTTTTTTTTTACAAAAGGCATGAGAGAGATTCTTAACCAAAATTTTTAAGTATTTCTTATGATTACTTGAACATATTACAAAATTTTTCACAAAAAACGCTTGTTTATAAAATCGTTATAATATGAGAACTCTTCTATATTGTGAGACGTGATTTAGACACAACTAGGCGCATTAATAAGGACGATTTAACTCGATTACTATCTATGCATTGTTTTGTGTTGTTAAGAGCTCTTTTTTTAAAAATCGCTATTATGTAAATTTTGTTAATCTTTGGACATTTTCTGAATTTTCAAATAGTGATTTGTGGGCAAAACACTTCGTTATGAAGTAGAAGATATAAACTGAAGAAAATTTTCTTATTTTATACCAATATCTGAAGATATTACAGAATGAAAAAAAATCGCTGTTTTTAAAAGTCGCTATTATTGGTAAACACGCAGAATTTCGGGACGGCAATTAGGCGCAAGTATGCATCTTAAACAGCACAATTATAATGACGGATCTACCCAATTACGATCTATATGATGTTACAAATTATTACAAGTTTTTAGAAAAATCGCTCTTATAAAAAATTTCATAAATATGAAAATTTTTAGAATATTCAATTAAGCCTTTATAGACAACAGGCGATTCGATGAGAGAAAAAGATAACCAAAGATAATTGTCATATTTGATATCAATATTTGAAGATATTACAAAGTTAAAAAATCGCTATTTTTAATAGTCGCTATAATTTGTGAACTACACGGAATTTAAAAATGGATATACGAACAATTAAGCGTTATTTTAACACAATAATAATGTCGAATCAACTCAATGGCAATCTATTCGTTATTTTCAATTATTAAAAGATTTTCAAAAAAATCGCTATTATAAGAATTTATTAGAATAATTGGAAATGCTTGGATTTTTGAAATAGACCTTTATGAACAGCAGACTTTTTAATCAAGGCGGAGAGTAATAACGACAGTTCAATGCGATTACAATCCATTCGTTTTTTCCAATTATTAAAAAAATTTTGAAAATCGCTTTTATGTCAATTTACTTTTCGAAAATATTTGTATTTTTTAAATAGGGCTTTGTGTAGCAGGCGTTTTAGTGACGGAAACAATAAAAACAACAGAACATTTTCATATTAATAGTTAAGAATATTACAAAAATTAAAAAAATCGCTGTTTTTTGAAATCGCTATAATTTGTGACCTACACGGAATTTCGAAATAAATATATGAACATTATAAGCGCTATTTTCAAAGTAATAATAACAACGGATCAACTAGATTACGATCTAGTCGTCGTTTTGTGTTATAAGCGATTTATTAAAAAATCACTATTATGCAGTTCGGAAATATAAAGATTTTTGTAATAGGAAATTTTGTGCAACAGGCGCTTAAGTGACGGAAAGAATAAAAACAAAATAAAATTGTCATATTTCATAACAATAGGATTAAGGTACAATTATGCGTCTTAAGTTTTAGTTAGATCTTAATCTTATCTGATTAGAAGTAAGGCTAATCTAATCAGATCGAAAAAGATCAGAATTGATAAAACTGTATCTACATAAATCGATTTTGATCCGATCAGACGTAAATCTGCCTACCTAAGCTGATAAGTTTAATGCTGGTCTTATTGTTTTTAACTTTATTTGACATTTGTCCCTTACAGTCATGACTATATAGACTATATATATCATGGCAGATTTGTTTATATCAAATTGTATCGACAGAATCATTATATAGTTCAATGACAAGACTGAATGCAATGCAAGACCGAACGCATGTACTTACAAATATTATGTGTTTGTGTATGTAATTGTGAGACCAGCGTGCATAAGGTGGTGTTTAGACACATATATCTGTCGACGGACTTGTCAAATCTGCGAGAAAATGTTGTGTCTGAACGGTATTTCATAGCAATTTGTTATCGATAACACTCCTGACAGACAAATCTTTCGACAGATTTCTTGTGTCTGAACGCGCCTTATGCCGGTGTTCAGACACTCGGATGTGTCGGCGGACTTTGGTGTCAACAACTGGAATTTAATAGCAATTCGTTATCGATAACATACCTTTCGAATCTTTCGACAGATTCGTTGTGTCTGAACGCGTCTTATGTCAGTGTTCAGACACTGGGATCTGGAGACGGACTTTTGCGTGTGAACGGTTGTTAACAACTATAATTTTACAGCAATTGGTTATCGATAACGTATCCAATTGGATATTCACATTTGTAACACGGGTAGTAACAATTATATCACTTCAGATCTGCGTTTATGACATCAGATATGACCATTTTTTAGATCTAACCAGGTATTTATACATTCGGATCTAATTAGATCATGTTAAATTTCAAAAATAGTTGTTAGGATATTATTGAATCATATTAGATCCATACAGGTATAATTGTATCTTGTAATTGGTTGCTCTTATGCTCTTATTATATTAAATTATATTCACAAGAGAACCATGAAAGAGCTCTTTTCGGATTTAATTTTATACGTTTATATAATCGGGTCCTTTTATATCTATAATTGGGGCAAATTTTGAACCACATAAGATCAAATTAGATAAAATTGGAAAGTTCAGATCCAATCTGATGCAATTATATATAACCATTTTTCGGATGTATCGAGGTCTAATTAGATCCATTTACAAGGGTAGTAACAATTTGATCAGTGCACATCTATTTTGTTGATCTGACTACGTCAAATAAGATCTAATTGAATCTGCACTTATTTCGTTTGAGAAGTTTAATATTATTGTCTTATGTCCCGATTACAATTCACAGCTCAACTCAGTTGAATTGAAATTTCAGTTCAAATTTTACAATGTGGTATTATCGATAACAACTTAACCAGTGTGACAATGAATAACACAGTACAACACATGATTTTGAGACTCAGTTCTGAGAATTGCATATGTAGTAGCCCTATAACCGTTTTAAAATTTAGAAAAAACGATGAAACTCCACCTTGAGCACAAAAATTCGTATGGCAGCTAACTTGACGAAACGAATGATGCAGAAGCTCTAATTCTTAGGGCTACTTTTACGTGCAATTCTCAAAATTGAGTTCCAAAACAAAGAGCCGAAATATGTTGTACTGTGTAATGAATAATAGAATAATGAATTAAGAGAAATACAGGACATCTGCAGCATAGCCTTTTAAAAACATAATGCAAGTCTCTAGTCTATATAAAACTAAGGCAGCATCCTAAATTGACCAAAAAAATAAAATGAGACACCCATATCGCAAAAACTTTAGGGGATGATCTGTAGTATTCCAGAATCTTCGTCCGTTTTCATTATTCTACTCTACCAACTGTTTTTAAATTTACATCCCTTTATTGGCATTTTCATAAAAAAAAATTCGCAATGAAATCTTAATCTGGCAACTCTACACACACACACCAACACATACACCATGCACACTTCAACAAATTCACGCGCACGCACTTACACCCACGCACACACGCACAATACACTAAAATTCTCTCTTTCTCCAACACCTCTTGAACACGCTGTTGTTGTAGCAAATCGATGATCAAACCAACATGATTATTTCGAAACTGTTGCGTACTTTGGCACCCACCATTCTGCGTACCGCTGTTCAAGGCAATTCCGCCAACAGGGCCCGTGCTAGCTTCGATGCTGATTTCGATGATGACGATGACAACTCGACCTCATCTTCTTCAACGGGAGGTACACGCGTACAAATTGAATTGGAAACCTTTGAACCAGATGATGATGAAAATGTGATCGACACCGCTGCCAGCGTCACCACCAGTTCCTCGACCACCACCAGCACAACAACGGAATCGACAAAATGTGAGTGAAAAAGGAAACGGATAGGATTGCTACAACAACTTGCAAACACAAAAAACGGAAGCGGAAAACAATATGCTGACATAAAAGCATATGGAATTCTGCTTCATTGAATTGGTTTTAATAACGTACTGTTTTTCTCTATTTTTTTCTGAAATTCTTCTCAATAGAATAGAATTCGTACAACTTGAAAAAAAAAACAAAAAAATCGGCTGACACAAACAACAACATCTATAACAACAACAATTTCTAAATAAAAAATAATTGAAATTCTAAAACACACACACATACACACATTTATTTTATTTCCTTTCTTCTGTTCTTATCTTTTCTGTACAAAAAACAAAAACATCTATCATTAACTTTCGCTAAAAAAAAAAAACAAAAATTTGCGTATTTGCTATCATTTACGTTGATTTTTTTCTCTTCTGTAGGTTACATTTGTTGTAGGGTTCTCTCATTGTTTATAAGCAAATCATACTTGTCTCTTCTTCTACTTTATATGATTAACCACAACTATTTTGTATATGATGAGTGTATCTAGTTTATGTTTTAACCCCTTAATTGGCTTCTTAGCTTAGGAAGTTTTTAAGAGAATATTACCCTCCACCCCCCAAACAACAAAAAACAAAAAACCAACCCCATTTGATTGACCATGATTTCTCATGCTTTTTGTTTTTCTTTTTTCTCTTTTTATATCTATTTTCATGCGCATACTACATACAAATCAAATCAAAACAAAAATAAAACAAAAAATCTATAAATCGACTTGTGACAATAACTCTTTCCTTTTGGACTTGAAACTAAAAATCAAATAAACCGAAATTTCTAATTAAACAAAAATATCATCAATCAATGTAAAATGGACCACATACCTAAAATGTATAAAAAAAACACATCCTTATGCACGTGTAATGTAATTAAATTGTGAATGAAACTAACCAACATTGTTTTTTGGAATTTTGACGATTACGTTATAAAACGAATTTGCGTCAATTTCACTTGCACACACACATCCATGTAACATTGAATGCACCTCCCTAAACTCCCAACTGTTTGCACGATTATGTTGAAATCATTATCATTACCTATCCCTATTTACTTCCTGCTATCCCCAACTATCCTATCCTATACTATCACCTCCTCGATCTGCATCTGTGTCTCTCTCTGTGTGACTCTCTCTCTCTCACTTGTCCGTAACACTAAATACATAAAAAATGCACATAAATTATATATTAAAAAAAAAATCTACCAACAAAAAAACAAAACCAATCCCCGAAACCAATTTGAACTACTGCAAACTTCCCCACAATATGGCAACACCTGTGAATGTTAAAACACCCAAATCATTCCCCAAACCTCTCCACCAATATTGTTGCATTATATTGATGTTTGTATATGTCTACATACACCTTGGGAAAAAATGAAATAATTTTGAAAATTGGCGTATAAAAAAACAAAATTTTTATTGAAAATTCGTAAATTCCACCATGATGCATGATGATGTTCTCTCTTAACCCCTGACCCGAAAA
This sequence comes from Muscina levida, assembly GCA_964034835.1. Lineage (NCBI taxonomy): Eukaryota > Metazoa > Arthropoda > Insecta > Diptera > Muscidae > Muscina > Muscina levida. Next base: position 74,867,235 of record OZ035882.1, read on the forward strand.
ATTCCACCCGCGTTTTTGTTCACTTCTAAAAGAATGGTGCCACTGATACACAAATTGATTTATCGGCCATTAACAAACAACTGGAGGAAACCATTCGTGTGGCCCGTCAAGTGAAAGAAGCCGAAGCCGCTGCTGCCCAGCAACAACAACAACAACAGGGTGGTCAACAACCCTACCAACTGCCCATACCAGCACCCAAAGTGGAAGAGACCATTCAGCTGAGCTTCAACAATGAACTGAACAGCAACGAAGAAAGACCCAAGGCCATTAGTAACGAATTGCAATTGAGTGAATCCAAGTCACCGGCCATCGATGAATTGACATTGGATTCCAATGAGGATACAGCCGATTTAGATGACAGAAACAAGAGGTATGTATGCCAAGGGGGAGGGAATTAACGGCTATAAGGGTAAATCACCTGTCCAAGGGATACTTTAATCTGAATTTGAAAGAATTGGCTTTTACATATCCTTGACACTTTTCAAAATTTCCAAATTTCTTTTGGGGTAACATCAAAATTTGCTTCTTTATTCCCGGCGATATTTCATGTGTAGCAATATTTTCAAAAGGTTCTTGCAATTTGGCGGTGCCGGTTTGGCTGGCGGTGCTAGCTCAGGATCCAGTGGCAATGCTGCAGGTGGAGCCGGAGGTGCTGGATCCGGTAACTTCCTATTCGATTTTGTCAGAGTAAGTATAATATAATATAGCTAAAGCAGAAATCAAGGAAACAAATGAGCGAATGTTCATGGTTCAGAATATGATGACAAATTTTCTCCAAACTATGTATAGAAACCATCGAGTAATAAAATGGCAAGCAATACATTTTTTGCCTGCTTCTAATGAGTAGTTAACACACTTAATTTGATAAAAAGTTATATACCATTGGATACATCTTGCCTCAAAGTTGTGCACAAACATTGTTGAAATGGAATAAAACCAGCTGTGTATGAGCTCCAGCTCGTCTCTTGTATGCCATTAACTTAGGTCAAATTTTTGACGTGGTGATCTTACCGTGGCACGGATTCGAATAGTCCAAATTGTATGTTGATAAAATTCATCAGTCGATTGTGGCTCATTAGACGTCATAAGATCCCGCTAAGTAATATCCCGCAGATTTCAGCCAATAATGTCTATATCATCACCATAGGCTAGTGGCATGTGGCTCTTGTGGAGCATGTTTCCATTTTCATCACCCTCTTCATAAGTATATTAAATAGTGTACATGACAAAATATCACCCTGCCTGAGACCTCTTTCCGTACTGAATGGTCCAGAGTGATCCTTTCCAATCTTAACCGAGGATTTGGTGTTTTCCAAGGTACATCTGCAAAGTCGAATTAGCTTTGCAGGAATACCAACCTCAGGCATGGCCTCATATAGCCTATTTCTTATTGGAGAGTCGAAGGCAGCTTTGTTGTCGACAAAGAGGTGGTAGGTGTCGATCTGCTTTTCATGAGTTTTTTCCAGGAATTGTCGTAAGGTGAATATCTGATTCGTCGTAGATTTACCAGGTCTTAAGCCGCACTGATAAGGTCCAATTAGCTTTTCTACAATTAGCTTTAGATGTTCACACAATTTGCTCAAAAGGACCTTATACTCAATTGGTAATAAGCTTATTCCTCGGTAGTTCTTATAGTCCCTACGATCTCCTTTCTTGTATATGGGACATAACAGACTGAGACTCCAATCCTCTGGCATGCTCTCCACTAGCCATATGTTGTCCATGAGTTGATGCATGCTCCTAATCAGCTCTTCGCCACCGGCCTTAAACAATTCAGCCGGGTGACCATCAACTCCCACCGCTTTTTTATACCCTTCACCATGCGCATGAACGGAGTGAAGGGTATATTCATTTTGTTCTTCCATTTGTAACGCCCATAAGGAGGCGTGGTAGGTATAACAATATATATATATAAATGATCAGCATCGAAATCTGAGTCGATTTAATGGTGACCGTCTGTCCGTCTGTCTGTCCCCGCGATTACAGCCGCAGTTTATGTTATATCGAGCTGAAATTTATCTATCTATCCCTGCGGTTACAGCCGTAGTTTAAGGGGAATCAAGCTGAAATTTTGTATGCAAGCTTCCTAACACTAGGCGGAGGTTGAGTTCTAAGATGAGCCCGATCGGTCAAAAACTGCTCCCACCTCTCATACAAACTCCCCCTTTTTGTATGTCAGTCCCCGCGATTACAGTAGTAATTTAAGAGCAATCAAGCTGAAATATTGTATGAAAGCTTTTCTGATCTAAGCGGAGGTTGAGAATTAAAATGAGACCGATTGGTCAAAAACTACTCTCACCTGCCATACAAACTCCCCCTTTTGTGGGTTTGTCCCTGCGATTGCAGCTGTATTTTAAGAGGTATGTAGCTGACATTTTGTACGCAAGATTCAATACCTAAGCAGAGGCTACTTTCTAAGATAAGCAATGTTGGTCAAAAACTACTCCCACCTTCCATCAAACTACCTTTTTTGGGGTGTCCGCGTAACTGCCCCCGCGTTTATAGCCGTAGGTTAGGAAATATTGGGCTGAAATTTTATTTGCATGCTTTAATCCTATAATAGGAGCTTACGTTGTAAGATGAGCAATATCGGACGAATACTTCTCCCACCTTCCATACAAACTTCCCCCTTTTGGGGGTGTCCGTCTGTATGTCCCTACAATTTATGAGCTTTCGGGCTGAAATTTGGTATGTAAGCTTCTGTCCAGAAGCAGAGGTTAAGTTCTAAGATAAGCATGATCGGATTTAAACTACTCCCACATCCCACACAACTTCCCATTTTTGGGGAGTTACAAAATTCATAAAAATAAGCTCCAACTCATAAACTTATCGGTAAATCGAATACAATCTATACAAAATTACTGACAAAATGGATGTGTGAAGCTAAAAGTAACGTCCTCTTCTCACCAACTTCCCTGTTTTGTGGTACAAAGTTTAATAAAATATAGTTGTAGTGCAAATAACCAGTTTTACCACCGTTAATACAAATGGTAAAGGGTATCTGAGCTTCGGCATAGCCGAAGATAACCGCCTTACTAGTTATTTTTAAAGTTTGATATTGCCGCGCATATCTCGCTCTGGCTCATGGATTGGTGCGGGGTCTTCTTGAGTGGTGACCGTATCCAGTAGATTTCTGAAATAATCTCCCCAAATCGTTGTCTTTTCTGGAGGGCAACCCTGTTCCACGTATTCTCACCTTAACTCTCTCTTCAGCTCCTTCTTTTTCCGTCTAAAAAGATGAGTTGCGCTCGTGTCTCTCGTGGCATTGCGACAGTCATCATCGTACCAGGCATCATCTTGAGACGGCCCAAGTACGCTTCTCGCAGTCCGTTCTATGGAGTCGGCTATATACTGCCACTGCGAGGTAATATTATCAGGGGTTGCACCATGTCGTAGAAGTTCAGTTAGGTGGTTGGAGTAGGCGTCCACTACCTACCGCAAATTAAGCTAAATCAAATTCACTTCACCTGTACGAGAGATAACCATACTTTTAAATCGTTCATGCAGAATGCCCATCGTGACGTTCTCGGGGTGACACGTAGTGCTCTCTTCCATATCTATATAGAACAATTTGATCTTAATATAGTTGATTATCATCGTTCTGAAGCGCTCATAGCCGTCATTTTTGAAAAAGAACAGAGCGGAAACCTAAAATCCGTACCAAACTGTAACTTTTTGTGAATGTATTGGTTCGTGGGGAACATTGCGGGGATTGGCGTCGTACCATACACGGTTTCTATGTTTGTTAACATAGACATTCACCCAAAATTGGGCTTGGTCTCTAAAGATTAGTTTAGTGGAACATATCCATAAGGACATAAAATGTTTCCTTGTTTTTGGCATATCAAATTTGTTTCCTATGTAATTTTTTAATGTTTCTCTTATTATTTACCCCACCTTAGCTTTTCTCTGGCAGTGTACAAACTCAAGCTGGCGATGAATCAGCCAATGGTGCCAACAGTGTAAGCAGTTCCTCCTCCAGCGATTCTGACAGCGATAGCAATCGCTCCAATGATGGCTACACGGAGGGTATTCCCGGCCCTGTCACAAGATTGGTTGTTTTGGCTAACCGAGGTTTGGCCAATTTAGTGCAAGATTTGATTTTGGTAAGTGTAATTTGCAGGTTAAAGCATAAAGTGTCTACTGTTAGTTAACAGTAAGAGTTTTAAGCAAAATGGTTTAATAGGAGTTGAATATAAAAATTAGTGGATGTTTTAAAATAAAGTCAATAATATACAAAGTTATATAATTACATATTAACATATCACTGTAAGGGACTGTAATTATGCTATACAACTTTTATTTAGCAGTATTATTTTCTAAATTTCCGTAATACTATTTTTATTTGAAAAACCAATAATAAATTTCTATATTGATTATATATAATTATTAACATATTACTGTTAGGAAACTGTTAATCTTTATGTTATATTATTTTTATTAAACAGTTTTGTTTATTTAAACTCCATAACGCTTTTTCAATTTAGCAAACTAATAAAAAGACATTGGTTATATATAATTATTAACATATTACTGTTAGGGAACTGTTAATCTTTATGGTATATTATTGTTATTTAACAGTTTTATTTATTGAATTCCGTAACACATTTTCAATCTTACAAACCAATAAAAATGTTCTACATTGTTTATATATAATTATTAACATATTACTGTTAGGGAACTATAAATCGATATTGTATATTAATGTTATTTAACAGTATTATTTAATAAAAAAAAAACTTTTTAAACCACCACAAAATTATTGTTATTCACAGAGCAATTTCTTTCTCTTACTGTTATCGTAACATTTCTCTGTTACATAACATCTGTCAACATATCTGCTAACATACTTTTCTCTGTTTTCCACCCTCTTTCTTCCTCAATTGCAGCGTGTGGCAGCCACCAGTGAGAAATTCGTCAACTTCAAGGCTAAGCTTATTACAGCTCTCATCTAAGCACTTCAGAGCTTTTGGCTCCTTCTACCACCACCATATATGCTACTATTATGCGGCCAACGCTTTGACATTGGCCCCAACCACATCGATCATTTCAAAATTAGTCAAATTTTCCAACATACACAACGAACATTTACTATTATTATTATCTAGTTCTCTTTTTTATATACATAAATAATTTTCCAAATTAGTTTAATTCATTTTGCCTCCACTGCACTACCGACCCGACCTGACAAGATGTCACACACACGCACACCCACACACCATCTATAAGATAATCGAATGGCAGAATTTGTTAAAAATTCTTTGCTAAGACATTCAATTGTTTCATTGTCTTTGTTTATTTTTGTTATTATTTTGCGTTTATATTTATTAAAGTCAAACAATTAAACGAAATTCGGAATTACTAACCAGATATTAGTAAAAATAACAAAAGAAAGAAGTAAAAAAAGATCGCCTATTGTAATTTAGTCCTTTTTTTGTTGTTTATATACGTTATAATTTTTTTTCAGTTAATTGATTTTTGTTTTCAAGCTTATGCTGATTGTAAATAATTAAAATTTTCTTTTTTTTGTCTTATTATATTCTTATATTATTATATAACCTCTTCTATTTTCTTTAAAAATGTTCTTATTTGTAAAGTAAATATTGCTAAACATTATGTGATTTATAAAAAAAAAACAAAAAAATTAGATTTTTTTAGCGTGTTAGTAAGCCAATTGCAATTGAAACATATAACAACAGACACACCGCCCATTACTCATTAATATCAATATAAAAAAATACACTGTAAAAAATGACAAGCACTCATCTTGCAATTATTTCTTGTTGAAGTTGTTGTTACAAAAAGAAAATCTTTAAATTGTCGTCATGTCTATTGTTTTTTTTTCGTTCGAACGAAATCAACCAACAAACGTAGTTTAAGTAAATTCAGTTTTTTTTCTTCTTGTTTGTTCGATATTAATATACTGGAGTTGTTTTTTTTCTAGTTAAGCCTAAGCTGTAAGGTCCTTTTTTACCTATATAGTTTTTAAGCTTGTAAAAAATTCTTTGTCTTTTGTTTTCTTCAAACAATTTTCCACTTCAAATTCAATTGTAATGTATTGTATTGTAATTTTCTGGTATGGAATTTTTATAATTTCAATGTTATCATATTACTAAGAGTTCTTTTTTTTGTCTGTCAGTGTATATTCATTTCCTTTTCTTGTCTACAGTCTCTATTAATATATAAGTGTTGTAAATACAAATAAATAAAAACTTATTTAGTAAAAAAATATAAAAATAAAATCGAAAGTTGTTTCATTCATTTATTTTTAAAAGCAGTTCAAGGTTTACGCTGCATTTAGATGTAAAGTGGTTGAATAGCCGTTAATGCAATGCAAGGCATGGCTTCTACATGTCAATGCTGCATAACACCGAGATAGTCAATGCCAATTCTCTCAATTGCCACAAACACACGCCTTTATTTTCCCTTGAATTCCATGAATGGGGGAGCCTTTCGTGAAGGTGTGAATTGACACGCTTTTATGTGCCCATGCTCCGACAGAAGAGAAAAGCGCTAAGGACAAATACGAGTTATATGAGAGCCTAGAAAATGTATATGACCGTAGCCTGAGCCATGACATCAAAATTCTACTAGGCGATTTAAATGCTAAAATAGGCAGGGCAAACGCATTTGAGTCTACCATCGGAACGTTGAACAATTGCATCAGACTGATTGTTTTCTCTGTGGCAAGAAATATGGTAATTAGCAGTACTAGATTTGACCATCAAACCAGTAAGAAAGTTTCGGTCGGAAAAACCGGCTAACATATACCCTCACCCTCAGTAAAACATAAAATCTTCTAGTATATTGATATTATTACTCGATTTCTAAAGTGGTACATTTGTATGAGAAGTACCAGAAGGGGCGTGGCTAGACTTTCAGTTTTTTGCTCCAAAACTTTATCCTGCTTTAGCTTTACTAAATGTAGAAATTGGGCACGATCGCGATGGGTGTATTGATATTATTACTCCATCTCTAAAATGTGCGGAATGGTACATTTGTCTAGGAGGTACCAGAAGGGACGTGGCTAGACTTCCAATTTTTTCTCCAAAACTGTATCCTGTTATAGCTTAACAAAATAAAGAATTTGGTCACGATCGTGTCGATTGTATTGATATTACTACTCACTTTCTAAACACAGAATTTAAGCACGATCGTGTTGGGTGTATTAATAATATTAATCGATATATATGTTAAAGTAGGCGATACCGGATGGGGCGTGGCTAGACTTCTTTTTTTTCATCCAAAACGTCACTCCATTTAGTTTTACTAAATACAGAATTTGAGCATATTATTACAAGATTTATAAAGTGGGCGGAATGGTACATTTGTATGGGAGGTACCAGAAGGGTCGTGGCTAGACTTCCAATTTTTTCTCTAAAACTTTATCCTCTTTTTTTTCCTAAATACATAATTTGGGCACGATCGCGATGGGTATTTTGATATTATTACTCGATTTCTAAAGTGGGCATTGTACGGGAGGTACCAGCAGGGGCGTGACCATGTAGCCCATTTTCAATATCGTAAGTAGTTTTGGGGGAAATATTAACTTGTGCAAAATTTCAAAATATTTGGCTTCGTCTATCGAAAGTTATCGTGCGTACCAGCGGGAGAGATAGACCCTACCCGTAGGGTGAGCCTATAAATATTCATAAGACAACATGGTTATCTCCAGATCAATTGACGAGGAATCACATAGATCACGTGGTAGTCGATGGAAGGTATGCATTGAGCACAAGGCTAACCAAGGCGAAAAACGTACGTAACCAGGCACAACGAAAGCTGGACATGGGTAAACTGCGGACCACAGAGGTAGCAGACGTCTACTCCAACCAGCTAACTCAACTGCTACGGAATGCTCCAACCCCTGATAATATTACCTGGCAGTGACAATATATAGCCGACTCCATAGAACAGACTGCGAGAAGCGTACTTGGGTACACAAAGTCATCTCAAGCTGATGACTGGTTCGATGAATGTCGCATGTTCGTGAACGGCACAGAGAGAAGAGACGAGAGGCAACTTGTGTCCTTGGACGAAAAATAAAAGCCAAAGAAGAGGCAGGATGTGTGCACAGAGTTGCTTCGAAGTAGAGGGGAATTCTGAAAATTCTACTAGGGAGTTAAGGCGAAAATGCGTGGAACAGGGTTGCCCTCCTGCAAGGTCAGCGATGGCCAGCTAGTATCGGACCCGGATAACGTTCTAAAGATAACGTATTTCAGACATCTACTAGATACAAATACCACTCCGGAAGACCCCTAACCAATCCATGACGATAAAAATACTGTCCACCTCCAAGCCAGAGCGAGATACGTGTGGCAATATCCCGCCTTAAAAATAACAAAGCAGCTGGAGCCGTTGGTCTCCCTTCTGAATTGTGTAAGGCAGGTGGGGAGGAGCAGTTTAGGAGCATGTATCAGCTCATGGAGAACATCCGGCTAGAGGAGAGCTTGCCCGGGGATTGGAGTCTCAGTCTGTAATGTCTCATATACAAGAAAGGAGATCGTAGTGAGAGTAAGAGTTGTGTCCTAGTCTTCCTTTAGAGCATATTGTGTGAACGTCTAAAGCCAATTGTAGAAAAACTAATTGGACCATATCCCCATAGTGCAGCTTTAGACCTGGTAAATCTAAAACGGAATAAATATTTACTTTACAACAAACCCTGGGAAAAAAAACTCATGAAAAGCAGATCAACACCTATCACCTCTTTGTTGACTACAAAGCTACCTTCGACTATCCGCTAAAGAGTAAGTTATATGAGTAAGTTATGTGATAGGTATTCCAGTAAAGCTAATTCGACTTTGCAGATGCACCTTGGAAAACACCAAATCCTCGGTTAAGATTCCACAAGAGCCACATGCCACTAGCCTATGCTGATGATATAGACATCATTGGCCGGAATTTAGTACCCGCATAGTCAATCAGCAAGCAGGATTCTTCACCAGATTTCAAGGCTGACGCTATTTGTTTTTGTGATATTATATATTTGAAATTATAGTTGTACGAGTAGATTTTTTGTTCGTTGAAACTAATAACTTTATTTTATCCTCGTTCACCGTTAGATCCATTTTTACTGAATTCTTCTATACACCTGAGAGGGCTGCAGTAACAACCCGTAGTTATTGGCCGATGATATCTACAACTTTGGTTTTTGTTGAGTATCGTTTACTGCAGCTTCCTTCATCAGCCTATCACTTGTTAGACTTTCACCTTGTTTTATGCCTCGTCTGGAATAAAATAGCTCCGTTAGGTCCTTGTGAATCTTCACTGAAGACTTCCTGTAGGTCTAGGTCATTATGCAAAGGTGCATTAACTTCTCAAGAATACCAAATTCAACCATGGATTCGAATAAATTCAGCCGTATAGGGCTTTCGAAGGATAATCGATAAAAATATGGTATATTCCGATCTGTTTCATTTGGGTCTTAATTAGGATTTGCCGCACTGTGTGTATCTGATCAGTTGTTAATTTACCGTCATGCGATCTCTTTAACATCATAATGAAGATAGTCATGAGGAAGGCAGCAGTAAACACGACTGGCACCATCTTTAACAAAAGCTACATGTTGCTCTCGTATGCCGATGATATAGACATCATTGGCCGAGGACTGCAGGATGTTACTGCGGCCTTTTCAAGCATTGAGAAGCAGTCCGCAGAAGTGGGTCTGGTGATTAATAAGGACAAAGCTAAGTTATTTGTTTCAACGAACGAAACTATAAATTTTAAGTGGTAAATGATGTTTTCTACCTTGGCTTCACCGTAAACAAAAACAATAATACAGCCTGGAAATCAAGAGCCAAGTATTGATCGCAAGCCTCTGCTACTATCAAGCGTTTTAATGACAAAGGCCTCTCTCGTCGAACAAAGATCCAACTCTACCAGACACTGGTCCTACCTGTCTTGCTCTACAGCGCAGAATCCTTAGGAATGACGTAGGCAGATCAATTTATTCTGAGAGTATTGGAGAGAGAAAAATACTTCGCAAAATATTTGGATCCATCATCGTTAACGACGAGCATCAAATGACGATATTCGCCGCAGTATGTGCTGTACAACGACGCAATCAAATAGACCGAATCTGCTGCTACTGATAGATAAATTTATGTTGTTGCTGCCATTAAAGAAGAAGAAGTCTTGTGCGCACTAAGCTGCAACAAGTCAATGATGCGAGTTAATGTAGCACCGATGATCTCGCCCATATTCTTGAGACCAGACGCATGCTTTTCATCGATTACCATACGATTTTATATGTTGCAATTTTTAAGCCCCGATTATCCATGTCTTGTCAATTTCATTTCCTGGATGAAGGAGATGTCAGCCTTGTATTTATTGAAGGCTTCCGAGAGTTAAATAGAGGCAACTTCTCTATTGAGAGTCTGGACTTTTTTTGTAGCATATCCTTAAATTATGGTCATTATAACGTTTTCGGGAGTAGGCATATTCTAGGGGGTTTCGCTCATTACTTATTCATTTTCATGTTGTCATACCCAATATAAGACCGTCAGACGGGTGGCGAGCTCCACAGTCAGGGATCGTCGGCCACTGTCGCTAATCAATGTTGCCCAGGTGCCACCACGTGGAGGTTGTAAGTCGGCTTGAGATGAAAGCAGCATCTCCAACGACACACTATCAGTTTAAAATGGCGTATCCTTCGGCGGACTTCGGAAAGTATCGACCCCGCGAATTTTCATTTAGTTTAAAATTCGTGTATATTAGAAATTTGTTATTTCTGCTAATAGATCTGGAAACAACTTGTGATATTGGTTGTACAGAAAACTATTTCAGAATTTGTTAATTTTTCGTTATCATTGAAAGGATTTTAATTTGCCCCCGCAACGTTTTTCACTTTAGCCAAAATACAATTTCAGCAAACAATTTAATTAAATCTGCCGTATTTCATTGAAATTTATTGTCATTTCTCCGAATTCAAAATAACATTGGGATTAAAGTTTAAAAATAAATTCAACACACAAACTGAATTGTATTTAATTGACTGCTTTTAACAGAGAAATTCATTTTAATTAAGTTATCTGAGAGAACATCGAGAAATGTTAATTAAATAAATCGCGCAATTGTTCATCACGCTGTAACGACACACTCAACTCGTATACCACTACTAATTAAAAGACATTATGTTTAAACCGACTACTAAGTACAGTACAATTATTTAGGGGATAAAAAGAAATGTAAAAATACAGAGTTAAAGAAGTTTCATAGCGGACATTAACACATTTTTGAAATAAACATAAAGTATAAGAATTTGAAATATATGAACTTAAATCGATAATATCGATGGTTTTATGACATAGTATTTGTTTTGTTGTGGCATTTTTTTATTTGTTTTACCGAGCTATTATTGTATTATAATATTAACGCCCTGTCCAAACATTTAAAAGGACACTTCATAAAAATAATATGTTCCGGTCTCGGGTATGCCCTACTTCCTGTAGCTGGTAGCCACTTTAACACACGATTATATTACCCTCTTAAGTGGTTGTTGTGATGTTATTGAAGAGCACCAATTTTTCACACATCCCAATTGACTTCATCTGGCAATGAGACCACCCGACCAACAAAGGAACAAAAACAGAAAGAAAAACACAACCAAACCAACACAATTGAGAATAATCATCCCTTTTTTATTGTTAAACCACCCATTGATTTCTTCAACTGGCAAAACGATTAAAAATTGTTGGAGAACAAGTGGTTTGGAAACAAAACTAAGACTCACAAGCGTACGATTGGTTGTGTGTGCGAGATCATGAGCATAACCATACAAAGATGATGCACACTGGTTACATTGGATCGTGTTACAACGAGGGCAGTGTGAAAAGGTTGTTTGAATAAATAGATAAAATTTCTTTAAATGCTCTGGAAATGTCTGAACTCACTTCAAAAATACACATTTTTTGTTTCTCTTATGACTATAAGAAATCTTCATCGTGATGATGAGGCTTAATACAAATACCAATCAGGAGGACATGACTTCAAAATTTTAAATACCTTTACTTAATTACGAAATTTATTTCCTTTTAAAAATAGGTCAGCTCATTTTGCTGGAATGTGTTTATATACATACTTTACTTAACATACGCTCATTACAACTTACGAACGTGGTTCATAAATTTGAGGCCTGAAGTATTAAAAACCAGTAAGAAAGTTTCAGTCGGGCGACCCGACTTACATATACCATCACCCTCAGTAAAATAAAAAAAATTGCTATTATATTGATATTATTACTCGATTTCTAAAGTGGGTGGAGTGGTAAATTTGTATGGGAGTTACTAGAAGGAGTGTGTCTAGACTTCTAGGTTTATCCTCCAAAACTTTATCCTGTTATAGCTTTACTAAATACAGAGTTTGGGCACAATAGCGTTGGATGTATTGATATTATTACTCCATCTCTGAAGTGGGCGGAAAGGTAAATTTGTATGGGAGGTACCAGAAGGGGCGTGTCTAGACATCCAGATCTTTTCTCCAAAACTTTATCCTGTTATAGCTTTGCTAAATACAGAATTTGGGCACGATCGTGTCAAGTGTATTGATATTATTATTCCATCTCTAAAGTGGGCGGAAAGGTACATTTGTATGGGAGGTACCAGAATGGGCGTGTCTAGACTTCCAGATTTTTTCCCCAAAACTTTATCCTGCTTGAACTTTACTAAATAAAGAATTTGGTCACGATCGCGGTAGTTCTAATAATAATATTAATCGATTTCTAAAGTGGGCGGTACCAGATGTGTGTGGGAGGTACCAGATGGGGCGTTGGTAGACTTCAGTTTTTTTCCTCAAAAACTTTATCCTGCTATAGCTTTACGAAATTAAGAATTAGGGTACGAGCGCCATGGATTTATTGATATTATTACTCCATATCTAAAGTGGGCGGAAAGGTGAATTTGTATGGGAGGTACCAGAAGGGGCGTGGCTAGACTTCCAATTTTTTTTCCAAAACTTTATCCTGTAATAGCTTTACTAAGTACAGAATTTGGGTACGACCCCGTTGGGTGTATTGATATTATAACTCGATTTCTAAAGTGGGCGGAATGATGTATTTGTATGGGAGGTACCAGAAGGGGCGCAGCCATGTAGTCCATTTGCAATACCGTAAGTAGTTTTGGGGAAATATTAACTCGTGCAAAACTTCAAGACATTTGGTTGCGTCTTTCGAAAGTTATCGTGCGAACCAGCCGGACAGCCACCAGACAGACAGACAGACGGACATGGCTCAAACGACTTAAAAAGTCTTGAATCGAATTTGGTTCAAAGAAACCTAGGGTCTAAAGTCACTTCTTCTATGTCTTACACTTTTGGGTCGTATCAAATGATATATACCTTCATCCCTAAGGGTGATGGTATAAAAATCCTCACGCTTCGGTCTTCTGTGTGCATTCTCCAGTTAGCCCTACCAGATGGTGGCACATCGTCAACCACTTGGTCTTTCCAACGAAGTTTGGGTCTCCCTGCTTTGCACCGACCTTTCTTGCTGAAGCATTTACATCCATCCTCCCAGCCATCGTAGTCTTTAGATTCTAGCTATGTCAAAGCTCATACAGCTTATAGTTCACCCGATGGCGAAACTTGACGTCGATACAGATAGGTCCATATATTTATCGGAGTTTTTTTCTCTCAAATACTCCCAGGTTTTGTATGTCCGTTGTAGTAAGCACCCCCGATTCGGCGGCATACAACAAAATGGGTAAAATCCCGAGATAAAGTGGTGTTACTAAAGTGTTGTTGAAGTCCGTAAAAACATCTATTGGCAAACACTTTTCTCCGCTTGATTTCTTGGCTGACACTATTTTTCTTATTGACGGAAGATCAGAGGTAGGTAAATTCATCTACTACCTCACGGTGCGTCCCCATTGAGAGGACTCTTTGTTCGTCGAAACCATTTTTGCTGACTCCTTTTCTAGCGATGAGATAACTGCAGCCAATAATGTCTATATCAACAGCATAGGCAAGTGGCATGTGGCTCTTGTGGAATATGGTGCCAGACATGTTGACACCAGCCTTTCTCATCACCTTCTCCATAACTATATTATATAGTGTTCAGGACAAGATGCCCTTGCCGATCTTAACCGAGGATTTGGTGTTTTCCAAGGTACATCTGCAAAGTCGAATTAGCTTTGCAGGAATACCAAACTCAGACATGGCTTCATATAACTTACTCCTTATCGGTGAGTCAAAGGCGGTATTGTAGTCGACAAAGAGGTGGTAGGTGTCAATCTGCTTTTCATGAGTTTTTTTCCCAGGATTTGTCGTAAAGTGAATATTTTATCCGTAGTAGATTTACCAGGTCTAAAGCTGCACTGATAAGATCCAATTAGTTATTCTACAATTGGCTTTAGACAACATTCTCGAAGGACCTTGTACGCAATTGGTAATAGGCTTATCTCACGGTAGTTGTTATACTCACTAAAATCTCCTTTCTTGTATATGGGACATAACAGACGGAGACTCCAATCCCCGGGCATGCTCTCTTCCAGCCAGATGTTCTCCATGAGCTGATGCATGCTCCTAATCAGCTCCTCTCCACCTGCTTTAAACAATTCAGCCGGGAAATCATTGGCTCCAGCTGCTTTGTTATTTTTAAGGCTGAATATTGCCACACGTATCTCACTCTGGCTCGGAGGTGGACAGTTAGTACCATCGTCATGGATTGGAGCTGGGTCTTCTGGAGTGGTGTCCGTATTCAGTAGATTTCTGAAATGTTCTCTCCATATCTTTAGAACGTTATCCGGGTCCGTCCTTAGATGGCCATCGCTGTCCTTGTAGGAGGGCAACCCTGTTCCACGCATTCTCGCCTTAACTCTCTGGTAGAATTTTCGGGCTTCCCCTCTACTTCGAAGCAACTCTGTGCACTCAACCTGCCTCTTCTTCAGCTCTTTCTTTTTTCGCCTCTCGTATATTCTCCCTGTGTTGTTCACGAACAGCTCGCGTTGCCATTGGCTACAGTTTCGCCCTGAATGCAGCATCCGTTTCTCTCGTGGCATTGCGACATTAAGACGGTCTTAAGACAGCTTTAAGTACCCAAGTACACTTCCCGCAGTCCGTTCTATGGATTCGGCTATATATTGCCACTGCGAAGTAATATTATCAGGGGTTGGAGCATTCCATAGCAGTTGTGTTAGGTGGCTAGAGTAGGCGTCCGCTACCTCTGTGGTCCGCAGTTTAACGATGTTCAGCTTTCGTTGTGCCTGGTTACGTACGCTTTTCGCCAGGCTTAGCCTTGTGCGTACTTTAACTGCGGTAAGGAAGTGATGGGAGTTAATGTTCACACCACTGATCTCTCGTACGTCTAGAACACTCGATGCGTGCCTCCCATCGACTACCAAGTGATCTTTCTGATTTCTAGTCGACTGATATGGAGATAGCCATGACATCAAAATTGTACTAGGCGATTTTAATGATAAAATAGCCACCGAATTTGCGGTAAAGCCGTTATGTCAGCCTAGTATTCTTCGAAGTCTTCCGCCAGTTGGATGGAGGCTCCTGGTCTTTTACCTCCTCGTTTTCGGTGGTCGTCACATTTTGGGGGGTCTGTTTTATTCTTTTCTTAATTCTTTTCATTGCAATAGTTCAAACGTCCACATCGCAGTTTCCTTCTCCTGTCAGGATTTTTTTACGGCCATTCTGGGTCAAACGGTGACCAAGGTACCACTTACTCTGGTCCGAAGTGCCTGGGTTTCAGGTTTCACCTCTCACAGTTAGCCGTCCTCTGACGGGTGTCAAAAGCATGTTTCCAGGCGTCACCACGTGGTGGTACTCTGTCCGCAGTAGTATCACGAATACTAGGTTTGTTAAGTTAAACCAATCAGAAGATTTACCTTGCATCACACTCTCGACGCCCAATGTGTTCATATACATACATATATTTTTGGAGTCACAAGTAAAAGTGCTTTTATTTGAATACTAATCATATTCCTTGCCTAAATGAAGATCATGCCTTAGTCGACCGACCCTCGTATATTTGTTCATACATTATTTTTTATTCTACAAACACAATTGTTGTTTATGGACAATTTGTCGTCATTAATGACTTAATTCATTTTACAGTTTTCATTAGAGTGCGAGTTTAAGAACGCTCACGATGAACGCTCACTAAGTGTTTGTTTTTGTTGCAAGTGTGAGCGTATGTGCGCCTCTTAGGGATGCCACAATAAACAATGCCACAAAATTACTTCATATTCATAAAATAAATACAAAATATATGTGTTATACATATTGAAGCAACAATAATACTAACAACAACAACAACATCAACAACTACGACGACAACGACTGAAACAGTAGCCCATGAACTGATCTCAAATGACCATCGGCATTGCTCATCATCGCATCGCGTAACTCGCCACATCGAATTCCCTTTTAACCTCTCTACTTGTAAGTGGTCCACGGCGGAGAAATGAAGGAACACACATTCACTTACTGACCGCACGGACTATAAGTGAGACTGAGAACAATGTAATGAGTTCAGTCGTGTGCGTGGGAGAAAGCCATCAACAAGTTACAAGAGCACGAAACAAAACGTTACTAAAATTAAAGTATAAAATAATTTTTTTCCATAACAAAAATACACAACAACAATAAAATTTATATAGAAACATTAACAAACTATGGAATTCTATACAAATTTCACTCATGCAGAAATTTGTTCTAATAGCCGCGTAAGTCATTCCGAATCGGATTCATCTAACGGACCGGGTAGACCGCGACATGCAGTAAATGCACGAGAACGCTGCCGTACACAAAGGTAAGACTATTATAAGTAGAGGTAATGAATGTTAAGGTTTAATTTAAACATTTACATATCTTTTGCTTCTAGTGTAAATACTGCCTTTAATACTTTGCGCACATTGATACCCACGGAACCGTATGACCGGAAGTTATCGAAGATTGAAATATTACGATTGGCTAAGAGTTATATAGCTCATCTAGATGCTGTTATAGTAACAGGTAATACAGTGCACAGATAAAAAAAATTACACAGGACAACAAAAATGCCTTCCTAGAAATTTTGTTGAAACTTTGAATATATTGGGACTCATAATTGGAATTCATAATGACCTTTCTCGAAATTTACAGATTTGTTGTGTCAAAATGGTTACACATATTATTCAACTTTTTCGATATCTCTGTGAATTTTCGGATACCAGAAAAATGAGCATGGCATGACGATTACAACACGCAGCTATTATGCGTGAGACTTAGGGTTCGATTCCAGCCTCAGTCATCTACATTTATTTCATCGGCAGTCAAAGTCTAGTAAATGCTTCTTAAAACAACTGACGTTCATATTCGTGTATAAACAAGTAGGCCCCTTTGTGTGACTCTAAAAATGAAAGCGTTCTCATTTACAATAACGCGGAAATTATTTCCATATCTCATTCATGCGGTGTAAAGGGAAGAAGAACAACTGGGTCTTTGAGGCAATCCAATCATCGACGCACTTCATATGTAGGAAACTTCTGCTGAGACAGGTCACGCTTCATCGACTGGAACAAGTATTAGTTGGTAGTAGCGATGTCTGGAGAATAAGTCGAGTGGGGTAGGACTTCTCATTTTAGCATTTCCATGTAGGTTTTAATCGGTCTTACAACATTTGCCCGAGTGTTGTCATGCTACAAAATCACTTTGTAGTGGCTTTCGTCGTATTCCGATCCTTTTTGCTTAAGTTCGTGGCTCAAACTCAATAGTTGAGGCCGATAGTGTTGCCCCGCGATGCTTTCAAGCGACTTCATGCCTTGAATATTCGGATGACGAAATATGTTGATGGCAATCCAGGCTAAACACATGATTATTGAGCTTGGTTTTGCGGTAACTTTTCCATATGGCTATAAATAATCTGCACTATAAATTATCTTTACTGATGCCACATAAATGGACATCGGAACAGGATCACGTGTCTTCAGCGATGATCTCAATTTGTAAAGTTATTTAATAAAGCAAACGTCTTATCCGCTCAGTGATTCACATTCAAGTGTCGTTTATTTCAAATTCAATTTCAATTGCTTAATATCAGTGTTGCCCTTTATACTTATTCCTTTTGAGAAATTTTAAAATTTCTTCTTTTTCATTTTATCAACATTTATTTAGAAATATCAAGCTAAATTACTATTGTAATGATTGAAAACATTAGGGTAAATTTTCAAACGAAGCCTCTCAGATGAGCAAGTCGCCGAGTCGATCGTTTGATTATTGTACCTTTTCTAGCCTCGCCATCTTCTCTTGTTTGCATTTAATAGGGATCTTGGCCAAGTCTTTTAAGATGAGACCCGTTTCGGCGGTATCGCTTGTTGGTTTCAACTGATTCAACTGTGACTTCGTTACCTTTATGTTTAACCACCTTATACATAGTCGGTTCAAATGCTGATGGAAGCTTATTGGTTTTGATCGCCCTTTTCAACAGTACTTTATCCTCATGTTACATATTTTTTCTCTTTTCCCTTAATATCTTTTATCACCAACACTCACTTCATCATCTCTTTCCGATGGTTGGTAAATTGATGGAAGTTTCTCACGAATATTGCACCCGAAAAGTAGTTCTGTTGGAGTTTTTAATGTTGTTGAATGAGGTGTTAAGCGATACATTAACAGATAGTTATGTAGGTCATCTTTCCAGTTCCGCCCGGTGCTTTGGCTGATAGTTAATCGCTTCAGAATAGAACGGTTTTGTCTTTCTACTTCTCCGTTTTGCTGCGGCCAATATGGTATGGTACTGTTCAACCCAATATTGAATTTCGAGCAAAAAGTTTTAAACTCTTCGATGACCAATTGTGATCCGTTGTCCGCTGTAACGCTTTGCGGTATTCCAAACCAAGCACAAATAACACGCAGTCGTCTGATTTTTTCATTTAAGTCGATTTATGATTTCAATTTCCTCGAATCGCCTATAATAATCCACCATGATAAATAAATTGTGTCCCGACGGCTATGGACCCCTAAAAAATCGGTTACCAAATGTTGCCATTGCTCTAATGGTGCAGCAACCAATGTGCAACCTCTGCAGTTTTTAACTACTTCCTCAGAATCTTTGTCAATTTTAGGCTTCCATACATTTGCACGTATCCGACGTTTCATAACAGTCATACCAGAATGTCCTTCATGCGCCAATTGGATCGTCCTTCCACGTAAAACTTTTGGCATGACAACACGTGTTACTCATAATAATATATCTCCTGCGAAACTAGAATTGTTTTAACTTTTCCGGCCATGATTCCTTGTATATGGCTTTTTTCACCGTGTGTTCCGAGTACTCATCGAATGTATTTTTGTCGCCCGATTCAGTCACCACTCTTGACAATGGGTCAATTTCAATTGTTCAATATCTGTGTTGTCATTGCAATTGCAGTCAATACTTCCGATTGGATGACGATTGTAGTGTTTTTCAAGCGAAGATCTTTGTCATTATGAAATTTGCGGAGATATTATTGGCAATGAATTTAGAGGAAACTTGCCACAATCTATAAATGTGGATAGTTATGGTTTGAAGGCTTTGGCATCAAATGAGTCAAGACTGGTGGAAGAATGGTGCTCTCAAAAGGTAATAGTGTTCGACTCTGCTGCTGAGTCCCCGGACACAGTGACATACTAGGGAATGAATTGACATTGAAGGGCTCATCCCTGGGACCCAGTCAATCGGATGAATTAGTCATATATACGACATTTTAAACCGACATAGTCTTACGACTGTGCCATTACTTGTCCTTAAACTGAACTAACCTTACATATAACTAAAATTTTACATATCTTAATAAACCAAAAAATTTCTATCTTTCCAGGCAACAATGAAAAACCATGTTCCACATATTCCTCTGAAGGTCATAAATGCAGTCCTACGAATGGCTCCAGTGACAGCCGAACAAGCATCTGTACATTTTGTGCCAACAACTCAAATAAAAGTTAATAAAATTAATGTATGCTATTGATTTGTTGTTGTAATTAATGTAAATAATACCAAAGAAATTAAATGTTTATATGTATATAAAAAACTTAAATTATCAAACATATCATGCACCCAACATATCAATTCGGTCGCTTGTATGGGAGGTAACAGAAGGGGCTTTCGTTTTTCCAAGGGTTTGTCTACCATTACAAGATAATTAAAGTGATAATTTTTTAACTGCCTACAGTTGTTCGTTTGGAAGTTTTTGGAGAAATATAATTTTTGCAAAAATAAGTCATTTTGTATGAGAGGCCCCAGAAGCGGTGGGGCTATTCTGCCTATTCACAATCCCATAACTTAATTTTAGAAAATTTTATTACTGTTAAATTTTAATACGGACCAGTTAGGGTTTACTCGAATTATCGTTCTCACCAGCAGCCAGCCAGACAGACGGATTAATATCTTTAAAAAGTCTTGAAACGAATCTAGTTTTAAGATACTTGGAGTCTTATATGTCTCCTGCATTACACTTTTTCTCATATCAAATGATATACATATACCCTCATCCCCGTTACACTATATTTCAAAGTTGAATTACTTTTGGCAATCGTGCTGCGCTAGATGACAATTTTCCTTAATTATTCCTATGAGTCTCATACAAGACACATTCTTTTATGAAAACTATATCACGATTTTTCTTCATTTTCGATCGTAAACGATCGTAATCTTCCTAAAGATATTAATGAGAATAACGTCTATTAAATTGTTGTACTTTCCATATTAAGTTATCTTCATAATAATTTTCTAACCATTTCAAGGTCAGATCCCAACATTATCATAGTTATTCTTGGTATCACAAGTTAAGCTCCTTTTTGCGATTAGATGCTTCGTTTAGGAGATAAACGCAATTAATGTTTTGCATATGTATATTTAGGAATTTCTATTCAATTCCAGGTGAAATCCCATAGTGATACCTGATGAATATCGATTCAGACCAATTTCAAGTTAAGGTCCCAAGAAATTCCCAATAATCACAAATAAAGCTCCTTTTTACATTTAGTTGAATATGATCTCATCCATTTCTGGGTGAGATCCCGTAGAAATTTCAGGCAATCACAAATTAAGCTCCCTTTTGCGTTTAGCTGTCTAGTTTAAGATATAACGTAATTGATTTTTTTTATATAAATATTTTCATCTATTTCAAGGTGAGATCTCAAAGTAATACCTGATGACCACAATTTAAACTCCTGTTTGCGAGACACGTAGTTTAGTACTTAAACTTCATATGAATATCAATGGATTTCCACTTAAAGTAAGATGGTATAATAATTCCTGGTGGTCACAATTTGCGCTCATTTTTGCGATTAGATACTTAAATTAGAAGATAAATGGAATTAAAGTTTTGAATATGAATTTCGGCTCAGATGAGATTTTGGAGTGATTGGATTAGATGCTTAGTTAAAAAGATGAATGCAATTAAAGATATTCATGTGTTATCCGCAGATTTCCACCCAATCCCAGGTGAAAACATTAGAGATAAACGCATTTAAAGTTTTTTATATGAATAACGATAGATTTTCTCTCAGTCCAATGCTCTCGCCATAATAATTACTGGTTGAGCACCAGTAATTAATGTATTTTATACCGAAGAATGCGATGAAATACTTAGGTATAGGTTTAGGTTGAAGACATGTAATGACACAGCGCAATATCATGCCATTATGAAGGGAGAAATATTAAGAAAAGAGTATTTTACAATATAATAAAGAGTTAACATGAATAGTACAGTGGAAGAGAGACAGAAGTGCTAAAAAATAATTCCGGTGTGTTCTCTCCTTCAACTTCATATATACAAATAGTGAGATTACGTGGTACCACTATGGTCCTCTGCCCTTAAGCCAGCTCAAGCCATCAGTGAACTTCACCAGTTTCTCCTTGTTATATGACGACCGTGGGACCGGCCGTGGCATAGTGGTTAGAACACGCGACTACCATGCGGGAGATCGCAGGTTCAAACCTGGCTCCAGTCATCTTAAAAAGAAAAAATATAAATACATTTTCTTTCATTGTCGGCTCCCCTCGAATGTTGTTGACAGCAACTTCGCAGTATTAAGCGTCGATTCAATCGTCGTGTCTAGTAAGAGCTTCTCAAACAGTGACGTTCGCATTCGTCGATAAACAAGTAGGTGCCGTTAGTTGTGAATCTAAAAATAGAAAGCGTGTTAATTCACAACAACGCGAGAAGCTATCGCATACCTCATTCATGGGGTGCAAAGGGAAATTAAGTAAGTTAAGTATATGACGACAATTCGGTGAGATTATCAAAGAACTATTCCCCGAGGAATTGCTTCCTTCTTCTATGTAGAGCTGGGAAATGGTCTTAATTTCGTCGTCATCGTCGCAAAGCCTGTAATAATCCTGCTGTGTCGTCTCCCAGTTGGATGTAAATGCTCTGACGTCACAGTGTCCCGTAATTACTCCAATTAGTCGTCTAACAAACCACCTGTCCAGTTCCAATAGTGATCTGGTTCTTCTTCCATCCAGTACTGGCCAAATATTCCGTACTACCACACAGTCGGTGCGATGTTCACAGGATGCTATTGTCAGCTATTGACACATTGGTGGTCGCACTGATCCATCCAGTTTTGAGAGCGCCGTTGTACATCTGTATACTTATCTCGACTTTATGACCGTTGATACCAAAGCTTTTAACCCTGCATTGATAACCCATAGATTGTGACGGTCTTCTTTAAATTCCTTGCGAGTATTTCCTCTACAGATTTCATAATAGCAAAGATCTCCTCCTGCAATCGTCATCCAATCGGAAGTGTTGCCTGTAATTGAAATCCTCTCTAAAGATACCCGATCCTGTTCCAATATCTATTTTAGAACCATCAGTGAAGATGGACAGAACGCTGAAGGGCAAGGAAGCTTTCCAATCTTCTCTATCAGGGATCACTATTCGGGCATGATGTGGAATCCAACAACGGAACCTTATAGTCCGTTCCTTTGTGGAGTCCTCCGTTGCATCCATGTCTGCTAAACCATAACAGTATATATGTGTGACCCCCCCCACAACTTTCCTTCTATTTCTCTCAAAAGTCTTGAGAACGCCGTTTACCACTAGTAGCCACAGCTATGAGGATAGCAATTTACCCTGTGATGTACCCCTAGCTACTTTATGCAGTGCGCTGTCCACAAATCTCTCCTTAGGGTATGCCTGTTGCGCTCCACTGATAAGGCTATGGTCCAGGATACGTCTCAAGTTCAAGGCAATTATCCTCTCCAAAGTCTTAAAAGAAACGATGATAGGATAATAGGTCTAAAGTCCTTTGGTAGTGAAGGTGTTGATTTACCCGCCTTGGATATGAAAACTAAAAGTGGAGGCACTTCCCTTCATGAAATGGGAAGAAACTCTAGCCGTAGACACCTTTAACACCTTTAACTTTTTCCTCACTAATCACGTCAATTACTAAGGTTCCGTGTACTGAATCCGATGAAATACTTAGTTTAGGAGATAAAATCAATTAAAGTTTTTCATATGAATTTAGACAGATGTCCTATTTCACAAAAAAAAATATTTTTTAATTAGACAATCAGTTTATAAGCAATATTTCCTCTTTATGGGAATTATTCCTCTAGGATGTTTTTTTAAATTAAAGAAAAACTCAGTTGACTTTAACTACGCAGACTACTAGAGTCTTCCTATATAGAATCTCAGCAACCGGGTGATTTCCATATACATATGTTTGTTTCAATTTTCCTGGGGCCGACTTTAAAAAAAAGCATCACCCTATAAATTCAATTTCGAATTTGAATACAAATGTTCCATACAAAATTTATGAAGTAAAGGCCCTAAAAATAAATCACAACAATGCCGGAATATCCCCAAGAAAACTTGCCCAAGGAACACCGCAAGCGGGGATCTCAAATAATAATAATGGAAGATCCCAGCTTCCAAATAAGACCAGTGCAACAAATGATGTCTGCGTTCGGTGGGGCCATAGCAACGGCGTTTACGGGTAACTTACTTTATTCGAACTCTAACGATTTCCTGTTATATGTGACTGGAAGTTTCTCCACATGCCCTTCCAGTTACTCCCGTGGAAGTGGTGAAAACTCGTATGCAGCTGCCACCACGCCGATGTTACATGTCTTGCAAAGGCTTAAAGTCTTATATGTACATGGTCGAGGAAGACGATGCCGAACCGGTGCAGCGTAAATTCAAATTTCGCGGCATAAGAGAAACAGTCAAAAGCGTGAAAGAAGCGCAAGGTTTAAAGGGATTCTATTCCGGCTTAGCACCCACTTTGTTGGCCGCCCTGCCCTCAACTGTCCTGTATTTTGTGTCTTATGAACAAATCAAAAAGCATTTCATACTTCTTAAATACAACGAAAATCTGAGCTATCTTCCCGATTTGACATTTTTTGTACCGATTATGGCTAGTATATCGGCACGCATACTAGCCGCCTCAGTGTGCACCCCATTCGAATTGGTTCGCATTAAAATGCAAGCCGATAAGATGTCATATGCTCAAACATACAAAGTAGTCCTAAATATTGTTCAGAGTCAAGGTGTACGGGGGCTATGGTATGGTCTGGTACCGATATTGCTAAGGGATGCACCATTTTCTGCTGTCTACTGGACTACATATGAATCATTAAAGGCTCATTTTTGTCATGGTTTACCAACATTCGGATTTAGCTTTATGGCCGGGGCCACATCGGGGGCAGTAAGTTAGAATTTAATTGAATCTCAGTGTTAATGCCATATTGTAAAAGTGATTTTGGTTTTATAATGATTTAAGTTAGCGGCAACTTTAACTACTCCCCTCGATGTGGTCACTACCCGGACGCAAGTAGAAGCTGGTGAACCGTCACTAATCACCATAGGTAAGCATATTAATCAAAACTAGAGGACACTCAAGTAGTGTATAAACACTGAAAGAAAAAGTCATCAATTTGAGGAAAAAAATTCCAACAGTCGACGATACATTTCATTGAATTAATAAAGAACATTTCATCAAACATTTTTATTTTTCTCTATTATAATTATTTCCAAATTCCAATTTATTGGAGTAGAAAAACGTGAAAGAACTCACAAACTTATAATTGGAAAAACTTCATAAGATTGTTAAAATTTGTCATTAACTCAATGATTAATCATCGATTTGATGTAAATATGTTCTTTGAGTGTAATCCAACCATTCTCCATGTACTTTGTAGGTGATGGCAATGCAAAAATGATCTCGCCCCAAACGATAAGAAATCGCTTAAGGGAAATATATCGCCTCGAGGGCATTAAAGGTCTATACGCTGGACTGACCATGCGACTTATAAAAGTGGTGCCATCATGCACCATTATGGTCTCGGTATTTGAGTATGGAAATTATTATTTTTATAATAGGAATAAACAGAAAATGGGTAAGTCTAAAACAAAATTGTTGCGTAATAATCAGATTGTAGTAAATATTATTGATTTCTTTTTAGAAAATAAATAAGAGAGGAATCGGCGGAAATGTTTCAGCGACAAAAGTGACCAAGTTTCGATGCATTTACATACATATTTATTTACAATACAATACTATGATTGGCAAGAACCTGATCCAACTGCCGTATTACTATTACTGAACACTCAACTTGTGTGATAATATATTTATATTAGCTACAAATTGGGCCCTATGGACAGTATCAATCAAATAAATTTATTTGACCCATATAACGATTTTCTAAAAAGGGGCATGGCATCGCCCTCTTTCCACAAACAAATTATTTTACCTATACGACCAATATTAGAAAAAATTAAATACCAAAATATAAAGCTAAAACCTGCCATAGCGAACATCGTTTATAGCGAACTTTACGTATAACGAACAATTTTTGTTGCCCCATTTTCCAGTTTTGATAAATATTTTCACGGTTATAACGAACTCCCTAAAATGTTTTAAATTATTTTAGCAGCGGTAACGTAATTTTTTTCAAACAAATGCTGAAATGTTATTCTGGTGTCTTTATTCCTGAAGGTTTGTTTGATTTACTTTACAATTGATTGATCTCATTTTCATTTTAATGTAATTAAATACTGCTCGAAAATAATAAAAATAATTTTCAGTCTATTTTTTTTATACCTCGGATATAACGAACTTCACATTTAACGAACTTAAATGCCTAGTCCTTGGGAGTTCGCTATAACTGTAATTTACACACTAACAAAATTTGTAAATAACTATCTATCACTTACCCCTAGAGACGAAGAACCAGGACGGGCCAATGTCTATTACTCGCAAACATCGATAACAATTAGCAACAACAAGACACTTTAACAAATACATCACTTTATTATAAACACTTTACACGGAAGAATTACATATTGGATTTGTGGCCCAAAATTACGCGCACCTTGTCCCAAAGTTCTTATTATACTAAGGAGAAAGGGCAACGCGACACACAGCTATAAAAACAAACCATTAGCAAACTAATAACAATGGACGAAGATCAGTGTGCACACTTCTACCGATATTCGGTAGATTCTACCGATTATTTTGGTAAATTTTACAATCTACCGATTCTACCGCACAGGGGCTGAAATCTACCGATTTTTTTTTCTGTGACAACTTTTATTTGCAGTGATTATTCTTTGTAGCAACACTTTCTTAATACTTGCATTGTTTCAAACGAAGTCTGGCATCACTCTCATATCTTGTAATTTTCTTCAATGTTTGGATTAAAATGTAATGACTTTTTAGAAACGCATGATCTCTTAAATGATATTTTTTAAAAAAAATTACGTAATTATTATATAAGTCTGTGTGATGAATTAAAAAAAAAAGATTTGAAGTCAGTAACCATAAATTAAATCTGTAAGAATATTAAAACCCAAAAAAATGTCAGCCTTTTGATATGCCAATAATTTTACCATTACTAAAAGCATTTCCGACCTCTGGGGATTGTGAAGAAACATTGAATAGTGAGTGGCGATCGTTTATTTTGTTTAAAAAAGTAAAGGTTAACGAAACATTTGAAGGAAATTTAGTCCGAGTTCGGAAAACCTTTCGCGGAGAAAAGAATATGTTTAACGAATTGTTATTTAGTAATTTAAGTCGATATATGTATGTGCAGATTGGCTATTTTGCCATTTAGCAGAGCAAGCGCAGAGAGGTAATAATAATAAAAACCTAATAATGAAATTAATTAAAACCTAAAAAAGAAATCGGTTAAAAACTGAATCTATAAGCAACCTAATATTTGTCAAAGAAATGTGTGTTAGATATGTATTACATATCTAACCCAATGACTTAATAACTTTGCAAAAAAGTTTAACTTTACAAATGGATCATACATATAATCTTATTAATTACAAATGTTTGCGAGTCAATTCAAATTTATGTTAGTAACTTTATAAAACCTACATATGTACAAAAACTGAGTTCCTGTTATTTATATTTTTGATACATGCAATAAGTACATATATATGTGTATATTTTGTTATTTTTTACGTTTCTTTAAATAAAATGCACTTTCTACCGATTTTTATTCAAATCTACCGATATTTTTTGTCGATTCTACCGAATTAAAAAAAAATTAAGTGTGCACCCTGACGAAGATACGTTGCACAGGATGGCATTGTTGTAAACTGGATCCGCTCTATTATAACTGTCACTAACTCTCTTTCTCTCACTTTTTTTTGTGAGTGATAAAATAACAACTAGGGATTGCATCAGGGATGGCAAGTTATTTATTAGAGTAATAACATACATATCGTAAGTTTTCGAGATTGCAGATATGTAAATTTTGGGTATTTCAATGGTTAGAACTATTTCGGGCTAAAACTTTGTAAAGAAGGTAATATTTCGCTAGATTATATGTAAACTATAGTTAAACATACGGCTTAGTGACGTTAATGGAATACAATGGTAATCGTCAGAATGAAGTTAAAATTTAACCATACAAAAAAAAGGTCACATATCAGTGTTTTTTTTTTTGTTTAATTATTTTGGAACTTTTTTTTAATCGTTTTTTTATTTTTTGAATATTTTAATATATTTATTTTTAAGGAAAATTTGGTCAGCATTTGGTCTTTTATATTTTTTTATAGTTGATTTAAAATTGTTTATGCAAGTATTTTTAATAAGTTTTTAATAATATGAAAAAAATGTTTTATTCGATCTTTTTATGTAATAATGATTAGATTTTAGTTTTTGGAGTTTTACTGTAATATTAAATATATATATATTTTTGAAAATATAAAATTTACGAACAAATATGTTTTTGAAATAATTTTTTTTTATTGTATTTTATTTTGAATTTTTTTGTATTTTTCATTTAATTGATAATTTTATACATTTATAATACAAATTAATTTTAGCTATTTTTTCATTTTTTGCGGTTTTTATTTATTTTTTGTAATATTATATTTTGTTGTGAATTGTATTAATAATTTTTAATAATATTATTAATATGTTAAAAACTTTCCTTTCTAAATCATATTTTGTTTTTAATTTGTATATATATTTATTAATTATACTCATAACATTTTTAAAAACTTAATTTTTGAAAATAAAAAAATTTAAGCAGAATAAAGTAAGTTATTTAAAGAATTAATGTTATTTGTTTAGTTTTTCGGAATTTTTTTAATCGTTTTTTATGTTTAGTATTTTTAATTTATTTATGTTTAGGGAAATAAAAAATATTTGTTCTTTTCATATTTTTTTTTTTTTGTAGTTAATTTTGAATTGTTTATGGAATTAAAAACAGGATTTTTTTTAAAAGAAAAAACGATTTCAATAAAAATAATATATAACATAAAAATAATATTTTAACAAAAAATAAGTTACTTTTACTCGAACTTTTTGTGTATTTATTATTTTATTTTTTTTTATATTTACTGTAATTTTATAAACACATTTTTGAAAATATATATAATTAAAGAACAAAAAATATTGTTGACGAACGAAAACTGCTTTTTACTTTTTGGTTTTTAATTTTTTTATATTTTATTTATTTATTTTTTACATTATACTATACTTATATTAATATAAGAATAATATTATAAAAAAGATAGCAAACTGGCGGCTAAAGCTAGCCGATGTTTATTTTAATGATATTGTATAATTTTTAGAAATGCATTTTTTTTAAATTATTTAAATTTTTTTATTTTTGAATTGTAGGCCGGGGGCTTTCAGTATTTAGTTTTTTGTTTTGAACTTTTAATGTAATTTAGTCTTGTTTTTTTTTATTTTTTTAATCGTAATTATATAACATTCAGAAAATAATTTTCAGTATTTTGTTTTTTTTTTAACTTTTTATGTATTTAATTTGTTTTTTTTTTATTATTTTAGTGGTAATTATATAATACTTAAAAAAATAATATTATTTTTTTTATTTGTTTGCGAGGTTTTTATGCATGTTTTTTATTTAAATTATAGTTTAATATTCGTAGTATTTTTTTTAATTTTTGTTTGTTTATATATAATTTTTAAATTATATTGATAATATGTTAATATTTTAATACAAATATTTTAATTAAAAAAATTAAGAAAGTTGATGACCTTTTTACTATTTTGAGTCATCAATGTGTGGCGTCCACCTACTACTTTCGAAAGCACGCCTATAGAAGTACAAGAAAAGGCTCAATTGGTCCACAACCGCCATTGGGGAGCATAGGGAAAAATTCGTAGTTTTACTAGCGCTTAAAATCGCTATCGCAGCCACACCACCCAACAAATTCTTATCAGAAATGAAAACAACCCCGTTCTTTGCGCCTTGTAAACATAAAGTTATCGTGTTATCGTTCCCCTCTTTGTCATCACTACATTCTGTAGTGTCTGTCATTTGTGTTATTTTTTTTTTGCTTTTTTCACATACAAAACAGACAAGATGCAGAATCCAAAAGCAAAAATGGATGAAATTAAGACAAAATTTATGGATTTATTGCACAAACAGGTAAATATTAACAACCGGCATTGTTTTTGCCACCTAAAGATATGTGAAATTACATTTATTTTGCTGCTGCAGACAAATCGACAAATGAAAATTCCTGCCATGGGCTTTTCGGACTATTTCATACAAACTGTTACGGCAGCAGCTGACCCTCAGAAAACAGATTCATTCAATGCGAAAAACTCGGGGAATCCAGATGCTACCGATGGAGAATCAAGAAGTACACAGAAGTCAGATCAGGAGATTTTAGAAAGTATCGAAGACATTTACTATCAACCCGAGAGCAATGCACAAATGTATGAACTGCAGGTAAGTGGGTGGGTGGATGGATGGTTTGTTTGTCTGAGCCCCTACTCCACTCATTATGTACATACACACTGACAATGTTATGGTTGAGGGGAAAGTCTATGACACTCCGTGACGTAGACAGCATTAAGAATGCACAATGCGTTGTCGCTTTTGAAACCAGTTCCAAGTTTCTTTTGTTTTCTATATGCAATGTAATTGTGTTTGTTGTTTGGTTGTTTTTAATATTTAAAATTATTTATGTACGTCTGTCTCTTTTTCCCACCACCCAGAAAGTCTTAAGTAATGGCGTTGATTATGGTTTAATTGAGAACACAATGGTCCAGTTGCGCACCCAGCACAAAGTCTTATCGAAGCAGGTATTACAAAATATCTTGGAACAGCGTAGTGCTTGTAATGTTGAATTTGCCGCTATCAATGAAACACAAAAAGAATTGGAGGAGTCATTGTGGACGTGCCGTAAGGCTCGTTCGTACTTAAATTATGCCAAGCAAAATTTAACCACTACTAGTCTGGAGATACTGGCTTCCTACCGCAAGCGGGAGATACTTAAAGAGTTGCTTAATACACTAGAAGCTATCAAGAAATTGGTGAGTGATAGATCGGTATTAATTTTGAATTATTTTAGTAGTCATATAACCAAACAAGTGGGTAAAGTAATGATTTCTAACAATTTGTGTATAAATTCGTAGATATTTTAAGACATTATATATTTATGGATACAATAAGATTTTGGTTATCTTTCTAAATATCTCATGTTTTCTGGCGAGGTACGCTATATCTGTTAATATATATAATCATATCAGGTTACAGATATTAGTATAACTTCCGTTAGATAATTTTTATTTGGCATATACAATGAACAATTTGGATATTTTGAAACATATTATGATCAAATATATTTTTTAATACAAACAAAAACAAATTTTATCCAAAACAAATTTCAAATAACATTAATTCTAGTTATATACAATTAGACCAGCTCTGATCTAATCGGATATAAACATTTTCCGTAACTGACGTAGCTGCAACAGCTTTGGCACGACACACTTACTTGTAATCAAAATTATTAAAAATTTTCTCATTTACTTCCATTTCCAGAAATCAACCGATGTTGAGGTTCAAAAATTATTAAGCGAAAATAATTATTCGGGCGCTATTTCACTTCTCCTCAATTGCAAGGATTCTGCATCTGAATTTATGCAATTTAATTGTGTACAGTCATTAAACAAGAAACTGCAGGAAACTTTATTACTAACAGAATTTCAACTGGACACTGTATTGAATGAGGTAAAATTATGAAATTTAACGAATTTTACATTAACTATATAATAAAATGTTTTATACTTTTCTTCCTCGTGCAGATGGTATTAAACTATGATATGCGTAAGTACGCCAAACTTCAAGAAGCCTATAAGCTACTAAACAAATCATTAATTGCCATGGATCAGGTAAGATTTAGACATTTTGCTATTTACATTTAAATTTAAGACGAACATCCAGTAACTACATCTTGATAATTAATAATTCACAGTCATCCAAAATGCAAAATGACGTAATCTTCAAAAAATAAAAAAAACGTTTTTTGATTGAATATAGTACAAGGCAATTTGTTGCCTAATTGGCAAAAAAAAATCCTGAAATAGAAAATTGTTTCTCTATAGATATAAATGTATCGTCGATCTAAAGGGAAACTGTAAAAGAAGTCGGGTCTAGTGTGAAATACTTTGCATTTTGCACATTTTCTGTTTCTCCTGAAAATTTAGTTTTTTTGCTTCTTCCCTTAACTTATGAAAAGTGATATTACGTTATTTTGCATTATAGTTGACGATAATATGAAATTTTCAATGTAAACATATTATATAATCCAATTAATCTCAATATCTCTTTATCTTTTGCAGTTACACATCAACTTCATATCGGCTATACATTCCTCTGTCAATTCAGTGTTGCGTGGCTATAATGATCCCAATATCGATGAAAATTTTAAATTACTATACGAACAATTATGCGAACAAGTCGAGGCCGACAAATACATAGCCTGCCTAATAAGTTTGTGCAAAACATTTTGGACCATATTGGCTTCCTATTATCAAATTGTTATCTGGCATCAAAACTATCGTCTCTATCCTGTCGTTTTGCCAGAATCACCAGATACTTATATACAAGAAAAACTAAAAAAAGGACAATCACGCATTTGGAATGATATTTTAACTAAAATTTGTATATACCTTCAAAGTTCCAAATTGAAAACTTTAAAATATGATCAATTTATACAAGTTCTAAGTATTATACAGAGACTTAAAAAAGTAGGTCAAGAGTTTTGTGGAGAACATTCCGAGAAACTTATAGAGACAATGCAGCTACAAAGTGAAGAGTTCTTCCAGCGTTATCACGTTAGTTGTTTAGAGGAGATTTGTTTGTTTTTGGACAATGAATCGTGGACTATTGTGGATTCGTTTGCAAATATATTGCAATTGCCGGTGAGTTAGAAATGTAAAATGAAAGTAATATGAAATTTTTTTTGACTTATTACCCTTTAGGAATTTCGTTCTGTACGCCATTCCTTGAGACGTCATAAAACGCCTCCCATTGCTTTAGTGGAGACCAACAACACCTTGCAGGTGAACAATTCTCCTACCAGCAACAATAATTGTGATGAATTAGTTTCTGTGCATTCCCAAGACGGTGGCAGCTCCATTTACGGTTCCTATGGTTATTTTTTACGCTTTAGCGAGAAAAGTTCACCCTTTGATGGTGGCCTTGATGTGGCCATGCTTGAAGAGGACATCTTATCGGGTATTGTAGATGAAGCTTCTTGTTATTTCAGCGAAGAGGAAAGCGACGATGATCACAAAAGTCTGCAAAGCAAGGACTATAGCGATGAAACTACTGGCGGCGGCCAACAAGTGATTGTCAACAATACCACATTAAATGTATTTCGCTGTATTGGTCGTTATTTGCAAATGTGTAAGCTGCTGCATTGTATTTCGCCGAAAATTGTAGCAAGCATGATGGAATTAATGGATTTTTACGCTTACGCTGTGCATGAGATATTCGCTAAAGATGCGGTGAGTAATAGAAAAAATTATAAATTGGTACGCATATTTTTACATACTTTATTTTTTCCCTTAGCCTGTACAAATGGATAAATTCTATTCATATAAACTGGAGCAGAAATTGGAATATGTTACACGTAATGTGGTGCCCAACATTAAGATATGGCCTTTGAATTTTTCATCACTGGTAACATTTTTAATTAGCTATAATATTCAGACCTAATAGCATTTTTCGTTTTCTTTTGCTGTTTTAGATCAACAATGAATTGGCTAATCCTGATACTTTGTATGGCCTCTCACAGCGCATTGTTGCCGTCGAAAGTGGTCATTGCATGACGCAACAGTTTAAAATTTTACACAATTATTTAAATCATTTATTGCCGCTGCAGGAGAGACCAATGTTAAAGTCATATTTTAACTATATAACATATATGCAAGACGTGGCACGTCCTGTGTATACGTGTGTTACCTCGCGAGTTATTGATTTGCCAGCCATATTGACAATGATGTCCAAAGTTAAATGGGATGTAAACCATGTTAGTTTTCAGCACAATGGCTATATTGATATCATGAATAGGGTAAGTTGAATTGCAATCAATGGCATATAGTTTGTTTTACCCAGGATTACTCACACAACCTTTCGATTACTATATTCTTTGCAGAATGTACAAAATTTTGCAATGCGCTTGGAAGAAATTGCCAAGGATATAACAATACCTTCGGAACACGTATGGAATTCATTGGCTCATGTGGCCACACATTTGTTAGTAGAGGGGTAAGTTTGGTAACATCATAACAAAAATTATTTTTATAAAAGCAAAAAAATTTTCAAAATATTAAAAAAAAATGGGATAATAAATAATAATAATAATAATTTTGTGGAAATATTCTAATACATATATTAAAAACGGTATTTATTTAAAGAAATTATTTAAAATATTTTTTGTTTGTTAAAAATAAATTCTGAACTTTTGCTCAGTTTTTGATTTGTGCTTAGAATATTTGTAGACTAAATATTTGTTTTTAAATAAAAACCAATTGTGTTCATTGGATATTTCTATCTTGAAATTTACTTAACAAAGAGAATTTCAATCCAGAAAAACGAAAAATTCCAGAAAAAACATAAAAAATGAATTTAGAAGACAATACATTAAAAAGTTTTTCACAGCTTTAAGACAAAATGGCTGTCAATCTCTTATTTAACCTATTTAACAAATATGAAATCATTTACGAAAACTAAATTTCAATTTTTTTAAATTTCTTTTCACTTTTTTTTCCCATTTAGCTTTTCATATGTTAAAAAATGTTCTGCCGGGGGTCGAGCTTTAATGCAGCTAGATTTCACCAATTTCATGTCTATTTTTGAGCTAATTTCCCAACATAAATATCTCGAATATCGTCAATATGTTGATGTCTTCATTAAGGCCTACTATTTTGCCAATGAACAATTCGAAGAGTGGATTGTGGAACAAAAGAATCTGGAGCCCATGCAATATTCCACAAAGCAACTAACGAATCTCATACAGTGCGTGTGTGTCAGTGATAAAAGGACACGTCAAAAGTTACTAAATCTATTGGGTACAACGACACCATCGTCAAATGGTCTCAACTTGAATAACAGCAACTCCTCGCAAATGACGGCAGCAGCTGCCTTAGTTACACCGACAGCAAGTGGGACGACATCGATAGCAGCCACATCGTCATCATCAACTGCCACATAGTTGAGCACAAACGATTGTTCGTAAGTTAGAAATCCTGTAAGGAAAAAATCGAGTTTTTCCTTCTCCCATTTAGTTTTACGTGTATTATAAACAAAAGAATAAGAACGCGAGAAAAAAGAATTTTCTATAATTTGAAGATTTATAGTTCAAATTTTTTTACATTATTTAATTATAGTATTTTGTTGTGAATCTATCCACATTCCATATTCTTGTTTCATATACATTCATATTCTTATACATATATACATTATCATGTTATACTTTCATTATATGATTGATATTTTTGTTATATATTTATGTATCTATTGATTTATAATGTGTATTTAGGTGTTTATATTGTCCCCCACCCCTGTATAACCCTCCGATCTCTCTAAATTTTTGTTCTTTGTATAAACAAAAATCTCATATTTATTTTTCATTATTTATATTTATTGGCAATTAAACGTTTTTCTTAAATTTTATATATTTTCGAATCTCTTATTAGACTGAGAAACAAATATGGAAAATTTGTGGAAAACTTATTTGTAAAATGATTTTCTTTTGAAAATTTTATTTTGCTAAAAATGCGGGGAAATTTTTCAACCTCTGAAAAAATCGAAAAAAGGGAAAGTGTTTCAAACTCTGTGACATTTCTTAAAGAAATGCCAACTGTATCAAGAGGCCATCATACATATCCCTTTTGGTATATTAAATTTTTAATATAAAAAGTATTCTTAAAATTGTGCGTTCCACATTATTTCTTGGCTAAATTCATGTTATCTTTCAAATATTGTAACTGATTTTATTGCATCCTAATATACAGAACTATCGGCTTTACCTTGGTTCAAGCTTCGTATGATGGCAATCTCATTTCTTGTGATAGCTAATCAAATCATTAGTTAAAAATGCTTTTTATTTTGACAAACAAATTTGCTCGCTTTTAGTGAGTCTAGAATTCAATGCGAATTTTAAACCATCTCCTGAGTCCTATACGTATTTACTTTATATTGTCCCTTTGTCAGAGTTTTTTTTCATGATATATAAAAAATTCACTTTCCCATTCAAAAAGTAACAAAATACCATGTGTATTTTCGTATTTTAAATTTAAATTACACATTTTCAAATTCCCGTTTTCATGACATATACTACTCGAAATTAATATTAAATCTCTATTTCAAAATGACATTGGCTCTCTTCCACATGTGATAAGTCCTTCAAAATTGCATACCTTTAATTTATTTTTTTTCTACATCTTCAGAATCTCTTTCATAACATTTACCAATCGAGCTTCTCGAAATAATCTCTCTCTCTCTCTCTCTCTATAAGATTGGCAACTTGAAAAAATCTCTCTAATAATACTTAATTTTTTTTTCTACGTTAATTTTTTTGATAATTTGTTAGAATTTATTTAGAATATATAGAATCCATAAAAAATAAATATATATATATTTTGTATATTATTATCATTATCTTCATGTACCTTATTAATTATTTAAAATATTATTTTGATTGACTATGATGAGCAAACGGACAAATAATATTAACAACTTATAAGTAATATATAAAACATATTAACTAATAATTATCATAATTATTATTATACTTTTTATCAATTGAGATTTATAAAAAAAAGCAACAACAACAACAACTTCTGAAAAAATTCTACAACTAAACATTAAACTAAATAAAAGACAGAAAAAACCCAAATAAAATTTGTTTATTGTAATAAGAAATTTAAACTGCAAGAAAAAAACAACAATCTCTCATAATATTATATTTTATGTATACAAAAGAAAGAGTTAAATAAATATAAAAATTGGATAACAAATTAAGCATTTGTTTGTCATTTAATTATATAGGGATTGATGTAACAAAAGTGAAAAGCCATAAAGGCTAAAAATTTTGTGAAAACTGAGAGATTATATAAGTAAAAGATACATCATTTGCTGGGATTGAACTCTTATACATCGCCATGTCCTGACAATCATGCGATTGTCAAATCACATGCGATTTATGAATAGCCAATAAATTTTCCTCCTGTCCTACAGTTCACCCGTTTTTGAACATATGTTTTGTGGGTCAAAAACCCATGAATGTGAGTCAGCACACATTTTTCGAAGATTTGCAAGTCAGGTGTAAACTATTGAATCGAAAACTTTTAAAAAAGAAGGAGAGAATTGCACCAAAAATTTGACGAAAACATTTAAAAAATTGTTATAAAATTTTTTTTTTTTATAAAAATTGTTTAGAAACACATATTTTTTTGTGATCAAATAGAAAGAAAACATGTTAAATTGTATAGGTGCATCGTTTTTTTGTGTGTTTTTACATAAATTCTAGGCAAAAAATATGAGTTCACCAGGTAGGATGTATGTGATTCACAATCCCAATCCCGATTTGAAATCCCAATCGCAAATTTCATGCGATTGTCAGGACATGGGCGAATGGCTTCGCTTTTTATTAGAGCCAAAAGGACTTAAAATTTAACTTACTTTGTACTTTATTGACTTGTACTTCGTTTCTTATTATCCAAAAAGTTGGATTGTCTACTTTGTATATAAGTGGAAAGTGTAGCTGCTTTCTCTGTCCTAAAGAATGTAGTGAACCTGTTAAACACGCAAACAGCTTTTAATAGTCTTCTTATTTGACAGCAGCAACAAATCAAATTCATTCATCAGTAGAAGCACGTAGAAAAGATTTCCAAGCGCTTCGGACTTTCGTACTCCGTAGATAGTTCGTCACACTAAATTTAGATAACAGTTCTTTCACCTGATCCTTACAACAAAGTTTTGGAAATCCCCTCCTGCGCCGGCCATCGAGTTTATTGCCAAAGACTTTTCGAGCTGGAGAATTTTCATCCATTCGTACAACATGTCCAAGCCAGGGCATTCGACCTATCGCTTGACTACGTCGATGTCGACTGCGATCCAGATGATCTCTCTTGTACCGTTGGATCTAGCGCACTAGATCATGAAGGTCTTACCTGACCTGCCTGGGGGGGAGGGAGCCTATCCATAAGATGGTGGTTGGGATGGCTGGACCGGTAACATCCAAGTAGGTACTGCTTCAACAGAAGGAAATTATGTCGGCGCACGGATATGACCTTCGTCTCCTCATGTAGGTGATCAATGACGACATAAGGAGGTACGCTGTCGCAGTTATCAGAGCGGCACTTTGACATGTCTGCAGGTTCTTCCACTGCGTCTCGCTCACATTCGGTGACCACACTGGAGCTGAGTGGTAATGGCGTGTAAAGCAGTAGTTGTACTGTGCTGCTTACGAAATCCATGCTAATGATCCGCAATTGGAAAATGTCCCGTCAGGTTCGGGAGCATAAAACCTAAGGTGTCTTTGCTACTGGCGAGAGAAGAGAAATAGGCCTGTATGATATTCCCCTACTCTATCTTTGCCAGGTTTTAACAGCGGGACCACTCTGTCCATTTTCCAGGCTTTGGGTACTACTGGAGTGGTGAGAGACAAGTTAAGGACATAAGACAAATATTCGACTCCCGGTGTGTCCAACTGTTTCAGCATCAACATGAATATTCCGTCAGGGCCTAGCGCTTTGGATGACTTTGCGCTGCAGACGACATCTGCAACTCCTCCAACTGTAAATTGTGGTGGTGCTTCTTCGGCTCGGAGAGCCTGAAAAGGACGCATTACTCTCTTTTTCGCCCTATAACTCTCGGGGTGGTTAATAAATTGACGGCTAAAATTACACGCGCACCTCTTTGGGTCAGTCACAGTGGTAGCACCAAATGTGATTGCAGTCAGGTCTTCTCCCCTGGATTCGAGAGTGACTTAACCGTTGCCACAATTTGCCGATACCGGAACTTAAGTTGCAGTGCTTCAAATGTTCTAGCCATAGATTCCGCTTATATTCGTCGACCATCTTACTGATTTCTAGATTCAGTTCTCCTTTTCTAGGATCAGCAGGGTTAGAACTACGAATTCCAACACGCTCATCTGTGAGTCCCACTGCTCTGCTGGGAAGTTATGTCGTATTTCGGGTATTCGACCAGCAGGGATAAAACGAGCGGCAGCTGCGCGTATGATGTTTCGGAATTTCTTCTCAGCCAACCGAACATCTGAGGGTATGGGTAATACATTGAAGCAGCGGTTGGTGAATTCTCTGAACCCGTTCCAGTCTGCTTTCTTATGGTTCAAGAAAGTACGGCGTTCAGAGATGATGTAATCGGCTGGTCTGTCAATGGAGAGGATTACGGGGAGGTGGTCTAATCCAAGTGAAATAACGGGCTGCCAGGTAGCTTCATTAATCAGACATGTCGAAACGATGGTGATATCTGGCGAGCTGCTACAGTCACCCAGGCAGGGTGTAGCAGCGGTTATTGCCTTGAGGTAATGGATTAATTTCAGGCATATAACGCGAAGAACAGCTACCGATCGGCGGTATATATACGTTATACAGCTCTATCTCGGCTGTCCCGGACTCAACTGCTACCCCCATACATTCGATGTATGGGTCTCTAGAGTCAAACTCAGGCGAGATAGGTCTGTACTGCACAGAATGGTGCAAAGCAAGTCCCCCACCTCCACTTCTGATGCGATCCTTTCGTAGCACATTGTAACCCTGACTACTGTGCAAGCTGCAGGTGTCAGTCAGCTTAGTTTCGTGGATCGCAGCGACCTTGATGTTTCTCCGATTCATGAATTCTATGATTTCGCTGATTTTGTCGGGTACAGCAATATGGTATTGGTATTGCTATGAAGGAGATTGCGGTGGTGTCCCGTATATCGTTGACGATAAGGCCGACGGCGAAGACGACTGCGATTTTAGTACAAACTGCGGGAGAGCATATTCCAGTCAATACTTGCTCAGGCGGCTGAGGCCAGAGCAACCTCTGAAGTGCACCCACTCCATACATCGGTTACACCTTACAGATATTGAACGGTGATGGATGAGGTTTCTGCAGACGGAGCTAATGTATTGTGTTGATCCGGGATTTTGTTCGGTCCCGGCACGGACCAAAAGAATACGGAGGAGACACTCCGCGATGTGCCTCTCCCAAGGCAAAAATATGAACAAACATAAAAGGACACATAGTACTGAGGTGGCAGCCCCTAGCCGAAGATTTGATTTGAGCCATACAACAAGACAATGACCCAAAAATAGCAGCAAAAAAGTGGTTTCAGGACAATATGTCCCTTTTTGGAAAAAGTAAAATTTTTTGTATTTTACATTTTGAATAAAATTACAAAACCATTTTTTTTAATAAATAGGATTTGTCACCTGTTTAAGAACAGGTATACTTGTGACGCTATTAACTTGGCAGCAGATGTATGTAATATTTCGCCCACATTAGCAAGTGAGTAGTAACATCAATACACTCGACACGATCGTGCCAAAATTCTGTATTTTGTTAAGCGGATAATATTTGGAAAAATGAAGGGTATAAAAAGAGGAAGTATAGCCACGCCCCTGCTGGTACCTCCCATATTAATGTTCCACTCCGGTCACTTTAGAAACAAGTCAAAAGTTCAATATACTAGACAATTTTATGTTTTACTAAGGGTGAGAGTAGATGTATATGTAAGTATATGTAAACACTGATCACTTTATTCAACAATAACCTAATAATTAGAGGTTATTTTATTTTGGGGATATTTATAAAACAAACCAAGTCGGGAACATCAGGGCCTTTTTTTGGGCCTTCTTAATATATATACTTTAAGCTGATGGCCATAGCTGTGTAACCGCCATAGTTGTTGTTATTTGGACCACTAAAAATCCACTGTTGAGTAATTTTTACCATTGTTCGTTGCCCCAAAACAGTTTATAATTTTTACGAAAGCCATACCGCTCTATAGCACCATTGTCACAATATTTCCCCTATAGTAAAAAATAAAATTTTCCATTCCATGTTTTTTTTTTTGTATCTCAAAAGGTGTTGTGTAGTTTTTATTGCTCTTTCTTAACATAAATATATTTTTCCTTATTATACCAAAGTACGTACAAATATATTGCACTATTTTTGTTTTGTTTTTGTAAAAAAAATCTTTACTTAAAATCTAAACAAAAAATTAAAAATTTGATTTATACTTGTTGTTTTTTTTTTTTCTTTCTTTGATTTGTTGTCCTTTGTGTGTATTTTTTTTCATTTCTTATTACAATTTTGATAATACGGATATCGCTCGAAATTCACTCATTTGAATGAGTGAGACAGTGTTCGTATGATGGTTAGAGTGTAATGACAATCTCAAAATTATAAACAACGCGAGAAGCTATCCCATACCTCATTCATGGGGTGCAAAGGGAAATTAAGTAAGTAGTAAGTAGTATATAGGTTTAATAATGTATAAGAAGAAAATTGTTGTAGTAATACCGAGAAGAAAAAGTGTGTAAGCGTCTTATTAAGAACTTGTTTACAATACAGATATGTTGATATCATACCGAATAGAATACCAATTACTGTACTGCGTAGTGATAGCAGAGGGGGGAGAGAGAAATTACAAATTAAATTAAAAAAAAAATCTTAGAAATTATTCAAGTCACTGTCATTATCCGACAGCCGTCACACCCACATGTTGAACTGAGCGGATAACAAGAGTGACTTGAAATATAAATTCGTGTTTGTGCAGTAATCCAATGAGGTGACAATTTAACCTGATGACTAGAGATGATTAACGATGATGATAATAGGGTGGGGGGTGGTTGATGATAAATCATTATAAATAACATATAGTTTTTAACATAAAATTTAAAATAAAATTAAAATTTTTTATACGTATGTATGTATGTATGTATGTATATTGCTTAGGTCTCTTTGTGTTGCATTTCGTTTTCGTTTGTTTTCCAAAAAATGTTTTTGTTTTCTTTCCGTTTTTTTTTCATTTTAATTTGTCGACGTCGTTTTTCGTTTTGTTATGTTGCTTTTTTTGATTAAGTTTTTTTTTTGGTTTGTTTGTTTGATTTTTCATTCACCATTTTTAGTTGTTTTGATTTGTGCACCTAGTATATGCGTAGTTGTTGTTGTAAGTCTTTTAATTACTCTTTTTAACATCTTTGCCTTCGCCTTCCTTAG
Organism: Muscina levida; assembly: GCA_964034835.1. Lineage (NCBI taxonomy): Eukaryota > Metazoa > Arthropoda > Insecta > Diptera > Muscidae > Muscina > Muscina levida. The sequence goes on from OZ035882.1 coordinate 74,909,167, forward strand.
CTTGGCCACGTCCCAAAATCTTGGCCAAACTATCCCAGATGCCGCCAAAGAAGATGGCACAACACAAATTCTCGAAGGGCAAGAAGGGATCATGGATACCCAACAGAATGGAAGACAATTTAAAGTAGACCAGGAAGATGACAATGCCAAAGTAGACCAGGGCATGGGGTGCTGAGATCCAATCGGTTTTCTTGTCCAACACAAAGATGATGGAGGCCAACAGGGAAGCTTTGGTGTAGCTGCAAAGAGAAAACGAAGATAGGGAATTAGAAAAGTGGTTTATTATACAAAATATTTAAGTGATTATTAAAAACCCTAACTTTGATGGGATAGGTTTCTTTGTGCAACTTTGTACTTTTGGGTACATTGAAAGTATATTTTAATTATTAAATGTATTATTTTATTATTAAATGTACTTTTTGGTATAATCAATGTACCTTTTGCCTAGTGGTACAATAAAAGTACTTTATTGTACAATTAAAGTTCTTTGTGGTACAATAAAACTACTTTATACTACAATTAATTCACTCTTTTTTTTAGTAAAATAAAAATACTTTTTGGCACAATAAAAGTACTTTTCGGTGCAACAAATGTATTTGGTGGTACAGTAAAAGTACTTTTTAGTACCAAAAATTTACTTTTCGGAACAATAAATGTACTTGTAGTTACAATGAAAGTACTTTTTTGTACTAAAAATTTATATTTTAGTACCACAAAAGCAATTTTTAGTACAATAAATGTACATTTACGGTCTTAGTACTTTTTGTTAAAAAAATGACTTTTAGGAATAATAAATGTTATTTTAATTACAATAAGAGTGCTTTTTGTCCCTAAAATTTATATTTTAGTACAACAAAAGTACTTTTTGGTACAATTAAAGTACTTTTTGACACATTTAAAGTACTTTTTGGCACAATACATTTCTTTTTCGTACAATAAATGTACTTTTTTTTAAATTTGGTATAATAAATTCACTCTTTGGTATCATACAATTACTTTTTGGTACAATTAAAGTACTTTTTGGCTCAATAAAAGTACTTTTTGGTGTATTGAAAGCATGTTTTGGTACAAAAAAAAGTACTTTTTAGTATAAAAACTATAATTTTTGGAATAATAAATGTACCAAAAATGTACTCTTTGGAACAAGAAATGTGCTTTTGAGTAGAATAGAAGTACTTTTTGGTACTAAAAATTTAATTTTTAGTACAACAAAAGTATTTTTTGGTGTACTGTGTACTTTGCAGTACAATAAAAATACTTTTTAGTACAAAAAAAATACTTTTTGGAACAATTAATGTACAAAAAATGTACTCTTTGAAACAAGAAATGTGCTTTTAAGCAGAATAAAAGTACTTTTTGGTACTAAAAATTTACTTTTTAGTACAACAAAAGTACTTTTTGGTACAATAAATGTACTTTGCGGTCCAATAAAAGTAATTTTTGGAACAATAAATGTTTTTTTAGGTACAAAAAGTGATTTTTGGTACAATAAATTTGTTTTTTTGGTACAATAAAAGTACTTTTTGGTATAACTCGGGACTACGGTACAATTTATATTTTAGTAAAATAAAAGTATTTTTTGGTTCAACTACGGAACTGCCGTACAATGAAAATTCTTTTTTCAAGGTAAAGTACTTCTTGGCACAATGAAAGTAGTACCTAAAACTACTTTTATCTTAAAGAACATTTAAAAGTAATTTTTTGGTACAACAAAATAGTTTTTGGTACAAAAAAAAGTACTTTTTAGTGCAACAAAAATAGTTTTTGGTACAAAAAATTACTTTTAAATGTTCTTTAAGATAAAAGTAGTTTTAGGTACTAAAAATTACTTTTTGGTACAATAACAGTACTTTATGGTACAATAAAAGTACTTTTTGGTACAATAAAAGTACTTTTTGGCACAATTAAATACTTTTTGGTGCATTTAAAGCAATTTTTGGTACAATAAATGTACTTTTAAGTACTAAAAATTTATATTTTAGTACAACAAAAGTACTTATTAGTACTAAAAATTTATATTTTAGTACAACCAAAGTACTTTTTGGTACAATAAATTCACTTGTTCGTGCAATAAATGTACTTTGGGGTACAATAAAAGTTTTTTTAGTACAAAAAAACTTAATTTTAGGTACAATTAAAGTACTTTTTATTACTAAAACTTAATTTTAGTACAACAAAAGTGCTTTTTGGTACAAGTAGGTACTTTTTGGAAGAATTAAAATACTTTTTGTAAAATAAATGTACTTTATTGTACAAAAAATTTAATTTTGGGAAAAATAAAAATACTGTTTGGTACAATAAATTTTCTTTTTGTACAATAAATGTACTTTTAGTTACAATAAATTTAGCTTTTTAAGCAATAAAAGTATTTTTAGTGCAACAAAAGTACTTTTGGATACAATAAAAGTACATTTTGGTACAAATTTATTTATTTTTATTTTTTGGAAAAATAAATTTATTTTTAAGTAAAATAAAAGTAATTTTCGGCACAAAAAATACTCTTTGCAACAACAAATGTGTTTTTAAGTAAAAAAAATTAATTTTGGTACCAAAAATTTACTCTTTAGTACAACAAAAGTACTTTTTGGTACAATGTATGTACTTTTTAGTACAAAAAATTTATTTTTTGAAACAAAAAAAGTATCGCTTGATAAAATAAATGCACTTTGCGGTACAATAAAAGCACTTTTTGGTACAAAAAATTTACTTCCTGATACAATGTATGTACTTTTTAGAACAAAAAATTTATTTTTTGGAACCATAAAAGTACCTTTTGATACAATAAATGCACTTTGCGGTACAATAAAAGTACTTTTTGGTACAAAAAATTTACTTCCTGGAGTATTTTAAAATTTACTTCCAAATGTATTTTAAGGCCCAAAAAAGTACTTTTTGGTACAACTACAGATCTACAAATAGTACATTGCGGCACAAAAAAAGTACCTTTTTGAACAATAAAAATACTTTTTAGTACAACGAAAGTTTTTTTGGGCACAATTAAAGTACTTTGTGTTACAAAAAAATACTTCTAGGAACAATAAATGACCTTTTAAGTTAAATAAGAGTACATTTAGGTACTAAAGATTTACTTTTTGTACAACAGAATTACTTTTTATTACAATAAAAGTACATTGTGCTACAATAAATGTACTTTTTGGCACAAAAAAAATATTTGTACGATAAATGTACTTTTAGGTACAATGAAAATAATTTTTGGCACAACAAAATTAAGTTGTGGTACATTAAAAGTTCTTCTTGGTGAAATGAAAGTTCTTTGTGATACATTTGAATTACTTTTAGCAGACTTTACTCTAAGTCTGGTTACATTTTCGAGTTATTACAAAATATCAGTTTCCCTTTCAACTAAAAATCACCTGTTCCTATGTCATATGCTACTTATAGTCACAATCATACTTACAATGATGGTTGCATAAATTCCATGGCAGTAGGAGTCCAGGCACCGCGAATCAAACGTTCCAACAATTTCGTAAAGCCAGCACCATTACCCTTTAATGTACCAATAATGATCATAATAATCCAAGCATTTGGATACAATTTGGCAGCATGAGTAACACCATCATAGACTTTTTTGGCACGGTAAATTTCTTTCATGGCGCTGGCAACAATTTTGATGGGTAAGAATTTGCCAATCTTATAACCAATATCGAAGGGAGTATAGAAGACCATGTACCTTTAAAAGGAAAACAAACAATGCGATAAATTTGCATCATTCATCAACTTATGTGAAAAATTAAAACTTACCAAACAGCTGTTCCTACCAATAGTTGTGGTGTGTTCTTCAATGGCGACAATATGGGCTCACCCAAAAGTGCATTGGCCACCATACCACCGGAGAAAATCACCAACATGGTGGACAGCCAGCATGCCAAAGGATGTTTGCGGGAAAATGATTGAGCATTGGCGCCTAAATCTTCACGTACTGCTAAGGCGGCTAATAAACTGTGCGCTATATCAAAGTATGGAAACATTTTCAGTTTGATGACCTGATTGGCCATATCTAAGAAGGCTTCGGGATCCATGTTTTAGTTTGTGTGTGTTTCGTTTCTATGTGCGTTCGTACCTTTTTATATAGAGAAGTAAAAAACATAAAGACGAATTAGACATTAGATCATGGCTGCTGAAAGATTTATTTATATGTTAATGTTTTTATTATGTTGTTACAAGTGTTTTTCTTTTGTTTTTTGTTTGGTAAATTATCACAAGTGTCTTGTGCTGAATACACATTCCTTTGCTTTGTAATTGGTTTCTTTGTAGTATTCTTGGCAACAAGCCTGATCTGCTCAAAATCACCGTGAAATATGTAATATTTTGGCAATAGAAACAAACCGAAACAGTTTTTACATTTTAAACCTAGTCAACGAAGAATTTTGGGATTTATAGGATAAGAAATTTATTTCAGTTCCCATAATTCTCCTGGATGCTTGGTAATTTTTATAATTTTTTTTAGGTTTTAATATATTAAAAACCAAGTTTTTAAAAAAAAAAAAATATTAATTTGTATAATTGTTTATAATTTAGAAGTAATACCAAAAAGGCTCTTTAATGAATGGAAATTGAACAAAAAATAACAAAATTGCAAGGTTTGAGTTTTCAATTGGTTCGGATTGATATTGGCGGCCTGTTGCGGCCATGTCGTATTTGCGGCATCTTACTAATCTACTGTATATTTTTCAGTTACTCATGGCAAATAATCGTGATAAGTTAAACGATAAGACAGCACACGTCTAAATTATAAAATTTTTTTATAAAAATAAATGTTTAAAACATGTAATATTAAAACGTTCTGATTTCTCAGTAGATAAGGGATATGGGTGGATAGCGTTTAAATCAGGCTTAACTTAAAAATATGTTTTATAACAAACGTAATAGGAATCCGAAATTACTTCCAAAATATCTCTTTAAAGAGTTTTATAAGAGTCCAAATTCCATGAAATAAGATTTTTAATTCAGTACTTGACATATTATAGAATCGATTAAAATGAGACTTTTAAAGATTATTAAAAGATTTTTAAATTCATACTAACAATTCCACCAAATGCCTTCAAATAAGATACTTTTAGGGCCCTTAGGTGATACTCCTAAAGCTTTATGAGACAATGCTCCATGAAACATAAAACGAAACAACGCGCCATTAAGCTTTAATAAGAACTCCGAAACAAAATAAAACAAAATTTGTTTGTTTGTACAAGTGAAATTTAGAGATTAAGTCAATCTTGATCTCTGAAAAGTTTATACCGCCACATAAAATGCAAAACGTATCATGAAAAAATTCGAAATTGAGTTTTTTACATCATGATACATATCAATACGCAATTGTAAACTACTACTATCAAAAATAATCAAGTTATAACCTCAATTCAAAATAACACATCATCAAGTGCATGATTTTCTAAAACAAAATAAGGTATCATCACTAAGGCTGCGATAATGATGTATAGAGATCCTTAGTAAAAAGATATGAATACTGCTCAATCTCTAATATTATGTGGTTGAGAAAACAATACATGAGACGAGGTGGGGTGGGGCCAAATGGATGCGCAACGTTGTCAAAGATGGTGGGAAAAAATCTACCCCAGTGTCTCCCCTAGAGGGGTAAAATACCTAATTTTTCGCTCCTAAAATTCTTTACAAATATACCTACCCGCTATTATCACAACCTAAGGGGGCTCCCATGCTAAAATTTATTTTTTATAAAATTTGCTTCACCCACTCTAACAGGCCCAAAGGTGCTCCTAAAAGAGTCAAATGTATGATAGACCTCTAAAATTTTTGCAACTTGAACGATTTTTCATAATATATCTAGCCCCTATCTTTAAGTTTTAAGGTAGTCCGCATACATTTCTTTATTTTTTTTTAATAATTTTTTTGTAACAATTAGTAGGGATCGCAATTTAAGGCTCCTGCCACTCCTGACCGACCCCTACTAATTTTTCTCTTCTAACATTTTTCCCAAACATTCCAACCACTAATATAAAAATATTTTTTTTAAAAAAAAATTTCTCCCACACAACCCCTATATTAGGGAAAATTGTCAGCTTCTTCCACAAAGAACTGCTGGACTTGAAATCGACAGCCTTAACTATTGCACTCCCTAACTATTGCACTCCCTTCTATAAATAAGCATTTTTTAATTTAATCAAGTAGTTATAATAAATAACAAAAAACATAAAATGCTAAAAATATAAAATATATTTTTATTGAATTTTTTTATATATTTTTATAAAGATACATTATTTTGTTTCAGAAAACAATATTTCAAAATAACATAAGACAAATAGCATAAAGTGTATTAAAAAAAAACAGATTTCTTTTCACTTTCTGGTGCATAAGGCTTGATAAACATTTTGCAATCATTATACCAAAGTCTGCTGATGAGGATTCGTGGTTGAATCCGAAGCAGCTGTACAGACTACCAGGGCATTATGAGAATATCATTCTGCTATGAACTTCTTTCTAAAAGCACTGGTCTTGAGCTTGAAATAAATTCTAAATCAATGTTAAATATATTTCTATTCAAAAATTTTGTTTCCATATATTAAGTAGTTTTGATTTTATATCGTTATTTGCTTCTCCTATAAACTTATGAAAAGTTATAGAAGTCAGTTTTTTTCTTTTACAAAAACACAAACCCGTGCGAATTGAGTCGGACATTTTTGGTAATACTTTTTTTTAACATGAATTAGAATATTATAAATTATTTTTAAATTTGCTTAACTTCAAAAACTTTTTAAAACCTATTTTGTGAAACGTGACGTTACGCGATGTGACATAAATTTCCTTTCAGATAATTTATGGCAAAATTGTTTCCAAAAAAAATTAGTTTTTATTTGCAACATTGGGGATAAAGTAAAAACATCACTAATTTTTGATCGCGAGTGTTACGTTACAAAATCAATCAATTTTAGCGCTTATTGATCATTTTTTACTATTATTGGAGTTATTTACTGTTGTTATAAATATTTTATAATAAAAGTGCACTTGCATCATCAGTATAGTGTTCAAATACTTCAATTCTTTAGAAAATCGGTTTCCGGTTTATTCGGAAATACATTTTTCTAACAATTCGGTTATCAACCCGAAGGAAGTGACTGCAAGATATCCTCAAGGATACGTGCATGACCATAGTAAATCGTTGATGACATTTATGGGACCGTCCCAACAAATTGTCGACGAAATTTTCATACAAGTGTCCGCTTTGTGCACGCCCTGTAAGCGACAATGTCGGTCAAATTTTCGTTGATGCCTATACAAGCGACCTGTCGCCCACACAATCATGCACGACCTGATGGGTGACAATGTCGATAAAATTGTCGTTGATACCTATATAAGCGACACGTCACCTACACAATCATGCACGACTGGTTAGCTTGTCGTCAACCGAGTGTTTTGACGACAAGTACATACATTTTTCACATTTTGTCTTGAGGACAGCGTTGACGACAAAGTCGTGTATGACGGAACTTCCTACTGGGAAATACAAGATTTAGTAAAAAAAATCAGGTTAACCGGTCCCGTTCGGTTTTTTTGGAATTTGTAAGATAAAATTAAATATGAAAACATATGAAAAACGATACTTAAATTCTTAAGTATGCTAAGTCAACCTAATTATAAGTTTTAAGTTCAATTTGCTTAAATTTATATTATGTTAAAATTTCAGAAGTTATTAGGAAATTAGAACTTATCATATAAGGACGATTTCATAGTAAAAAATCGCTATATTTTTAACTTTTTGTTTTTGTAATTATATAATGAATTTGTTGAAATTTAAAAACAAACTACATATATCATTGGAAAGTCTCTTCTTTACCAATCCGCTAAGAAACTTTAAATCGGTTCATATAATATTTATCCAGGTTATTGGCTTATAAGTGCGTAAAAGTACGAAAAACCGGTATTTTACCGGTAACTCAAGATTTTGGGGGTTTTGTGAAATTTAAAAACAGATTCTTGTAGTGCTCAGCAGCACCTACCAGAAAAATAGTATCACTTCCCAGGTATCGTTTTTCTGTCGATCTGTGTTATCCATAGAAAAATGTGTGTGTCCGCAACGCACATTTAGATTGAAGTAGCATAAAAAGTAAAAGTATATAAAATGTAAAGTGAGTAGTTTATAAAAGCCCAACATGTCTTCTTTATTTTGCAAAACAGAATATACTGATCACATAAAAAAATTTCGCTAAATTTCACAAATTACACAGTGCAACAGTGAAAAAAACATCCGAACGTGACTATATAGGTTCGATAGTACAACCGGAGCTGAGTAAAACCCTAGCTCAGTTTGGCTAGATTGGATACCAACATTTTTTTTTGGCCCTCGTAACTTTTTGAAATCTTTGGATCCCAAAAAAATTAGATATCCCTCGTTTATTTTCAAAAAACTTCGAATAAAATTCTAATTTTTTCACTATTTTGTATATAAGTCGTAGGGAGTCCAGATTTTTTGCATACTCTATTCAGTGAAATTGTAGTTTAGGTAACACCGAAAAACTTCTCTGAACAAACCCATGCAATCTGAACAAGTATAGGGATATTAAATGGCTCTCAAAACACACTATCTACCTTAAACAAATCAGTTTTTTATGAGTTTTGGGCCATTGTGCAAAGTTTTTATTTGCTATCTTTACCAAAAACGTACTTATTGTGTAACTGCACATCTTCTGTAAACAACCAATATGATCGGAATACTCCACCCCTTTAATTGTTCACAAAGAGCCTTAGGGTGTCCCTTATATGGCATTTTTTCGAATTTCGTTAAAAATATGTATTTATTGCGATGTTTGATCATCTAGCTTCACCTTACATTTGTTTTTGCTAAAATTACGAATATATTTTGAACAATTTTGTATCGATAGTTAGGCATTAGGGTGTGCCGCAATGAGGTTAAAGTTCGAATTTGTTTTCAAATCAGTTTATTGCCGCTGAGTATTTTTCTTTTGTATACAGACTAAGTAGTAGTAAGCCGTTCAATAGCTGAGGTGAAGACCTAAAATAGTATGTGTTTGCTTTTACCATATCTCTTATAGACGCCCAGATATTTGATGTATAAATTGGGGTATTTTTGAAAAATATGATTAAAAATTTTGAAATTGGATTCCGAAGTAGTATATTATCAAGTTAAAATCTATATGTTCAAATAGTACATGTGAATATAGTATTGTCCAAAATCTACATTTTTAATATGAACATAATCTTCAAAATATTTCAACTTTTCGAGAAAACTACAAAATAAGAAAAACAAACGTGCGTCCGCCACGCCAAGAAATACCCATATATATTACTCACAAACTACGAACGCGTTTCCTATAAAACTTACATTTTACACTTAGCATGATTTAAAATTAAGGTACCGATTTGATCACTCTAAGCTTTTCATATGAATACCGACGGCATCACAGCCATTCCAAGGTGAGATATCAATCTATTTCAAGATTATATCCCAACTATATATTATTGATTCGACAACTTTTTTATAGTGAACACAAATTAAGCCTTTTTCGCGATTGGATGCTTATATGAATATGGACGGCATGCCACTGATTTCAAGATGAGAGGAAACACTTATCTAGCAGTATTTTTTTAACAAATGTTCATATTGCATAAGGACATTTCAATGTAGCATCCTTTGAGATCTGCCCAAAGAATATCGGATAAGCATAACCAACGTTTTATGCCGATTTTCCTGGAATTAACCTGGCAATGTTCTGTACAAATACTCATTTTTGAAAAACCGGTAAACCGACATCGAAATGCCGTTTAGACCGGGTGTTCGAAATTGGCATATTAGAAGAAACCAGCACACGGTTTCGGAGAAAAAACCGATTAGACGGTTTTCGGTTTGGGTTTTGAACACTTTAATCGTCAGTAAATATAATAAATATAAAGCTACGTACAGACGGTTGCCAGATCTTACAATATTGGCCGAAAAATTTGCAGAAAATGTCCAACAACCGTGTGCACTTTAAATTTTGTATGGCAATGTTTGCAGAAAAAGCATTGTAAAACAACAATACTGCCAGACATCCTATAATCGTGTGAACCGCAAAATGTTACCACCTTCAAATTTTTGTAAGATAATTGCAAACATGATATAGATATTATTGGACGTGGATTGCGAGATGTTACTGCGGCTTTTTTGAGCATTGAAAAGCAGTCGGCTGAAGTGGGTCTGGTGATAAACGAGGACAAAACCAAGTTATTTGTTTCAACGAACAAAGAGTCCACTCGTCTGGGACGCTGCGTGAACGTTGACAACTATAACTTTGAAGTGGTAGATGATTTTGTGTACCTTGGCTCCGCCATAAACAAAAATAATAATGTCAGCCTCGAAATCAAAAGACGAGTATTGATCGCAAACCGCTGCTATTATGCGCTAAGCAAGCGATTTAACGACAAGGCGCTCTCTCGAAGAACAAAGATCCAGCTCTACCAGACTCTGATCCTACCTGTCTTGCTCTACAGCGCAGAATCATGGCATGACTCAAGCGGATCAATCTATTCTGGGAGTCTTCGAGAGAAAAATACTCCGCAAAATATTTGGACCCATCATCGTGAACGGCGAGTACCGTCGTCGAATGAATCATGAGCTGTACAACGACATCGACGTGGTCAAGCGCGTTCAAATAGACCGAATGCGCTGGCTTGGACACGTTGTACGAATGGACGAAAACGCTCCGGCTTGAAAAGTCTTCGGCAATAAACTCAATGGGCGGCGCAGGAGGGGCGACCAAAACTCCGATGGATGGACCAGGTGACGGAACTGTTAAGTAAGCATGGTATGACGAACTATCTACGGAGCGCAAAAGACCGAAGCGCTTGGAATGGTTTTCTTCGTGCGGCTACTGATAGATGAATTTCTGTTGTTGCTGCCAGTAAAGAAGAAGAAGAAGAATTGCAAACACATTTAATTTGCGGATGTGCGAAGTTTATGCATCTGCTTATTTCACCATTTGCAGAGATTAATTAATTTGACAAAATTGCCATTTCTGGCAATCGTCTGTACTTAGCTTAAGTTATTAAAAATTCAAAGAGGAAACAAGATCATTAATGCAAATTTGCAGTCCTTTTAATCATAACTAAAAAAATATAAGAAATGCTTTAGACTTTTTAATTTAATAAAATTTAAGTATTTGTTGTTTGGAATAGTCTTTGATTTGATAATGATACAATCGATAATGATACACTCGAAAATGCATCAAAAACAATAGATAGACAGTAGATGTTGATTTCATTTTCATTTTGTTGTACAGTGTTATAAAAGGAGCCTATTTTGTATATTTTGTTCTGCGACTGAAATTAAGAGGATGGCATTGTAATTTTTTCCAGCTGGACCTCCGTCTAGACTTTAGTTCTTGCGTATGCTGCATTTTTGTATTCGTATTGTTCTTTACTTACGAATTATTTTGTCCCTTATGTATGTATATGACTTGGATATGCTAAATTTTTCTTAATTTTTTAAATTGTCTAAAAAAATGTCTAACACGGTTCTGGTGTCAACCATGTTTCCAGATAAAGACATAAATAATGTATTGTTTTTTTTTTTAATTTCTCGATTCACCACACAGATTGCAATATAGGTACTTATATTTATTAATATCAAAATAAAAATTGATTTTTGAATACGTGTTTAACTGCTGTTGAAACACGTATGCAGCCACGACAACCCCCTTCTGCGGTGAGTCTTGCATGCTAACCAAAATGATATCATTTGATGTAAAGGTAATTTAAATGTAGTTTTGAATTGTTTTAAAGTTCAAATATTTATTTTGTATTATAGAGTTAATAGTAATATTTTAACAAGATTCCAACAGCAATTATACATCTACTGGCCTGACATGGGTTAAATTATATAACGGGTTTGCATAACAATTATTGCAAAATATTATTAACATATTTTCTTGGTTGTACTTTTAAGTTTTTTTATTTTCAAATTTCAGTCATCTGTTTAGGAAGACAACTGGCAACCGCACTCACACACACACGTACACCTGAACTATAATACACGCGCGCGTATTTAGACCGCCGCCAACATTTGTTTTCTTTTTCTACTTGTTGTTGTATCTTTATCTTTTGTTTTGTTAGCCCGTTTTCAGATAATAAAAGATAATAACAAACAAATGAGCGAGCATCGGCGGTGAGTGAATGAAATCCATTCGCTCAATGTAAAACGGTGAAATGATAAAGAAAGTAGAGAAATAAAAACAGACGAAGCAAACAGAACACAGAACTCAGAATCCCCGCACGGCGGCTAAGGAGCTCCAAAAATAAACTCACGCAGCAGACAACGATGACGGAAAGAAGCGAAAAAAAATCGAAATATCCCATCGTGTAGAACAAGAACCAAGCAAAAGATTGAAATATTTCAGTTTTTCTTCAAATCAAAAATATATTTTGAGTGTTATATGTACTAGGTGCAATGTATAATTAGATCTAATTTAACAGTTTTGTTGTTGTTTTTGTTAAATCAGCATCACTACTCTTTGCAGATTTAGAGACCACAGGAAATGCTTAAGCTAACGAAGGGGTTGAGTAACAACTTTTTTTTTTTGATTTCAGATTCAACGACCCCCTTTGGGATTATCATGTACTAGTTTCACTAATAGCACTTGTATTTCGTTACAATTAATTTCACTTCAAATTTTGTGTTTTTTATTGTTGTATATCGATTGAGTTTAATAAATAATTACTTTTGTTTGTTTGGTTTTTTTTTTTGGTGTAAAGGAATTTCAATTCAAATTAATGTCGGTTGTATTATATACTTATTAGCCAACCGCAGCGCAGCAGCTCTAAAAATGATGATTTTGAAAAATGATGAAAATTATATATTTTTTGGCAACGAACGAACGAACGAATTAAAGGCAAACACACGTCCGATCACGAGAGCAAAATCCACAACACAGAGACTGTTAAGACTGAGGAAACTGAGGCAGAAAACAAATCGCCCGCAAAGAAGTACAAATAGATGTTAATTTTAGAATCAGCCATTTGCTGCCGAAGTTTGCGGCATAAAAATACAGCCGGAAAATCTATAGTTGTTAGTTTAACGTTATCTCTTTCCTTTTCTCTCTCTCTCTAAGAATAAATTTCCTCTCCCTCTCGTATTTGCTCTAACCACCAGTGTTGCCGTTTTTGTAGAATTCTACCAAATTTGGTCGGACGAATTTCAATTTTTTAATTTTGGTCGGATGGTAGGCCCAAACTGATTATGGTAGATTTTTGAACAAAAATTTTAAATATATATTTTTATTATAATTTGTTCTCAGTAATTTATTTGTGCTATTTCCCTGCAGTGATGCAAATGATATTACGCAGAATTTAAAGCAAAAGTTCAGGCAAGAGTGGCAGAATTCATTCGATTGGGTGCAGAACAAAAATGGAACAGCATTTTGTATTAAAACAAATTTTCTTTTAATACTTAGCAATTTTGTAAAAGAGAATATATAAACAGTAATGTTGAAATTGATTATTAAAATAAAGCAAATTTAATATTTCAAAATTTTTCATTAGTTCAAAAGCGGAATTTTTTTTAAAAGCGAACTTAACTGATTCTGAAATATATGAACGTAAGTCTAACGTTTTAAATTTCTATGTTGAATTTTTGGATCAATAAAAACATCGATTTGATTTTAAGCGCGAAGACATTAAACTTTTAAATATAATAACGCCCCCAAGAGTAATTTCTTCGGAAAACTTAGATATATTGCCTCTTTTTTAGAGTTTTCTAGTCTTGTTGAAAGTGATCCAGATTTAATAGTGACAGAGTGAAATTTATTGCGCCTCAGCGAGACATCTCTTTCTACTGATTTAAGTATAGACATGTTTTGGAAAAATGTATCTGCTATAAAAAATGATTTGAATGAACATTGTTTTGAAAATTTAGTTAAATTTGTCTTTAATTTACTTTCACTACCATATAGTTCAGCCGCTGCTGAACGAAAGTTTTCGTCTCTATCTCTTACAAAATGAAAATTAAGAAACAAACTTGAAATTAATACCATTAACAATATGATGCTTTGTAAAGAATTAATCACGAACAAAGCTACTGACAAATATGATCTCCAAAATCTCTGTATATATAAGACATTTTTTTTGTTTATATAGTTTTGTATATATTTTTATTTAAAGAATTAAAATAATAGACTGAATTTATATTATTTTTTGTTTAATTAATAAAAGTTTTCTATAAATTAAATATTGTTTTTTTTTCGTTAAAATTTTGGTCGGTTTTGACCCAATTTGGTAGGATTTAGGAACAAATTTGGTCGGAAAAAAAAATTTCTTGTGGCAACACTGCTAACCACATATATTGCGTGGGGTTGCCAGGTCAGTTGTTAAAGTAATTATACTCTGATGTTAGAATTTGTAATGTATAAATCCATGGTCAGACACACAGTGTTTCTAACGGTTTTAGTTATCGAGAATGTAAAGAGTTGTCCCTATAGCATTTTCGTTTTTGAGTCGACAAAAAAAAAAGATTAATTAAGAAATTTTGGCAAAATTAAAATACTTTTTAGTACATACAACAAAAGTACTTTCAGGTACAATAAATTATATTTTCTACAGTAAATGTACTTTTTGGTACAATAAATTTATTTTGAGGTACTATAAATAGTACTATTTGGTAGAATTTATTGTACTTTTTGGTACAATAAAAGTTCGTTTTGGTGCAATTAAACTACTTTTCGATACAATATAGTACAGTTATTGATACAATAAATGTACTTTTGGGTACTAAAAAATTATTTATTGGTACAATAATAAATATTACTCTTTGGGACAATAATTTTTACTTTTTGGTACATTGAAGGTACCTTTTGGAAAAATAAAGTTTATAGTTGGTGTAATTAAAGTACTTTTTGATGTAATAAATTAAACTTTTTCCTACCATTAATCGTACTTACAATGAATTTTACTTTTTTGTGCAATAAATTATACTATTTGGTACACGTAGTACAATAAGTACAATTGGTGCAATAAGTTGTTCTATGAAAAGTAAAAGTACTATTTACAGTACAATACAAATATGTTTTAGTACCATAAAATCACTTTTTGGTTTAATAAGTTTGACTTTTTGAAACAATCAATGGTACTATCTCGTACAATGAATTGAATTGGTACAATAATTTGTACCACTTGGTACAACAAAAGTAATTTTTGGTACAATAAATTGTACTATTTGATACAATAAAAGTACTTTCTGCTACAATATATTGTACTTTTTGGTACTATAAACGTTATCTTTAGTGCAATATTTATACTTTTTGCTACAATGCAACAACTTTTTGGTACAGTAAATAGTACTTTTTTGCACAATAAATGTATTTTTTGGTGCAGTAAAAGAACTTTTTGATAAAATAATTTGTACTCTTCTCTACAACAAATTGTACTTAATTGTCCAATAAATGCATTTTTGTACAATTAATTGTACTGCTTAGTGCAATAAAATAACTTTTTGGTACAATAAATTTACATATTGATATAATAAAAGTATTTTTTGGTACAATAAAATAACTTTTTGCTGCAAAAAATTTTACCTTTTGGTACAATGAAGATAATATTGACACAGTAAATCGTACTTTTTGGTACAAAGAAAGTAGTTTTTGGTACAATTGATTGTACTTATTGGTACTATAAACATGAACTTTTTTTGAACAGTGAACTGCATTTTTGGTGCTATAA
Organism: Muscina levida; assembly: GCA_964034835.1. NCBI lineage: Eukaryota > Metazoa > Arthropoda > Insecta > Diptera > Muscidae > Muscina > Muscina levida. The sequence goes on from OZ035882.1 coordinate 74,924,863, forward strand.
ATATGAATTTGTTGCAATTAATTGTACTACTTGGTACAATAAAGTAACTATTTTAAACAATAAAAGTTATTTTTCGTACAATTAGTTGTACTATATGGTACAATGAAAGTACGTTTTAGCACAATATAAATACGTTTTACCACAGTAAATGTATGACTTATTACAATATATTTTACTTTTTGCTACAAAATATCAATATATGTCCCTTTGGTACAATAATTTGTTCATTCGGTTTAAAAAGATACATTTTTGATACAATAATTTGTACTTTTTGATTCAATAAGGGTTCTTTTTGGTACAATAAAAGTACTTTTTGGAACAATAAAAATACTTTGTGATACAATTAATTGTACTCTTTGATATAATAAATGTACTTATTAGTACAATTGCACACTTTGGTGCAATAAATTTACTTTTTGGTATAATAAATGTAATTTTAGTTGCAAACATTAATTATACTACTTCCTACAATAAATTAATTTTTTAGTACAATAAAACAACTTTTTTGTATAAACATATTGTTGTTTTTGTCTTGAAAAATTACAAGTAGACTTGAAAACGTTTCAAGCGCTCTTCTGTAAGGCTCTAGTATATATTTATGGATCATCTGTGAAGACACAGATTTCCTGGAAATTTCTTCGCCAGTATTCAACAATGTCATTTTACCATGGCAACACTGCTCCTCATACATTGAGTTCAATAAAGAGCGAGCAAACATTTGTAATATAATTGTATCTGTATTGTTTATACATGCGCTACACGTCACAAACCGTTTGCACCCAACAGCGTGTACTGAATTGAGATATCTGGAAAAGCAACAACATATTCATCGTCACGTGTATCGGCGGCGATTGCAGAATAACGAAAATATATACGTTTGCAAAATAATTGCACAGCAGCATGAGAGATACAATTGCTAGAAGAAGAGTGCAGCGGCGTGAAATGTTTGCACTCAGTGGGGGTTATTCTATTTAAGAAAATGTACAACAGTGGGCAAAGTGTAACAATGTATGAACAGTTATTTTTTGGCTTAAGTCTAGTATATGGACACAAGCCCGTATGGCTTAAAATTTTAGGTATACCTATATAAACATTGATATCCTGAGTATAATAGTGTTATTTTTTATTGGGGGAAAATTATAGTTTAGGAGATATCGCCCCTTAAAGTTGGATTCTATATATGTTAATATCTCCGACATCTGGCGACGGATCGAGACTATATATATATCATTTGAAAGCATTATGTGCTAAAAAATGAAATTAACCCATTTTGGACCATGACTTTTTGTAATAAAATAACTTTTTATTTCCAACAAATAACGGTTTAATTTTTTTGGTTGTCTAGAAAATGATTTTTTTGTTGACTATTTTGGTCCAGATCGATTAAACTCTGTTATTTGTTTGCATTTCTGAGATTCTTACCTTCCATGCGAAACTAATGCGAACGATCAAGCACAATGATTTGTGTCAATTATGTCGATTGATAAACAATCGTCATTTCTGAGGCAAAAATCGACAAATCGGCATTTTTCATTTTTTTGAGGGAAAAATCGTCAAAATGCCGATAAATCGTCAAAATTGGCAGCCCTGCACTACAATGTGTTTAAGACATAGAGAAACTAACTACGACATATTTTGAAGATTAAGATCTTAGGAACCTCTTAAGCTAGACCAATGTACGATGCCTCATTGGAAAGATTAAAGTCTCCTCTTTCGTTTGGTGCAAAGTCATGGTCCAAAATGGGTTATTTTGATTTTTTAGCACATAATGGGTTAACAATTTGTATATATCGGGTTGGAAGGGCTTTCCAATGATATATATATAGTCTCGATCCGTCACCAGATGTCGGAGATATTTATATATATAGATTCCAACTTTAAGGGGCGATATCTCGTGAACTATGTCCGTCCCCAACAAAATTTTTATTTTATTCTCATTTTAGCACAAATCCCTACAACCTCAAAAAAAAAATAAAAATCTATCTATTTGTTTATTAAAATTTTCTAATTTCATCATTATAAATTCTTAAAAAAGTAAAAATTTTAATGTGACAATTTGTTCTTTACAGGGAGGGATTTTTTTAAAGGGGGACTATTTATGGGCTCTCTAGGGAATCGGTTCCGGTAACAGTCATCCACTTTGTTCAGGAATTCAAGCGCAAGAACAAGAAGTGGTTTTTTTGGGGGGCATTTTTCATTTGATGTTAAATAATTTAAAAAACGAATTTAAACATTTAGTGTGTTACCTGTTATTTCCTATATATATCGATTAGGGCTATAAGACCTAGCACCACTCGAATGCAAATATTTGGCTATGCTAGGGCCATTTTGATATATTTAAAAAATGTGAAAAAAGTTATAGCCCTAATATCCATATGTATTAGTTCAGTTGCGTAAGTGCTGTAATATTAAAATATTGCTCTTACGATTAAATTTTTTAATCTGCTTTATATAAGTCTAAGATAAAATGATTGATTCATTTTTGTTACCCATTTGTTCTAAAATTGAAATTCCGTATATAGATTACGAAGGGAATTCACTTTCATAATCTGATATTTTTTTACAGGTATCACACATTTGGTAATGTGCACCATTCCGATGGTACACGCCTTAAGATTGTTTTTTTGCTTCGATTTTAATTTTTTTACTTCGTATTACCGTTATTACCTCTATTATCCGGAAAAATAAACACAATTTTTTTGAAAACTTTTGAAAATAAAAAACGCAATATGATATCATAAATTTATACAACAATATTCATTTATTAATTAAAAAAAAATTTATAAAAAGACTACCCAAAATTGTTATTCAAATAGCCGGGAAAATCGATTATTCAGAATGCTTCTGGTCCCGACCATTACGGATAACCAAGACCTCACTGTATCTACATAATAGGCGTCCAACTGTGGCACAATTGTGCACGCTCAATTCACACGTATTGTCTTAATCTCTCACTCAGTCCCCTTACGTTTCAATAAACACACTACGTTTCTTTAAGGTTTCTCTGTCTCTCACTTACTAATAGCGAATCATTTTATTTTAGACGTTTATGATCTACATTTACTGACAACATAAAACACAAGCAAACAAAACATTTACAGTAACTCTCGAATACCCACAATGATTTTGTTCAATTACTGCATCCTCTATGTCATCTTCTAAAGTTTCAATTCCACATTTTCCAATTTATTGTCACCTTCTGTTACACCCTGTTATCGACAGCAATGCAACTCTGCCATTCTCTTCTCTATGCCAACCACCCTTTCTTCATTTGCGAATACGTGACCAAAAGAAAATACATACAAATTTCTTATTTGCTTTTTCATCAGTTTTCAATTGGATTTCAACAAGGAGACATTGTGTCGCTAAACGTCGGGTGTTAACGCGAGTGCTGCATGCAATAGTGAATCAAAAGAAAAAAAAAAAAACAACTAACAAATGAAATAAAAATCTAAAAGTTTTGTGAAATAAACAAAACGCACAACAACAAAAATTGTTTATTTTGTAAAAGAGATAATAGAAGACATATACGGTGTAAATAGAAAACCGGTCAAATACGAAAACAAGTAACGCTTGTGTGTGCTGAAACATTTAGACGACAGAAAGTAACAAAAAGTAATGTTGTTTTTTTTGTATTCTCTTGTTTGAAGCAGTAGTTTTTTCATTGTGATTTTTTGTTGTTGCTGACTTTTTCATCTTCCTCTTTGACTTCTACACACATCATACACCACTATTCGATCGTTTATTGTAATACAACAATGACCAGAGCCCAGAGACCCACAACAGCAGTAACAATAACAACAATAAACAACATCGTTTAATGGCAGCGACTTGGAGAAGAATTTCGTGGCAACAAACTGAGATTGGAATTTCGGCGAGAACAACAATAATAGCCACACACAGCTTTTATGGTCAACATGAGCTGTGTGTGTGTCGTTTATTCTTTCGTCCATTTATGCTTTTCCTTCACTGCCCGTTTAAGACAAGATGCTGTTGTTGGTGCTGCTGCTGTTTGTGGCAAATGCTCAAGACAAGTAGCCATTGGGCTATAACCAATGTTGTTGTTGTGGTTGTCGTTGTAGGTGTTGCAGATGCTGCTAACGGACAGAGTTGCCAGAGGTTAATAAAAGAGTAGAGTGAACAAAATTACGCAATTTACAAATAGCCAACTTAAGATTAAGAAACCAATGTCGGATATAAAGCTGTGGCGTAGATATCCATTAAATAGTCAAATATCAACATTTGGAAGTTGTAGAAGAAATATTAATTATCTAACAGTTCCTTTGCTTCATTATCAAAAATATTAAGACTTACATGCTCATAAGGATCAGTTAAGGTTTACTCGATTTATCCCGCCAGACAAATGGACATATATCAATCGTCTTACAAAGTTTGAATTTGGTCTTAAGATACTTGGGGTCTAACACTTCTCCATTAAGCCGTTGCACTTTTTCCTATTGTGAAAAGCAAAACAGTTTTGCGAAAATGAGGGCCAAATAATGGCAAGAGGAATAGTTTCGTGGAAAGTAAATGCTACATAATATTGTATTGTACCAAAGAGTACGTTTACGGTATCAAGAAGTACAATTTATTAGAACAAAAAAAAATAATTTATTGGACTAAAAAGTAAATGTTATGTACCAAAATTACTTTTATTTTATCTAAAAGCTTCTATTGTACCTTAAAGCTTTTATTGTACTAAAATTTGACATAATTGCGCCAAAACCCTTCTTACTGTACTAAAATGTACTTTTATTGTCCCGAAATTTATTATTTATTCAACCATAAAGTACTATATGTTATTACAAAATTACGTTTATAGCACCTTAAAGTATTTATTGTACCAACATTTTATTCTAGCAGAACGTACTTTTATTGTACCCAATATTACCACTTTTTGTACTAAAAAGTAATTTTATTGTATCAAAAAGTACATTTGCGCTGAAACTTCTGTTCAAATGATGTCATGACTGTGGACTGGGTGTAAACCCGGAAAACGATACTGGTGCTATTCACACGAAGACACAAAGTCTCTCAATTTGCTAAAACCAGATTAAATGGAATCGCACTCACGCTCTATGATAGTGCCAAATACCTTAGGCAAATATTAGACAGTAAACTGAATATGACTTAGTTATTAAACCCATCTTATTCTACGGATCGGCAGTCTGGTGTCCAACTACTCCAACTAAGGCACTGTTTACAACCCTTAACTGGTTAGAGCCGGACATAGTAGCGAACACCGCTATACGTTTATACGCCACAAAAGCATGGATGCACAGGAACTATGGCCATGCCAAAATTCTGGACCTAATCAATGTGAGCTGTCACTAGGATTACACCATACCAGAACCTGTCTTCGATCCGGGTTTTATAAGGAACATCCCAGATAGGTCCTAAAATAATGATAATGCCCTAAACTTTGGGGAGGTTGTCGTCCTAATTTTCACGGACGGTTCGAAATTATAGGAAAGAGCAGGCTGTGAAATCTTTTCGGAGGAGTTGAATTCACAATACATACATTGGCAAGGGCCGCCACAACCGTGAACTCGGGCAATGTTTACGGTCTCATTGAGGTTCCACTCACAAAGAGGAGGAGCTAATTGCTGGGAAACTGATGGATGAGAGAAACCACTTGCACGGCGATTAAACAAATTTGGCCTACTATGAATATACAGAGGACACTTTTTGTGCTGAACCTGTCCACAGTAAACCTGAGGAACATCAGGGCTGTTAAAACCGGCCGCTGGCTGGTTGGTAAACACGCTAAGAGGTTGAAACTACCCTACAACGATTTTTGTAGAAGCTGCAATGATATGGAAGAAGAGGAGACCCCGAAGCATCTTATATGTCACTGCGCTGCTTTTGGTGACCTGAGATATGAAAAGCTTGCCCATCGGACACTTCTGGACAATACTTGTCTATCAGTGGGCGATCAGAATAGGATACTTGGTGTGAAAATTTAAAAATGGTATCATACTAGGACCCATGTGAGCTGTGTTGAACGTGGTTGACGAATTAACATTAACCCATAGCTTGGGAATAATGATTAGAAATCCTAATGATTAGCAATTGGATTAGAAATTTTAATTGTGTTGAAAAATTGATTAATTATGATTAGATAGCCATTTTAGACGATTACTAATTGATTAGATTAGAAATAATCAAAAATCTAATCACAATTAGTGACGATTAGCATTTGTAATCAAATCTAATCAAAACTAATCCAAAAAATAATTGATTAGATTTCTTGATTATTTTTGATTAGATTTGATTAGATCAACTATTTTTCTGAAAAGAAAATATTTATTTATCACATTGTTGCTATATTTACATAATGTATCAGTTTTTGAATATTGCATAAAATTGCATACGGTGCACCCTGTTCTTTAAATAAACACTAGACACAGCTGGTTCACTTTGTTGTTGTGTTATTATTAATGTTAATTTTCAACGTGTTGTGTGGAAGTACAAGTAAAATTGTTTTGTTTACTTAATATTGAAAGTAGAATCTTCGTCGTAATGGATCCAATTGTTTTCGAAGACCAAGACTTCTCCGCAGACGATGATGTATGTGATCCAAATTATGTACCGACGAAGGTGATCCGGAACATAGTTTCGGAGAGCGAGCCGGCAGTGAGTGCTAAAAGAATAATCCAAATCTGTTACATTATGTACATCAAATGAGATAAATAAATATTTTATTTTCACAAAAATAATTAAAAATAGTTGATCTAATCGAATCTAATCAAAAATAATCAAGAAATCTAATCAATTATTTTTTAGATTAGATTTGATTACAAATGCTAATCGTCACTAATTGTGATTAGATTTTTGATTATTTCTAATCAAATCAATTAGTAATCTGAAATTTTTATCAAAATATTAGAATTGAATTTTGATAAAAATTTCAAATTTAGATTATTTTATTTCTCTAATCGTAATGATTTCTAATTCTAATCGAAATTCCCAAGCTATGCATTAACCTAACCTAACCTTTACCAAAAAGTAAAATTTTTTTGCATTAAAAATACTTTTATACACTTTTATACTTTTATTTTATACCAAAAAACACAATTATTTGTGTTTAATGCATTCTTTGAAATAGCTGATATTTATTATAGTTTTGATTTTGTGAGAAGAGACCTAAAGGGATTATATAGTGAGCAAGAAGTGTGCTTTAAGCCGGATCGATCTATATGGAGAAAAAAAATATATGAATGTTACCGCCTTATATGAACAGTCATATAAAAACAAATTCGGAGGTGCAAAATTTTTATTTTTGTTGGCGTTACAAAAACGCCGGTTTTGACGTTTTGTCCATAACTTTGTTATTCGCTGTCCGATTCTTAAGTCTTATATATCGTTGAAGATGGATTAACAAGTGCTTCGTTATTAATATAGTTAATTAAAACTATGACATCGTATTCCAGTGGTTCTCAGCATTGTGTCCTTAAAAACCCTCCTAATCATACAATTTTCTGATGCATATTTGAAGCCCAGTAGAAACTATAAAATAATTGCGAAATAAATGTCTCATTTTCTTAATAAACAAAAAAGTTATATTGATTTACCATTTTAGTACATATGATAGTTCGATGTAAATATGTATAAAAAGTTTTGCTTAACCAAAGATATCCTCATGCTCCGATATGGCATTAAGCGTCATCATATTTAATTTACATTGGTCGCTAAAAAAATCTTTGGAAGTTCTTCAGTCAGATAGCATTCCGATTATTTGATATATGCGAATATTGATTTTTATTTGTTTGAACTTTATTTATTGTAATGAATGTAATAAAAATAGACAAATGTATATTTCGCATTATCACATGTACTGACTTTTTAAATCAATATAACTTTTTTGTTTTTCTCAAATCTTTAATAGTTTTTTAAGGCCTTCAAATCTACATCAAAAAATTATATGCTTAGGGGAGTTTTTAAGAATACAATGATGAGAATTGCTGGAAGATGACACACTAACAAAGCTGTTGTTAACAGTGCACGAAAATAAACAAAACATTTCGCAAACGTTTACAGAATGTCAAAAACTTTACAATTTTTTTTAGAGTTTTGTGCAAAAGCAAAATACAAAACAAAAACTTTTCAAGAGAGAATGAGCGAAAACGAAACAATTAGAGTTTCACTCATCTTCATGCTTTTATTTACCGTTTGAATCTTACATTTGGGTACAAAACAAATGCAGAAACGTTTTTTTATTGTTTTAGTAGCACAACTGTGCACAGAAAATGAAAATTTGGTTAACTCTGCTCTAGTACATTTTCTATAATGAGTGAAACGTTTGTCAAACTTTTATTCTCAAAACGTTTCAATATTGTTCTCATGCATTCCCTTTCCAAATGCGTACGTTTATAATAGTGTACAGTTTACTCTCACAAGCAAAAACAATACAAAACTAAGTGGGCACAATCGTTCCCATTGTTTATGTTTTGTTTTTGTTTTACTCACTGCAAAGAACAAAACAAAAAGAAATCAAAAGTTTCGTATTGTTTATTTTCGTACTCAGGTTGTTAATACCTTTTTAACGATGCATAATTCTTGACAATCGGTATACAAATAACCATGTTATGGGAAAAACTCCGAATCCGGCGTTTTTGCCGCGCCCACCGATACATTAATTAATTATTAATTATTTAATTAATTATTAATTATTTTTACTTAATTGTTCATATAAGGCGGTAACATTGACAACTTTTTTTTTCGACCCAGCTTAGTGTGCTTAGTTTGGTTAAAAAAATCAAAATATAACACAAATCTTGTTTCTTTTTGCTGTAAGGTTGAACTGTTGTCTTAGCAATCCAAATAAGCACTGGAAGTGCTCTGGTATTTGCTAATATATTTACCTTAATTTTCTCTTCATTTCATTCAATTACACTGTGAACACCAAAACAATATGTTTTTGAATTCTTTGGTAAACATTTTCATTTTCGGAATATTTTACAAATTTGAGCATAAATTAAGAACAATCTGTTAAACCATATCAGTATATGTACCAAATGTTTATAAATTTAACCCTCTCAGGATTTTCATACACATATGTGTTCATGATTTTAAAAAATTTTCCTGACGTACGTTTACATAACAACGACACAATGTGGATACTGTAATCCTTTTCTATTTCTTTTTTAGCTCAATTTAGAGCGATCTAAGCATACACCTTGATTTTTTTGTACGTCTTTAGAAACCGGAGAATTAAAAAATATAAAAGTTGATAAAAAAATTAATCGTTTGATAATAATATAACCTTTATGTATCGTTAGAAACAAATTTTTAGTCAAATTAAGTATTTTTTTATCACTGGTATGTAATTAAGTGCATATGCAATAAGGAACATTTTTCTAGGTAGAAATACAAAAAAAACGTCCTATTTCGACTATTTTGATGTCACTGAACACATAAATCAAGGTTTTGATTTTCTCGAGGAATAATTGGAAGCTATCTAATAAATATGCCAAATCTACCAAAAAACAATTTTTTAATAAATTTAAAAAAAAATATATAGAAAGTATTATTTTAAGTATTTTTGTAACTGAAAGACATCAAAAAAATTTAGTGGGAACACTGATATCAATTTTTGGCTGAAGAGCAGAATATGGGCTGGGAGCCCGATTAAAAAAAATATGCCATTGTCTTCGTCTTGGTCCCCAAACATCGAAATGGTAGGTCAAAGTCGCGCAATTTTTTTAAAAATAATTTTTGCCGGCGGCGCTATTAATACCAACATATCCATTTATTTATTTATTTTATTCATTCTAATAATACAGGAAGCCTATAAGGCCAATAATATGTATTACAAATAAACTACAACAATTTATTTTAAGAATTGTAATGTTTAAACCTATAACTATAACATGAGTATAAAAACGTAAATCTAATACTTTGATTAATTTACCAAAAAAAAAATTTTTTCCCGGGATATACCAAAAAAAATATTTTTAAAATAAATTTTTTTTTTAAACATAATTTTTGGCTGCGGCTCTTTTACTCCCAACATATCTATTTTCACTATAATTTACAAAAAAAAATATTTCTCCCGGCGCTACTGCAACCATCTCAACCGTTATAACTCTAACTTAAAAAAAAATAATAATTTAAAGGGATATATCACAAAAAAAAAAAAAATTACAAGACATAGCTTTTTTTTAAATATTTTTCAAATTTTTCTTCATATTTACCATCCATTATCCTTTTTTTTAATCAATTTTCTCTTTTCAAATATTTCTTTTTGGGCCTTTTCTTGAATTTTTTTTAATAATATTTCTTGAAATGGTCCATTTGTATCCTTAATTTTTTTTAAATTTTTTCTCAATTTTTTTTTTTAATTAAAAAAACATTAAGAATTTAAAATTTTCACACATTTTTGATGACATTTCATTTTTCTATGGAATTTTGCATTCATTTCCTTAAATTATTCTAATTTTCCATGATTTTTTTTAATTTTTTACGGGGTTTTTCAGAAAAAATAATTTTTTTTTAGAATTTTTCAATTTATTTCCTAACTTTTTCTATGATTTTTTCAATTTTTTTTTTTGGTATATTCCGGAAATTTAAATGGCTCTAAGGATACCCGTAGGAACTTAAAAATACCATTCGTCTCGAAAGTATCTTTCATTTGAGTACCCTCACACGGGGGGTTATCATAGAACCCAAGGAGCCAACTTTGACCTTAATTTTCGTATTTTAGGGCGTATTTTCTGCATATTTTCGCCCCATATTCTGCACTTTTGCCAAAAAAAAAAATAAAAATTTTACTGCGGAGTAAATTTATTTGCATAAATTTATTATTTTTAATCTTTTTTATTATTTATGTGGTGTTTTTCAATGTCTTTTTCAATACTTTGTTTTTAATTTATACAAATTATTTAAGAAGTTTAGAAAAAAATCTAAAAAGACTGCTTTTAATAATTACAAACGGCAACTCTGCTCAGTTTTAGCTTTGAAAACGCTGAAGTCTTCTTGATTGCGGCAAATGGCCCAACAATACCACACGATGAAGATTCTCACAACCTACCAACCAACCAACCAACACAACAGTAGCCACTATAAACGATTCGTATTTCCAAAGTTGTTAGTAGCAACAACAACAACAACAACGAAAAAGAATTTTAATATAAAAACACTACAGTTGTTCTGTAAACCATAAAATGTCCATTAAGCCACGGCAACAACATCAACAAGTGCTCACTCAGCAAACAATAAAATAATTACATTTATTTAAATTCCCAATTCCGGTTAGGCAAAATAAATAAATCTGCGCAAATCTTTTAAAGTTTATTAGCTTAGGGACAAGTTGTTATGTTTATTTTAAGGACCAGTTTAACTGGTTCTCTTTCTACTTATCTGCTATTGGCTATTTGATTACACTCTCAGATTTTTTTTTTGTCAACGCTGTCGTTTCACCTAAAGTCATCATTATTTTTGGTTGTACAATCACAATTCGTTTTGGCTGATGTTTCGCAATTTATGAAGTGGAAGAAGAAGAAGAAGCCTCTTTGTTGTAATTTAAATTTCTTGAAGACGTCGTCGTAATTTATCGTTGTATATTTTTATAGTAACCCCTAATCGCCCGCCCGCAGTTGCTCTTGGAAATTAACGGCAACTTTCGATTGCAAGTTTCTCCATGTTTAGTGCTTTCTACAGATTTGACAGCCGAACACAAAGGATAATTGAACAGAGGTAAGTAAAGTGACACTCTTATTAATTTATTATGGAATCTAAGATAATGTATCTTTATATGCGTCATTAACGCAGATTGAAATAATATTTACTCTTAATTAGTAAAGACACGGCACAAAAACTTTGAAAAAAAAAAAAACAAATTGTTATGACGAAAGTGCAAATTAATAATTTAAAAATGCGGAAGATTTAAAAGAAATTTAATTGACTAACAGAGAGTACCATTAACATAATTGTAGTTTAGCGATTTGCAATGCGAGACAGCAATATGAATATAGTCGAACTTCTCTAAATCGAATTTCTTTCTATAACAGAATTTCCTAACGTTGTTCAAACATTTTTAACGCTGTATAACGAATTATCTCTATAACGTAGAAATCGGCGATCCTCAGTGACTACGATATAAAGAAGTTCGACTGTACATATACTGACATTAATTGAAACGTACTGAAGTTTTGAATTTCTTTGACAAGTACAATTTAAACATTCGATTATGAAAAAAAAATTTAAAATTTTTAAGAAAAATAAATTCCGTTTCACAATTCAATTTCATACATAATTAGATTTTTCACACCTCATTCACAGCTAAACATTTTAAAAACTCTTTCTAAAATAATCTTGGCTTATTTAAAAAGCGATAACAGTTTGTCAATAGATTTTGTCCCAAAATCAGAACAACAAACAAGCTTAATTACCCTTTTTGGAAAAATCAAAAACCTCTCAGTCACATTTTTTTTGCCATAACCGTGCACAAAACTCGTTAACCTTGCATTAACCAAGTGTATTCAATTCTAAATGAAATTCTATAGCAGTTCAAAAGTAAAATCTCGTTTCTAGTATGTCACATAAATTATTAACTGCAATAGTTGACAATTATTTTTCTCCTATCAACTCATCTTATAAGATAGCATTCAAGTAATTAACATCATCATACATTTACTTAACGTTAGCACTCACTTATTTAACAAAAAAATAAAAAAAAACATACGCTACGAAAATGTGTTCAATTAATTATAATTTAATTTTCTCAATGTTAAATAATAATAAAAAAAAAACAACTCAAATAGACAACAGCGACAGCTTTCAAAATGTATTCCAAGTCAAATAAACATAAAAATAGACAAATGCTTTCACACACACAGCACTGTCGGCCGCCCAATCAAGTGGAATGCGGCGGCGACACACGTTAGGGGCAACCGTGTAAACAGATCGCCAATCAACACTTGTTTGATCGTAAGTAAAATGAAACCACACAACATAGTGTCTCTTTTCGTTTGCTCTCCTCAACGTATGTGGCATATGACCACAGACGACATTTTTTTCTATTTGTTTATTATTTGCGTTCAATTGTTTTATTTGGGATTTATTGAATTCTGTTTAAAGTATCATAGCTCTGTATTTACATTGTAATACTTTATTTATTTTACTACAGTGCGTTACAAAAAAGAGTGAGTGAGAGAGAGAGAGTTGTAGAGGAGTAAGATTATAAGGGTACTCAAAACTTAAACCGTCTAGTGAATTTGTATATATAAGAAAATTTTCGTTTTTGTTCTTGTAACAGCTGGAGGAGGTAGCTGGGGTGATAATAGCTTAAACCGATTTTCAATTTATCGGCATTCGATCGGACATTTAATCCGATTATCATACGATAATTGTTGGCAACTCTGTTCCGTTCCTTTGTAGATAACAAGGTTTGTGTAAAGGGATTATTAGGTGTTGTTGTGATTGTTAACAACCAATTTCCTCCAAAGATGGCGCCAGCTGCTTTTGTTGATTTATTTTGCGATGTTGATATCTTGATAAGCAATCTGGATTTTTGTAGTGGAAGCTTCTAGGATGAGTTTATGTTGGCTGGAGAACTCGAAAGTATTTGAAAAGTAATTTTTCAACGATGTTGATTTGCCAGTGTCCCGGCCGGGAATCAAACCCGGCACCTTCGGTTTGCTTATCTTCGTCGCAATCACTGAGATTTCGCAGGCCCTTTCGTATTTCCATTTGATATTGTCAAAATCTTTATAATTTATTTGGTTTCTGCGTTATTTGCCGAACGTTTTTAAAGCTTGAGCATCATTTTTATGAACGCGCTTGACTACGTCGATGTCGTTATACATCTCTTACAGCTCATGGTTCATTCGATGGCGGTATTCGCCGTTAACGATGATGGCTCCAAATATTTTTCCAAATATTTTTCTTTTGATGACTCACAGAATAGATTGAGGACTCCTAGAATAGATTATTCTGGTAGAGCTGGGTCTTTGTTCTTCGAGAGAGGACTTTGTCGTTACATCGCTTGTTTACCGCATAGTTGCAGCGGTTTGCGATCAGTACTCCTCCCATAATTTCCAGGCTAACATTATAACCAAGGTAGAAAAAATTATCTACATTATATCTCTTTATACAAATAATTTGGTTTTATCCTTATCACATCTTCAGACAGTTTCTCAATGCTTGAAAAGGCCGCAGTAACATTCCACTGCCAATGATATCTATGTCATCGACATAAGCAAGCAGCATATGACTTCTGTCGAAAATTGTGTCAGTCGTGATTATTACCGCCTTCCGCATGATCATCTCCATTAGATGAAAGAAAGATCGCGTGACTGACCATCACCTTGTCTTAAGCCTTGTTTGGTAAAAAATGGCTAAGTCAGATTTTTGCCTATTTTCACTGAAGACTTCGTATCAGCCAGCGTCTTCCCGTAAAGTCATATCAGCTTCTCGGGGATATCAAACTCAGCCGTAGCTTCTAATAATTTTTGTCGTATCGGACTGTTGAATGCAGCTTTGTAATCGATGAACATATGGTAGGTGTCTTTCTTGGTTCATCTTCAGGATTTGTCGTAGTGCGAATATCTGTTGAGTCGTGGATTTACCAGATATAAAGTTCCATGTAAGCACACTTTTATGGTAGCGCTGTATGACACCATCCTCTTAGGTGACATTCTCTCCTATAGTCTAACAAATTCCATCAAGAGGTAGTTAGTGAATTATATGTGAGATCGTTTGTGGAGTTTAGAGAGAGCAAGTCTAAGGCTCGTAAAGTGAAACAGGGTGTGCCACAAGTTGGTATTCTCCGACCCTATTCAACTTTTACCTCTCTAAACTCCCAGCACCACCCCGAGGAGTTGATATTATATACCGACGACTGCACGGTTATCGAAGAGCTTTTTAGAAGGTTGAATGCATATATCTACGATCTAAACCACTAGCAGCTGTCACCCGCCAAGTCATCAGCGACGCTCTTTACCACCTGGGCAAAGGAATTATCGCAAAATGTTATTGTCGACTAGGTAAAAATTCCGACGGTTTATCACCCCAAAATCATGAGAGTGACATTTGACAGCATGTTCACGTCCTCGGCGCATGCCACAGCAACATGCAACAAGTTGCGCAGTAGGAACATGGTCCTCTCTAAATTACGCTACGCCTGAGAGGGCCCCGAGATTGAGCGACACGCAGTGGAAAAGGATCCAGAGCTGCCAGAATGCAGCCCTACGGACAGTAACGGCTTGACTACAAGTTTCCTCAGAACACCATCTTCATGAAGAGACGATGATCCTGACAGGCAAAGAACATATTCAAATGCTGGCGAAACAGTTCCTTCTGGAATGAACCACTATCTTACGGAGATAGACTCTCCCTCGAGACATGTCAGAAAAGACTTTCGGTGTTATGAGAGGGACATCCAGCACTATGATATATAACACCTAGATCCTATCACATAGAGAGTAGCTCTGAGGGACATTCATACACAAACCGTTAATCGAACATCAGCAAGCTACCTAATGAAGTCCTGTTGGGAGGCAGTCTCCCACCTATAGCTGAAGAAGAGAGAAGCCTGCAGAGAAGTACGAGAGTAGTACTGACCCAAATAGGATCAAGATACTGAAGCCGGCTTAAATCGTATTGATCGAGAATAATTCCGGCAATACAGAATTTATGCCCAGAATGTGTGATTAATAGAGAAAAAAATGCACTTATAATTACAAATGACGGAAGTATCTTGCATTTATTCGCAGGTCGAGCTGTTACAGCAACAACAATAACACACTGATAAGGTGCGCTAGGAAAGGCTTTAGTCTTTCACATAAAACGCTAGACTGGACCTTATATGCGATGGGTAATGGACTGAACCCACGCTATTTGGTACACGCACTTGGATCGCATGCATTCCTTTAGTCAAATCGTGTTAATGAGCTGGTGCATGATAGTTGCCACCTCATCTTCAGTCGGCTTCCGCATCTTTATTGTTTTGCTGATCTTGTTTTGGCCACCACCGAGCCGATGATTAGCGTGATTTCGTCACTTATGCTGCCTTCGGTAACGGGCAGAGAACAAAAGTCTCCCCCCAATATTTGCAGCACATTCTGCGTGACCCCATCACTGACCACCTGTAAGGATCCCAGTTCCAAAACCTTTGCTTTTAACCTTTTGATAGAACTTTCGGACTTCACTTCGTTATACTGGTTCTCTCTTTTCTTTCAAAGTCTTCCGTCCGAAGAGGCGTTTCATCTCTCTCCTCTTCTCATTACATCGCTCAATCACTGCATGCGTTGCAGTTTTGCCTTTATGCAGCATTCTTTTACTCAGACATTGCGTGACATTCGTCACCGTATCAGGGCTTGTCTGGGAGTAGTTTTTAATAACCCCGTACAGTCGTTGCAGCAGTGGTCATTGAAATCGCAATGCTCTGCCGCTGGGTGTCGGTAACTTCAGAATTAGGAGAATTTGTTTAAAGTAATTGAGAGAGTTGGTTGGAGTAGGCATTGGCTATCACAGTGGTATGCAGCTTTGTCATGCCTAGCTTCATTTGCGTTTGTATACGAGCATTTTTAGCATTAGCTAATCGCGTGCGTACATTGGCTGCAACTAGGTAGTGATCCAAGTCAACATTTGCACCGCGCAGCACACGAACGTCCATAACGCTTGCCTGGTTTCTTGTCTGTTGATCAGGGGATACATAGGTTGCCTTGTGGATGTCTTTGTGCGGGAATCTGTTTCCACTCCCAAACATGTTTCTTGCCGACGCGAAACTTACCAGTCTGAATCCGTTATCGGAGGTGTTGAATTTTCCGACTGCTAAACCAAGAACATCTTCCAGTCCTATTTCAGCATTAAAATCTCTCAGAGCAATTTTTTTATCATGGGCAAAGCAGCGGTCATATATATCCTCCAGGCGCTCATACAATGCATCTTTAATATCCTCGTTTTTCCCATCCGTCGGGGCGTGTACGCTAGAGTGGGTCAATTTGTATGGGTAAAAAAATGAACCAAGAGGTTATCAAAATCGTAATCTAGAATGAATTCTAAATTTGCCCAAGAAACCATATGTCAGAAATCAAATTTGAGTCCCCGGTTTTCACCAAGAAACTTTTCGTATTGGCGAAAAATTCTAAAACAAGCCCCACAACTGCCCCGGAATCGCCCCTAGAAAGTTCAAATGTATGACCGAACCCTTCATTTTTTCCTGCTAAAATTTTTTCCAAACATACCTTCTCTCCATTTACACCCCCTGTATAGGAGCCCCGCTTGGTGCAATTTTTTTACTCCATACAAATTGACTCACTCTAAGCCTCATATATATGACGTTGATGTTTTATCATAGTTTACGAGAATCATAGGTAGCTTACATGTGAAGCAAATTATAACCAATTGCTAAAGTAACATTATCATGTAATGCACTGTAATCCCAAAAAAAATGCTAAATGTTTACAAAATTGTTTACAATGCGTTTTCTTAAGCTAAAATGATAAATGTTTATGATCAAATATAGGAAATCAGCAGACCTGGGGTCGGCATCACAGTGTTTATTGACAATTACACTACGCAAGCTAAATTAGTCTCGTCTCGTACGTCACACATGCGACTGTGTGTCTTAACTATAAGACGTGATAACAATCATCATTTTCACTAGACCTTAAAAGTGCAAAGGGGAAGGCGGGCAAACTGTTAAAGAAAAAAAAAAACAAAACAAATAATACACCACATACACACATTCCTTGGCGTGAGAGTTGTGGTATTAACGACGATACTGATGATGATGATGATAACGTTAATATTTTGTAATCCATAGCATAAAAAATTATCTTCCGTTATCATAAAGGTCTTACATATCTACGGTGTGTTGTGTAAAACAGTTTACGATTTCCAACACTGGATTGAGCTCAAACCTCGAAATGATTACGTTGAATGACATGGCGAAGGTGGCGGTTGGGATTTAATGAGAGATAAAAGATTTCAAAAACTCTGTGCCGAGTTAATAAAGCCACATCAAACTTGATCCCTTCGCGCTGAAGTCTTACTGAAGTAAGTTATGTGTTAGAGTGAGTGGTTTGGACGTTGTTGAAACATAAGTAGAAATTGTTGTTTTTTTTTTGTATTGTGGTTTGAATGACAGGTAGCATTGTACGGGATGACAAGTTTCAATATGACCGAGATCTACTTATTCAATACACGTTTCATTTGTGACCCTATAAAGAGATAAATAATGTAAGAGATAGATTTGACATTGAGTTGTAGAGTATGGGAATTAATTTAAATTACATATAGTTGATATATGGCTTGTAATTCAAAGATACGTGCACTGTACCGCCTCCATAGTTAGGAATTTAAAAGCTTAAACAGCTCAGACATGTAATGAGGAAATTAAAATCAAATCACATTTTCATTACAGGTTTTGTGTTGAGGAATGTAATTTCAAAAGAAAGTTGATTGTTGATTCAGTAGACTTTATAAGCAAATAACTTAAATTGCGCTTTCGCTGAAAGCGGATTAACAGTTAAATTACACAGTCCAACATTTTTCAACTCATTAATTTGGGACTCAAATCTGAAAACCGCACTTGAAAGTAGCCTCAAAATGAAGAAGTTCTTCCATAATAATTTAATACCGAGTTGAGGTACCACTGCCCCACTAGTCCGATTTAGCTGGAACATATTTAAAAAATTAAGAATTACAAATCCTTTTATCTTTTTATAAAACGTTTTCCTACATAGGCAACAGTTTCACTTTTCCATTCATCAACTGATTTTGAACTGTGTTGATTTTTTAGCAATTACAATAAAACTGTATTACTCCGAGGCGTATGATTTACGTGGAATATTACTTATGATAATCATACGCCACCATATAGTAAAGGTTGATTTTTTTTAGCCATTTACCCCTATTCCCGTAGTCGTCGTCGACATCGTCGTCGTTTTTATGTCAATGTCACTTCGATTCAACATCGTCGTCACATCAATGCTATTTCGGTATTCTGTAACTACAATGAGACGACGTCGACTGGTAATCGATAACATGAAAGAAATGACAACAGCTGATGTAACATCTGTGCATCAGCTGATTTATTTTGATTTTTATTGTGTTTCGTGAAAAAATATTTTTGTGCCCAAATCAAATTCAAGCGATGAGGAAAGCAAGAAATATCTTATACTGGAAAGGAAAATACTTCGACTATGATCCGATGATTTTAAACTTTCCAAATAACGAGTATGTTCATCGGTGTTAAAATCGTAATTTGAGGTTATCTGTTGGCCGGCCTTCCAACTTTTTTTTTAGATTTGAGAACTACTTAAGTCTTAATATAGCAGCATTTAATTACGTAATAGTTCCTATCATGAAAAGTGAACTCAGGACATATGTTTCAGTCATAATTAAGTTGTCAGCAACATTGAGGTCCTTTGGACAGGGGCCTTACAACCT
The DNA here is from genome assembly GCA_964034835.1 of Muscina levida. Lineage (NCBI taxonomy): Eukaryota > Metazoa > Arthropoda > Insecta > Diptera > Muscidae > Muscina > Muscina levida. Next base: position 74,944,261 of record OZ035882.1, read on the forward strand.
AAGTGTAAGTGCAGCCAGTAGTTGCAAGATTCCTGTCGAAACCCTGAATGCATTAGAGAGGTGATTTGTCCACCTTGGATACAATTGGAAGTAACTGAAGATGACAAATCGAAAGCATAAACTAAATTTTTTTAACAAAACAGGATTTACTGGAGTAATTGGATATGTAGATGGAACCCATATCAAAATTTTTGCTACAAATAAAGAAGACCAGATTCGTCACTACAACCGCAAAGGATTCTTAAAGGCGCTCCAAAGGAATTAAATTGTTTTTCACCAATTTTCTCACATTACCCCTTAAAATTAGTCAAAATCCTTGTACCTATGAGGAATTTTGTTTCCAAGCCCCTATTTGTTACTCGACATTGTTATTCTTGACGTCATTAAACAAAACCTTTTTTTAAATTTACAAAAACTAAAATTATTCCTTCAAATTGTTTCAAGTCGTTACTAACAACTGTGACGACAGATTCAGAGTCGTTTCGATTCAACGTCGTCGTCACATTTCCTTACAGAATACTAAATTTGTGTCAATAGTAACCGATAGTTATCGAAAACGACTACGAGAATACCGATTTTACAGCGTCGTCACAAGACGACGTCGTTTTGCGTCGATGCGGCCGATTATCTTTTTGGCAACACTGGTTTAAAAAGCTGACGCACGTTTCGTGTTTTGTTTCACTGTCAAACATCTTCAGTTTGATCTATAATTTAACCATGAATCGTCTTACAAACGAACAACGCTTGCAAATTATTGAATTTTAATATCAAAATGCGTGCTCTGTTAAGAAAGTTCATCGCGCGCTTCTGCCATTTTTTGGTCAGTTTAATCGACCCACTGAAGCGGCTATTCGGGCTATTGTGACTAAATTTCGCACCAAATTTTCATTGTTAAACATTAAACCACCAACACGCTTACGTAGAGTGCCAGTGCTAATGATGACTATCAATTATCGATTCGTCACCGTTCGCAGCAATTGGGCCTCTGTTACTTAACAACGTGGAAAATTTTGCGGAAGGATTTAGGTGTGAAGCCTTTCAAAATACAGCTGGTGCAAGAATTGAAGCCGAACGACCTACCGCAACGTAGAATTTTTGGTGAATGGGCTCATTTTTGGCTCTATGGGTACGTTAATAAGCAGAATTGTCAATTTTGGAGTGAAGAGCAGCCAGAAGCATTACAAGAGCTACCAATGCATCCAGAAAAATTACAGTTTGGTGCGGTTTATGGGCTGGTGGCATCATTGGACCGCACTTCTTCAAAGATGATGCGAATCGTAAAGTAACTGTGAATGGTGAGCGCTACCGTGAGATGATATCCAACTTTTTTTTGCCCAAAATGCAAGAACTTGACTTGCATGACATGTGGTTTCAACAAGACGGTGCCACATGTCACACAGCTCGCTTAACAATGGACTTATTGAGAGGCGAGTTCGGTGAACATTTTATTTCACGTTTGGGACCGGTCAATTGGCCGCCTAGATCGTGCGATTTAACGCCTTTAGACTATTTTTTGTGGGGCTATGTTAAAGCTCATGTCCATACACACATGCCCGCTTCAATTTACGCATTGGAAGACAACATAAAAGCATTTATTCATGAGATACCGGCCGAAATGTTGGAAAGAGTATGCCAAAATTGGACTTAGCGGATGGACCATTTGGGGCGCAGTCACGGTCAACATTTGCATGAAATAATCTGCAAACATTAAATTATATGGACCGTACTATCGATTCATATAAAGATTTCATGAATTTTTCTGAATTTTATGTTTTTTTTTTTTAACTTTCCTATATATCTTAAAAAATCACCCTTTATTTATGTTATGTCAAACAAAAGTGCCTAAAACGTGACAAATTTCCCTATACTATACTTACTAACTTTAAATCGATATTAAATTATTATGGCATGTAACATGACGAAACGAATGATGTAGAACTTCTTCTTTTTGGGGCTACTTTAACATGCAGTTCTCAGAATTGAGTCCCAAAATCATGTGTTGTACTGTGTTATCGAAGCGTTCAGTTAACCTTTCGACTTCTAAATATTTTAATAGTCTAAACATCAAATTATATGTTTTCTTAAGTTATGCTCTGAACAACTCAACTTTTATGCGTTTGACGCATATAAATTAACCATTCAATATGACTTTGCACTTCCAAGGGTGGAGGACAGAATAAATCCGCTTAATTTCAACATAGTTTTAATAAATTTCATTATTTTCCACAACATTAACAACAAAACTCCAACCGAATGAAAGAAAACGTGTATGAATTTCGTGATTTTATTTCATTTTGAAATCATCAAATGGAACCTACAGTGTCTTATTCCATTTACTTTTCTTTTTGGTTTTTGCCAATACCACCTACCTATCTACAACAACTTTTAGGTGTGTCATGATGGTAATAAAAAATTATATATATATTTTTGTCTTCTAATAATTACATCGACTATATACCAGACGCAAAGCATAAAGAGGCAAACGGCCGGTGTAACCGAGCAACAATTGAATTTCATTTGTTTCGGGTCGAACGTTTTTATTATTATTGTTTTTGAGCTTTATTGTTGTGTGTTGTGTTCGATGTCTTCTCCCCCGAGTCGCGTCTCCAACAATTACGACTGACAGTCAAAAAACCCAACAAACTGGTTAAAGATCAACATTTTTATCTTATGTGGCATGACATACCGACAGCAGGCGGACAGACTAGGGAGAGACATACTACATTAAACCCGGTCTCGCATAAGACAACGCCAGGCCCAGCTAAAGTCACAGCCACAGCTTAAAGCGCGCTATGGATGGTGGCATCACTCGCATCTCTAAAGCAGCAGCGCCCCATCTCTTTGAACTATAGGCAAAGTGTGCAACCACCTTCAATACGCTGTTTCTCCTCGTGCAGGGTTAGGGGAGATATGCAGATTACGTATTTGTTTGCAACTCTTTTGCATAAAACCTTAAGCGACCGCCGCCGTCGCCTCACACAAAGACCTGTGTGTGGTGGAGAGGGACCGATGAACATTGCTAACGTTTAGTGACGACTATTTTGGATGCAATTGGGAGACGACGATGACGACGACAACGTCAAGAAATGCACCACAATACCCTCAGACGACTGACTGCGCTTAAATAAAACACTACAGTTCACCAACTTGAAGTATTTTCAAACTAAACCATATAGGATCAGACGCAAGAAATCATTCCAGCGAAAAAAAAAAACAACAAAAATGTTCGGAAATCGATTGCCGCAATCGATTGTTTAGCGGCGGTGGTGGTTGATGATGCGGCTGCTGATGTCTATTACTTCGTCATGAGTGCTATGTCTGTATATTAACACTAGGGTGGCAAAAAAAATGCAACTATATAATTTCGATCTGATATAGAACTGACAGTTATTAGTTTTAGTACGTAAATAAATTGAGGAAAATCTCAGTAGTCGCTATTACTGTTATAAGTCCTAACCTTTTATATTATAAATGTGAATTGTTTGTCTTTTTGTTTGTGCCTCAATTACGTTTAAAGGACTGAACCAATTTAGATGGAATTTAGTAGAAAGTAAATGGAAATTACCACAGGCTATTTATTTCTGAAATTGTTGACCCTATAGACTGAGTGGGCGTGGCAAAACTTTATTTGCCCTAGAGAGATATGATATACAGATAGTACTCGGCAACCCGAATATGAATATGCAGACAAAAATAAAATTTTTGATCAGTGGGCGGAGTGGGCGTGGCAAAATTGTATTTTATCTCTAGAGAAATACAATTTCGTACACAAATATTACTCTGCTACATAAATATGAATATACAGACAACATTTTTATTTTGGATCGGTGGGCGTGGCAAATATGTATTTAGTCCTAGAGAGATAACATTTGATACTCAAATAGTACTCGGCAACAGGAATATGAATATGCAGACGAATTTTTAATTTTAGATCAGTGGGCGGAGAGGGCGTGACAAAACTTTATGTTTGTCTTAGAGAGATACAATTTAATACACAGATAGTACTACGCAACACGAATGCGAATATGCAGACTAAATTTTAATTTTGGATCAGAGGGCGGAGGGCCGTGGCAAAACTGTTGTAAGCCCTAGAGTGATAACATTTGATACTCAAAAAGTACTAAGAAACATGATAATGAAAATGCAGACAAATTTTTAATTTTAGATCGGTGGGCGGAGGGAGTGTTGCGAAACTTTATGTTTGTTCTTGAGAGGTTAAATTGATACACAGATAGTACTGGTAACGAATATGAATATAGAGAGATAATTGTACTAAAAAGGAAAATTTATTGTAACAATAACAACATTTATTGTACCAAAAAGTACACTAGTTATACTAAAAAATGCAACTTATTGTTACAAAATGTACAATTTATTGTACCAAAAAGCACAAATTATTGTACCAGAATGTACAATATATTGTATTAAAATGTACATTATTTATACTAAAAAGTACAAATGATAATACCAAAAAGCACAAATTATTGTGCCAAAAGTACAATGTATTGTACCAAAAAGTACATTTATTGTACCGAAAAATTAATTTATGGTATCAAAAAGTATTTAGGACTGGTGTGATCTGTTAAAAAAAATTCTCTATACACTGCGATTCTCTTATAAAAAGAGAGAAGGGGTAAGGAAAATAAAACAAGGAGTATAGAGACAAAATGGACAATGTATGTTGGCACGGAGATGGTGCCAACTGGCGGATGTCCTCGACAAATACTAGGCTGACATCACCGCCATACTGGAAATGAGATGGACCGGACACACAGACGGGAAAGACACGAATTTGGATGTGCTGGTGGTACCTTGAGTGATAATTTTTTATACCGATTTTTAATTTTACCGACACTCGATCGGGCATATACTTCGATTATCATACGATCATTGTTGTGTCAAGGATTCTTAGGTGTTGTTGATGTGAGTTTTAAACGCTAAATTCCACCAAAGATGGCGCCAGCTGGCTTGTTGATTTATATGCGATGTTGATAAATCATTTTCCTTTTTCCTTGATCCTCGCGCAATCTGGATTTGTGTAGTGGAAGCATCTAGGATGAGTTTTGTTGGCTGGAGAACTTGAAAGTATTTGAAAAGTAATTTTTCATCGATGTTGGTTTGGCCAGTGCCCCGGCCGGGAATCGAACCCGGCACCTTCGGAATGCTAGTCTACGTCGCTTCCACTGAGCTATCGAAGCTTACCCTGTAAGTGACCTGAACGCCTGGAGAAAATATATACCCACGTTTAAGAAGTGCTAAAAACGCTTGTAACCAAACGGAAAGGAAGCTAGACATCACAAAGCTGCATACCACCGAGATAGCCAATGACTACTTCAACCAACACTCTCAATTACTTCAAACAAACCCCCCTAGTTCTGATGTTCCCGACACACAGTGTCAGCATATGGCGAATTCCATGATCACTACTGAAACAAACATATTGGGTTATAAAAAACTTCGCTCGGACAGGTCTTGGTAAGATAATGAATATCGCGAAATGTCGAAGGAAATGGATTCTACACAAAAGGCAAAATTGCAACCAATGGCAACGCATGCAGTGACGGAGCGTTATAATGTGAAGAGGAGGGAGATGAAACGCCTGTTCAGGCGGAGAAATCGAAAATTACAGGCATAGAGGTGAATCCGCAAAGTTCTATCAAAAGGCAAAAAGCGATGGTTTTGCAACAGGGATTCTCACCTGTAAGGATAGAGGCGGAAATCTGGTCACGGACATTCAGAGTGTGCCGCAAAAATGGAGGGAACACTTTCAAACTCTACACTATCCGAAGGCAGCAACAAATCACAGGTCCTGTCTAGTGTGTTATGTGAAAGACTAAAGCCCATTCTGGCGAACCAGATTTGCCCTTATCAGTGTGGCTTTAGACCTAGTAAATCCACGGCCGGCGAGGTATTCACACTAAAACAAATCTTGGAGAACACCCAAGAATTGCAGATAATCTCCTACCATCTGTTCATCGATTACAAAGCTACATTCGACAGTCCGATACGACAGAAATTGTTAGATTCTATGGTTGAGTTTGGTATCCCCGCGAAGCTAATACGACTTTGCGGGATGACACTGATAGACACAAGTCTTCAGTAAAACTTGGCAAAAATCTGACCGAGCCAGTTTCTACCAAGCGAGGACTTAGACAAGGAGATGATCATGCGGAAGGCTGCAGTTAACAGGAATGGTACCATCTTTAACAAAAGTCTCATGCTGATCGCGTATGCTGATGATATATTATCATTAGCCGGGGATTGCGGGATGTTATTGCGGCTTTTTCGAGCATTAAAAAAAAGTCGGCGGAAGTGGGTCTGGTGATAAATGAGGCCAAACCAAGTTATTTGTTTCAACGAACACTCGTCCACTCGTCTGGGACGCTGCGTGAACGTTGACAACTATAACTTTGAAGTGGTAGATGATTTTGTCTACTTTGGCTCCGCCATATATCTTTATAAACAAAAATAATAATGTCAGTCTGGAAATCAAAAGACGAGTATTGATCGCAAACCGCTGCTACAATGCGCTAAGCAAGCGATTTAATTACAAAGCGCTCTCTCGACGAACAAATATCCAATTCTACCAGACTCTGAACCTACCTGCCTTGCTCTACAGCTCAGCATCCTAGGTTGGATGGACCAGGTGAAAGAGCTATTATCCAACGAGCGCAGAAGACCGAAGCGCTTGGAATTCTTTTCTACGTGCGGCTACTGATAGATGAATTTCTGTTGCTGCTGCCAATTAAGAAGAAGATGATTATATCGAGCCCTTACCGCCAAAATAGTGTAAGCGACAAAAACAAAACTTTACAGGAGAAGGTTTTTTCTAATTATCTCTGCTTTTGGTCTAAATATTACCGTGAAATTTAAAATGTAAGCATTATTTTGTCTAATATTTATGATAAAATTTGTTTTATTTACATATACACAACTTAACGGGTATTTTTGTCGCTTACATTATTTTCGCTGTCGTGCTCACAAGCTTCTGACTAACGTTGTGTCGGTTACGTTAAAATAATTTAAAAAAAAAAACTTTCAAACAGACACTCTGGGGGTAATGAAAATTAGTCGATAAATTTAGAAAACTTAACTATTTGACACACACCTTCTGGTACCTCCCATACAAATGACCGAACTCACCCCCATAGTCTTACATACATATCTTATTTGTGAGTTTATTTATCTTGTAATAGGAGGCATAACCTCATAAAACCTAACTATTTGATACACCCCTTTTGTTGGTACCTTCCATATTAATAATGCCCTTTTACATGAATATAATTCTGCCTAGGAAAGCAATAATTGAACGTTGATTCTCGAAAAAAAATAAGACGCGTTGTGCTGCCTCTAGTTGTAGCTCCTATACAAATAAGTCAAATTTTTTCACACATTTCTTCAATATCTTCAAATTCTAATTCAGCAGTCTTCAAAGAAAAAATGTTTGTGAATTTATTATTTCCACAGAATCAGAATCTCTGTATGAAGCAAGTGATTTTTTGTTGAAAACTGAAAAAGAAATTTATTTTAAATTAAAAAAAACACGCTTACCTCAAGTTGATTTAACGACAAAACGAAAAAATAGTAAAATCGCGAATATATTGGAATACTTTGTTACAGAAAATTTTAATGTAAGCGACACTTCGCAGTCACAAAAAATGTAAACAAACTAAGAATGTTCACTTACCTTAAAATTGCTTTTGCTGTAAATTCGTAACGGAACGTTTTACAGTCATACAATTTTAAGAGATGATGCAAATAATAATAAATAATCGATTTTCATCAAAAAACGAAAATCGATAAACGTGTCGCTTACACTATTTTGGCGGTAAGGGCTCGATATATATACCCTGAAAAATGTCTTATCTGCAGGTCCTCGCTGTGTAAACTAGATCATGTTCCATGCTTCATCTTCGATTCGTCAGTAAAGACAGAAATGGAGTCTCCGTATGAAATCCCGACGTCATTCCATTCCGATCTTTCTGAAATATCAACGGCCACTTTACGGAAATCCACACGTTTTGTCAAAAAATCTTCCGAAATTGGTAGATGAAAAGAGTGATCATTATATAATTGCTGCAGAATATTCGCATGACCATGTGTGGACTGATCCCAATCGCCAGTTCCCCTCAGTCCGACAGCCCATCGGGCCGCAGTAGCTTTGACGAAAAGGACCAGGGGCGAAAGGCTCAGGCACACATCCTAATCCGCTTGCGGTGTGCTTCTCCTAGCCCCAGTAACACCATTACAGCCATCCATTAGCCCTTTACGCGGTATGACCACTTACCTATATGTAGCTCCCAATTTACCATTAATAGCGATATGGGCCTCATTTCGAGTGGTTATCAGATGACGATACAATATAATAAATACTATATCGGGCAGTCTTAGGGTGCACGGCAGAGTTTATAATACTATTATTTATATTGTTTTTTTCTTCTGATACATTAAATTACCACCCTAATACGTTGGTATGTATGGCCTAGTCTCATGCTGCTGCAAACGCATCATCGTATTCGTCGTCCGTGTCGCGTCCTCATTGATATGAGGAAGATGTATGACATTGTACAATGTTTTATGGAGCTTTAAAGATGCATTCCTCATCTCATCCAACATACTGTTGAAGTTTGTCGATAACATTTTGCTGGGCTGACCTAACCAAGAAATTTAGTGCTCATATTCTAAGAGGCTGGCAAATCAATAAGATATTGAATCTTAAAGGTCCTAACTTAAGTGTAGATTACAGGTTAATAAACAAAATACGGTACATTGGAGAACATACCCTTACTTTACTTAATTTCTCTTTCTATTCCATGAATGAGATATATGGGTTAGCCTCTGGCATATGTGGGTGTGTTAACACGCTGCTATATTCGGACTCACACAACGGGACCTACAGTTTAACGATGAATCCCAACGTCACTTTTGGAGAAGCTTTTACTACACAATGTGATCGACCCCTCTACTCTAATGTTGCTGTCGACAACATCGAAGGGACCGCTGATAAAAGTAGGTGGCTGTAGCAGGACTCGAACCCAGGTCATCATGCCATAATTGACTTTAAAACTTATCCCTTATTATTGAAATGTCTTGTTTCAAAAGGTGGTCCCTTGGTGCCTTCAGGTCCAACTATGTAACCTTGATTTGGTATCAGACTGTACAGAGGCCAATGGATATGTGATGAAACGTTTGTTGTTGTATGTTATATCCAAATACAAATTCATATTTAAAACTTATTGCAGTTTGTGGGTTTTTACATTATGCGTTGCCCGTAATAGTATGTTGCTCATTGCACTGCCCTCCAATGGTTTGGACTTACCATCTCTTAAATGGCTTTTAACACAAAACAAAACAAGGAGTTGCTTGCAGTCGGTCTTTTCAGTCAATTATTTTTGCTTTATTTCCCAAGACACAGAACGACCGATCCGTCGTCGTCGTCCATTAATTCAAACACAAAGTCGTCATCGGTATTCCTCTCAACGCTTTTGCTTGGGTTGGGGGCTATATGTCGTCTTCATATCTTGATTGTTCCTCCCAACCGACCAACCAAACAACCGGCAGACCAGCCAATCTGTCTCCCTTTCACTCTTTCCACTTCCTCTCGTTTACCAAACATGATTGAATTTCGAATGTAGAGGAACTGGCGTATGGTAGCTAAGATGCAATGGTTGAGCTGGATGCGAGATTACCCCCTCCTATTTACTTGCTGCTGCTGCATTGCTTACATTATATCTTAACTCGGCTTTGTGTGCCGTCGTCGCGGAGTTTGGTGACAACACCGTAAATCGTGTTCCTGATTAATGTCACGTTTATGTGTAGCTCGTACGAGTTCATATAACCAACCAACCAACCTACCAAACCAGCAAGCAACACCATTTAGCAGTTAGCAACAAGCATCCAAATGCTTTCTTAGCAATTTATCATAGTTTTCGAAGGCAGTCAGCAAAAACGTGTCTGGCGTTTATAGTGCTTTCAAAAAGTTTGGGATTTACTCCGAAAGTTCATCAAGAACACATATGTAAAACCAATGCGCGGAGCGGGCCAAACGATATTTTAGCCTTAGATATATAATACATATTTTCGATTAGTAGACGTGGCAAAACTGAACTTAAGCCCTTGGTACACAGGTAGTACTCGATCAGTGCGAGGTGGGGGGCAGCAATATTGTTCTTTAGGGCTAGAGATAGAATATTTGATACACAGGTATGGCAACGAAATGTTTACAAAATCAGTGGGCGTATTGGGCGTGGCAAGATTTAATTTTAATCCTGGAGAGATAAAATTTGATATACAGATAGTTCTCTGGAAAACATATATGGAGAGAGCACTAGAGAGATTAAAATCGATATACAGATAGTCCTAAATATTCAAAACAAATCTATATTTTCGATCGGTGGGCGGAGGGGCGTGTCAAAACTGAATTTTAATACTAGAGAGATAAAATAGCAGATAGTTCTCTGGAAAACATATATGGAGATGTAAACAAAATTTTCATTTTCGATCAGAGGGCGCAGAGATATAAAATTTGGTATCCAGACAGTACTCAGGACTACAGCTTGAAATCATCACACAAATTTTTATGTTTTCGATCAATGTTCGGAGAGATCATAGTAAAAGCGAGTTGAGGCCCACAGGGCAAGGTGGAGAGAGGTACAATTCGGTATACAAATATACAGGTTAAATTTTCGAAAGAAATTTTTATTTTCGATCGTTGGGCGGCGGGGCGTGGCAATGCCGCGAACACATGTATGGATATACAAATGACATTTTTATTTTCGATTAGTGGGCGGATGGGCCCTTGGATAAGCAGAACTTTATCCAGATAGTTCTCGGGAACACGTGTATACATATGCAAACAAAATCCCTATTTTCCATAAGTGGGCGTGGCGAAACTGAATTTTAGACCCAGAAAGATAAAATCTGATATACAGATAGTACTCGGATCCACAGTTTCAAATCTTCAGACAAAATTTATTTTAATTATCGTAGGGGGCGTGGTAAAAGTGATTTTAGTCCAGAAAATTTTGGTATACAGGTGTACAAATAGTACTCGGTACTACAGTTATGCATATGAAGAAGAACATTTTAGGAACGATCAGTGCGCGGAGGGTGTACGGCAAAAGAGTTGTTAGGGCTAGAAATAAAATATTTGATACACAGGTAGTACTAGATATTATAGATATGAATATTTATTCGACATTTTTTTTTCAGTAGACGAGAAAGACCTTTCGATTTTCGAGCAGTGAGCGGATGGGCTTAGCTACAGTTTATTCTAGCCTAGCGGTGAAAGTAAGGACCTAGAAGGTTTTATAGAACGTCTTCAAAAGCAGTCAGAAGGCCTGCGCCCTATATTCCCTCCTCCTATCCAAATAATATACGGTGTCATTGGGAGGCAAGGACTCTCATCGTCGCATACACATGAATAAAGAAGAACTTGAAAAATAAAAAAATATGCAGCTGGTCACCCTCAAATTGTTTAGTTTATTTCTAAATATTTTTCACTTCTATATATTTCTCTCTAGAAAACTTACTTAATTTCCCCATGAATGAGGTATGGGATAGCTTCTCGCGTTGTTGTGAATTAACACACCTTCTATTTTTAGTTTCACAACTAACGGCACCTACTTGTTTGTCGACGAATGCGAACGTCATTGTTTGCGAAGCTCTTACTAGACATGCCGATTGACTCGACACTTATACTGCGAAGTTGCTGTCAACAACATTCGAGGGGAGCCGACAATGATGGAAATTTTTTTTTTTAAGATGACTGGAGCCAGGAATTGAACCTGTGATCTCCCGCATGGTAGTCGCGTGTTCTAACCGCTATGCCACTATTTCCCAATATTTCTCTCTATACTTACACTTTTTTTCCAACGACAGTAAACTTTGCTGGAGTTTGAACTCACTATCTCGTGATTGTTAGTCAGCCATGCTACCATGGAAGATGGATTCGAATTGTGTGACTGAAACTAATCATAAACTGTTTAAGAAAAACACACGAAATGGTGGAATAACATACCATCGTAAACTTTGATTCCCCATTCTCAAAGAAGGCCTGCAGCTGTGGCCTTTAAAGAATGGAGTGCTCTGGATATTTCAAAAAGGAAGGAGAAGACCAGTTTTCAGGCATGTGAAAACAAGGCCTTAAAGACATGACGTTGAAATGTCTCAGCAGGCCTTGTTGCATGCCTGCTTGTATAGGCCTAGCTAATTTCGCCGCTTGGAGGTCTAGAGAGATAATATAAGATACACATATTGTACTGGACAATACAGACATGAATATTAGAGTGGGTCAATTTGTATGGAGTAAAAAAAATTAACCTTGAGGTTATCAAAATCGTTATCTACGTTGAATTCCAAGTAACCATGGGTTTAAAATCAAAATCGAGCCTCCGGTCTTTAGCGAGAAACTTTTCGTATTGGGGAAAATCCACAATAATCACCGGAACTGCTCCGGAATCACCGCTAGTCACCCCCAGTAATTTTTTCTCCTAACATTTTTCCCAAAGGGGCACCCATACAGAATTTTTTTTTTTACAAAATTTACTCAAACCGCTCTATCTGCCCTGGGGTCGACCCTAGAGGGGGGAAATGTATGAACGTCCCCCAATATTTTTGCACCCCAACCGTTTATCAGGGGACAGGCCGTGGCATAGAGGTTGGAACACGCGACTCCAATGCGGGAGATTTGTTGTACAATTTACGGCTCCAGTCATCTACATATTTTTTTTCATTGGCGGCCCCCTAGATGTTGTCGCCACCAAATTTTACAGTATAGTGTCGTGTCAATTGTCATGACTAGTAAAAGCTTCTTAAACAGTGACGTTCGCATTCACATATAAACAAGTAGGTGCCGTTTGTTGTAAATCTAAAATAGAAAGCGTGTTAAATCACAACAACGCGAGAAGCTATCTCATACCTCATTCATGAGGTTTATAGGGAAATTTAACCCTTAACCATTAAGGTGGTCCCCATACATTTTTTTTATTTTTATAATTTTTTTTATGAAATCAGCTTCTGCTGCTGCCACTGTGCCTCCTAAAAGGGTAAAATACATAACCGACCCCCAATGGTATTTCCCCTCCTATCATTTTTCTTGAACATACCTACCCCACATCTTCACCCCCTAAGGGGGCTTTCATACAAATATCTAATTTTTTATAAAATTTGTTCCCACCATTCTTCTATTTGTAACGTCCATAAGTAGGCGAAGTAGGTGTCTAATCTACCGTTTAGACTTAATTTTTAAATATTTTGAATTTGAAACTGTTTGATTGTTAATTTTAGTCGATCGTGTTTTATATATTAAATTGTACGTTAAGTGTATCAAATGATACATCAAATTCGGCTTACGATCAGAAAAGTGTTTTTATTTTATTGTTTAAATATTTTGGTCAAATTCAGTGTGTCACGCACTAGGATGACGCGTTTCGAACTCCATGACGAGTTCATCTTCAGACCCCTTTGTGACCAACTGATGCACAATGGTACATCATCAGCTGTATATATATCTACAATTATGTGAAACATGCACATGCGAAGTAGATATCAGCCGAAAATGTCCAGCACCAGTGTTGTATTTATTTGAATTTGACCGTTAATATCAATTTGTATCTGTTTTCTATTCATTCTATTGTGATTTGTAAATTAGTATCCCGATAACTCGGCTGAATTATTGTGAATGAATTTATCTTAAAACAGAGCTATCGGATATTCCACTAACTTACATTTTTTGTTACAACATTGTTAAAACTTTACTTACTTTTTACCACTCCAACGGTGAGCAACAGCCAATAAATCTTAATTGAAACGATTCTAACTGAGTTTCATTTAACTTCTCTTTTTATTGCTACACCGCGGCATACATCTGATATTGCAACGAGATTATATGCCTTTTAATATTTGCTAATTGGTCTAAGCTACAACGGCCAACAAATCTAACAACAACAACCTTCATATTTGTCGCTCTTCAGCTCATCTGGTCGAGCAAAACCTACTTGGCATCATCGTTAACAACGCTTCTCATTCGTCGCTCTTTATCTTCCCCTTGCTTCTTGGCCAACATCGTCATCTACCTCAACAAACAACTGCAGTTCTTCGTGCCCTTCAAAACCTCTCAAAATAGTCCACTTGCATTCTCTACCACTTTAGCTATTGCCCGCAACCCCCGCTGTCTACAGCAGCTAGTTGGAGGTCTACACCCTCCAGCATTCTTCTTCATGACAATACAAATTCTGTATTGATATGAAAATGTCACATTGTCCCTGCTTAGTTTTAATGCTATCTAGTTAAAATTAGGTGAATCTAAAATAGAAAGCATGTTAATTTAAAACAACGCGAGAACCATCCCATACGTTATTCATGGGCTGTAAAGGGAAATTAAGTCTTTTTAAGTTGAAATTAGGTATTCAAATAGAAGTTTGTATCCTCTAAGCGGAGGTTAAGTTATAAGATGAGAAAGACCGGACTTCCCTTTTTGGGGCATACCCATTTGCCTGTCTTTTCGTTTACAGTCCTAGTTTAAAAGATGTTGAGCTGAAATTTGATATGCAAGTTCCTATCCTCTAAGCGAAGGTTGTATTTTCTTAGCTTACTCAGTACAACATTTTTCAGCTCATCGATTTGGGACTGAATTCTGTTATTCAAGTTACATGCCATAATAATTAAATAACGATTTGAAGTTAGTAAGTATCGTATACCCATATTTAGAAATATTTCTGCTATACACACCCACATTTTGTAAAGTAACAAGATTTAAAAAATATGAAAAAAATTTATGTAATAATAATAATTTTTTACATTCATAGTAAGAATATTTTGACGGTTACTCGTTAAGAGCAATTAAAAAAAATATCTTTAAGTAGAATAATATATAATATTTCATTATTTATGTTAATCAATATTTCATCAGAATAATTCTAAAGTTTCATTAAATAATGCATTTTTAACTATCCATGACATGATTGTAAGGTGTTACTTACTTTTTATCACCACTATATACTCACACAATTAACCTGAAAAGCTTAAATACAGTTAAATGGAAAAACAACTATCAAATTCATAATGAATTTCTGAATTTTTTCCTCTCTCATCCAATGATTGAAGTATTAAATAATAAAAGTTTCCTTTTTCCTTCTCCACCTCCTCCTGCTACACCATTATTATTGTCTAGTTGTGATGGCATCACGTAACGGTAAAAAGTCAACGGGCTTACGGATGCTCTGGATACCAGGCGGTCGAAAGAATCATCCCAAGGGACGTTTCGATTCAACAAGTAAACAAATCTCCTATCAATCCAGACAGAAAAAGAGCGAAGTTTGGTCACTGGGCGGCTCGAAAGCCCAAAAAGACCTCCTCCACGCGTAAGTCGAAAATGAATTTGTTGTGTCTCTTGTTAACCTCATGCATTAAGCTTTCCATAATCATCATTACCACCGCCAACAACAACAACAATATACATATTGTTTGTATTCATTGCATGGTGCACCGTAACGATTTTGGTTTGTTCTGTTTGGGGTATTGTCATGGTATCGGATTACTTCGCATACGTGTGTGTTCATCATGTTCCAAGAAATACAATTGACTGTGGCATGGTGTAATGGTCACAACGAGCACTCACTCATATTCGCACTTAAACATTCACTTTCACGCACTTAGTCACTTTTATTTATTTATTCTCTGACCATTGCATTTGCTGTTTAACAAGCCAAAAGCGGGAGGGTCTCCCGATTATAGTTACGAAAAATTGTAGTAATACAATTTAATTAACATTAATTTAATCATATATTATAGAGTCATCATCATAAAAAATAATGATTTATCCGTTGTATAAAAATTAAAAACTTCTTTTGTAGCTTTGGGGGGATTATAAATTGGTGTAGCTCTTGCTCTTAGCCATTGAAATTATTAAATCATTGAGAGTTGTATTTTTACTAAAGTTACAGTTTATATATGTTAATATAGAAATTATTAATATATTATTATTAACCACCGGCCGTGGCATAGTGGTTAAAACACGCGACTACAATGCGGAAGATCGCATGTACAAACCTGGCTGCAGTCATCTTAAAAGAAAAAAAATTGTTCTTTCATTGTCGGCTCCCCTCGAATGTTGTTGACAGCAACTTCGCAGTATAAGTGTCGAGTCAATCGGCTTGTCTAGTAAGAGCTTCTCAAACAGTGACGTTCGCATTCGTAGATAAACAAGTAGGTGCCGTTAGTTGTGAATCTAAAAATAGAAAGCGTGTTAATTCACAACAACGCGAGAAGCTATCCCATACCTCATTCATGGGGTGCAAAGGTTTTTTTTAACAAACTTTGCTCTCACACTGAACAAAAGGGCATTAGCTCTTCAGCATCAACACTTATAATATAAAAATAAAATTAAATCTTTCAATTTCTATGAAACGAAGTAAAAAAGTACACAGGGCAGATATTAAATTAGCAAATGGAATTCATATACATTTCACAACCTACACAGTACAACACATGATTTCGGGACTTAATTCTGAGAGCTGCACGTGAAAGTAGCACCAAAAAGAAGAAGTTATGCATCATTCGTTTTGTCAAGTTGCATGCCATAATAATTTAAAATCGATTTGTAAAATATATGTTTTTTAAATGTTCATAAAAATGGTAAAACCACCATATTTCCTTTTAATTTTATAATAAATTTAAAATCTAATCCATTGTCTACAATTAAATGTAAAAAAAGCCTCGGTTGGTCATTCAGAAGATATAAATAATGTTATGTAAAGATGGTCATTCGGCATATAAAGTCCGCAACGGAAAATAAGGTTTTTTAAATTTAACTGCTTTAATATTTAGTTTTTCCACAGAAAAATATGCACGACAAAGTGCGTAACGTCCGCAACGGAATGAATATTTTCAAAATTTTATTAACTGAACACAGCAATTGTAAACTCATATGAACTGTTTGTGGGATGGGGGCATTAAATGTACAGTTTCAGATAAACCACACAACCTGGTGGCGGGTCTGATTTTAAGAGCATTTCATCAACTTAAACATAATTCCACGCTACTGCCATGTATTGCAGTAAGTCAGATCATATTGATCTGCATTGTATTAATGCAAGTGTACATACAATCTTTTCTCATGATCAAACAAACATACATTCTGAATTTCAGTTAAATTGGCCAATCCATTCAAATTTTCGAAATAAGTCCCCCCAGCGCCACCTGTCGAGTCCATTTGTACATAAAATGTTTTCTCTTTATCAAACCAATATACAATCTGAATTTCAGTTAAATTGGTCCATCCACACAAATTTTCGAAATAAGTCCACTCCAGCGATACCTACCGGGTCCTTTCATATAATATATGTAATTCTTATATTTATACCTGTGTTTTTCAATAGATCCTTAACAGACTGGCTGATGTGGATACAATTTTTTAGGATAAAGAATATATTAGGAAAAAGTGTAACGCCCGCAACGGACGAATTCCAAATTTTTGGATGAACCATTAAATGTATAACTCTTATTAAAGTCTTTTTAAAATCCTTAAATATTCCTCTTTCCTTTTTGTATTTCGATTTTTTTATGTAACTATGCAATATTTGTTCAAATAGATGGAAATACACATTGACATCCAAAAGTACTTCCAGTTTTTGTAACGACCGCAACGGCACTTTAGACTCAAATATCTTTTTTATCAAAAGTAGTTAAGCAAACAATTACATGTCATTTTAAAGTACTCTCAAATAACTGTTGTTTGCTGAAGTTTATTTATAAATATCTCACTCATAACGCAAACTGGATTAATATAACAAAACATAAATGCGTACGAATGTAACGGACGCAACACAGGATTTTCCCCGTATGTAAGTTCTTTTCGTATTTAAGTGAGCTAACCCTCTTCTATTTTTGGACACACACTTGAACCAACAGTTTTGCGACAAATCCTAACGTCGGGTTTTTGAGAAGCTTTTGCAAGACATGTCGATTGACTTGATTACTCTCAAGTTGCTGTCTTATATCGTATTACAACAATCAGGCCTCGGTCGGTCACAGCTCAATTTATATAGTCTACTAGCTGACCCGGCAAACGTTGTTCTGCCATACAACTTTGGACCCGGCAAACTTCGTCTCGCTCCTAAGGTAACGCCTTTATTTAATAGTAAAACACAGATAGTTCAAGTTTTAATCTGATTTACTTGAATTTAATCGAAATCTGTGAAGAGCGTAAAAACAAACAATGAAGACTGTTTGCCAACACGCAAACAGACAACGCACAGCTGACCGTGTGAAAAGCAGGGAAATTCGAGGTTGATTCCACAATGATTGGCCTTACGATTTATTGATTGTTATCGCAAAAGCCAATCGACTGGCGAGTTGAATTGGAAGGGAAGATAATAGATTCGAGGGATAAGGACTTCCTCTCCTTTGCATATGGCCTTGATGATCGTCGCTTTAATTACAATTTCGGATGATTCAGATCCCGCAAAATGATCATGATTGATCCCACCTTCAGCTGCAAATTATGCGTCGAACTTTCTGGCACATCTAGAGAGTTCAAAAATTCTGTCGAATAGTTGGTCGCCTCATTCTCGTTAAATGACCTCGAAAATTATTCATCGTTCGGTCATCTGCCTCCAATGCTCGTTTATGAGCCATCGTGCATTCATTACAAATAATGATTTAGCATTCTCGCAACAATTTCGCTACACGTTGTCTTGTCAACCGTGAGAAGGAACCAGAATGTGCAGTTCGATCGCCTTTCACCAATGTGGAAGTAATACCAGAGGATGCAACAGCTAACTCAATTGCGATCTTGACCGAATTGTTGCCAGAATCAAAGAAATTACGAATGTCTTGCCTGTCCCACCGGGATTATCGAGAAAGTAAGTGCTTCTGTTCCATCGTCAACAACCTTCATCATTGAATCGTACACGTTCCTTTGCTCGGAAGTTAAGGGCGCCACATTTGTTCGGACTCTTTCAGTCAGCTCTTGTTGCAATTAGCGATTTAATGCATCATGCATCGAACGATTTGGCGCTGGTATTCCCAATTTCGACAGTAGACTACCGCACATTAGCACGCACATATCTTTGATCAGAACATAATTTCAAGATCGAAATTCGATGTTGTCGGGCGAACTCTGTGCAAATGCATCTCGTCCAACTTGTCCACCACCCCGAAGCTTAAGAACAAAATCGCGTGATTCCACATTCTCCGCAACAATCACCACTGCGTCTTCATTTGTAGTGGGAGCATTGAATTGTCTTACATGGCATCCAGAGGGTCTCTTGTCTGCTCTGATAATGATTTTGTGGACGTCATAATGCATTGTATTCAATGCGGTTTTAAACAATCGGACCAATGCATTATGCTTATGCAGAAGATTATAAAATTTTTCGATCATTTTGCATTTAATCTTTAAACATAATAAATTTCACAATATTCTGAAATTTTTCAAGCATCATAACGAACTTTTCGTCTTTACGTCGTCTAAAATCATCAAATCAACGATACAATGAAAAATTTCGTCGAAACAATCAAAAATTTTCGAGTTTTTTTCGGAATTTTCCGAGTTTTCCACAAAGAATTTTTCTATTTTTCCATGTGAAGTCGTTTCGGAATAATTATCCAAAATTTTTTACTTTACATCATTTAAAATTATCAAAACTTACAATAAAATGTAAAATTTCGTCGAACAAAAATTTAAATTTTTGGAATTTTTCCATAATTTTCCAACCAAAATTTTCTATTTTCGCAACCAAAAAGCCACAACGGAACAATTACATACAAAATGTAATACAAAAATTCAATTTGCGGTGCAAAATGTTTCCGAAAAATCCAAATTTTTCGAGTGTTTTCTAAATTTTCCGAGTTTTCCACCGAGAATTTTTCTATTTTCCTTTCGGAAAGTCATTTCGGAATAAATATCCGAAATTTTTCAATGTTATATCGTCTAAAACTATAAGGTCATACGATAATAGGCGAAATTTCGTAAAAAAAAAAATTTTAATTTTTCGAATTTTTCCGCATTTTTCAAGAAAATTTTTCCATTTTTCTATTCGAAAAGCCATTCTGTAACAATTGCACAAAAAATTCCATACAAAAGGGCAATTTTCGTTTTTCCCATTTTCCGACTTTTCCGGAAGATTTTTCCAAAATTTTCTTTCACATAAACCTTCTCCTCGCAATAACTAACAACTAAAAAAAAGTTTGAGCAAAATCGGCCCAGCCGTTCTCAATTGATGAATTACTATACATTTTTGCCACCATTTTTATATATATAGATTGTTTTTGCAATTTTTTTATTCGGAAATATGTCTAACCCTATTCATTTTGCCTGTTACTGTAAAACCAATATTCATTGCATCCAACCAACAATTCTCATTTGCCATTCTATCGGTGTAATTCGAGCTAAAGCGTTAAGGTTATATATTGTACGAAATGTATGTTCATATCTGTGTGCCACCGCATATAAAATGACAGTATGTCAATGCATCACAATGATTGTATTACCACCAACTAGTTGCACATACCAATTATGCAATTAGATTATTTTTTTTTTATATATTATCCATATGTTTGTATGTATTCACTCCATCATAGCTAAAGTTTATGCAAATTTACGTATTTTAGTAATTCAAGTGTAAAATGATCATTTACAAATTTTCCACTTTAATTTAAAATTGCACTTTAATACACTAAACACAAAGAAGTATCTTCCAACTTTTTCTCTCTCTCTCTCTCTCTCTCTCTCTCTCTCTCTCTGTCTTTCTTGCTCTTCTCTAAACTTCCACTTTTATTTCTCCTATATCTTTTTGACACAGAGACTCGTCATGAATGTATGAGTATTTAAATGTTGTTTTTTTTTATCAAAACTAACCTACATTTTCGCTTACACAGCAATACCATTAAATGTAAGTTCACTTAAAATTTTTTAAATGACTTAAAACGAATTTTGTGTTTATTTACAATTAGTAGAGAGAATTTATTGAAGCAAGAATAATTTTAAGTAAATACGACAACGAGCTAAATGTCATATCATAATATTTACTTTTGATTTCAATAAATGTTTACACAATACATTTTGTGGATATCTGAGAAGTTCTACAGTAGGTAAAACATATAATATCAACATATAATTTGATTGAAATTTGAAACATATGAAACTTTTGAGATATTAAGCAATAATCGATTTATAAAACCAAATTCGATAATTTGTACATTTTTGTAATATTATTTAATGATGCATACATTTTTAATTTTTTTTTTCTTATGAATAATACCTGTTTCGGCCTATGGTACAATAGTAGTTTCTAAGAAGAGATATACCCTACGTTATGTATTTCTAAACATCGGTTTTTGCCAAAAGAACAAATCATGGACGAAAGGAGTTTTTAAACGAAGTTGAATATAAATAAAACTAGAAAAAAAAACTTTATAATATAAATACAACTTAAATATCTTTGACAGTAATATTTTTAAAGAATCAATATAAGGGTTTTCCAATTAGAGGTGTTATTGTGAATGGCCCGCTATTTCGGTAGCTGTTACTTTTGAAGCTTTTATTCTTTGACATTTGACAAGTAGAAACTACGCCATTACTAAAAATGGAACGATATACGCTACAACAACGCATTGAAAGTATTAAAATTCACTACAAAAATTGTGAAAACCTTGCAGTCACATTTCGTAAAACTAAAGAATTTGTTGTTCGTCGCAATACAGAAACGTGTAACTGTTTGGTGCGCTTTATGGTCCGGCGGGGTCATTGGACCTTACTTTTTCGAAAATGAGCTTGGATCAACAGTTATGGGGAACGGATTGCGCTATCGAGAAATTGTTAATGATTTTTTATGGTCGGAGTTGGATGGTATTGATCTGGACAACGTTTACTTTCAATAAGACGGCGCTACGAGCCACACAAGCAATGAGTGGCCTTCGATAGCTCAGTGGAAGCGACATAAACTAGCAATCCGAAGGTGCCGGGTTCGATTCCCGGCCGGGGCACTGGCAAAATCAACATCGATGCAAAAATTACTTTTCAAATACTTTCGATGCTTCCACTACAAAAATCCAGATTGCACAAGGACCAAGGAAAAAGGAAAATGATTTATCAACATCGCAAATAATTCAACAAAAACCAGCTGGCGCCATCTTTTTGTGGAATTTGGCGATTAATACTCACAACAACAACACCTAATAATCCTTGACACAAACCTTGTTATCTACGAAGGAACGAAACAGAGTTGGCAACAATGATCGTATGATTATCGGATTACATGCCCGATCGAGTGTCGAGTGTCTGAAAATCGATTTAAAGAATTATCACCCCAACTATTTCCACCAGCTGTTACAACAACAACAACAACAACGAAACCATTGATCTTTTACGGGAAAACTTTCCGGACCGTGTTATCTCTCAAAAAGGTGATCACAATTGGCCACCGATATCTTGTGATTTAACACCTTGCTGCTTTTTCCTTTCGGGTCACGTGAAAGATAAGGTCCAACAGCTCAGCGTCGATCCTAGACCTTGAAGATAAAATTCGTGAGGCTACCGAAGACATAGCGCAGCCACTTTGCAATTTGGTTATGGAAAATTTCATGAAAAGATATGGCCATTTGGCTGATGTTGTTTTTCATTATTAACGGCATAACTTCTTCTGATTATGAAATAAACATCCGATCATTTATCTCAAAAAATGACAATTTTCTTTGAATACCAAAATAACAACCCTTTACATATGGTATAGATATAAAAACTAAACCAATTTTGAAATTCCATTTTGTTCATAAAATCTTTCATGATTCTTTTCGAAAATGAAATTAAAAAAAAATGCAAAACGTTTTTGAATAAAAAAAAAATAATATGATGAAAGAAATAATTCGACAAAAAACGTTATAAAAGCAAATATGTTTTATGTTTTTTTTTTTAAATATTTTTGTTTAATATATTTATAATGTTTCAATATATAAAAAAAAAATAATATGCCGAAAGAAATAATTCGACAAAAAAATGTTATAAAAGCAAATATTTTTTATGATTTTTTTAAAATATTTTTTTAAATATATTGATAATGTTTCTTTATAAATATTTTTTATAGCTTTACAAAAATGTTTTATTATTTAAATAAATAAACAAATTTTTTAAATTATAATTTTTTATTTATATTAAAAATTTATAAAAAAATAAATAGAAAAAAAATGCAAAATTGTTTTTATACAAAAAAGAATATAAGTAAAAAATAACAATTTTATAAACAAATATTTTTTTAAATGACTGTATTTTCATATATTATAATTATTTTTTTTTTAATTATTGTATTTTTTTGAAAATTGTATGCTTTATAATAAAAAAACAGTTATTTTTTTTTCATAAATATTGATTTTAAAAGTTTTTTTTTTAATTAATATAAACAAATTTTTACACCTACGAATTTTTGTTTTTTTTAAAAATTTATAAAAAGAATAATTAATTAAAATAAAAAAAAATTTCAAAAATTTTTATAAAAGCTAATTTTTTTATTAAATTTTTTTTGTATAGCAATGTTTAATTTTTTTTAGCTTACAAAAAATCTTTTTTAAAAATATATTTTTATATTTATATTAAAAAATATATATATATATTTTTTTACAAAATACATATATTTTTAAAAAAAAATTAAATTTATAGAAAAATATTTAAAAATTAAAAAAAAATATTTTTTTTTTCTCAAACATTTTGTTTTTAATTTTTTTATTTTTTTTTTTCAAAATATATACATATATTTTTAAAAAAAATTAAATTTATAGAAAAATATTTAAAAATTAAAAAAAAATATTTTTTTTTTCTCAAACATTTTGTTTTTAATTTTATTTTTTAATTTTAAAATATTTTTTTTGATAATTTTATTTATGAAAACAAAAATTCTTTACGGCGCAAAACCATATTTTTGTAAAAAAAATTTTTTGTTTGTTTTAAAACATAAAATTATCAAATAGTTACAATAATTATTAAAAAATATTTGTTTGAAAAATTATTTTTGTTTGGCCTAAATAAATTAAATATTTATTAAAAAAATTTTTTGCATTTCTTTTTCTTAAAAATTAAACAAATTTTTATATTTTCGAATTTTTGTTATTTTTAAACATATATAAAAAGAATAATAATAATAAGCAGGGCAACCGGAAATATGCCCTAAAAATCGTGTTTTATGCGCATAAAATATGACATGAAAAAAGGCAAAATATGACCTTATAATCAACAAAAACATGCTCTAAAAAATTAAAGTCACACAATTTTTTTTATATGAATTAGAAATATTTTTATTCAAAGTAAAAAAAAAAAAACAGCTTAAAAATTAAAAAAAAAACATATTTTTTAAGTTATTTAGTAAATTTACATTCACAAATGTTGAGTAAGTAAAATAAAATAGAAATAAATATTTGATTATTATTATTTTAGGAACAATTAAAAAAATATCACAGTAATTTATTTAACATTAAAGTAACAAAAATCTTAAACTATGTTTCCTAAGTATCACGGTGGTTTTGTATATTAAGCATCTTATTTGAGATTGTTGTTGCAATAAACCACAAAATATCGAGGTTATTTATCGAACAAGAAATTTTGTCTATTGCAACGTAAAGTGTTTTTGTACATTGAGAATGATCTTTCGACATCCACAAATGTAATTGGAGCGAATTTAAGGGACAGTATTTCCTTTACATCGTATTTTGATGTTAATTTTTGCGCAGATCCACACAATTCTTTACAAATACTTTTCACTTCTTCCAAGCCAACGTTTTTTGATATAATTTTATTCACATTTTTTTACTATTAAATTTATTTCGAAATCAGATAAATTATCTATCAATTTAAAAATGTCTTCATTCACCTGAACTTGTTCAATAAGCGTAAGACCTGATGTTTGCAAATTTTTTATATGTTGGGCAATATAACCGTAATTTGAAGCAATATGAATCAAGTTAGATCTAGTTTGGGAGTCTGTCAAGACATCTTGGGACCTCTAGAATGTCTTTATAATTGTTGGCATAGTAGTTAACTGCTTCAAGCCATGTTCCCCATCGTGTTGTTATAGCTTCTGGAGGTAATGTAAGGCCTGGAACATTTGTTTAAAAAGTTCCTCTCTACATGGAGCTTTAAAAAATACCTTCTTCACATTAGCAATAGTTTTATTTACGTTTTCATATAAATTCCTAATACATTCACACAAACGATGGACACCATGAGAAAGACATGTCACATGCGATACTATCGTATAAAATGCGAATATAGCTTTTGCAGCCTTTACTATGTATGGGGCATATAAATTGATTTTTTAGTTTTGTTTGTATATTGTCCATGAAGTCTTTGTATACATTTTTTAAATGTTTAGTTCGAAGACCTGTTTCAGATGGCACTTGGTAGTCCGTGTTATCCTCAAATAGTGTTCTTATATTTTGATTTCTCATTTTGTAAAGTGGAAAGACAGGAGACACAAAAGCACAAAGCAGTTTTTCATAAACATAAAATATGCTTCAAAAGGGATATTTTTGAAAAAAAACATGGCCTAAAAAATATAAACTATGCTTTAAAATTATGCTCCTAAAACCAAAATTTGCCGAAATATGACTTTATGGGTAAAATATGCCAAAATATGCTCTAACAAATAGGTCTCAAAACACTTGTAGGACCATGAAACATGTAAATACATTACCTATTTGTTAATAACTCGTTGCAAAAAAAACATGCTGTAGCATATTTCCGGTTGCCCTGATAATAAGAAATAAAAAAAATATTTTGTATTCATATTTTTTTTTTATTTCATATTTTTTTAATATAAATGTTTTATTTTTTGTACTTATAAAAATTTTTTTCGCCAAATTTTTTTTTATTTGTAAAATAATATTTATTTAATCTATAAAAAACATTTTTAATTTGCAGAAACATTTATAAAAATTTACAAAAAAAAATTTTTTTTTTGGTTTCTTTTCTTTACATATATATTTTTTTAAATATTTTAATATTCGCAATAATATTTTAATGAAAAAAAATTTGCATTTTTTGTTATCTAGTTTTTTTTTTTACAATTTTGTAAAATAATTTGTTTTATAGATATTTTAATTTTTAAACTGTTTGACTGTTAATTTTAGTCGATCGTGTTTTTATATATTAAATTTACGTTAAGTGTATCAAATAATACATCAAATTCGGCTTACGATCAGAAAAAGTGTTTTTTTTCCTTTTTCTATTTTATTGTTTAAATATTTTGGTCCAATTTAGTGTGTCACGCACTAGGATGACGCGTTTCGAACTCCATGACGAGTTCATCTTCAGACCCCTTTGTGACCAACTGATACACAATGGTACATCATCAGCTGTATATATATCTACAATTATGTCAAGCATGTACATGTGAAGTAGATATCAGCCGAAAATGTCCAGTGCCAGTGCTGTATTTTCAGCCGAAAACGTCCAGCACCAGTGGTGCGGTCAAATTCAAAAAATACACCACTGGTGCTGGACGTTTTCGGCTGAAATCATGGAGTTCGAAACGCGTCATCCTAGTGCGTGACACACTGAATTTGACCAAAATATTTAAACAATAAAATAGAAAAAGGAAAAAAAAACACTTTTTCTGATCGTAAGCCGAATTTGATGTATCATTTGATACACTTAACGTAAATTTAATATATTTTAATTTTTTTTTAATTTAAGGATAGATTTTTTAGGAATTTAAAAAAATAAGAACATTTTCGTTTATTATGAAAATATAAATTAACGAAAGTAGAAGATTTGTAAATTTATTTTTATTTACTATAGATAGCTTATATTTTTTAAGGATTTAAAAATAAATTAGAAAATAGTTTTTCATATTTTTTGAAATTATAAATTAACTGAACCCTGGCCTCAAACTTGAATCATTAATAACAAAAGTTAAAAAAAAAACAAAAACAGAAAATTTACTTGAATTAGTAGTTCATCCCATTTGAAATTTTTTTACAATTTATGAAAAATATGTTTTATTAATACTGAAATATTTTTTTTTATATAAAAAAATTTTAAATTGGAAACGTAATTCTTATTTTAAAAAAATTGGGTATAAAAAAATTAAGATTTTAAAACTAAAATTATATTCACAGTATTTATTGGTATAAATTCGCATATATTCAGTACATACATCATTTTTCCCGATCTGCAACATGTGGGGCATCTCAACCAATATCCCTTAAAATGTAAACTTTTTTCATAAAAATCTGTTTGTCGTCAATACACAATTTGTTGTATGCTTCTCAACCTCTCTCTCTCTCTCTCTCTCTCTCTCTATAAACAAGTCTTGATACCATATCGATTGCAATGTTCGCAAAACTTGCCAATACTTTTTTTTGCATATCTCTATTACCACTTATGTACTTTGATAAAAACTATACAAACGTTTGTTTAGAAACAATAAATAAACAAATACCATGTCGGACAAATACGAAATATATTATTTCCCTTTTGTCATGACAGGCATATAAATAAATCAAAAATATTGGTTTTCATTAAGATGCTGCACCATTTAAGGCACTTTGTGGCGACGATGGTTATGGAGCTGTCCCACTTGCTGCTGGCTCACACAGTCAGCATCAGTCAGTACTGAACGAAACGTCTATCGATCGATCCGTTAAGTCGTGATTTTTTTAATATTACAAATAAGAAAAGGCCACTGTGCCAAGGCAGGCGGTGATCAATCATATCTAGTGCAAAAATAAAAAGTGGCGCGTTTTTTGTGCAAAAATCGAACTCTTTAAGTTGTACACTTACATTGTTATTGCTATTACTCGTCCTGCTTAATGTGAACAAGTTGCTGTTTTATATAAACGTGTTTTCGTAATCATAAAAACAAAGCGGAACGAAAGATGTTCAACATTTTCCATTTATTCGCAATATATATTTCATCAATTTTCTGGTATTTCATTAACCATCAACATGATCGTCTAATTCGTCGTTGCTCTATGGTGGTAAAGTTGAGGTGTTGTATATAAAGATACATAAACAATTGCATGCTGATACTAGATGTCACCATTTTAAAATTATTAATATTACGTAAAGGGGTAACAAAAGAAATGTTGTGTATTAAATTGGTTTCTTTCTTAGTTTATAAGTTCGGCAAATAGTATTCGTTCGCTTTTGCCTGGTTTGGAATTAAAGGAACATTAAAAATAAAAAATAGCAAATTTTGAGGTTTTTTTTATGTGATGGAATTGACAACTAAATCATTTATTTAACAGATTTTTTTGGGTGGTATTTGTAAATAATATGATTTCAAACATACTTCTGTGCTATTTTTTGAATATGTCGCACTAATATGTATTACATCATTTAAATAACTTTTCTATCTTTAAAAATCGATTTAAAAATAAAAAAGCTTTACTTCTAAAAACATCTCGACATAAACATAATTGAACTTTTCCCAGAAAGTTTCACCGGGATGAAAATTGAAATGATTGTTTAACATAATATTTGATATAAATTTATGTAGATGGATAAATTTAATGAAATAAGAAGGAAAGCAACAATGCGGAAAATTAAACGAAAATCTTAAAACTATAAAAAAAAGCTTAGACGACGCCGTCAAATGCTATCGAAATTGTTTAACTTTTATCGAAATATGGACGAACATACTCTATTTTAGATTACACTATAAATTTACCGGGCCAAAACAGAAATAGTTCGACCTAGGACAAAAAGGCTACAAAAATTTGTTGCGCAAATTGTAAAAATTTCAATATTATGTTTTCACTTGAAAGTCTTGCAAATGTAAATGCAATCCTGTCCTGTCCTATCCTATCCTATCCTATCCTATCCTATCCTATCCTATCCTATCCTATCCTATCCTATCCTATCCTATCCTATCCTATCCTATCCTATCCTATCCTATCCTATCCTATCCTATCCTATCCTATCCTATCCTATCCTATCCTATCCTATCCTATCCTATCCTATCCTATCCTATCCTATCCTATCCTATCCTATCCTATCCTATCCTATCCTATCCTATCCTATCCTATCCTATCCTATCCTATCCTATCCTATCCTATCCTATCCTATCCTATCCTATCCTATCCTATCCTATCCTATCCTATCCTATCCTATCCTATCCTATCCTATCCTATCCTATCCTATCCTATCCTATCCTATCCTATCCTATCCTATCCTATCCTATCCTATCCTATCCTATCCTATCCTATCCTATCCTATCCTATCCTATCCTATCCTATCCTATCCTATCCTATCCTATCCTATCCTATCCTATCCTATCCTATCCTATCCTATCCTATCCTATCCTATCCTATCCTATCCTATCCTATCCTATCCTATCCTATCCTATCCTATCCTATCCTATCCTATCCTATCCTATCATGTGAATGTTTGTATGTTTGAACCGATTTCAATGAATTTTAGAAGACAGTTAACTATATGGAAATTACCGTAGGCTATATTTTTTAATCTTTGACCCTATGGCCGGAGTGGGCGTGGCAAAACTTTTTTAGCGCTACGGAGATAACATTTGATACACAGATAGTACTTGGCAACACAAATATGATTATAGAGACGAAATTTTAATTTTGGAACAGTGGGCGGAATGGGCGTGGCAAAAACTGTATTTTAACACGGCACCACGAATATGAATATAATTTTGGATCAGTAGACGGAGGGGGCGTGGCAACACTTTATATTAGCTCCAGAGAGATACAATTTGGTACACAGATAGTACTAGATAATACGAAGATGAATATACGTCTTTTAGTCCTAGAGAGCTAAAATTTGACACCCAGATAGTACACGGTAAATCGCATATGAATATACCAAGACAATTTAATTTTAGATCAGTGGGAGAAGGGGGCGTGGCAAAACTGTATTTTAGCCCTAGAGAGATACAATATAATATAGTACTCAAATAGTACTCAACAACAGAATTATGAATATGCGTACGAAATTTGAATTTTGGATCAGTGGGCGGAGTGGGCGTGGAAAACTGTATCTTAGCCCTAGAGCGGTAACATTTAGCGCCCAGATAGTACACGACAACACACGTTAAAAAAAATATGTAGACGACATTTTAATTTTGGATCAGTGGGTGGAGAGTATTTTAGCCCTAGAGAGATTTAATTTTACAGCTTATTTTATAAAAAAAAAAGTATATGCATAGTACTAAAAAGTACAATTTATTGTATAAAGTATTCATTTATTTTACTAAAAAGTACTGTATATTGTACTATAAAGTACAGTTTATTGTACAAAAAAGTACATTTATACTATCACCGGGTACTTCATTGGCACCAAAAAGTAGAATTTATTGTACTAAAATTTACTTTTATTGTACACAAAAAGAACACAGAGTACCTTTATTGTACCAAAAAGAACTTTTAATGTACTAATAAGTACTTTTATTGTACCAAAAATTTCTTTAATTTCGCCAAAAAAAATTTTTAATTTATTGAAAAGTATTTTTTTTTTGTTTATCAAAAAGTACTGTTGTTAAGACAATAAGCAAGGAATAGAAGAGTTTTTTTTTCTTAACTTCATAATATTCTTATATTTTATATGTTTTTTAGGGTTATTTCCACTATATTTAAGGACTATTTACACTAAGTCAGTTTGTTTTGTCAAACTTAGTCGCAAAATTCCGACAAAACAACCTTATTTACACGATGCTGACAAATTTTAGAGGAAAATACTGATAATGAAGGCAGTAATGTAAATGTAGGCAATGCAGATATGAATACACCGACAAAATGTTAAATTTCGGCCAGCGGGAATATTAAGGCGAACATTTTATTGTCGATCGGTGGGCAAGAGGGGAAGTGGAAATATGTTTTTAGGACTATATAAGGTAATATTTTGTAATATTAATATCTATATCACTGCAGACGGATGTGAGACGTTGTTACTTTAATCAGTTCTAGGAGTAGCTTGGGGTAAAGCATTGTTTACAGAGCGTACAAAATCGACGCATAAGCTTAGCCCTTAGGCAATACCACTAGTTTATATTTACTGTCTAGTTCGTTTATAACGAATGCTGTTTATAACGAACTTTCAGTAATAACGATCTCTTTTTCCGGTCCCAACGGTTTTGCTTCATTTATTCATATAAATCTTTACTGTTATAGCGAACATCGGTTATAGCGAACTTTACGTATAACGAACAATATTTTTTGTCCCATTTTCCAGTTTTCATACATTTTTTGACGGTTATAACGAACTCCCTTGAATGTTTTTAATTATTTCAGCAACGGTAACGTAATTTCTTTCAAACAAATACTGAAAAGATTTTCTGTTGTTTTTATTCCTCAAAACTTGTTTGATTTAATTTAAAGTTGATTGACCTCATTTTTTTATGTATTAAAATACTTTTAAAATACAATGAAACTAATAAGATACAATAAAAATAATTTCGAGTTTATTTTTTATACCTCGGATATAACGAACTTCGCATATAACGAACTGTAACCGTACTCGACTGTATATAACTCATACAAATTCTGTAAACTTATTCACAGTAAATCATTATGCCGATATATAAGTTTGTACATAGATATATTAATTAAAGTTTTAATGAATGTATTTCGTATTATTCTAATTATGTTATGTATTTAATAATGTATGATGATCTTTAAATGTGTTTTTATTAGTTTAAAAGCTAAAATTTTATTAAAAATGTTCAAACTTTAAAATCTTGACATCTCAACAATATTAATGTCATTCCCCAATAGCAAACACTTTTCAAATTAATTTCTCTAATTCCAAGCACATATATATTATAAATGGCGCTTAGCTAAATATCTCTGCATTCTTTAAATTTTCGTCATCTCAAAACTATTTGTTTGTGTACACTAAGTAACGGCACAAATACGCACATAAGCGAATTACTTTAACAACAACAACACCTTTTTTTGAATAAATTACCTCTATCAAAACCAAAATCCGCACCCTGATTAAAAATTCATTAACTTACTCATATAAATTTCGTTGAACTTTAATCGTTTGCTCCAAGAAGAAAAACAAAACAAAAATCACAACACAAAACAAAAATCATAAAACTGAATTCCATTAATAACAAGAAATGTGTTGAAACAGACAACACGGCCAGACAATAACAACCTGTTGGTTATACTGGTGGTGTCTGCTGTTTGAGGTTGGCGGATTCAACACTTCCAAATTAGTCATCGCATCTTTAAGCATTTGAAATAACTTCAAAAGGTTGTAGAAGAGAAGTCAAGAGAAGTAAAACATAAAAACTACCTCATCACACTAAAACATATAGTCGTAGGAATTTCCGTATAAAATCTCGATAAATTATAAATCTTTATAATCTCTCTCTCACTCTCGCTCACTCTTCCCTTCCAAACTCTGACCTCATCGAATTGAGCTAAAAACACGCAAATTGTACATTTATTTGCTCGAAATCATTTGTTAATTTTAATGACGGCATTTACTTACCATTCATCATTTCATCTGTCCACACTCGTGTGCTTGTTGTTGCTGCATAGAGTTCCGCTTAATAATCACATAAGTAGTTCCGTATCTTTGTCATATTTTGTATTCATTCATTAAAATCTTTTTGCTATGTTGTCTTAGTTTATTAAATAATCATATTTCTTGTTGTTATTGTTTTTTGTTTTGTTTTTTACCTATAGAGAACCCGATGTTTCGCTACTGGATGGCCCTTCAACGTCAGGGTATGCAACGTTAGCTTGTGCCACAGCAGCTGGAACTACGGCTGCTGCTGCTGTCAGCGACACTAATTCTGTACCTCCACAACCTCCGTCCACACAATGCTTAGCAGAGTCCAACGCTCAAAGCAATTTGTCAAGTGAAACCCTACCCAATCGCTCAAACGATATTTCACCTACAACGCCGTATAGTACCGCCTCCACAGAGCCTTTACTGTCTCCGCCACAATCACCTCTGATTGTTGTTGGTGACTTAGATTCAATAGAATCGGAATCAGAAGAACCGTCCAACTCGAAAGCCCACACAATGCCTGCTAAATCTCATCAACCGGTGCCGGTTATTGTGACAACTACAACAAAAGCCGATATAATGGAAGTAAGATAGAGAGAGAGTATTAAAATTTCTTTGAAGTTCATATAATTTATTTGTGTTTTTTTTTTGGTTCTTGCAGGATAATCGTTTTTCCATATTGGGCAAAGACATAACAACAAGTGAATTCGACATTTACACATTGCCATCACCGCCAAAAGATGATGAACATTTGAATAGTTCGTCTGGGACGACTGCATCACAAAAATCATCATCTGGATCTCCCCAAAAAGATATAGAATTATCAACAACAACAACAACAGAATCTCGTCAGCATCATCATCTTAATAATGGGAGCGTAAATAGTTCACCGGTTAAAAAGAACCATCAATATCGAAATCATAATAACAATCAGGTAATATTGAATACAGTCGTCGACGTTTGATTATAGGCGAATGATATAGTGTTAGGAAACTTCACAAAAAAATTCATTAGATATGAGACTCGCAATCAGTGAATTTATATGCTTTATCATTTGCCCAAACCTAGACCTTTTTGGTATCCCAAACCAATACTAGATGGGCCTAGTAGCAGGCTTACCAGCGCATTCTAAAAGATCCGATTCAAATCCGATCTCGATTTCTAAAAGGCCCTCTAAAAGGTGACAGCGATAAGGCCTGTAAGAACACCTACTCACCAATGCCGGGTAGCGAGCATGGGAACAGATTTCTTACGTATCAGACCAACATTCCCCTTTGCGATTAAAAAGAGTCGTCTAGGATGTATTCCAAAATATAAACGGCACATAAGGTGGCAGCACACTATGCAACTAAATACAAATATGTTGCGACATCAGTATTCCAACTACATATCGCTCGTTTTGTGCAAGACCGTCATAACTCGAAAAAATCGATTCCGAGATAAACGCGTTTTTAAATTACACCCAACTTGTACGAAATGGAGGAATTCAAGTGGCTCTCATGCGGAGTGTATAAAAAATATTAACATCAATTTTTTACACAACATGGAGTATGATGAAATGAACAATTCTACATCATTAACTCAAAAATCACGTTTTATGAGTTATGACTGTCTTGCACAAAACGAGCGATATGATGAATTTAGAAACAAAGGGAAGTGACAAAAAGTTCATTTCGAGATATTCGCCTTCAAAGTTTCAAATTCTAGTGCAAATGCTCTCAAATTGATCTCAACTCGTGCTAGTAGACAGAGATAGTGGCAAGGAACACAACTGTCACTTACACCTCTTTGCTTTTAACGCCCTCATATGAATATCTGACACATTATGGTCTTCCATTTACAAAAATAGTCGAAATTATTAATAGTTTTGGAGTTATCTAAAAAGTTGTACCGAAAATTTTTGTTTATTATTCAATTTTTTTTTTGAATTAGAGGAAATCGATTTTATTAATTTACAATTTATTTCAAGCTCAAGACCAGTGTTTTAAAAAAAGTTTGTTAGCAGAATGATATTCTCATAATGCCAGGCAGTCTGTACAGCTGTTTCGGATTCAGCCACGAATCCTCATCAGCAGACTTTGGTATAATGATTGCAAACTATTCATCAGGTCTTATGCACCAGAATCTCACAAAAATTCACATTGGTCGGGAAGTCAGAAGAATTTCGAATTTTTGTTTGAGAGTAAACGAAACTCTACTCCAGTCCCCGATTTTGTTGAAATGTCAGAATAATTCCAATGAAATGTTTTATAAAAAAACACACTAAAAACCCAGGGCAATGCTATTAGACATCTGTTCAGTGGCAGAGAAGCACAAAGTTGGGTAAATGGCATGTTACCACCGATGCGTCTTAGGACTCATGGCGTCGAGTCCAAAATTTTGGGACATTTGCGATAAGATATACGAATACATAACTGATCTTGCTGCCTTCTTCATTGCATGGAACCTCAGGATTTCTGCCGCCAAATCCTCAGTCACAATTTTTACGTCCTGGGCAGCGGAGATGCGAGACCGTAAACTATCCTCTAAGATTCTGGGTGTCACATTCGATACTCGTTGGCACACACCACAGCTATCTGCATGCAACAAGCTGCAAAGCACAAACAAGGTTCTCAAGTCACTGGCCGGCAGCACTTGGGACACAGACAAAGAAATCTTGTTATGCACGTACAAAGCAGTATGCCGGTTTGTGGTGAATTATGCAGCGTCATCAGAAAGACACCTACATGAAGAGGCCAAGATGCTTCCCGTACATGTACATAACGAGATGTTATGCAAACAGTACCTGCTGAGTTGCCACAGGAGCAACCACCCTAACCTAACATCTCGTTGGGTCGGATTCCCCGCCCCGGCACATAAGGAGAGATCTGCATAATCTAAGAGGTAAGGTCCAACGGTACAAAAGAGAGGCTCTAGATCAGCAAGCGTATCTCCGCGGCCATGAACTACTACCCTATGAATGTTGTTCTCGGAGACCATCCTCCCGAAATAGCATCGGAGGAAACTAATCTGCTACGGAATACCAGAACGGTTCTGGCACAGCGGCTCAATTCCTACTGGGCTCGATTTGATCCAAACACCCCAAACGTATGCCCAGCGTGCGGTAAAAAATTATTCGGTCAATTTTTGTTCTAGTGTCCAGCCAAGCCTACCCACCTCGTCTCCGAGCCACTCTCTCCACCAGTGGGAGTGGCCAGATTCCTGCATTTGGAAACAGACGGAAACGCAGAGAACAGAAACCAACATTTCGCCTAACGGAACTATACTTTAATACTGGAAACAAACATATGCGTGGCTACAACAACAACGGATTCAGAGTGGTCAGCTTTGCTTCGGCTGGCTTATAAAAAACCAAGGAATGTCGCGTAATGTCTGAAGAAACAGGTGCTGCATACAGGGCAAAACTGCAGGAAATGGCAACGCTAGAAGATGATGGTTACGAAACGCCACTTTAGGTGGATAAGCGTCTATGGAAAAAAAGTGAGAGTCAGGCATAGAGGTGAAAGTTCTACCAACAGGTAAAAAGCCAAAGTTTTGGAAAAGAGATACCCATCTGGCAGGACAGAGATGGAAAATATGGAGGGAACAGCATATGTGACGAAATCACGCCTTCATTCGACGACGAGTACATTGGCCACCAATCTACACATCAATCCACGACTGACCAAATATAGCCACTATCGACCCACAGTCCGATACACACTGCATTCGAAAGTACGATACGACAGAAATTATTAGATGCTAAGACAGATTTGTATCACCGGGAAGCTGGTACGACTTTACAGGATGAAACTGACTGACACAAAGTCTTCAGTAATATAAGGCAAAAATCTGACAAAGCCATTTTCTACCAAGCGAGGTTTAAGACAAGTCGATCTCTTTAACATCATAATGGAGATGATCATGCGAAAGGCTGCACTAAACACACACGACTGGTACTGTCTTTAATACAAGTCACACACTGATCGTATATGACGATGTTATAGATATAATTGGCCGAGGACTGCGGGATGTTACTGCGGCCTTTTCGAAGCTTTGAGAAACTGTGGGCGGAAGTGATAAATGAGGATAAAACCAAGTTATTTCTTTCAACGAACAAAGGGGTCTACTCGTTTGGGACGCTGCGTGTACATAAGTTTGTAGTGGTAGATGATTTTGTCTACCATGGCTCCGCAGTTAAGAAAAAAATTAATGTCTGCAATCAAGATGTAAATCAAGAGACGAGTAGTGATCGCAAACTGCTGCTACTATACGCTGAGCAAGCGATTTAATGACCAAGCTCTCTCTCAACGGACAAAGATCCAACTCTATCTGGTCATACCTGTCTCGCTCTACAGTGCAGAATCCTGGGTAATCACACAAACGGATCGATAAAAGAGAAGAAAATTACTACCCAAAATATTTGGAACCACTATCGTTAAAGGCGAGTACCGCCGTCAAATGAATCGTGAGCTGTATAACGTCATCGAAGTAGCCAAGTGCGTTTAAATTCACAAAATGCGCTGGCTTGAACACGTTGTACAAATCGATAAAAATGCTCCAGCTCGATAAGTCTTCGGCAATTAGGTCGATGGGCAACGCAGGAGAGGTCGACTAAAACTTCGTTTTTATCTAAACATTGTTTAATGTATCTACCGACCGCAAAAGATCGAAGCGCTTGAAACTCATTTTGTTGCATAGTGTAATTTATAGCAAATTAATAAAAAAAAACCGCAATCGTATTACAATAATGCCAAAAAAATGAATAGTTTATAGCTTAAAAAGATTTTTATAGCATAGCCTCGTCCCAGATTTGCAACAACAGCTTCTAATACTATTGGTATGCAAAATATTTTTAGATGCAGCTGACCGTGTAGAGAACGGCAATCATGTCATGTGTAAAATCATTGATAGATATTCGATACAATTATAAACTTACCAAAGAAAAGATTTATACACAACAAGAAATGTCTAATAACAACAGCTAAGAAAAATTAGTATTAATACATAACTAACTGAAGCAGTACGCAAGTAATTAACGCACGGCTGACACCTTCTTAGGGCTTAATTTTTTAATTGCCCACAATTGCAACACAATGATTACAAAGCCTACTCGTACTATACATTTCAATAAACCCTACTCGCGTAAATGGTTACACATCGTAAAAATCTCGCTGCCATTTAAGCGGCATAATAAACCTGTTAAAAAAGATACCATCACCACAAATCAGGTTATAAAATCGAATTGTGTAGCCTAAATACACAAATTAGCTGTAGTAAAATTAAACAAGAAAATTTACATTGCTGATCGCGTTAATTACACATTAACACTAGCGGTTATACAATGTGTAACATGGATAAACTATAAATCTAAATTCTATTTGTTTTGTTTGTCTCTGTTTCTATTTATTTGTTCACAGGGTGATGTTAATTCCATCGAGAGCATAACAGAAGATACCGAAAGTGTGAAAATTCCATCGGGTGATTTAGATTGGATCGATGGTGTGGTACAAGATCGCAATGATCGTGAGATATTGGCAAAACCGAAGAAAAAGAAAAAGAAGAAACTTGCCAGTGCCAAGGAGCTGGATCAACTAGACGGGGTGCCCATGAAAGATAATCCCAATGATGAATCTCTTAAGGAAGACGATGAAAAGGTGGTCAAGTGTCTCTACTACACGCTGATGTGTTGTGATTGTACAATTTCGTAGACTGTCGCATGAACGATGACGACGACGAGATGACGAGTTAAACTGCGATAAGAGAATGCATTTAAAAACATTTTAGATGTTCCAGAAACAAGTTTTTTGTGTTTTATAGAATTAAAAAAACCACTTTTCCATTGAATGAAACGACTGAAAACTTTATAAAAGCAGCTTTTTTTGCGTGTGTGTGTGTGTGAAATCAAATCAAAAGTAATTTAATCAAAAAACGTACAGAAAACCTAAACACTACTTATGTATAACTAAACTAAACTAAGATATGCTATACTTAAAACAAACAAAACATGCCAACAACACAAATACAACAAATGTATTTTGTCAACTTAATAATTCCTAATTATTTAAATAGTTTTTCTTTTTTCATAGTTTGTATTTTTAATATAAGGCAGAGCTATGAAGCAAACACGTCCTTAAACAAATTAAAAAAAAAAATACAATACAATAAGCAACTTTTCTATTGGCAAAATGTCGTTTACTAAAGCTATATTTCTTTAACAATTTGATTTGGAAAATTAGAAATGTTATGCAGGATTTTATAAATAAATGCACAGGTTTTTTTTTCTATGACACTATTGAATATCTAAATTTTATTTGAATTCATTTGCTATGGTCAATAATACTGCCTTCATTTATTGGGTTTCCATAATATCTAATATAAAACTACTTAAAGATACCCCATTGCCTACATTTAGAGCCTGCAGTCAATGTCAGGCCATTGATGGCACTTAAACGCAACACATTATAATCATCTAAGAAAATCCACCCATCAGTTATTGTAGTTATACTAAATAACTTACCATTTAACCTTTTTTTATTTGTCATATACCTATGTGCATATTCATATATATTTAACGTTAGCGAGCGAGCGAGCATTACATTTATTTTTAACTACCTAAGTTATTTGAAAGAAATATATAACATCTTAGCTCTAGAGTATACATACATATATATACAATAATACTATTTTTGATACTACTGAAGTCTCATGTTATATACAATTATCAAACGATTTTATATACAACTAAATACGAATCATTCTACTTTCGTAGTTTTAAAGATACCTTTTTGTATTGATTTTTATATTACAAAAAAAAAACTATCTTTTTAACGAAAGCAGCAGCTATAAACAAAATACTACAATAAAAAGAAAGACAACCATAAAAATTGTTTGTTGTTTAAAAATTTGCATGGGAGGGAAAGAAGAAATTCAGAGTTTTAAAAACACAAAAGCTAAGAAATCAGAATAAAGCTAAATTTAAGTCGTAAAAGACCATTTATCAAAAGCCTCCACATAACGAAGTTCTTATTTAGCAGACTCTCTGTATACAGTGAAATCGGATTAAAACAAAACAATGAACTTCAAATATTTTTGCAGGTCCTTATTGATGGCTTAATGTAGAAAGGGCGTATCTATTTTTAATGAAGTCGCTTTTTTTAAGTATTATGGTAGGGTTGTAAAGTTTCGTACAAAATAAAATTTAGTTATGTGCATAAATTAAGAATTTATATCAGGGACCGAAAATAACTGTTATTGATCGATTTCACAACAAAAAAAAAATCAATGTGAAGGAAATGTGCTAACATTATTTTAAATACACCAATACATTGGTTTTTACTCCCTCTGTAGAATTTCGCAATAAACTTTTATTTTGTGATTTTTATTATAAAAGTCCCAAATAACAGTTATTTTTGATTTTTATTATATCGCTCTTCAAATAAGAGTTATTTTTTATTTATATTCTATCCCTCAATAAATAATAGTTATTGTTGATTTTAATTTTTTGAGTATTTGAATAAGAGTTATTGAAAACTTTTTGAAATAAAAATTACGAAGTGAGTTTTATTTTGCCAAACGAAAAATAAAAATCAATCAAACAATTATATTTTTCAAAACAAAATTTAAAACTCTCCTAATGATTTTTATTGCTTCAGGCCTGAAATAAAAGTCTTTTTCTGATATCGGCATTATTGTTTTTTTGTAATAAAAGAAATGTATATATGATTTTGATCAGCTCAACGAGATGAGCAAGTTAAACTAAAAATGATTGGACTAAGTGTTCACTTATAGTTCGCTAACTGTGAGTTAAACATGGCAAAAAAAGGGTGCAAAATTGTATAACCTCGAAAAAAATTATCTAATTGGCGGGTGTGTACCATCTCACGCAACACTGTTTTACAAGTTCGCACATAGGACACATAGAATGGAGAATGGGTAAAGTGGTCCCGCTACTGAAACCTGGCAAAGACGCGAGCAAAGGAGAATCATATAGGCCCATCTCTCTCCTCTCGCCAGTAGCTAAGACACTTGAGGCGCTAATCCTCCCGAGCCTGACAGGATATTTCCCAATTGCCGATCATCAGCATGGATTCCGTAAGCAGCACAGCACTACTACTGCTTTACACGCCATCACCATACAAATAAGACGCGGTCTCAACCAGAATAAGCCCAGTGACAGGACGGTCCTCGTGGCGCTTGATTTATCGAAGGCTTTCGATACTGTAAATCACGCCACACTCTTCGAGGACATCGCCAACACGTCCCTCCCGAACTATTTGAAACGTTGGATCGTAAACTACATGTGTGGACGCCAGTCATACGTGGAATTCAGAAATAGAAAGTCCAAGCCCCGTAGAGTGAAACAGGGAGTTCCCCAAGGTGGGGTGATATCTCCGGCACTGTTTAACCTCTACCTTTCTGCAATTCCACCACCACCTGACGGCGTAAATATCGTATCGTATGCCGATGACTGCACGATATTGGCGTCGGGCCCCTCGACTGATGACATATGTGGAAGGTTGAATGTCTACCTCGCTGATATTGTCAATTTCTTCGCTGCGAGAAGGATGAAAATTTCCGCCACAAAATCATCGGCCACACTGTTCACCGCATGGTCAGCGCAAGTGAAGGAGCAGCTCAATGTGATAGTCGATGGCACAACAATTCCGACCACCAACCACCCCAAGGTCCTTGGTGTCACATTTGATAGTCTGCTCAGATTCAATGCGCACGCCACAGCTATCTGCAACAAGATGAGAAGTAGGAACAAGGTTCTCAAGTCGCTTGCCGGCAGCTCTTGGGGAACCGACAAAGAAACCTTGTTGACCTCTTACAAAGCGATAGGTCGGTCTGTGGTGAACTACGCAGCTCCAGTGTGGGCACCGAACGTGAGCGAGACGCAGTGGAAGAACCTGCAGATATGCCAAAATGCCGCCCTGAGAACTGCGACAGGAAGCCTCCTCATGTCATCTGTGGATTACTTACATGAGGAGACGAAGATCATACCCGTGCGACGACACAATTTCCTTCTGTCAAAGCAGTACTTGCTTGGATGTTATCGGACCAGCCATCCCAACCACCACCTTATGGATAGGCTCCCTCCCCCCAGGCAGGTCAGGAAAGACCTTCACGATCTAGAGCGTGAGATCCAGCGCTACAAGAGAGAGCCTCTAGATCAAAGCGCATATCAAGCAGGATTAGCAGACATTCACTCAGACGCAGTCTTGGAAGCAGTGAACAACTACAGAGTGAATGTCGTGCTCGGAGATCACCCTCCATCAGTGGCTTCGGAAGAAGAGGTTTTACCGCGGCAGACGAGAGTTGTTTTGGCCCAACTAAGATCCGGATGGTTTAGCCGCCTCAATTCATATTGGGCAAGAATTGACGGCAGTACGTCGAACGTCTGTCCAGCCTGCAACCAAGGACCACACGACACGCTACACCTTTTCAACTGCCCTGCCAATCCAACTCTACTTGTTCCCAGGTCTCTTTGGACCCACCCAGTGGAAGTAGCTACCTTCCTTGGCCTGGAGGCAAGTGCAGCAGAAAACCACACACAAGGCGTATCTAATAACACATGATAAACAAACAGGCACATATGCTGCTACAACAACAACAAGTTCGCAAATGCAACCAAATGCATTCTTTATCAATCCTAAGTATTTGCCGGTATTTCAGCTTGAAGACGTTATTCGCGTTAATCCCAAAGGATCGTTTTACAAGAGCATCATAGCTTCATTGGGATGCTCAGAGGCACTGTAGAAATCTTTATAGAACTCTTGTCCTTTGAAGCTGATTCTTTATTCAACCAAGAATCATTTGTATTGCATAATATTGTCTTTTGTTCCAATACAACGCTTTAATACAAACATACTTAGTACATTACGTTATAAGAAGCTATATATGTACATGCACATACAGTTTCCATCCGATTGTGTATGTTAATTTATAGAAGGGATTTTATATATAAAATTAATCGGTGGTGTAGTTGCATTCAAGTGAAGAAATTGCTAGTGAGCTAGATATACTTTCAAAAAGTAGAAATAAACTATTTCTGGGCATTGGGTCATTTTGAATTGGATTCTTATCAATTTAAACGAAAATTTTAAATGATATCACAGGTATCTTACTGTTTTTGGGGTCAAGGAATCCATTTTTGACATTTATTTTTAACGCCAGAGGGATCTTTTTTACATTTTTTTTTGGGTTAGATCGCATTTTTTCTCCGACCAAATATAATTATCCCCCAGGTTCCTTGAAAATTATGAATAACTTAACGATTTGTTAACCGATTTTTATAAACAAGTATGCGTTTTAATCATGACAGGGTGCACTTTCTGAATCTATATATATAAAAGAGGATGTGTGTATGTATATATGTAACGTATGGACTCGAAAACGGCTGGACCGATTTTGATGAAATTTTCAGGGAATCTTCCGAATAACCCCGCGAGTAACATAGGCTACACATTGTTTGGATTTTTCTACATTTAGGGGGTGAAAATGGCAATATTCGATAATATGCAATAGCGAAGCATTGCCGGGCCCACTAGTAATATAATAAACTTTAGGATAATACAAAAAAGTTTTGGCTAAAAACTTCTTCAAAATTAAAAAAAAAAAAATCCCAAAAGTTTATGACAAGCTACCTACACATATACAGATTTGGAAAGGCCATAGTCTCTCCTTTCCAAATACACAGAAAAATTCAAAATAGGTTTATATGCAACCATTATTCAACTACCTTGTCCAAAATTTGACACAATTCACTCTAATTACAGAAAAGATAT
Source organism: Muscina levida (assembly GCA_964034835.1). Classification (NCBI taxonomy): domain Eukaryota; kingdom Metazoa; phylum Arthropoda; class Insecta; order Diptera; family Muscidae; genus Muscina; species Muscina levida. The sequence continues at coordinate 74,987,503 of OZ035882.1, forward strand.
GCCTATAGAACTAAGGAACAAATTTGGTCATTCATATGGGAGGTACAAGAAGGAGTGTGTCAAATGATTCGGTTATCTATGGGTTTGTCTACTTAACTTAAAAATGCTGGCACATTATCCTGCCCACGACCCATCCAGCCAGCCAAACAGACGGACATGGCTCAATGGTCTTAAGAAGTCCTGAAACAATTAGATCTTAAGATACTTGGGGTCTAACACGCTTCCTTTAATGCGTTAAACTTTTATTTGTAACAAATGATATACATACATATACCTTCATCCCTAAGGGTGATAGTAAAAATCATCGTTTTTTCGTTGCATTGTGTAGCTATGAGTTAAATATGGTCTGAACGTCCCACAATTGTAATTATTTTGGCCAGAATATAAATATTGTTTGCATATCGATTGAACCAAAAGACTTTTATTTGAACAAATAAAAATTAAAAGTCTTCAAGTGAGTTTTATATTTCATCAGAAAAAATATAAGTCTCAGGCTGATTTTTATTTTCGATTTTGATTTGAAAAACTCATTGAATGATTTTTATTTTTGATTTCTGTTTCAAAAAGTCTTCAATAACACATTGCAACACATAAATTGGTGCCATCTTGGTACCCAGCTATTTTTGAAGTATATACCGAAACTAAAAGAATCCCCAAATGACTTGGCCTCATTACATCGAAACATTTTTTTATGGATACTGCAATATTTTCACCCCAACACGATTTTTTGAAAAAGGACCATTTTTACGGAGCCCATATTTCATAAACCGTTCTGATTTTTTTCTTTTTGTCTTCGGCAAAGTTGTAGATCTAAACCAGAGCAAAATAAGCCTCAAATAGATTGACGCCAAAAAATTGCATCCAGTGCATGAAAATTGTAAAAATATGGGAAAAATTCTATTTTTCCATCATGTTTTTACCATAAAATTACACAGAACAACAATTTTTTTTAAACAAGATTTCAAAACACTTTTTCCATAGATTTTGACATCCTTAACACGAAAATAATTTTTAAAAAATTTTCTTAGGTTGGTGTGGAAGGTGAAAAATTTACAACAAGTAGTCCCAAGACTAGAAAAAAACTAAAAAAAAAATGATTATGGATTTTTATGTTTGTAGTGTTGTTTTCTTTGAAAAACGGTCAACTATATGTAAAAAATGCAAAATTAGTGTTTGCATTGCGTTTTCTATTTTTCGTACGTCAATAAATAAATTTTTCACCCCAAATTTTACAGACAAATTTCAGTTTTTCAAGTTATTTAAATCACTAGCATCGAAACGACATTACTTGTTTAAAAACTTTCAAGGAATAACTTGTTTAAAATTCTATTGTCTTTAACTTAAGTGGTTATATATGAAGATCGAGTAAGAGATACCCAAAATATTACCAAAATATGAAGCGCACCTCCAAAAGTTTAAAAAAAAATTCAAAAATTTTTATAAATAAACGGCACCTAAGAAAATTTTTTAAAAATCATTTTCGTATTAAGGAGGTCAAAATCTATGGAAAAAGTGTTTGAAATCTTGTTTACAAAAAATTGTTGTTCTGTGTAATTTTATGGTGAAAACATCATGAGAAATAGCCTTTTTTCCCATATTTTTGCAATTTTCATGCACTGGATGCAATTTTTTTGAAACTTTTTTTGCTCTAGTTTAGATCTACAACTTTGCAGAAGACAAAAAGAAAAAATTCCGAACGATTTACAAAATATGGACTCCGTAAAAATGGTCCTTTTTAAAAAAACAACGTGTTGGGGTGAAAATATTGGAGTATATATAAAAAAATTTTTCGATGTAATGGGGCCAAGTCCTTTGGGGATTTTTTTACTTTCGGTATATACTTCAAAAATAGCTGGGTACCAAGGTGGCACCAGACAATCACCTTAGAAATGTTGCACTGTGTAATTATTATTGTGGGACATTTAAAATAGAAATCAAAAATAACTCTTATTTCTGAGCGATAAAATATAAATCAGAAATAGTTCTTATTTTGGGACTTTTAAAATATAAATCAAAAATAAGTCTTATGTTCGGAGAGATATAATAAAAATCAGAAAATAACTCTTATGGCCATTCGTTCCATTGAATTTGTTGTTTCTTTTTTAAAAAGATCTATGCCTGAAAAACGGCCGAAAATGGAAATTTTATTGTTGTCAATCCTCCAATAGTAGCCCACGAAAATGGATGCAACTTGATCAACTATTTTCACATATCGCTTTGTTTTTAAAGTATGTATTTTAATACGCATATTTGTGGGATTGAGACAAGATCAACAGTGGAAGTTTTTTAATTGACCTAAGCCCTTTATAAAGTGAACTTGCTTCATTAAACTTAGTTCAGTCAACTTAACACCGTGACGTTTATAGGATTAATATTAAATATTGTAAACATTGGCAAACTTACTGATTACAATAATATTTTAATTTTAAACTTATAAAATTTTTTTTTATAACATTGTTAGAACATATAATCAACATAAAAAATGTGCTAATTATTTTACATTGTATAACTGTGAAAATCTTCTTTATGTACAATATACAAAATTATAACGGTATTTTTATACAATTTCCTTATATACTATAATAGAATTCTTTGTGATCCAAATACAAAGCAATGCCGATCCATAACAAAGTATTCCATACGGCTTCCAGTAACAATAGAAAATGAGTATTCATAGCACCCACACGCCAGTGCCAAGGTAACATTTTGTGCATTATCGTATGGCCGACATACATTATGATGGCATTCATGCCACAAGACTCGAAAGGGAAACCAGTCCACCAAAAGCGCACATCGATGATGTAGTAGAGAACACTCAAGAGAATAAAAGCCAAAGCGGTGGTAAGACAAACAAATGACAGTGACCTAAAAAGGAAATATTAATTGAAAAATATAATAAAATTGTTAAATTACAACATACCAAAGATTTTTATTAATAGGTATAATGCCTGATTCTTTGGAAAATTCAGTTAAGATTGCGGTAATAATTGCTAAGAACATGGACCAGAGTAACCAGCGTGATATGCGGGCTTTCCAGTCGGTGTGTATTAAAATGATGACACCCGACAAAACGCCAAAAAGTACCTGAACTATCGTCAAGAGACAGCCTGGAATTGTAGAACATGTAAAAGGTTTTAAATTTTATTTATTTTTTTTGGAATATTAGCTAATATTTTTATATGTTGTAGAATAGCTGTAGAATACCATATTAAGACCTACCAAAGATTCCCTCTGGGTCAAAAGGTTTCGAATCGTATATATATTTTGCCGTTGGATGTTGATATATATGTGAATTACCCAAAACCTGTAAATCGATGTAACCCGTGGCACCTCCAATGCAGTCCGGATATGCGGCATTGGCATGTTTGCCACCAGGACCCAAATAACCTCTGGAATTTGATAAAAAAAATAAAACATTAATGGAATTAACTCTCATAATGGTTGCGAGTGATAAAGTTGCACCTACTTGGGACAATTTGGCACGTTTAAACCAAATACAATGGTCAAGTGGACAATGATTAAAGTCATCATAACAGCCAATTCGCCTTTAAATGAAAATATATCATATAAGGAGCGTTTCCAAGAGACCTGTGAATGAAATAATTAAATAGACATTCAGCCCAATCATGAAGGAAAATTCCGTGGAAGTTTTTTCCCTTTTCTCCAATTATGAATGTGTTTATTCCCCTTTTTTTGCAACTGAGGGAAGAGAAAAAATTCAGCGAGAAAAAAAGTAGGCATCATAAATGTAAAAACGGGGGAAAAGCACAGCTTTATTTTCAAAAATTTTTCCCCTGCAAATTCGAAGGGAGTTTAAGCAAAAATTTAAGTAATATTAATTTTCTTAAAATCAAAGGTATTTAAAAGGGTCTTTCTAAATATTAGGTCCAAAAATACAAGCAAATACCAAATGCAGCACTTGCTGACCTTAATGGAGGCCAATCCAGATATCGCATGTGGATTTTTTAAGGAAGGAGGCTCTGTCACGATTTTTGCGGGACGCTGAGACAGAACTGAATTCCTTAGGACCGCCTACAAAATGTGTGTCTGAATGGAAAAAGGTAAGGAAGAATCTCTACCAAAAATTTATTATTTACAGCTTTGTGTTATAGGTGTGGGAAGACCAAAAAAAATATGTTAGGCAAAAGGCTGCCAAAAACTCTAAGGAGCAAAAAGGTACAGGTGGAGGTCCAAGTAAGGAATTGAAATTTTTAGCAATCGAAGAAGGAATTTATAATCTGCTTGGAATGAAAACCTCTGTTGAAGGTGTGCCAGTAGAGCCTATTGGAATAAACTTGGTAAACAAGACACCTAGTCCAACTATGGAACAAGTTCTGATTGATGAAGTTTTGGTAGTTACAGAAGAGCCAGATGAGCCGCCAAATATAACGCCAGAGCCCATGCAGAGAAAAACAACTAATCCACCTGACGGAAAAAATAAAATAATGGAAAACCCTATTAAGGTCCTTCAGGCAGAACTGGACGTTCAGAGGATTTGACGCATCACGCAACTGCCTTCTCGCAATTCTTTCGTTTCTGAATTGCTCACATTGTTCTTCTTGCAAGTATAAGTTGCTTGCAAGTATTCTAAACGCAATGCTATGCATATTTAAAACTTTTATTTAGAAATAATCAAAGAATATTTAATGTAAACAAAACAAATATGCTGTCTTCTTCTTATTTAATTCATTCAGCTTAGAATGACAGCTGACTCGATTTTCTCTCTCCCTTATTTCTGACTCCCACGGAATTCATAATTGGAGGAATGTTTTCTCGAGAAAAATAATTTACGTGGGAAATCAGTTCCCGGGGAGTATTCATGATTGGGCTGATTATAATAATAAACAATTTTAGTATGAACATTTAATATCACCTCTATACAAGATGCTTTAAAAATTCTTTCGATATTGTAGGCAATGCATCCTTACCTGCGGTTCTATATGTTCCTTTTTTGCAAATATTGTATGAATGCAGCCGCATATCAAATATGCCACACCAAAACGCTGCAGCACTCCCATTACGCGTAGATTTTCAAAATTAGGACCATTAATGGAATTTAAACATAGACCAATTAAGAAAAGCTTGATAGATCTCTAAAAAAATAGTTTTACAATTAGTCGATGGTATACAAATTTTATGGAATTTTTTTTATACACACCCACAATATTCTTAGACAAATTCGTAGTTTTGTTGTACCCCTAGACAATTGTGATTTAATGGAAATTGGTATACAAACACCCATAATCCACAGAAACGATGGAAATACGACGTCGGCTAAATGTAAACCATTCCAAGGGGCATGTTCAATCCACCAATAGTCACCACCACCACTGTTCACAAAAATCATCAGGACAATGGCCATTCTGTAAGTAAATAGGGATATGAAAATCTTTAGAGTGCAAATTCAGAAGAGTGTTATCACACAGTTCCAAGACAGAATGAAGGTACTAGGTCATGATAGCAAATCCCCTAAAGGGTTTGGCGTTCTCAGGCCAAACTTCTTTTTATGACCTTTTATATATTTGCTTGCACTTAATTGCGAATAATAACAAAATTTTAAGAATGTATTCATTTTCTTCATTGAGTGACCTCATACAGGATGACCTACAATCTTCATTAAAATGGGCCACAAGCTGTGGTCTGAATGTCAATCCACAGAAAACGGAGCTAGAACTATTCACACGCAAATATCTCATTGAGAACTTCAGATTTCAGGTAATTGATGGTGTCGAGCTGAAACTGTCGAACTGAAATAACTAGGCGTCATTTTGGATAGAAAACTAAACTGGAGACGCAATACGGAGGAAAGGACGAAGAAAGCATTAAATGCCCTATACGCCTGCCGGAACTCTGTAGGGAAAAGCTGGGGACTACAACCTGTAATGGTATATTGGATATACACAGTGGTAGTGCGTCCCATAGTAAATTACGGATGCCTTGTTCGGAGGGCTTTCGATACGGTAAGCTTATGCTGATAAGTAGTGTACAGCGAATGGCATCACTTTGTATAACAGGTGCCAGACAAAGCACACCACAAGCGGCACTGGACGTAATATTGAACCTGAAGAACCTGTGGTACCATGCACTATCTGTAGCGGCTAAAAGTGCAATAAGGTTACGTGAAGCAGGCCTTTGAAGGCAATCGGAGTCGGGTCACGCATCAATGCTATTATGGTTCAGCAAAACGGACTATATGGTTCCGTTGTTAGATTTTACATCGTGCCCGGAAATAGTGATCCCTGATAGAGAAGATTGAAAAGCTTCCTTGCCCTGCAGGGGGCTGTCCATCTAAACTGATGGCTCTAAAATGGAAATTGGAACATGATCTGGTATCTTTAGTGAGGATCTCAATTACAGGCAACACGTTCGATTGGATGACGATTGCAGTGTTTTCAGGCGGAGATATTCTACTTACTTACTTAAGTGGCCAATTACAATTTACGAAACGTAGTTCATAAATTTGAGGCTTGAAGTAATAAAGAATTCCACACGCTTCGGTCTTCTGCTTGTGTTCTCCAGTTAGTCCGTCCGGATAATGGCACGTCGCCTATTACTTGGTCCTTCCAACGGAGTTTGGGTCTCCCTGCTCTGCGCCGTCCTTCAGGTTCTCCTTCAAACACCTTTGTCGCTGGAGCATTTACATCCATCCTGGCAACAAGTCCCAGCCATCGAAGTCGTTGGATTCTGACTCTTAGCTACGTCGATATCGTAGTAAATCTCATACAGCTCATGGTTCATCCGATGACGAAACTCGTCTTCGACACAGATAGGTCCATATATTTTTTGGAGTACTTTTCTCTCGAATGCTCCCAGGTATTCGACACGTACACTCGTACGTCCAGAACACCCGATGCGTGCCTTCCATCGACTACCACATGATCTATCTGATTCCTCGTCAATTGATCTGGAGATAACCATGTTGCCTTATGAATATTTAACTACCATTATTTTTGCCGCAGAGAAATCAATCAGTCTGATGCCATTGTTCGACGTTTCGGTGTGCAGACTTTATTTTCCGATTTTAGGCTCAAATGCGGTTTCCCTGCCTATTTTAGCATTAAAATCGCTTAGTACAATTTTAAGGTCATGGCACTCGTCTTTGCCCTCATCGTTTTTTTTCTTCTGTCGCAGCATGGTGTTCTGTGGAAAAACTTAGCTTTGACTCTTATGGTGGCTATATGTTCACACACCGGGTTGAACCCTGAGACTAGGTGTCGCAGTCTCTTGCCAACCACAAAGCCACATCCAAACTCGTGCTTGTCCGCATGGCCACTATAGTATATGTCGGACGTCTTCATGCGCGTGCACCCGTGTCCTGTCCACCGGATTTCCTGTAAAGCGGTTATGTCAGCCTTGTATTCTTCGATGACTTCCGCCAGTTGGATGGAGGCACCTGGTCTATACAGTGTACTAACATTCCAGGTGCATATCCTTAAATCATGGTCCTTAATTCGTTTGCGGTGGTCGTCAACATTTTGGGGGGTCCATTTTATTCTTTCGGCGGAGATATTCGCTGTTATAAAATCTGCGGAGGAAATACTGGCAAGAACATTTAAGGAGATCATCACAATTTATGTGGACTGTCAACGCTACAGCCAATTGTAACCCGTGCTGTTAGGGAACGGCATAAGGAGAAAGTAAAACGGGCGAGACAGCTATTTAGGCGAAAAAAACGTCAGATGAAGGAACGGGAGAACGAAGATATAGGGCGATACAGGGATAGAGGTGAGGCCCGAAAATTTTACCAGAAAGTAAGAGCAAATGGATACGGTAATGGCCTCCCCACCTGTAAGGACAATGATGGAAATCTGGTCACGGATACGCAGAGTGTGCTGTACATATGGAGAGAACACTTCCAGCAACTGCTGGTCCCAGAAGGCAGCGCACGTGAAGTTATCACGCCAATTGTCGACGACGGCTTAGATTGCCCACCACCAAGTCAAGCCGAGGTAAGAAGAGCAATCACCCCTATTCCCGTAGTCGTCGTCGACGCAAAACGACGTCGTCTTGTGACGACGCTGTAAAATCGGTATTCTCGTAGTCGTTTGTGATAACTATCAGTTACTATTGACACAAATTTGGTATTCTGTAAGCAAATGTGACGTCGATGTTGAATTGAAACGACTCTGTACCTGTCGTCGCAGTATTTGGTAACGACTTAAAAGAATTTGAAGGAATAATTTTGTGGAAATTTTAAAAAGGTTTTATAATGACGTCAAGAATGAAAATGTCGAGTGCCAAGCAGTTCGAAACTCTTGTGGCTGAGTTGGAAAAAAAATCGCTCATTGGCAAAAGGATTTCGGAGGGGAACAGTTCAGTCCAATTTTAAGGGGCAATGGGAGGAAATTGCTAACAAACTAAATTCCTTTGGACCGCCGTTAAGAGACAGTGATGGTTGGCAAAAGGTAAATACAGTAACAAACTAACTCGTTACGTTTTAATAATACAAAATGTATTTTTAGGTTTGGAGAGATTTAAAATTTAAAGTAAAAAAAAGAATTCTTGCAAATAAAGTAGAGTGTAATGCAACAGGCGGCGGGCGATATAAGCAGCAAATACTAAGCCCTTTAGAAGAAACTGTGGCCAACATGCTCCAATTTGAAAAACAATTAAATCCACAAGGCGTTGTACAGGGAGTTAGTAGTGTCTTCCAAGAAGATGAATCTTCCACAATGCAGAGGAAATAGAAGATTTGAATTTCGACGTAGAACTATTAACAAGTATGAGTGCTCAAAAGAAGACAACTTCTAGCAAGAAGAAAAATGTAAGAAGCGAGCGTCAAAGTCTGCTCCGTAAAAACGAACATCAAAGACTGCTCCCGGTACCAAAGAAAGCTTGTGGAAGTAAAAGAAAAAAAATAAAATTGATGGAAAGAAGAGACAAAAGAGAGGAAAGTTTGTTTTAAAAAGAAATGCAAATCAAAAGTTTGAAACTACTTATAAAAGAAAAGGAGCTTGAGAACCTAGAAATAGTAAAGATTCTGGTCTTCTTTATTTGGAGCTTAAATTTTGATGTGGGTTCCATCCAAACAGCCAATAACACTAGGAAATCCTGTTTTATTAAAAAAATCTGTTTTTGCTTCTGATTTTTCATCTTCAGTCATTTCCAATTTAATCCATTGTGGACAAATGACCCTTTCTAATGCATTCAGTGTTTCCGCCAAAATCTTGCAAACTGATGGCTGCAACAGTCCAATTTGAAAGTCATTGCCTACACTTAGCTGGTAAGATCCCTGTCCATGTTGCTGCTAACTTAATTTTGACTGAAACAGATGTTGACCTGAGATCACTTTTCATTATTGGAACAATTTCTTCCAGCACATAATTCAGTGCAGCCTTATTAAGGCGAAAGTAGTTCTCGAATCTAAAAAAATAAAAAAGTTGGATGACGCCCAGCAGTAAACACAAATTTGGATTTTAACACTTACTTGTTATCTAGCAATTTAAAGATATCGGATCTTTGCCGAAGTATTTTCCTTTCCAATATAAGATTATTTTTACTTTCCTCATCACTTGAATCTGAATCGGACACAAAAAACATTTCTTCACAACAGAAAATAAAAGTCAAACTGAATCAGCTGATGTACAAATGTTACATCAGCTGTTGTTATTTCTTTCATGTTATCGATTACTAGTCGACGTCGTCTCATAGTAGTTACAGAATACCGAAATAGCATTGATGTGACAACGATGTTGACTCGAAGTGATGTTGACATAAAAACGACGACGATGTCGACGACGTCTACGGGAATAGGGGTGAATATCGCGGCTGAAAAACAATAAAGCAGCCGGTGCCGACGGTCTGCCCGCAGAGCTCTTCAAGTCCGGTGGCGAGGAGTTGATAACGAGCATGCACCAGCTCCTGCGCACGGTTTGGCTTAAAGAATGCATGCCCGACGATTGGAATGTAATCGTATTATGTCCTGTGCTGAAAAAAGGTGATCCAAGTGTGTGCTCCAAGTACCGCGGGATCAGCCTTTTACCCATCGCATATAAGGTCCTGCCGAGTGTGCTATGTGAAAGACTAAAGCCAGTGTTATACAACCTGATCGGGCCTTATCAGTGTGGCTTTAGACCTGGAAAATCAACAACTGACCAGATTTTCACACTTCGGCAAATCCTGGAAAAGACCCAAGAGAAACAGATCGACACGTACCATCTTTTTGTCGACTTTAAAGCTGCCTTCGACAGCCCGATACGGCAGAAATTACTTGAAGCCATGGCTGAGTTTTGTATTCCAGCGAAGCTGATACGTCTTTGCGGAATGACGCTGACTGACACGAAGTCTTCAGTGAAGATTGGCAAGGACCTTACGGAGCCATTCTATACTAGACGAGGCCTAAAACAAGGCGACGGCCTATCGTGCGATCTCTTCAACATTGTGATGGAGATGATAATGAGAAAAGCTGCAGTAAACACGAGTGGCACTATATTCAACAAAAGCCACATGCTACTCGCGTACGCTGATGACGTAGATATTATCGGTCGAAAACTGCGGGATGTGACTGCAGCCTTCTCAGGTATTCAGAAGGAATCAGCGAAAATAGGCCTAACTGTGAACGAGGACAAAACGAAGTTATTAGTTTCAACGAACAAAGAATCTACTCGTTTGGGAAACTGCGTGAACGTTGACAACTATAATTTCGAGGTGGTAGATAATTTTGTCTACCTAGGCTCCGCCATCAACAAAGCAAATAATGTCAGCCTAGAAATCCGGAGAAGAATCCTGCTTGCAAATAAATGCTACTACGGACTAAGCAAGCGATTCAATGACAGAGCCCTCTCTCGACGAACAAAACTCAAGCTATACCAGATACTAATTCTACCTGTCTTAATGTATGGCTCAGAATCCTGGGTTATGACACAAGCGGATGAATCGGTTCTGGCGGTATTCGAGAGAAAAATACTCCGTAAAATATATGGGTCCATCATCGTTAACGGAGAGTATCGGCGTCGTATGAATCATGAGCTGTACACTGACATTGACGTGGTCAAACGCATTAAGGTGCAACGGTTGAGTTGGCTAGGTCATGTTGTACGCATGGACGAAAATGCTCCAGCTCGAAAAGTCTGCGACAATGAACTCGATGGACGGCGCAAAAGAGGGCGACCTAAACTCCGTTGGAAAGACCAGTTTACTGAGAACCTTACATAACTCGGTGCGACTAACTGGAGAAGAAGCGCAGAAGATCGAGGCGCTTATAATATTTTTCTACGTGCGGTATATAATCCACTGGGATTGCATAGAAGTACCAGCTAAGTAAGTAAGTAAGTCAAGCGGCCGTAAAGGCTTTGGTATTAAAGGTTATAAAGTCGAAATTAGTGTACAGATGTAGGACGACGCTCTCAAAACTGCCGGAGAATAGTGTTCGACTGTGTTGTGTCCCCGGACATAGTGACATTTTGGAAAACGAGAATGCGGATGAACGGCGCGGAAAGGCTCAGCACTGGGACCCGGCCAATCGGATGGATCAGTGCGACCACCAATGTGTCATATATACGGAATTGTGACCCGTCATCGTCGTGCATCTTGGGAACAACGCAACGACTGTGTGATATCACGAGATATTTGGCCAGGACTGGATGAAAGACTAGCAAGTTCACTATTGGAACTGGATAGGAGGTCCGTTAGACGACTAATTGGATTAATTACGGGATACTGTGACGTCAGAGCATTTACAATCAACTGGTAGACGACACAGGAGGATTATTGCAGACTTTGCGACGATGAGGAGGAAATTGAGACCATTGAACATTTGTTATGCCATTGCCCAGCTCTTCATAGAAGAAGGAAGTAATTCCATGGAAAATGGTTCTTTGATAGTTTCAAAGAATTGTCGTCCTGTAACATGGAGAATTTGGTGAAGTTAACTGATGATGGTTTGTCCATACTGTCCCCACATAGTCTCACTACTTTTATATATGAAGTTGAAGGAGAGAAGACACCGCACTTATATCTCTCTTCCACTGTACTATTCTTGTGAACTCTTTATTATATTGTAAAATACTCCTTCCTTTATATTTCTCCTTTCTTTATTCACACAGTGGGGAAAAAAAAGTTTTTTTGGACATTTGAAATTTTAGACCGCAATTCTTGACCGACTTTCCAAATTCTTTTTTTGTATTATTGGAAACAAAATTTTGCACAGAATGTACGTTTTTTTTATTCTGAATTCCTTACCGTTATTTTTTTAAAATTTGTCAAAGTCGATGAAAAAATAATTTTCGACTTCAATGTTAAATATTTTTTGGATTATGTGCCCTAAAAATTTCGAACTGACCGTTCTGCATAACGCATAAATTTTTATACAAAAATTTTTAAAATTGTTAATTTTTATACAAAAAAAAATAACATTAACCAGACTTTAAAGTAATTTCATTTAGAAATTGTAGGTACTTTTACTGATACAGACGGACAAATATTTCTTGAGTTATGAGAAACAAACCATTCAAAACAAAACATTTTTATTAAAAAAAAAACTACTATAGAAAACATTGTGTCGACTATTTTAACCCTTTAATGACGAGGGCGAAATAATGGGAATTTTTTAAAAATTTTGTCAGTACTACATATAAATTAGTTAAAACCCGAATTTTACATAAAAAAGTAACTCGAAAAATTTTAGAAAAATATCAATTTTTACTAGTGTTATGACGACTGTGACCATATGGTAACAGCTTTAAAACAGGTAAATAAAAAGAACCAAGTAAAAAATAATTTATGCAATACGTTTTTATGATATTTCATATTCTTCTCAAATAACAAAAACTAAAAGTCTTTAATATACCAGTCTTTAAACAACCAAAAAATATTCTTAATATGGAGTGACTTTTAATATCCCTCTATATTGCTGTTTTGCGCACATGTGAAAAACACCTATTTTAAAGGATCCCCCACGCTCGCTACTGACGTCTGATCGCATAGCGGTAAATCAAGAATGAAAGATCAAGGCATGCTTTGATGAAATCAAAAAAGAAAATTCTTGACATTTATTCTTATGCTTATTTTCTTGCGTGCAATATCTAACGCTGTCGACGTTACCATATGGTAACAGTCGTCACTAATGGGTTAATAGTGTAATCGTGAAACTGTAATACATTTAAAAAACATGACGGGAATACTGATCGTTTACTCTAAATTGTTCCGCAGCGCAACACTGATGTTTTTTTAGTGTTGCATAGTGTTATTTTATTCAGCCAATACATAACTCTTAAATAAACATACGATTTAAAAGTGAAATCGGTTACAAATCAATTCGTATTGATTGCCGTCAAATATCCTAACATATCAGTTTATTAACCCTTATTTAAAGTAACCCCTCTTTAATATGTATTATTCTTTTATGTATGTATTTAGTATTCGTATATGTTTTTATTTATTAACTTACCCCCTAAAAGCATCCAAACTGCGCATGCGCCGACGCTGCGGTGTAGAAGGCGCCGGTGATCCATTAGCGGCCTCATTTTCCAAAACTTCCTCAAACCAATATGAGCGCCAAGCGCATAAAGATATTTTTAAAACAATTAAAATAAGAGCCACCAACAGAAAGACGGACAATAGGGCTATATAAAAGAATTTGGTTTGAAAAATTTTAATAAATCACTAAAAACAAATAAATAATTAACCAAAAAAATCACACTTACATAAATTAACATTTACTCCTTCTTTATCCACACGCCAGTCACAAGTGCCATTGGCATTTAAGGTAAAATTATAAACTCCAAACTCCCTTAAGTCTTTTCGCTCAAAATCGCACAAAGCCGTTCTGCCAAATCATCAAAATTGAATTAAAATTCATTACCACTTATGACAATATTAAATGCATTCATATCCATCACTCCAACAGAGCACACCCATTTCCATATGGAACATCCAAAAAATAACTTACTCATTACTAAAGGCATAACGGCCAACATCACTATCGAACAATTTAAATTTTAAAGCGTGAGCCACATTTAGAGTGGTGGTAGCATTTGCGATACTGTCATCAGAGCGGTCATTGACGCTGGGATTGTGGTGTAAAGCTTTCACCTTCGTATAGGGACACTGTGGGTGTAGGTGGATGCAAAACAAAGTAATTACGTTTTATTGTATTACGTTTGGTTGAAATTAACCATCATACCGTATAACATTCTTCAGACAGTGCGTACAAATAAGAGACTTTGTGATAATAACTCTTAAGTATCAGATAGGCTTGGTCCACTTTTAATTTACGCATGTCGAGGCCACGCCATGATGGCTCAACATATTCCGTAAAATCTGACATTTTTTTTTAATCTGCAAAGAAAATAAAAAGCGCCAAAACGTTAGAATTTAGTAGAGATTTGATAGTCAACTTATAAGACATTCTTAATTTTTTTGGAGTTTTAGAGTTTTCACCTATAAAAACGCAATTAAAAAATTTAAAAATAAATCACATTATAAATATTCGTTCGTCTTAATATGTATATAGTCTATGCACTGAATTTTTGCATCCTACCTTCATGCATGGCATTCCACCTCGGTAAAAATATGAAACAAATTGAAACTTTTTCGAAAATAACTAGATTATGACAACAGATTCTGGTAGAGGGGGTTAATTAAATATGATTGTATCGGCGTTTACATCTGGGGGTAATATTTCCACGCTTTCGCCCATTCTTATGATGAATCGGCATAGGAATCCATGTGATTGTTACATTTTAGGTTTAGGATGTGTCAAGAAAAATTTTTATGAAACTTTTTAACCCTTTAGATAATCAATATAATCAATATATGATCAAAAAAGGGGGTGTATAATACGTTAAAATGTACCACAAAAATATTTTCCATCAAATTCTACAATTAGTCTCTGATTTTAACAAAGCTCCAAAATCGACTTGAATGCCAGAAATAGGTCAAAACTAAAAATGTCTGAATTTTAGGGGGATGGTACACAGTAGGGAATCGTCAAACTGGTTTAAAAACGTATTTGTTCAAAATTATGAAATTGTGAACTACTTCCAAAATTAACTAATTTTAAACTAACGAAAATGAACCAGATAAACGTTATTAACTAATGAATAAGAAAAAGAGAATTTTGAAATAATTTCAGAAGTTATATTTTAAATTACACTACAAGCAAAAGACAATCTTGTTGAAAAATTATTGAAAAATTTAAATTATGGTATTTAATTATAATATCGTATTTCAAATACTATCTCAAATTTTCTAGAATGTAACTAGTTCCAATGCGTTAATTTTGTACTAGTTCTAATCTATCGCTATTGAGGTGGGTCCAAGCTAGTTCAAAGGAGACACTCAACTACCACCCGACTAGAGTTATTGAACTGGTTCTATTCTAGTACAAAAGGGACAATTCCCCCCAAGCCTAGGACATCTACGTGTTAAATAAGACAGTTACTTGTATGGAATGTGAACTAGTTTACTGTCCTGTGGAGAACTAGTACTTTAGTAGTTCCAAACTAGTATGCTGTAGATATTACATCTGTAGATTACCCAGTAGGGAATCGTTAAACTAGTTCAAAAACGTACTAGTTCAAAATTATTGAATTGTGAACTAATCCCAAAATGAACTAGTTCTTAACTATCAAATTTTGATATTTTATTAACTGATAAATAAATAAAACAGAATTTTTAAATAATTTCAAAAGGAAGGTGAACTACTTCACTGTCCTATGGAGAACTAGTATTTTACTAGTTCCGAACTAATATTTTTTCCTACTGGGTATAAAAGCTCTTGATGTAATCCTTATTATGTATGTCGTAGTCACGTCGAAGGTTTGCCTTTTTTTTAAAAGGGCATCGCCGATGTCGATTATTAAAATTTTTTGTATTTTGTATATCGTTTTTGAGCGTGAAATTCGACAGAAACAGTCGTAGTGTATTTTGCCCGTGACAAGATAATAGATGTAAAAACGAAAGAGCATTATAATAAAAATCCAAACTTTGCAAAAGGGTCCCATAAAAAACGAAGTTTAAATAAAGGCAATTGCATGTCATAAAAGCAAGGGTGAACAGTATTGGTCCTTCCTTACGCGACCCCGCAGGATGGATGAAAGTCTAGGCTATCATGAAGACAAATGATACGCACAGTACTTATTGAAGAATGCTAAAAAAAATCAGATTGAAATCATGTCTAGATCATTTTTGGTAACCTTCAGCGAGGATTTGTGATGCCTTAGTAACTCGCGTAGATCGACATGTATCCTGAAGCTTATGTCACATCGCTCTTGGAACGTATCTAAAAGCATTTTTGGTCAATCTAAAGTTTCAAATCTGTGGAAGAACTATTAAAATACAAATTCTAGATGAATCTTCAGAATTCTTACATGAAACTTTGAATAGCGAATATTTTAGACCGGTGTGTTAATTGTCTACGTAAACTTATAAGTTCCTTGCACCTATCAGGTTTTTTTTCATCTTAAGATAAACACTTCTCAACACTAAACACTTCTGGCTATTTCAACTTTTTTTATTTAAATACAAATACAATCTATTACAATAACACTCACGTCGAATGTTTTACATGATACCAATGAAAAGTAAATTCGGCTAAAGTGCAGAATAAGGGGCGGGAGCCCGATTAAAAAAAAAATATGCCATTGTCTTCGTCTTGGTCCCCAAATATCGGAATGGTGGTCCCTACGGGTCTCCTGGGCCGAGTTAGAGCCATTAGAGGGGGGCGTGCCCCCCACCGCATTCGTCTTGGACCATAATGTGTTCAAGACAACGAAACTAATTACATTTTTCAAACTTTTTCCAAGATTTTTTGGTATATCCCGGAAATTTAAATGGCTCTAACTCGGCCCAGGAGACCCGTAGGGACTTCAAAATACCACCGTTCGTCTCGAAAGTATCGTTCATTTGAGTATCAACACATGGGGGGTTATCATAGAACAAAATGCCCCCCTTTTTTTGGGCCCCCAGGGCTCCGTGAGCCTTAGCGCCAACTTTGACCTTGATATTCGTGTTTTAGGGCGTATTTGGTTGGAGTGGCAAATTTTTTTTTGGGCTCCCGCCCCATATTCTGCACTTTTGCCGTAAATTCGACCGCGACTATTTTTTTTTATCTTTATTTTTATTTTTATTTTATTTTATTATGTTGACGTGCTTCACATTGATTTCTGGAAGCTTTTAACACCTAAGGTTGCGATAATGAGTGGAGAAGTCACAGCAAACGGGTACTGATGATGATGGTTTGGCAACCATCGAAATAGCTATCTGATCTGCCATAATCCATTTCACACAACTTTTGTAAAACAAATTCTATTAGCGATAATAGAAAAAAGATCTCAAACCGAACAATGAAAAACATATTCATATTTCTGCACAGATCGACAATAACAAACAAGAGCATTTTATTTTATTTTATTTTATTTTGTATTATTTTATTTTATTTTATTTTATTTTATTTTATTTTATTTTATTTTATTTTATTTTATTTTATTTTATTTTATTTTATTTTATTTTATTTTATTTTATTTTACTTTATAGATTTTTCTTGATATTTCTTCTGATATTTACGGATATATCTAACAGGAACAGGAAGTCATGCCGACATAATAATAATATCTTTCTCTTTCCACTCTCAAATGACCCTGCTTCGGAATATGCCAATGTATTTTTATCGGTCATGGAAACGTATCCGACAGGTTTTCAAAATATCTTTGCAAACAACAACGTCAATTATTTACCCACTACAGCTACTTTTCAAGACCGTTCAGAAATTTGCGGCCGATACATTCCATTATCGGCTTATACAAACATTACTTCAGAAGACGATTAGTTGCCACAATCGAAACGCATTGGTCTGAGCTGGACTTTAGTTTACTAATTCGTTCTCAACTTACTTGTGATGTTATTAATATTGCCCTCTACTTCCCTCCATGGGAAATTTAATACTGTATATTGTTTATACGATTTAGTTTATATTAACATTGCTAACATTAACATTTGAGAACGGCAGTCGTAAAACCTAAATAAAGCAAATCAAACACTTCACTAAAATCGGGTTTACTGCCAAACACTTGTTTTAAGCTTTTGCAGTGTTTTCACTTTTGTTTTTTTTTTTTTTGGTTTTTGTTCACATCTGATGGACATTCAACGCTGTCCGAACTTTGTTTTTGTTTATGCGACGATGATAACATCCAACGACTGAATGTCAATGAGTACTCGAAAGTGAGTGAGTGAGCAAGAAATTGTTGTGGAACAAAACCAACACAACTGAGTGAATGAAATACATATTGCGTCTCTACACAGTGGTTAGTAGTAACAAAAAAAATCAAAGTGCTTTGAGACAAGGGAATGTTAACGTGTATGGGCAGGAGTTTTTGGGTTAATTAATCTAATATTACTATGAGAAACTTTTTATTGTTCTGTTACAATCCTATTCCAATTGAGTACTTAGACCATCGTTGCGAATCGTGTAACTTCCTTCCTTTTTCGATGGACTTTTAAGGTCTAGGTGTAAATATCAGCAAACTGTATAAAGTTTTAATTGCTGATAAGATGATTGTATGAAACGATCGATAACTGTTTTAAAATTCTATTCATTGCATTGGTATATTAAGATGTAGTTTCTAGACCAGCAAACCTATTTGAAAACAACTCCAATTTTAGAACTAACTAAAATTATATTTTATTTATTACAAATTCTAACAATAAATTGTGTGTTTTTTTCAATTGATGGAGTGAGTATTTAAACAACTTATAATACATTACTTATCTGAAAGTAATAGTCATTATCTACAGATTAGATTCGACATCAGCATTCCAACTATATGTTTTTAATGCAATGTGGTCTTTCGAATACAAAAATATTCGAAATAATTTTATCTTTGGTAAAGTTTTTTTTAGTCAATTTTTTGAAAAACTTTGTCACAGATTTCCTAAGATACTATAAAATTTTAATACTTTGAAATAATTACATATCCCTGTCCCATTTAAAGGAGAGAACCATTAAAGCCTAACCATAAATAATGTAGGACTAGGATTTAAGAACTAGGAAATACATACACGCTTTTTATACACTTACACTTTGTTTTATTTGAATAATGTAGCAGTTATAAGAACTTACAGTATATGTAATTTAAAAACAGTTTTTACAACAACAACAAAAAACGAACTAAAATACGATACAATACAGTACGGTCTACTGTGCCTAGTTATCAGCTGTAAACAGCTGGTTTTGACAGACTTGCAGTAAATTGTATCTGCGAGATACATTCCACAACACTACACTTGAGGCACGACTAGCGGCATTGAATTAATGACATTTCAGCATCTAACATACAGATGGAATGCTCCGTTTTGAAAATTGTCTTGTCGGTAGCAAATAAAATAAAATAAAATGAAATAAAATAAAATAAAATAAAATAAAATAAAATAAAATAAAATAAAATAAAATAAAATAAAATAAAATAAAATAAAATAAAATAAAATAAATAATGGTTGGGTTATCCATCGGGCGCGTCACAGGTGGCGGATAGTGAAAGCCACGGCTATTTTCCGTGGTGAAGCGGGTCATAGCTTTGGTAAAAGCCCGCTCGCGAACCAACCTAGTTCCAGTTGCCGATCGGGGAATAAAAACCTGAGAAGCACGCAGAACGCCTCCTACCCTAGGACTTCCCAGTGTAGGAACTGGATACCGGCCTAAATGAGGGGTTAATGTTACGGTCATGTCTCTGGCATTGGCCTCAATTTTGGGACGGTGATAAGTGCGTTTCCGCGGGAGAGAAAGAGGCTCTCTTTAAACAAAACCCCCCAATCCAAGGTGGGCTGCATAGGCCGAGGGATGTATGGCTAAAGGGGTTACATATTAGTCGTTACTATGTCAAACTCAGGTGAGGGCGCACACCTGTTTCAATCCAATGCCTTCTTGAGCTAAAGGGCTCTGGCGTAAGTGACCGTTTTTGTCCCTCTTCATCTCATTAGGTCCGGAAGGCTTCTACGGCGGCCTAAGGACCGAACCATAAACATGAACTCAAATACACAAACCAAACAAACAAAACAACAACAAACAACAACTTCAGAGAAGTCTGGTAACGGACCCTCCACCCCAACTCCCTCGAAAAGAGGCAGACCTCTCGGCTCGACTAAATTGTCACAAGAAGCCAAGAGGCACAATTCTAGTACCTTACCTTCCTTCTTCAAGAAGAACGCGGCAGAAGAAGCCCCCCCCCTAATGGGGATACGGCAGCATCTACTTCGGGGACCAGCAAGCCGACGCCGGGCAATGCTGGACATTTTCGGCTGATATCTACTTCGCATGTACAGGTTTGACATAATTGTAGATATATATACAGCTGATGATGTACCATTGTGCATCAGTTGGTCACAAAGGGGTCTGAAGATGAACTCGTCATGGAGTTCGAAACGCGTCATCCTAGTGTGTGACACACTGAATTTGACCAAAATATTTAAACAATAAAATAAAAACACTTTTCTGATCGTAAGCCGAATTTGATGTATCATTTGATACACTTAACGTAAATTTAATATATAAAACACGATCGACTAAAATTAACAATCAAACAGTTTAAAATAAAATAAAATAAAACAAAGTAAAAAAAATACAACAAAGTAAAATTTACTTTAAAAAACTTACTTTTCTTTTGCAACCTAAAAATGAGATATTGAGAAAGTTTACACGGTTTCTGTTTTAAGACAATCAACATGACTTACGGTTTAAGGACGAATTTTAAATTAAGCTGTTTGAGAAGTTTTTACAAGACTTGTGAATTAACACGACTACTTAGAAGTTGCTGTCAACCACAAAAAGGGGACCACCACGAAAACTTAATGTAAATGGCTATAAAAGGGCTCGTACTCAGGTCAGCAGCATCATAGTAGCATTTTGTAATTATCATGTCAAGCCGATCCCAACTTTCATTTATGTTACCTTCGTGTTTTCAGACATATAAAAAAGAAGGCAACGAGAAAGGTTTGCATGTTTTTTTTTTTAAAGAGAACAGCAATAGTTTCAGCCAATTATATCAACATAGACTGGACTAACAATCGTCTGGTTGTGGGTTCAAACTCCAACAAGGTTTTCTGTCGATATACAAAATTAAGTATGTATAAGGAGTAATAAGAGAGGAATTAAACCAAAACAGTGTACACTCAATGAAGCTTAAATAAAGCTGAGCCACTATATTATAAAAATGGAAAAAAAAACCATAGGTGTTACAGATGATCCTTTGTTCCCGATCCCTCGTTAAAACATCGTCAGTAATCAGTTTTCTTCACAACTTCACATATCCAAGTAAAAGAGTAATTATTGCATTCAATTTTGATTATTATTTTTCATAAATATGGTATTTTTCGCATTTATTCGTTTTAAACATTTTTAATTTTGAGATTTTTTTCGCGTTATTGTTTCATAGTTTTATTATGGTATAATATCTATAAATTCTTTATAGGCTAGCATTAAAAACACACATCCAAAATATGAAATTAATGTAAACTTTTTGTCATATTCATATATGTAAGACGACACATATATAATTAAATATACATACATATATATGTAGTTATAAATGGGTTATACAATTTCAAAATAGTTTTAGGCATGCAAAAAATGTTTTATTAATTATGATTAATGAGTAGTTTTTGTCTTTTTCTTTTAGGTTTGCAATGAAATATCGTATTGTTGTAATATAAGTCCTATAAATAGGCAGTAGTTGTGAAATGAATAGTTTATTTTTTTAATTTCATTTCAACAATTTGCTAAATTTGTATATTATTTCCATACTACATCAATTATTTATAATATACATATGTATGTGGTAGTGCTAAAATTTACACATGTATGTAAGTGTGTATGTACCAACATGTTTAGGAATATGTTGTAGTGCGTAATATAGGCCGCTAAATAATTCAATTGAAAGTATAATCTGTACAAAATTTTACATATTGCAAATAAGTATTTCCATGTAAAATCGTGCAGCATATGTAAAAATGCGTTACGTTTAAACTGTTGTCTCTAAACTTTGCTTGGAATGTTAAAATAAGTTAAAAAAAGAAATATCGAGTTTCTCTATTCGCATCAAAAGACATAAAATTCAGTTTCATCGATTATACCAATAGGGCACAGACAAGAACTAAGTAAATACATATATATATTTTTTGATACAGCAAAAATAGTTAAAGGACTAGTATACGAAACACTAAGTTTTAATATTTTCCGGTTTTTCTTCCTTTAAATAAAGGCTTTTTATCTTAATAAAATTATTGTATATGCAATTATAGTAAATAATCAAGTGATGCATGTATTAAATTCATAGCTAAACAAAAAAAAAAACTTTACTAATCTTTACTAATTATTTGGTTCTTACAATAAACATCAGTTGCATTTTCATTAATACAAGTCGTAGGGGGAAGATTTGGGGATTTTAGTAGATAAAAAGCACAGAATTTGTACATAATCTATGAGTTTATATCTTGAAGATTTGCTGTTCCATTAACATAAGATAAGCGTTTATAATTTTTTAAATAATAAAACATTGAGGCAGTTATAAAACTAAACGCAATGAAAAATAAGAAAACGCTTCATTATGTATTTGTATTTTTCTTAGTCGGTTTTTGTATATTTTACCATAAGTTTTGAAACATTTTGTAAATTTTAATTACAGCACGAGGACACAAAACTGCACATTTATTTCAGCATTTATAAATTAATTAAATTAACTTTTTTGTACAAAATTCTATAGGGTAAATTCAAAAGGAATGCCGCTATACCGCTGCCTCAGATATTATAATTTGTACATTAAGGAAAGGAAACGTTAAAGGGCACGCACGGCAGACTTACAGCTTTATACTTTTTTATATTCATCTTTTACCGATTGATGGAAGTAGTTTTTCAGATTTGTGCACAAATAACAAAAACTTTATCAACTTTATTTAATTTAAAAAAATGTCAATCGATTTCACTTGAAATTTAAAATATGCGTTGTAACGAATAAATACACCTAAGAAGTCAATATAAAAATCGGTAATTTGTCTCTCGTGACTTTTGTTAATAATTTTTCTTTATAAACAAAAATGTGGCTTTATATTGCATTTAAAAAATCCCAGCGGATTTCGTTTGTATTTAAAAATTATCCTAAACATATACATACACTTAATCAATAGAATGTTTTAGATGGTTTCCAAACTTATATCCCCAATCTTCCTATTCGCCGGCTTATGTTGTCGTCTTAATTCTTGTTGCACTTAACGAACGTTCGTCTCACTGCCTCCTACTACTCGCAAGTTGTTTAATTTGAAACAGCGTTTTGCAATTAACCAAAAGTACAACACGAATTTGTTTTCTTTGCTGTCTTATAGAAAGCTTTACTCTGTATCGATAGATTTTCCGATTTTATAACCATGTCATCCAGTTTTTCACCTCTCTCCAATACAGCTTCGATTGTGTTTTTCAATATGATCTTCGTTTCATCTAAATCATTTTGCATCTTCGTCAAAGCATCCGCTTCCTTGGGATCTTGATATTTAGCCAAATAGGAGGGTAAAACCGGAAAATCTGTAGTACTTTCTGTACCAGTTTCCCATAGGTCTGTAGGTATTTTCGCCGTAAATTCTTCTAGAATTTTCGTTATAAGAGTATGAGCTACACGTTGGGGATACTCATGATCCGCTATAAGGACACCGGCCAAGTTGTCAGTTCGCACATAGACATGGCACATGTAGACATCCTGTTTGACCGACTGTCGCATTGCTGCCTGTGTACGTTCGACCAGGGTTTTAGAGGCGAATCTGCAAAGACAAGGACAGACACCCACACATCAGATGAATCATCTTAAATATCCTTTTGCCCCTACTGCCGGCAAAGGATCCAGGTACTTACGTCATAAACTCTTGCACGGTACTCCTCTGGAAAAAGGAGAACGATTGCAAATCGTATGTGGACTTGAGTATGCGGGCCTCTGCTGCGCCTTTGTAGAAAATGCTTAGAGCAAATAACTTGACCATTTTAAGTTTTTTGGTTTTCTGTTAAACGTTGATATAATGTTTCACTAAGATTGGTGGGATGCTTCTTCTTTGCGTGATACGTGCGTTGAAAACTCTATTCGCAAATCCCTGCAGGTTTGTAAAGTTAAAATATGTTTTATTTTTAATTTCTTTCCCTTTTGGGCTATTTTTTTCTTCTTCTCTGTCTGTCGTAGCAAAAATGACACAGATTCATTTTAGTGATGGCAGATTAGCGAGCAGATGTCAACAAAAGTAATCGGTAGTCACAGCTGTTGCAATATATTCCAACGGACAGCACTGCCAGCCGCAACATGAGGAAAATGCGAGGTGGTATTGCCAGTTGAACACGGTGTAAAACGGCAAACGTTCAAAATACAAGATTGTGTGTGAATTCTTTTCAATAATCAGCAAAATGATTTAAAATAAACTGAGGTATCGTAACAATCAGTTATCAATCTGATAAGGAAGCAAAGAGTTACTGGGTATTATTAAGGCTATCAATGAGTTCACAAATGATGTTACACATAAACCGAAAAGTCCTGGGTCTAACCAAGAAACCACGGTTATTATTTAATTAAAATTGACTTTATGCATCAATAAAATCAAAAACAACACAATTATTCCAGCGCTGCTCTAAAATTGCAATACCATTCTTGTTGAAAGATTTATCGTTAAGCTTTAATTTCACTAATAACCACTTCAATCGAACGAAATTTTTTACAATTAATATATTGTGAAATCTATCGATAAATTTATTTACTCCTATTTCAACCATTGCTGAACACGGAATAATGTGGTGGTTTCGTGAAGGGATACAACGCGGCAGAGGTCCTAGAATTAATGACTTACGTTTTATATTTACAGGATTATATGGATATGTCCTTTTTTTTTTCTTAAAAGACTGCTGGATATGCAATAGGGGTGCGATAGTGTTATATGGAGATCCTTAGTTACAAGATTTGGATACAAAGTAAAGCCTAATTTTGTATGGTTAGAAAATAAAATGCATGAGCTAAAAATTGGGGGACCGTGGTCAAAGTTGGTGGGAAAGGGAAAATCCACATCAATCCTCGCAACTGCACCGGAATCGCCCCGAGATGGGTAAAATGTATAACCGACTCCCAGTCATATTTCCCTCTTAGTATTTTCCCCAAACATAGCCCCCATCTTCACCCTGTAAAGGGGCTTCCATACAAAAAAAAAACATTTTTTTAAGTTTGTTCCCAGTACAGAACATATCTACCCTCTTTCTCCAATTCTTAAGGTGGTCCCCATACAATTTTTTTGGTGTTTTTATAATTTTTTTTTCATGAAATCAGCTCCTGCCGCTACGATGGTGCCTCCTAGAGGGGTAAAATGTATGACCGATCACCACTAGTATTATCCCTTCTAACATACCTACGCCCTATACAGAATGCACCTAAAACGACCAAAACAAAAAAAAAAACACAAAATAATATTTCCGTTAAAATTTTTTTGAGCATTATTAATTTTTGTTCTTATTATTTCTTTCGAAAATGTTAATCAAATAAATTTTTTTTGATGTGATGGATATTTCTTCCAATTTTTGACGTCGACCTGAAGCAAAAATATATGTTCCTTCTCGTTGCGGCACAGCACGTTGCAATAGTCCTCTATTTTCTATTTTCTCTTTGGTCTGGTCACATCAAAAACAAAAGCAAGGACTCCTTTAGAAAATTGATGGGTAAATTTGATTTAATATAAAGTGAACGTTGACATTTTCACAAAAATTTCTTCAGAGAGGATTTCAATTGCAGCCAACTCATTGATAAAGCGCTGTACTTAGATAGCGATATACTTTTCCTGTTAATGAACTTTCCAGTCGGTTGAGTTGGTGTGCTAATAAAGAATTACTGAAATATATAAAAAGTTCTGAAAGTCATAAGGATAGTCCACTTCTGAATATGCTCACGGAAATAAGTTCTCCCAATAGAACAAGGGAAAATCACAAGGCAGAGAAAATTCAAATTCAAATTTCTTCGACTGTTTTGTTTTGATTGAAAATTTTCAAAAAATAAAACAATTTTAAAAAGTTGTTTTTGGTACTACAGAACTTTTTGACAAAATTACTCCTTGGTACAATAACAGCAATTTATGGTACAATAAAGTACTTTTTGGTGCAATAAATGTACTTTTTGGTACTATAAAATCCATTTTTGGTACAATAAAAGTACTTGTTGGTACTTCTTAGTACAATAAAAGCTCTTTTTGGTACAACAAAATAACTTTTTGTACAATAAGTTTACTTTCGGTACAGTAAAAGTACTTTTTGATACTCTAAATGTACTTTTTTGTGAAATAAATATATAGTTTTGTACAATAAAAATACATTTTAGTACAATAAAAGTACATTCTTGTAAAATAATAATTGATATTTGTACTATAAAAGTAGTTTCTGCCTATAACGAAAATACTTTTTGGTGTAATAAATGTACTTTTTGGTACAATTAAAAAACTTTTTAGTGAAACAAAAACACTATTTGGTAAAAAAAATTTTTGTTGCGAAAAACTACCTATTGGTGCAATTAATGTTCTTTTTGATACTATAAGTCATATAATAGAAGTACTTTTTGGTACAATAAAACTACATTTCGGTACAATAAATTGTAATTTTTGATACCTTAAAAGTACGTTATTTAAAGCAAAAACACTTAGTACTTTCTGGTACAAGTAATTTTTTTTGATGAATAAAAGTACTTTTTGGAACAAAAAAAGTACATTTTTGTGCATAAAATATACTTATTGATACGACAAAAGTATTCTTTGGTACAATAACATGTACTTTTTCGTACAATAGTATTCCTTTATGGTATAATAAAGTAATTTTTGGTACAATAAATGTGCTTTTAAGTACTATAAAAGTACTTTTTATACAATAAACAAAATTTTATACAAAATCGTACAATAAATAAAAGAATAGTCCTTTTTGATACAATAAAATGACGTTGGTGGAATAAATTTACTTTTTGGTACAATAAAAGTACTCTTTAGTACAATAAAAATACCTATTTGCTCTCCAAAAGTACTTTTTGCTTACATTAAAAATACTTTTTGGTACAAAAAAGGACTTTTTAGTAAAATAAAACAACTTTTTGGTGTCATAAATGTACTTTTGGTACAATAATAGCACTTTAAGGGACAATTAAAGTACTTCTTGGTGCAATGAAAGTACTTTTTGTTACAATAAAAGTACTTTTTGGCACAATAAAAGTATTTTTTGGTACAATAAAAATTCTTTCTGATGCAATAAAAGTAATTTATGTACTTCTTGGTGCAATAAAAGTACTTTTTGGTACAATAAAATAACTTTTTGGTGCAATAAATTTACTTTTGGCGCAATAAAAGTATTTTTTTGTACAATAAAATTACTTTTTTGTCCAATAAATATGTTTTGGTACAATAAAAGTATATTCTAGTAAAATAGAAATGTACTTTGTACTATAAAAACAATTTTGTTAACAATAAAAATACTTTTTGGTATAATAAAAGTACTTTTGGTGCAATAGAAGTACTTCTTATTAAAAAAAAAGAACTTTTTGTGTGCCATAAACGTACTTTTGGTACTATAACAGTACTTTAAGGTACAAATAAATACTAAATGTACTTTTTGTACAATAAATGTTTTTTTTAAATGCAATAATTTTTTGTAAAATAAATGTGCTTTTGGCACAATAAAAGTATTTTGGTACAACAAAAATACTTTTCCGTACAATAAAAGTACTTTTTATTACAATAGAAGAACTTTTAGGTGCAAAAGATTTACCTTTGGCGCAACAAAAGAATTTTATATTTGTTTCGGTACAATGAAAATACTTTTTGGCAAGGCAAAAATACTGTTACTATAAAAGTACTTTTTGTGTACAATTATACAATAAAAATACTTTTTAGTTTAATAAGAGTACTTTTTTGTACAATAAAAATATATTTTGGTACAATAAAAGTACTTTTTTGTACAATAAATGAACTTTTTAGTTAAATAAAACAATTTTTTTGTACAATAAAATACGATTTGATACAATGAAAGTACTATTTGGTACAGTAATATGACATTATGGTTCAATAAAAGTACTTTTTTGTATAAAAATTTACTTTTTAGTACAATAAAAGTATTTTGGATACAATAAAAGTAATTCTGATACAATAACAAGAGTTTTGTGGAACAATAGAAGTAAGAAATAAAAAATATTTACAAGTCTGTGGACATGAACTGAGGTTTCAGTACATTGACCCCTACCATGCCTCTGCGCGAAATTCTTGCAAAAGGCTTAAGACAACTTTTTTGTGAAATGTACTCTGTAAACAATCCCATGTTTATTCAAAGTAGTTTTGTAGTTATTGTATCAAAACCAATAAATTTTTTGTACAAAACACAAGCGGCCACAAAATTCAAATCATCAATAACTCAGATATACAAAGGTGCACTTGAGAACTTTTTACAGGATAGCGACAATATATCCCTTTTTTGAGTTTTGTACTTTACCATTTTTAATTTAATTTTTAATTTTTACAATTTAATTTTTTTGTACAACTTCCTTTACATTTTTTGACGACATTATTCCCAAAAATCGTCATCAAATTTTCCTCTTAACCTCGATTTGTAATACTTATGTACTTTCTTCCCGGTAAATAGTTTCCCATTTTCGAAGTTTGTTTAGTTTTGTTTAATTTAAGAAAAAATAGAAAAATATCAGGGGAAGATTTTATTTATAATAGACAACAAGGAATAGGAAAAAAAATTTCAACAAATCGTTATTCAGAATCAGGAGTGGTTGCCGATATTTGTAGATTCTAAATATAAAAAATTTAAATTTTGTTCATATTTTTAAAAATAAAAAAATATTAATAACAAACTGTCTGGATGGTATGCTGAGGTAGAACTCAACATATGTATGGCTAATCCTTCATTGTTTTGATAGATACATTATTTTGCTTTATATATTTAATGTCTATATTAAAGTAAGGTAAGTAAAGACATATTGTTATGCATACTGTACTACTTATACTTCAATCACTAGCTCTAACTCCGCCAACAACAAATATTCGTACTAAGAACGAAATCTGCATAGTAAGAGCATTACTTAAAATATCCTTGAACTTAAGTCACCAGCAGATGTTAAAATTGCAAAATTTTCTTTTGTGATTATCTTAAACTATGTTACTAAGCTATAATGGCGAATATTTTCCATGGAAACAAAACGGCAGATGTAGATATTTTCTATATAAGTTTCCCGCGAAAAATCTTTTAAGGATTTACTAAACACATGAAGGTAAGTTTAACTAGCGATTTCTACGAATAAGTTAATTAGGGAAGAACATAACGGGAAAAGGAACTATGAGATTTCCCCTGGATATTTTACTACCTTATGCCAAAACAGGACAGGTAACGATTTAGCACCTGGCGATCACACCAATCCTTCTGTACCAACAGTACTTTCGTCTACCTGCTCTGCCATGGTATAAAAAGGCGATGTTTGATCTAAGCCCACATCAGTTTTCAGTATTAACTCGTAGAGTCAACTACCAAAAAATGAAAGTGGTAAGTAACACTAACATTTATTTAAATATTTTAACAATTTATTAATAAAATTATTGACTATTTCAGTTTCTTGTCGTCGTGTCGACCATCCTCATCTGCCATTCCTTTGGCAGTCCCATTTTATATGAGATGCGTGATAAAATGCATAACAAATTCTTTGGTCATGGTTTGCATGGAGAGGGAACAGCAAAAAATTCTCCAATAGTTAATATTAACAACTATCAAGAAGTCTCACAGCAGTCAACTACACAAGGTCACCATCAACGTCGCGGTCAAATATATGGCGGCCCTCACCAACCTTCCTCCGATCACAAACGTGGAGACTATGGCACTCTCTTGGACTATGAACAGCATAATTATGGCGGACATAACAACATGGGCATCGGAAGCGGCCACATGATTTCTAACATAAAAGCTGGTGGCCTGAAGTATCATCACGGCGGTATGGGCTATGGCGCACACAATACCATGAAGCAAGAAAGCTATCATCACAGAGAGGGACCGAAATTTGGACAACATCATGATACAAATATGTTTGGCAATACAAAAATAGCTTCTTCGTCTGCCTCATTGAGCTCTTCATATGTTCCACATTTGTCATCAGCATCTTCAAGCTCTTCATCTGCTACCTCTTTGGACGGATCCTTTGCATCTTCTGCATCCTCTGCAAGTAGCAACAGTGTTGGCGGCGGCGGTGGTGGCGTTGGTCGTCATCCCTTCAATACCAGAGTTATACCCTGGCGCCAATGAAGAAATTGTATCTTCTAAAGCAGACATGCACAAAAGCTCGCAGATGTGTGCAGCAGCAGAATTTTTAGTAGTTGTATACGTAAATTCTGCAACTGCACATATCTACGAGCTTTTGCGCATGCCTGCTCTAAAGCTATGTACAGACGGTTGTCAGGTCTTACAGTATTGTTAGATAAAAAGTGTGAACTTACAATTTTTGTCTTGCAACGTTATCAGAAAGAGCATTTTGAGAACATTATAAGACAATAAAGTAAAGGCATCTGTATGAATTGACAATTTTTGTTGCCAAAACTGACAATTTACCTTTTGCAAACAAATTTTCTTTGTCAGTACGTTGGCAGATCTGACAACCGTATGTACATAGCTTAAATGACATTTTGACAATGATCATATTTAATAAACTATAACAAGAACCAATGTAAAATCCAATTCAAATGTTTTTTTTTATTTTCTGGGCGGGTTTCAACAATTAAACCAATTAAAACTGAGAGTTTTGTAACGCTGTGGTAGTAGTTAAAGTTCTGTTACTTTTCGGCGGCACTTAATAAATATCTCCAGGATCATTAATAGATGCTGAGGCATTTGCATTAATATTTTGTCTTTAGGCAAAAGTTGGAAGTCAGGAATTCATAGAATATCCTAGATGGAGATAAGCTCAGACTTATGTTTGTAAAGGATTCTGCCAATCGAAAGAAATATTTATCTGTAGAAAATTGTGTTACTTCACAACATTAGGGGGTGTTATTTCGCAAATTCCTGCACACGTACGTTTGCAACGTGTTTTTTTTCAAGACATGTGATTGTTTTGATGCTGCGAACAAGACATACACGACAATGGTGTTGTTTTGATAAATAAACATAACAAAGAGCAAGAGATCGTAAGAGCATAAGTCTAACGCATTAAAGGAGACGTATTGGGCCCCAAGAATCTTAAGACCAAATTCTTTTCCGAAATTTTTAAGATGATTGAGCCATTTCCTACTGTCTGGCTGGCTAAATGGCAGATGGGCAGGATAACTGGAGTAAACCTTAACTGATCCTGATGTCAGTTAACCAGTATAAATATTTTTCAAAATGAAGTAATGGTATTGTAAATGGACAGAATTACCCCACCCCTTCTGTTACCTCCCATACAAAATGACCAATTTTTGGATAATAATTACTTCTTTCATATCTTTCAACCGGACTACTCGGGGATATTTGAATTTGGCCATTATTGTAATCTTGTAATAGTTGACAAATTCCCAGAGAACCGAAACCATTGCCAGACCCTTTCTGGTACCTCCCATCGAATTGACCCACATCGTTTTTCATGCATATATTTTTTGTAAGTACACTAAAATCAGACATATTTCGCCTAAGATGTACGCTTGTGAGAGTTTAATTCTGGCTGGCTAAATGGCAGATGGGCAGGATAACTGGAGTAAACCTTAACTGATCCTGATGTCAGTTAACCAGTATAAATATTTTTCAAAATGAAGTAATGGTATTGTAAACGGACAGAATTACCCCGCCCCTTCTGTTACCTCCCATACAAAATGACCAATTTTTGGATAATAATTACTTCTTTCATATCTTTCAACCGGACTACTCGGGGATATTTGAATTTGGCCATTATTGTAATCTTGTAATAGTTGACAAATTCCCAGAGAACCGAAACCATTGCCAGACCCTTTCTGGTACCTCCCATCGAATTGACCCACATAGTTTTTCATGCATATATTTTTTGTAAGTACACTAAAATCAGAAATATTTCGCCTAAGATGTACGCTTGTGAGAGTTTAATTCAGGAATATCTATACATTTCACAATACTTAGACTTTCTTATAATTTCACACGTAGTAGTTTGCCAAAATTTCTATAACATATGACCCACCCTATTTAACAGTTATCGACAGCTCAAACATAATCGATTAAAACATCATATTTACACAAAAATTTTCTTATGTAAAGAGATTAACATTTGTTTGCAACAGTACTAGACTTATGAAACATCATTTTATTTCAAAATGCATGATCTTTGAGCCTCAATATAGTAACACAGTATAAATAAGCTTAAATTTCGAGCTGGCAACACTGTATCCTCCGATAACACAGTTTACGGTTCGTGTTCGTTATGGCGTCTGCAATAAGATCAACAGGAAAAAAAGCTTATAAATTTACCAAGAAACTGTTGTATAAATCAAATAAACGTAAAGAACACTTAATTTTACATGGTTCGCTTCTGTAAATCAGCAAATGCAATCAAAAAATTATAAATTATATGTGAACATCGGAGAATACTAAAGTTTGGTGAGTGCGTTCCGGTTTGCTGTCTTTTCTCGCATTTTCGTTACTTTGTTGTTGTAGAAATTTGTAAATGAAACTAGAAATAACAGTGAGTGATGTATATGCAGTAATATGAATATGATGAGTGAAGTTAGATAAATAAAATAAATTGGTTAAATTTTCTAAATTCTACAGTTAATTAGGTTTTGTTGTACTCGTTGATGTGCTTTGTGGTGTGTTAAATGAAGACGGCGAAATAAAAACAAACAAACAAACAGTGTTACATTTAACGTATTTAGGTAATTACACTTTAACTTCGGGAACCAACAACGAGTTAATTCTTAATGTATTCTAATAATTTTCTATAACACAGAAGTTACATAAATATGAAGAACATAACTAAAAAATCTAAAGCACTATGTATATTATACCAGAAAATTGGAAATCGCGATTTGTTTGGTGGCTGCCGGTATTCGATATTCTGCATTCAAATTTTAAATTTAATATTAAAAAATCGGTTAATTCGTTGGTCGGGGACTTAAAAAGTTTATCGCTGAAATATTCAATGGTAAGTGAAGTAAAACAATTTTTAAGTGGCTCAAAATATTTTAATTTTTTTTAAACTATCGTTTTTTATCGCAAAATAATGATTAAAAACTGAATTTTAAGAAAAAACCAAGAAATCGAATTAAAAAAGAGAATACATATATAAAATTCGTTACAGACAAAAAAAATCACGCGATTTTTAAAAACCAAAAATTATTTTAGAAAATGATCTTATTTTTTCTATTCTATTTCTTATGAATATATTTTGTAGTTAGTCTCTGACATCGGGTCTCAAGGCCCCCATATTATATAGTAAAAGTGGCCCTAAATGAAACTTAGCACGCATCTGTTGTTTAGTCTAGTAAGTATATGTGTTAAATTTTAACACTTTTGCTTGGATAGGAAAAATTGTATGCGAAAAAATCGATTTTACGCAATAATTCGATTCGATATTATTTTAGTCGATATAATGTTCGGTGGTAAATTTTAATGATCTAGAACCAACAATTATAGTTTTTGCTCAAAAAGGTATGAAGCCATCCCACTGTGGGCAACTTTGTCTCTTTGAAGATAACGCAGCGTGTTGCAATTATTATCAGCCGGAATTTACATCATATCTATATATAAAAAAATGGTGTAAAATATGTATAGTAATTCATCAATTAAGAACGGCTGGGCCGATTTTGCTCAAACTTTTTTTCAGTTGTTCGTTATTGCGAAAAAGTCGGAAAATTGGAAAAATCGAAAATTTTCTTTTTGTATGGAATTTTGTAAGCAATTGTTACAAAATGGCTCTTCGAGTTGCTCTCTTGTTGAAAAATACGGAAAATTTCAAAAAATTTGAATTTTTTTCCGACGAAATTATGCATTTTATCGTAATATTTGAAAGATGAGGATGATGTAACTGAAAAATTTCGGATAATTATTCCAAAATGACTTTTCGAATGGAAAATAGAAAAATTCTTGGTGGAAAACTCGGAAAATTCCGGAAAAACTTGATTTTTTCTAAAAAATTTTGCATGGTATCGCTTGATAAAAATCGCAAAATGAATTTTTGGTTAAAATTTTGTGTGCAATTGTTCAAATTCGTACATTGTTTACGACCATCATAGCCACGTGTCATCTGCCGAATCCGAGCGCATTGTGGGACAAATACAAGGAAGAGATTACTGACGAACAGAGTTCGCACGACAACATCAAATTTCGATCGCCAAATCGTTCGATGCACGATGCATTCATTCACGAATTGTAACGAGATCAAGACTTTGTCGAGATGAGCTGACTGAAAGAATTCGAACAAATGTGCCGCCGTTGAATGCCGAGCAAACGAACGGGTACGATTCGCTGATGAAGGTTGTTGACGATGAAACGGGAGGCATTTACTTTCTCGATGCTTCCGGTGGGAAAGGCAAGACATTCGTCATTTCTTTGATTCTGGCAACAATTCGGTCAAGATCGGAAATTGCTTTAGCTGTTGCATCCTCTGGTAATTCTCCCACATTGTTGAAAGGCGGTCAAACTGCACTTTCCGCTTTGATTCCGCCTGTGAATCTTCTCACGGTTAACAAGCCAACGTGCAGCGTAATTGTTGCGAGAATGCAAAATCATCATTTGGGATAAATGCACTATGGCGCATAAACAAGCTTTGGAGGCAGTTGACCGAACGATGAAGGATTTACGAGATGATTCGAGACGATTTGGTGCGGCTATGATATTGCCCCACTTCCCGTCATCCCAAAATCTATCGTCGTCTTTGTGGCGGCATGTCAAGAAGTTGAAATTGACTACGAACATGAAAGTCATGTTGTAAAACGACCCATCGGCTACTGAATTTTCAAGACAGCTACTGGCACTTGGTAATGGCCAAATTCCTGTTGATGTTTCAACTGGATTGAAGGCGTTCCCGGCAAATTTTTGTGAGTTTATATCGCCGAAGAAGAAACTCATTACCAAAGTTTTCCCCGGCATTGCACAATATTATAAACATCTGGATTGAATTAGTGAACGGGCCATTCTAGCAGGGAAGAAAAAGGACGTCGATAGCTTGAATGTTATTATTCAAAGTAGAATCGATGGAGAAATGCATTCATAAAAATCCGTTGACAGCGTGACCAACGAGAATGAGGAGACCAACTATCCGACAGAATTTTTGAAATCCCTAGATGTGCTCATAATTTACAGCTGAAGGTAGTAGGATCGATCATAAGCATGTTGCTGAATCGGAATCATCCGAAATTGTGCAACGGTACGAGGTTGTCCGTCAAGAAACTAATGATCAATGTAATTAAAGTGACGTCCATCAAGAACAAATTCAAAGGAGAGGAAGTCCTTATCCCACGAACTATAATTGATTTTCCCTTCCAAATTCAAGAGAATTCAACTATTGGCTTTGCGATGACAATCAATAAATCGCAATGCCAATCGTTGGAAGTTTGTGGGATCAATCTCGAATTTCCCTGCTTTCCACATGGTCAGCTGTACGTTGCCTGTACGCGAGTTGGCAAATCGTCTTCATTATTTGTTTTTACGCCGGAAAACATATCAAAAAACATTGTTTATCAGATCGCTCTTCACTGATTTCGTTTAAATTCAAATAAATCATATTAAAATTTGAACTATCTGGGTTTTACTACACTGGTGAGGAGGAAATTATACACACCAATATATTTCGATGGAGATGTAGTTTAAGGGTCATAATCCAAAAACCGAATATGACGAATGAAAGAGAATCAAAAACTACACTTTTACATCCAACAACAAATAAATTGTATTTAGTTAAGTTTATGTTTTTTGAATTTTTACATTTTTGGGTGGTAATGAAATTAAACGCAGTTACGAAATATAACTTTTTTATTAAAACAAAATGCAAATTTAAAATAAAAAACACTTTGTAATAATGTGTATGACCTCTCTTATTTTGAATAAATTCAAATATACCTTTCAATCATACTATTTGTCAGGGTTTTTGGGGTTGAACTTTCTAAGGAGTCCCAAGCCACTATAACTGCCGATTTTAACTCTGCAACGCTATTGTATTGCCTGTTGTTGGAGTACATTTTATGAACTAGTATGCCCCCAGCGTCTACTCACTCCAGTAAGGAAACAAAAGGTTGGATTCGGTCAGAAAACGTTGAAGACTTGTAGGGGCCAGCGTGTTTCCATGACATGGAAACGCCATTCCGGCGCTGCAAAGTAGGCCATTCGGTTTTTGGATTATGACCCTTTAAGTACATCTGCATCGAAATTTAGTGGTGCGTACCTTAGGAGCTAGACGATGTTTGCCAGGTCCGAAGTTGTGTGGCAGAACAACGTTTGCCGGGTCAGCTAGTAATCTATAAATATTGACAAATATTTCAAAATATATTTGATTGTTAACTTCGATTAACTTTGCTACTAAAACTCTAAGTAAAATTCAAGTTTGCACATGAACTTATACTAAAAAAAGGTACATACATTACATTAATTTAATAAAATAAACACAATATGCTGAGAACTTGAAAATTGTGTATTTACAATGTTTAACACTTGATCTTCTTTCAAAATGTTCTTATATTCTATTTGAGACCTTCACTTGCAAGTTAATTACGCGGCAAACCCAAAATAATTTTATGCTCTGACTTTTACAACTATTCTTAAAAAGGACAGTTAATTTAAAGAGCTAGATCTATTGTGAGATAGGGCTGACACAAGTCTATCCAAAATTTTGACTTTATTTTTTGTATTTTTGGTCTATGGGCGCGACCACTGTGCGGCTGTGGCATAGTGGTTACACGCGACTACCATGCAGGAGATCCGTGGTTCGATTCCCGGCTCCAGTCAACTACATTTTTCTTTCTTTGCCACCACCCTTGATGTTGGCGACAGCAACTTTGCTGTATAGTGTCGAGTCAATCGGCATGTCTAGCAAAAGCTTTTAAAACAGTGACGTTCGCATTCGTCGATAGACAAGTAGGTGCAGTTAGTTGTGAATCTAAAATAGAAAGCGCGTTAGTTCACAACAACGCGAGAAACTATAACATACCCCATTCGTGGGGTGTAAAGAAAAATTAAGCTTTCAGTTTTATAATGCAATGTCAGTAAGCTATGAACTAAGTAAGTACATATTGAACTAAATGCAAACAATATCAAATAGCTGTTTCTGCCTTAAAAACAGTTCGAAACTTATAATCAGACACAATAAATTGTTGGGCAACGTTTATCTATTACACGATTTGCTAAACATTATACAATAATTCAACTGTATCTATTCAAAATTTTCTATTTGTAACAGTTACTTACATTTGTTTAAGACATGTCTAGAAAATTTACATGTACGAAACACCAAATTTTATTCTACACACGCACTTCTACCAAGTATGTTATATACATTAGAGTGGGTCAATTTGTATGGATTAATCTAGTAATCTACAATGAATTCTAAGAAGAAAATTTCCCCAAGAAACCATGGATCAAAAATTAAAATCAAGACCCTCGGTTTTTAACGAGAAACTTTTCGTATTGGGGAAAAATCCACAACAAGGCCCATAGCTGCCTCGGAATCGCCCCTAGATGTTTCAAATGTATGACCGACCGCCTGTCATTTTTGCCTCCTAACATTTTTCTCAAACATACCTACTGCCAATATTCAATACTGCCCGGAGTCGCCCCTAGAGGAGTCAAATGTATACCAGTCCCCTATTTTTTTCAACCGCCACAGTTTTTTTAATCATATCTACCCTCTATATATAAACCTCTTAGGTGGTCCCCATAGATAATCAGCTCCTGCTGCTCCCATGGTGCCTCCAAAATGCCCATTCAACTACCAAAACACAAATTAATATATCCGTTTACATTTTAAATTTTTATTGAGGGTAATTGAAAGTGTTCCAGGGATATACGGGAACGCTGTAAAATTTCACATAAATGTACTAAAATTATTGAAATTTCTTCGTTCCCGGACCGGCGTTGAACAATATAACGAAGTATTTTTATGATCTCTCAAAAGGAAAAACAAAAAATTGTATTTCCCGAGAATTCCGGTATTCCCGTGAAATAAATCAATTTCTGTTTCCTGGGATAGGATCGGGAAAACCGGGACTACCGTTTCCCGTGAATTGGGAAGTACTATTTGTGTTAAGGTCGTTGGAAGTGCATTTTGTATGGGAGCCCCCTTAGGAGGAAAATACTAATGGGCGTTGGCCGTACATTTTACCCCTCTGAAGGCACCACGGTAGCAGCAGGAGCTGATTTCATAAAAAACTATAAAAATAAAAAAAATCTAGGGGGACCACATCAAGGGTTGAAGATAGCGTGTAGATATGATCTGAGAAACTGTTGGGGTTGAAAAAATATTGGGGACTGGTCATACATTTGAACCCTCTGGAGGTGATTTGTTATGGATTTTTACCCAATACGGAAAGTTTCTCGGTAAAAACCAAGGGCTCGATTTTGATTTTTGACCCATGGTTTCTTGGGTAAATTTTCTTCTTAGAACTCATTGTAGATTACGATTTTGATAACCGCTTGGTGCATTATTTTTAATCCATACAAATTGACCCACTCTAATTTACATATATGCTAAACATATACTGTGAACACATGTGAGAGTATCTTTTAGAAGGATTAAGACATTGTGCCAAATAAGCTTTTTGAAAGAGAATTTACATGTGCAGTTAACGATACAACGTGTTTTGGTTTCCTATTACTCCTACAAAACAAGTACAATTAATATTCCGGCACGGCCGTGATCTAGGGAGTAAGTGAGCGAGTTTAACACATGCGTGTACAACAAGTACCTCAAGGGCGTTTAACAACTATTCTTTTGAATTTCTTGCATTCTTATCTCTCAA
The DNA here is from genome assembly GCA_964034835.1 of Muscina levida. Taxonomy (NCBI): domain Eukaryota; kingdom Metazoa; phylum Arthropoda; class Insecta; order Diptera; family Muscidae; genus Muscina; species Muscina levida. Next base: position 75,026,404 of record OZ035882.1, read on the forward strand.
TAGCGAAAGTTTTGCATTAACCAGCGATGCAAATGATTTTGATTTCGTTGGTTTCGTTGGGGTTTAATAATGCGGGTCTTATCATCGCTTTATGCACCAAATAAACCAAATAAAGGAAATGTTCTTATAATAAGGATAATAAATATAAATGTGCAGTATCATCAAAAAGGGCAAATTGCCTTTTTAAGTAGGTCTTTGAAATTCAAGGAAATCGTTACAAGGACATCGCGAAGACACAAACGCAGCGACAGAGAGAGTATGAGCAATGGGGAATGATTAAAATAATAATATGAACAAGTATATTTTGGACATTTAATAAGGAGTGAAGCTAAATATGTTAGTTTTTTTACATAAATTTAGCTAAAACGTAAACCACATAAATTTTTTAGTGAATAATATTTCTGTTTAAATATAATTAATATCGACTCAAAGAATGATTGATATTGATTAAAGTAGTATATAACATTTATCAAATGTCTTTTCAAATATTTTCCTTTCCGAGCTGTAAAAAGAGAGAATTATGGTCACTAAGGGCAAAGGTAAGTGAATGTCCTTTGCATCAGGCCATAGCGCCTTTGTAAGACATATCCTGATTATTTTTCAAATCAGAGACATATCACAAGGTATAGGGTTTTACAGAGAGGGTCGCTATTGTGAATGGTCCTCTATTTCGGTAGCTGTCACTTTTGAAGTGACATTTATTATTCTTTATTCTTTAACATTTGACAAGTAGAAACTACGCCATTACTTAAAAAGGAACGATATACGCTTCAACAACGCATTGAAATTATTAACATTGACTACAAAAATGATGAAAACCTTGCAGTCACAGCTCGCAAAACTAAAGCATTTTTTGATCGTCGTTAAGAACCCTGTCGGAGCGCAATACAGAAATTGGTGAAAAAATTCGAGCTGTTGGGACAAATTAGTGATGTGGCGAATAAAACCCGTGCACGTCGCTCAAAAACAACTGAGGATATTGCTGCTATTGCCCAGTGTTGAAGAAACCCAGGATTGTCCATTCCTCGTCGTTTTTTAGAATTGGGCATTCCATAAACGTTATTACTTAAGGCTTATAAATAATAATTAACACAAGAACTCAAGCTGGCCGATCATCAACATCGTCGTGTCTTTGCTGATTGGGTCCTTGAAACGCATGAAAATGATCCGGAATTCCGTCGAAAAATCATCTTGACCTTTGAGGCTCATTTCCACCTCGGTGGCTATGTCAACAAGCAAAACTGTCGCATCTGGGGCTCGGAAAACCCAAGAGTAATTGTTGAGAAGCCTCTCCATATTTTCTTTTCCTAGCTAAAACAAGAGAAAATTTTGGTCACTCGAGGTAAAGGTTAATGAATGTACCTTGCATCACGCCATAGCGCCTTTGTGAGATATATCCTGATTCTTTTTCAAATCAGAGACATATCACAAAGTATATGCGGTATAAATGATATTGGGTATTTTTATTCGGATGGCGCATTGGTGAATAAATGCATCACGCCATAGCCCAATGGGAGTAGAACACTCCCATAAACTGGATATATTCCGATTATGTGTCATTCTAGCTGTTTACTGTCATATATAGGATATAAACCGATTTTCGTCTTACCGATCTCAATTACGCAGATAACATATGCCTTCTAACACACAATCACTCCGACATGGAGGAAAGGTTAAAAATGGTGGAGATAGAAGCTGCAAAGGCAGGCCCCAGATTAAATATTAATAAGACGAAGGTGATGCGAAATAACGCAACATCCCATCGGCCATTTTCTATCTAAAACATCCAACTTCGGGACATGCACCACTTTTGCTACTTGGGCAGAATTTTAACATCGTCTAACGATATCTTAAATCGCACCATGAGAGCTCGGCAAGCTTTCGGACAACTCAACACAGTGTGGAAAACACCATTTCTTCTTTATTGAAATCAAAAATCTAGCATCAAACTGAAACGATTGGAAAACTCTTGTTGACGCCCTATGTTCCCTGTAGGAATCAAAAGAATTAATATGTAGTAATAAATGAGCGGTATAAATAATATTGAGTATTAGCATTGGCGGTGCCTCTCAAGGAACGTATGTGGTATTTTTTTAGAGACATAGCACTTTTTTTTTAGGAATAAAACAAACAAAAAAATCAATGGAATGATCAAAATTTCGGCATTAATTGTTCACAAATTTTATGACAATTAATGAGGTATTTACAATAAATTTGACTGTAGCGTTCGCCATGTTGGCAGCGGTTTCGGTTTTAAAGACAAATGGGCCGATAGGGCCTTTAACATGTAAACCGCACCAAACAGTGATTGTTTCGGGATGTACTGGATTGTCAAGAATCGCATGAATATTATGCTTTCTGTTTATTAACATACCTGTTTAGACAGAAAAGAGCCTCATCGCCGAAGATGACGATAAAAATCTGGTTTCGAATTGATTTTCGGCCCATACACCGAACATCCGACGCAATTGTTGGTCGCTTAAGTCTTGCGCCAGTTGGATCTTATATGAATATAGGCCTTAATTTTTACTCAAAATCTTCCAAGCAACAGAAAGGCAGAGACCGAGTTTCTAAAAAAAATTCGAGTTCTCTGCCACACTCACGTCTTCAGCGGCGATGACTTCTGCTCTACTCAATGTTCGGCGCAGGGGTCCTTCAGGGCTCTCGCGTACCTGAGAAAAGCACCGGTGGAAGTAGGGGCCAGTACAAACTTTGACCAGGAAGTAAAACTGGCTGATCGTTTAGGTAAGGAACAACTTCGGTGGGACCACGTAGTGTTAATATCCTTCCAAGTATCCTTGTTGTCCAAAATATGACTTGACTTTACAAATTATAATTACTACAAATGTAATGATCGGAAGAAGTGAGTCCAAAGTAGTTTTTACATGTTAAATATGTTGAAACACGGATGTTGGATGTAGCCAGTCGGATGGCGAACTGTGTTCCTAGCTGGATGATGGCAGAATTTTAAATGTACACTCTCTTTCGGTAAATGGGAAGAGCAATAATATTGGCACGGAAAAAATTGCCTGTTGCCGTTTGTAACTGCAGTCGAGGCAATATTTCTTTTGGTGGTGCTTGTGTCTTAATAAACCTCAAATTGTTTCAAAGCGGCAATATCGGCAATATTGTATGTTCAAGTCGGTTGAAGCCCAACATCTGGTCAGACCGTAGTATTATCCAAATGAGTAAATGCGATCTTGATTCAATTCATTGTAAAGCGTATTATCACATTTATATCTATCGAAAGTTCTCTACGTTTAAAAAACACCCTTTATTTGAATATCATGCATTTTGGAAATACAATAATTTAAATTTTTTTGAATATTTTAAAATCTAAAATATGATTAATACTTCGGTTATACATATACTACAGAACTTGAGCATTTTAATCATATGTAATTTAAAAGTTTTTATTCAATACCCTCTATAACTATTGATATTTCAAATTTAAGTGCAATACGAGTAGTTTGAAAGCAAAACTTTAATCTTTTCACTTAAAGCCAAATTAGCGAAATCAATATCGTGAATCAATTCCATTATACCATTACTGCATCAAAGGATTAAACTAAGTATGTTTTTGTTTATTTATTTTAAACTTTTCTCAATTGAAATAACTATCTGCTGTGTATTTGTATAGTATTTCGTTAAGATATATCGTATAATACCAAACGAGGCTCGGTAGCCAACAGTGAGGTGACATTACAAAAGATATGGACATTGAATACTTTATCCTCTTAGTTGTATCCTTAGCATGCTTTTATATTTTTAATCACTTAAGCCTTTTGAAACGGGCATACAATTCAGATTTGGTGCAAAATACCAGCATAAAACGTGATAAATCTAGTTCCCGTCAGTATAACCATGGTCCATATAACAGCAGATATTACAGTGAGTGCAAAAAGTAACAACTAAACTTTGTCAGAATTTTATGTTATTTTTTCTCTTGTGAAATATTTTTTATTGGACAATTTATAGGCATAGCTCCTGCATCATGACCTTGTCCTGTAGATTAATGTTAAACATATTAAAACTTTACTTTTTAAAGCCTTTGTATTTTCTAAACTTATATGTAGTCCTGCTAAATCCAAATGAAATGGAGGAAAAAATAATACAAAATCGATGTCCTTTGCCTAGATTCGAATTTCTACACACATCTTACCCATGCAAGTGCAATACGGCAATAGAGCGAATGGTTAAAACAATAGTTTGTGCGGGAGAAAGCATAAAGAAAATTCCAGTCATGTTCTATTTGTCAGCCGCAGCCACGAAACACCATCATCATAAATGGTTATACTACATTGCAAAAGACACGCTACCAATCAAAATCCAACACCACAATTATCATCGGCATCATCACAGTTATCACCAGCATCACCACCACCATCATCGTCACCGTAGTTATCAGCAACATCATCACCATCAACCACCTCTCGCTACTCTCTCTCTCTCGGTTGTCAACGCCACCACTGCGACTCATTAAATCGTAAATGTTGAGTAAACGTAACGTTCTCGTAAGCAAAAATCAGTAAACAATCACAGAAAGTAACAGCAACAACAATTGCTTGCAATACTTTGTGGCTACGGCAACGAGCAACAGTCAACTACATCAGCAAATGAAGTGGTTGGATGAATGATATATAAAGAACAACAATTGTTGCTGAGTTTTATTTTATTGCATATTGTGAAAAAGTCGATACTGAGGAAGAGGAATACAAAATTATGGCGGCGATGGTGTATTCATCCAACCGAGATATGCGTTGTATGCATCTTTTGGTTGTTCTGAGAGAGGTTGAAGTGATGTAAACTATGCAGAGGTGGAGAGAAGTAAACTATGCAGTACTTTTAAAATACACTAAGTGGATCAGCTAAATATTTTGCTTCCTCAAACCCATTAGTGGCTACGAGTAGTTATGGCTAATGAAGTAGAACTTTGTATTCTTCCTTATATAACAATTGTCACAGGCATGTTGTCTAACATCTTTTAAAGCCATTTTCAGTTGCATATTTTATTTTCAAAATTTGTTGAAAATCCTTTGGGGAATACGTCGTCGTTTTTTACCTTTGTTACATTTCTGTAGATATTTAAGTATGAAATTATTTTTTTTTGTACTAAAGAAACACTTTTTTTCAACTTAAGCGAAGAAAGACCTAAGAAGCTACAAGTCTTCACACCTACATATTGTACATACTATTACACTGCACTCCTTAAGGTATATCCTTTCACTTTACTAAGACTCTTTATCGATGCAAGCCAATCTAATTTGCAATGCTAATGATGCAAAGGCATCACAACGAAACGTATCATTTTAAAGTCATTTCACAAAAATAAAAACGATTATGAAAACATATTACACTTAGCCTACCTCCGCTATAAGCAATTTTCTTTTTCATACAATTTTTCGTTTGTGCCAGTGGGTGAGTGAGTGAACTACACCTTTTCGAGTGGTCCCCTTGTCAACGATGTCACAAACCAATAAATATGGCAAAAGCAACTGCAGTTGAGTTGAAAGAAAGGATGTTGCCTTTAATGTGCAATAGAAAGGGAAGAACAAGGAGTGGACACTCGACAAAATTAATGTCAGTTTTCAGAGTCGAGTATTGGGTCAAAACATAGATTATACACCACTTGAGCTAACTTGTGACTTTGAAAATGCAATTTAGGTAGTATCATTATCATCATCATCATTATTGTCTTCTTTTTCATTTTGGATGAGAATTGAAATTACGAAAAAGCTATAGTGTTACGGATGAAGCAGAAAACACTGAGAAAAATGGGTTAACTATAAACAAATAAATCATGATCATCAACGGCATAAGTTTCCAGAATCAACTTTCAAATTTAAATACAAAATTTAAGAGTTTTGAGTATTTTTTTAATCAAAAGGGCATCAACATACCTGAAATTCGAAAAAGTCAATTAAAATTTAATTTTGTTAAAAGAATTTAATAAAATACCAAAAAAAAAACAACCGAAATTTCAATTTTTATTTGAATTGATATAGTTCTACTTAAAATTCCAAATAACTGAACTTCAGTTAATTGACATTTATACTCCATAAATAAGCTTCTCGACAACAACGAAGGAGTCGATGATGAATGAAATGTAGATACCTGAGACAGGATTCAAACTCTGGTCTCCCGCATGATATTCACGTGTTCCAACCATCTTGTCACCGATAATTTTTAAGACAATTTGTTAGTTGAAAACCAGAGATTCAAATAAAAATTCGAAAAAAGACCAATTGATGTTTCGAATTTACAATGGATTTTCTATTGATATCGAAAATCAGAAATACAGGGTTTTCCAATAAGAGATGTTAATTTGGTATTCAAAGAAAAATTTAATTTTTTTAAATATGTGATCGGATGGTTATTTCATAATAAAGAGGAAGGTATGACCACCACGAGCACGATTACAGGACCATATTCTTTTCATGAAATTTTACATAACCAAATCGCAAAGTGGCTGCCCTATGTCCTCGATAGCCTCACTAATTTTATCTTTGAGGTGTTGAATCGACGCTGGGCTGTTGGCATAGAACTTATCTTTCATGTGGCCCCAAAGAAAGAAGTCGCAAGGTGTTAAATCACAAGATCTCGGTGGCCAATTGTGATCACCTCTTCGAGAGATAACACGGTCCAGAAACTATTCCCGTAAAATATCAATGGTTTCGTTGCTTGTGTGGCACGTAGCGCCATCTTGTTGAAAGTAAACATTGTCCAGATCAATACTATCCAGCTCCGACCATAAAAATACATTAATCATCTCTCGACAGCCGTAACTCTCATCGTAACTGTTGATCCAAGCTCATTTTCGAAAAAGTAAGGTCCAATCACCCCGCCGGACCATAAACCGCACCAAACAGTCACACGTTGAGGATGGGGTTTCCGAGAGCCAGATGCGAAAATTTTGCTTGTTGACGTAGCCACCGAGGTGGAAATGGGCCTTATCAGTCAAGATGATTTTTCGATGGAATTTCGGATCATTTTCATGCATTTCAAGGACCCAATAAAGCAAAGACACGACGTTGTTGATGGTCGGCCGGCTTGGGTTCTTGTGTTAACTGAACTTTATAAGCCTTAAGACCCAAGTCTTTATGCAAAATACGGTGTAATGACGTGTCGGACAAACCTGGGTTGCTGCTGTAGCCCAAAGCAATATTCTCAGTTGTTCTTGAGCGACGTGCACGGGTTTTATTCTTCAAATCACTAACTTGTCCCAACAGTTCGAATTTTTTCACCAATTTTTGTATTGCGGTCCAACAAGGTGCTTCACGACGACCAAAAAATGCTTTAGTTTTGCGAACTGTGGCTGCAAGGTTTTCACCATTTTTATACCATCACCCTTAGGGATGAAGGTATATATATATATATATATATATCAATACACCGAACGGGATCGTACCCAAATTCTGTACTTAGTAAAGCTATTACAGGCTAAAGTTTTGGAAAAAAATTGGAAGTCTAGCCACGCCCCTTCTGGTACCTCCCATACAAATTCACCTTTCCGCCCACTTTTGATATGGTGTAATAATATCAATAAATCCATCGCACTCGTACCCTAATTCTTAATTTAGTAAAGCTATAGCAGGATACAGTTTTTGAGAAAAAAACTGAAGTCTACCAACGCCCCATCTGGTACCTCCCACACACATCTGGTACCGCCCACTTTAGAAATCGATTAATATTATTATTAGACTTACCGCGATCGTGACCAAAAACTGTATTTAGTAAAGTTTAAGCAGGATAAAGGTTTGGAGAAAAAATCTGGAAGTCTAGACACGCCCATTCTGGTACCTCCCATACAAATGTACCTTTCCGCCCACTTTAGAGATGGAATAATAATATCAATACACTTGACACGATCGTGCCCAAATTCTGTATTTAGTAAAGCTATAACAGGATAACGTTTTGGAGAAAAGATCTGGATGTCTAGACACGCCCCTTCCGGTACCTCCCATACAAATGTACCACGCCGCCCACTTTAGAGATGGAGTAATAATATCAATATTCTCGACACGATCGTGCCCCAATTCTGTATTTTATTAAGTTATAACAGGATAAAGTTTTGGAGAAAAAATTGGAAGTCTAGCGGCGCCCCTTATGGAACCTCCCATACAAATGTACCTTTCCGCTCACTTCAGAGATGGAGTAATAATATCAATACATCCAACGCTATCGTGCCCAAACTCTGTATTTAGTAAAGCTATAACAAGATAAAGTTTTGGAGGATAAACCTAGAAGTCTAGACACGCCCCTTCTAGTACCTCCCATTTACCACTCCACCCACTTTTGAAAACGAGTAATAATATCAATATAATAGCATTTTTTTTTATTTTACTGAGGGTGATGGTATATGTAAGTCGGGTCGCCCGACTGAAACTTTCTTACTGGTTGTAGTGAATTTTAATAATTTCAATGCGTTGTTGAAGCGTGTATCGTTTCATTTTTAGTAATGGCGTAGTTTCTACTTGTCAAATGTCAAAGAATAAAAGCTTCCAAAGTGACAGCTTCCGAAAGAGCGGGCCATTCACAATAACACCTCTCATTGGAAAACCCCTTATTAATATTTGTAAAAGAACAATTGAAAATCAAAATTTGATATGAAAATTGAGATTTAAATGCCAATATAGGCCGGGAAAATGTCGTTAGTCGGAAAATTTAGTCATCGTGAACTCGGATGAAGTTCATGTCACATTGGTGTACCTCTTAAAAGGGGAAACAGCTAATTTCAGGATGAGTGAGGGAACCCACTTGCATTGCGACCAAAACCGATTCCGTCTACCATGGATATACAGAAGACATGATTTGTGCTGAACCTGTCCAACTAAGGAACATCGTAGCTGTAATAATCGGTCACTTACCGGTTGGACGAGAAATCAAATAGATCACGTGGTAATCAATGGAAGGCACGCGTGATCAGGGGTGCGAACATAAACTCGGATCACTACCTCACTGCAGTGAAGGTGCGTACTAGGCTTAGAAGGGCGAAAACCCTGCGTAACCAGGCACAGAGAAAGCTGGACATCGCCAACGTCTATTTCAACTAACTCACTCAACTTACTCGCGATGCTCCAATACCCGAAAATACTAGCTCGCAATGGCAACATATTGCCCACTCGATGGAAAGGATTGCGCGGTTCGTACTGGGGTATGTAAAGCCCTTAAACGATAATACCATGTACTATGACGAATGCCGCAATGCCACCCGGGAAAAAGATTCTGCAAACAGGGCTAAACACCAGCCAATGGCAACGCGAGCTGTCAATGAAAAGTATAGGGAAAAGAGGCTAGAGGCGACACGACTCTTCCGGCGTAAAAAACTAGAGCTGAAGGAGCAGAATAATATGTGCATTGAAGAATAAAGGAACAGAGGTGAAGACCGAAAATTCTACCAGAAGATAAATGGTGGGGTAAATGAAACAGGTCTTCCCTCCTGTAAAGACAAGCATGATCATCTCGTTACTGACTCCGAGAGCGTACTGAGAATATGGAAAGAACACTTCTGCAGCCTATTGATGTCTGAAAACTCTGCTGCGGAAAAGTGTATACCAATCCGAGACGATAACATCGAGTGTTTCCCTCCGAGCCAAGCTGAGATAAAAACTGCCATATTCCGCCTAAAAGAACAACAAAGCCGTTGGGGCTGATGGTCTTTGAACTGAGTAGTTTAAGGTGGGTGGAGATAAGCATGCAACAGCTCATAGAGAATATTTGGCTTCCTGAGAGCTTGCCAGAGGATTGGAATCTCAGCGTGCCATGTACTATTTATAAAAAAGTGACCTTAGTGAGTGTAAAAACTACCGTGGAATTAGCCTCTTACCGATTGCGTATAAGGTCCTCTCTAGCATACTGTGTGAACGTCTAAAGCCAATTGTGGGAAACCTTATTGGACCATATCAGTGCGACTTTAAACCAGACAAATCCATGACGGATCAGATATTTACACTACAACAGATTCTGGAGAAACCCCATGAGATGCAAATCAACGCTTACCACCTCCTTGTCGATTACAAAGCAGTCTCCGATCGTCCCATCAGGCATCGACTATACGAATCCATGTCTGAGTTCTGTACCCCTGTGAAGATACCCTTACGAATACCAAATCCTCTGTTCGGATTGGCAAGAATCTATCTGCGCTATTCGATACGACGAAAGATCTTAGACATGGTGTGGTTTGCCGTGCATACTGTTCAACATAGTGATGAAGAAGGTGTTAAAGAAATCAGCGGTAAACATGTCTGGCACCATATTTAAAAAGGGCCACATGCTACTTGCATATGCTGATAAAACAAAAACTTAATTTCCCTTTACATCCCATGAATGAGGTATGGGATGCTTCTCGCGTTGTTGTGAATTAACACGCTTTCCATTTTAGATTCTCAACAAACGACACCTACTTGTTTATCGACGAATGCGAACGTCACTGTTTGAGGAGCTTTTACTAGACGTGCCGATTAGCTCGACACTTACACTGCGAAGTTGCTGTCGACAAACTCGAGGGGGCCGGCAATGAAAGAAAAATGTAGATGACCGGAGTCGAGAATCGAACCACGGATCTCCCGCATGGTACTTGCGTGTTCTAACCACTATGCCACGGCCGATGATATCGACATTATCGGTTGGTTGATGCGAGAGGTAACATCCATGTCGTGAGGATGGATGAGGAAACTGCAGCGCGAAAGGTGTTCTATCAAGACCTCGAAGGACGGCTCAATAGAGGGAGACCGCGACTACGTTTGAAGGACCAGGTGGAGGAATCACTGACGCTGCTTGGTAGAACTGACTGGAAAAAGTGAGCACAATATCGAAGCGAATGGAAATCTCTTATCATTTCGTACACTAAGATATAAATATATATGTTGTCAAGTGGTTTTTAAGGCTAATAATAATAATAATGCTTTTTAACAAATTGGACCCAATATCTTTTGTTAGAAGATAGTATAAACTATCCAGTTTTTTAGAATTATTGGGACTGCCCGTGCCATAGTCGTTAGAACACGCGACTACCATGTGGGAGATCCGTAGTTCGATTCCCGGCTTCAGTCTTCTAAATTTGTCTTCCATTACCGGCCCGCTCGATGTTGTCGACACCAACTTCGCAGTATAGTGTCGAGTCAATCGACATGTCTAGTAAAATGTTCTCAAACTGTGACGTTCGCATTCGTGGATGAACAAGTAGGTGCCGTTAGTTGTGAATCTAAAATAGCGTGTTAATTCACAACAACGCGAAAAGATATCCAATTAGAGTAAGTTGTTTTTTCTCAAAAATTATTTTCCGTTGCACGAATGAATGAACTTTTGCCTCTTAATGACTATGATGACTTAATGACTTCCATTTAAATATTAAAAAAGGTCACGCAAAAACCACTTTGAAATGATATTTTTGTGAAAAAATTTAAATTTTTTTTTTTAAATCATATAAATCTAAAACGGGAGAAAGTGTCAAGTCTTATAACTTTCACGAAAAGCCACATAACCTATGAACAAAATGAGACATTGATCATAGAAACCGATGGACATCTTTCGTTTTTATTTACAATTAAGTGAAGGTATCTCATTTTGATTCGATTGTATCCCTTTTAAAAAAATGTTGACGACTTTTTTATGATTCTCAGAATTAAAGAAAAAAAGGTTATCCAATTTTTATGATTGTGGTAGGATTCTAATAAACTCTCATAATATGCAAGACTTATACAACTCTTGACGCAACAAAGACAACCTCCCACTGGGATTCATCCTCTCCAATGAAAATGTGAATATTTAACTGCCTTGTGTGTTTGATGATCCTATATAATGTTACATATACATATGTGGCTCTAAGGCTTGTGTTCAATTATATATCTGCTTACAGTGACTTCAAAAAATGTCCCAAAATTCTGATAAATAAAAATTTTAAAATCATGTTGTGCGTGAGATTTTTTTTATCAAATCAGCTTATATGTAAGATTTTATCTAATTTTAAATAAAAACTCATCTAAATTTGATACAGGGAAACGACGTTGTATAAATGTCATCACCCTACTATCCCATATCTCATTATGTTAGTTTTGAGGGAATTAGCTCAAACTTCACCTGCCTCATTCATATTCATCACATTTCGGTTATATCAACCTTATATGCCGTAATATTTTTTTGTTGCTTTCATCTGATGTATTTTGTTGTCATTCAGATTTTGATACATTTTATTTTTAAAAAGCACGAATTACCGAAAATAATGCCCCAAAAAAGGAATTTCCTGAGTTTACAGAAAAATGCTAGCAAGAAATACATATCCGCTTAAAATACACACTTTACCGAACACTACAACATATTTAACTTAATGCTAGTCTATGCCCAAGTACAACTTTTAGTCTTTGAAACTTATATGACTTGCAGCAAATTAGCGATATCCACTTTATAATTTTTCTTTTCACACTTTTTACTTTTAATATTTTAGCTTTACCAGCCTGAAAGACTGTCAGTGTTGCCAACTAAATTTTTTCAAAATATTTCCATGATAGTTCGATGTGCTGTCTAAAAGATAGTGAACATACTTTTTTCCAATTTCCTATTTTCAAAATTTTGACTTTCCGCCGAAAAAATTGCATTTGGGACCAGTGTGGATTGTATGAAAAGTAAAAAGCCGTTGGGACCAACCTGTGCTATAATATTACACCCATTTAGATTTGAAATTTCCTTAATACATTCCCACAGTTTACTATCCTGACAATTGGGTTAAACACACACTCCGTTCTTTATACTCAAGTTAATTATTCACTTAGTAAATCTTAAGCATTAATTTTTCTTTACGTGTAGAAGTTAATACAAAAAATATATGTTCATTATAAATGTTTAAAAAGTATATTAGTTACCAACGTCTCTGAATAAGTTTTAGTTGACACCCTCCACGATGCTCTCGGGCACATAATATACTAGTACTTTGAAATGCAAATAAAAACGTTTAATATTGCACGGAAAACAAAACTTAATTCTTGTGCTACACTACATTGCTAAAGTTTCACCAAAAGTTTACGACGCTAGCGTTCCTGTGCACTCCAAGCCATCGCCATCACCATCATCATCATTGTTGTTATTATTATCAGCAACATCTACACATTACATGCTCATCATCATTGTGATATTCTAGATACGAGACGTTTTCAACTTCAATTCAAAACGGAAATCGCGCTCATTTCGTCTTAACGGAAACTAACGTGAATATCCGCCGCTGTCGTCTTTGCATCTTTTGTTGCTTCAACGTTGCTTCGTCTACGCTCTAGTTGCTGGCCGTCCGTCTCTCATACATCTCTGCACTATTCGTGAAACTAAAATAGTATCCTTTTTGAAAGGATACAGTTACTTTGCAAAAACTCTCACTCTCTGCACACACACACACACACGTAAGAGCCTGAAAATGCATCCTAGTATGTAAGACAAGGACAATGCGCCACATTACTTGCATTTTATTCCATCTTGTAGAAATTTATGCAAATTAAACTAAACAAAATGAAAAATGAAATTTTAGTGAAGTTTACTCTACTCCACTTATTTTCATAACTTTGCAGTCAATGAAGTTTTGACGATTACAAATTTATATATGCAACCCAAATGCTAACAAATGGAATTTATTATGGCTGCACCCCATCACACAAACAGTTTATAGAAATTTCAAGGAAATGCTTTCAAAGGGTTGGAAAGACACAAAATGTTTAAGTTGTTGTAATTGTTTGCGAAATCTGTACTGTTTAAGGCAACAATCGAAAAATTGGATAAACTACTCAATACGCCTCTAGCAAATATTCAAGTTAATATGTGTATCACAAACACAAAGACTAATGTTGATATGAATTAACGTCCAAACACTTTAGAGAAAGGTTCTAATTGACAACTTAATGATTGCTTTGTAAATCAATGCCAATCATATTGGCCAATGGTTTAGCATTAAGGCACTGTTGTGTCATTGTGCAAGTTGGACAACGATACTTTTGGACGCACAGTTAATCAGGTAATCAGGATGATAATCTGATCCACATTAAATACAGGTTGGAGAGCATTCAATAAGAATTCGGTGACATGGCTTTAACCGACCGTGGCATGATGGTAAGAACACGCGACTACGATGCGGGAGATGCCAGGTTCAACCGCTGGCTCCAGTCATCTTAAACAACAACAAAAATATTTTTTTTCTTTCATTGCCGGCCCCCTCGATGTTGTCGACAGCAACTTGGCAGTATTAGTGTCGAGTCAATTGGCATTTCTAGTAAAAAGCTTCTCAAACTGTAGCGTTCGTATTCGTCAATAAACAGGTAGGTGCCGTTGGTTGTGAATCTAAAAATAGAAAGCGAGAAGTTATCCCATATCTGATTCATGGGGTGATAAGGAAAATTAAGCTTTTTTTAAGTACGGCTTCAACCAATGGAGCACAACGTCCGTTTTTCCTGTCCGAATTATATTAAAACAAAGATTCTTCGACTTTTAGAAGAAAAAAGAAGGAGCTGAAGAAGAGGCAGGACGAGTGCACTGAGTTGCTCCGAAGTAGAGGGGAAGCCCGAAAATTCTACAAGAGAGTGAAAGCGAGAATGCGTGGAACAGGGTTGCCCTCCTGCAAGGACAGCGATGGTCAGCTAGTGACGGACCCGGATAACGTTCTAAAGATATGGAGAGATCACTTTAGAAATTTACTGGATACTGACACCACTCCAGAAGACCCCGCTCCAATCCATGACGATGGTATTAACTGTCCACCTCCGAGCCAGAGCGAGATACGTATGGCCATCTCCCGCCTTAAAAACAACAAAGCTGCTGGAGCCGATGGTCTCCCTGCTGAATTGTTTAAGGCTGGCGGGGAGGAGCTGATTAGGAGCATGCATCAGCTCATGGAGAACATCTGGCAAGAGGAGAGCATGCCCGGGGATTGGAGTCTCAGTCTGTTATGTCCCATATACAAGAAAGGAGTGAATGTAAGAACTACCGTGGAATAAGCCTATTACTAATTGCGTACAAGGTCCTTTCAAGCATATTGTGTGAACGTCTAAAGCCAATTGTAGAAAAACTAATTGGACCATATCAGTGCGGCTTTAGACCTGGCAAATCTACGACGGATCAAATATTCACCTTACGACAAATCCTGGAAAAAACCCATGGAAAGCAGATCGACACCTACCACCTCTTTGTCGACTACAAAGCTGCCTTCGACTCTCCGATAAGGAATAGGCTTTATGAGGCCATGTCTGAGTTTGGTATTCCTGCAAAGCTGATTCGACTTTGCCAATGTACCTTAGACAACACCAAATCCTCGGTTAAGATTGGTAAGGATCAGTCTGAACCATTCAACACGGAAAGAGGTCTCAGGCAGGGCGATAGCCTGTCCTGTACACTATTTAACATAGTTATGGAGAAGGTGATGAGAAAGGCTGGTATCAACATGTCTGGCACCATATTCCACAAGAGCCACATGCCACTAGCCTATGCCGATGATATAGACATCATTGGTCGAAATCTGCGGGATGTTACTGCAGTTTTCTCGTCGCTAGAAAAGAAGTCAGCAAAAATGGGTTTAGCGGTCAACGAGGACAAAACAAAAATAATGATTTCGACGAACAAAGTGTCCTCTCGATGGGGACGCACCGTGAACGTTGACAATTATTGTTTTGAGGGAGTCGACGAATTTACCTACCTCGGATCTTCCGTCAACAAGATGAATAATGTCAGCCAAGAAATTAAACGGAGAATAGTGCTAGCCAATAGATGTTTCTACGGACTTCGGCAGCACTTTAGTAACACCACCTTCTCTCGGAATACTAAGAAACAGCTATACCAGGTGCTTATCTTACCTGTTCTGTTGTATGGTGCCAAATCATGGGTGCTTACTACAACGGACATACAAAACCTGGGAGTATTCGAGAGAAAAGTACTCCGAAAAATATATGGACCTATCTGTGTCGAAGGCCAGTTTCGCCATCGGATGAACCATGAGCTGTATGAGCTTTACCACGACATCGACGTAGCTAAAAGAGTCAGAATCCAACGACTTCGATGGCTGGGACATGTTGCCAGGATGGATGTAAATGCTCCAGCGAGAAAGGTGTTTGAAGGCGAACCTGAAGGACGGCGCAGAGCAGGGAGACCCAAACTCCGTTGGAAGGACCAAGTGGTAGGCGATGTGCCATCATCTGGTAGGACTAACTGGAGAACACACGCAGAAGACCGAAGCGTGTGGAATTCTTTATTACTTCAGGCCTCAAATTTATGAACTACGTTTCGTAAATTGTAACTGGCCACTTAAGTAAGTAAGTAAGTAAAGATTCTTCGACTAACGCGCAACAAAACTTTTGAAATTTTTTGAAACATGAGTTGGTTAACGAAACCGTACAGCTCTTGACTTATACGACGTCGATAATCTCCGTTAACGATGATGGACCCATATATTTTACGAAGTATTTTCCTCTCAAAACCGATTCATCCGCTTGTTTCATTACCGAGGACTCTTGTAATCTCAATTACTATGTTGAAGAGATCACAATATAGGATGTCGCCTTGTCTAAAGCCTCGTTTGGTAGAAAATTACTCTGTCCGATGTTTGCCTATTTCCGCTAAAGACTTCATCTAGCAAAGTCGTAGCAGCTTCGCGGATATACCAAACTCAGCCATAGTATCTAATAGTTTCTGTCGTATCGGAATGTCGAATTCAACGTTGTAGTCGATCTGCTGTTCTTGAGTCTTCTCCAGTATTTGTCGTAGTGTGAATATCTCGTCAGTCGAGGATTTACTAAGTCTAAAGTCAGATTGATAGGATCCAATCTGTTTCATTAGGATATGCCTTAGTTTTTCACTTAATACACTCGACAGGACCTTGTACGCGATAAGAAAGAGGCCGATTTCGCGATAGTTGGTACATCCACTTGGATCGCCTTTCTTAAGCTAGGACATAGAGCGCTCAGATTCCAATCCTCGGGCATGCCTTTCTTGAGCCAAATCGTATTTTTAAGCTGGTGCATACACGTTGGCAGCTCATCTCCCACGGCTTTAAAAAGCTCTACCGGTAGTCCATCAGCCACTGCAGCTTTGTTGTTTTTAAGCTCGGTGGTGGACAATCTACTCCGTTGTCGATGATTGGCGAGGTTTCGTCATCTAAGCTGTCTTTTGGATCGAGCAGAGTACGAGAGTGTTTCCTTCATATTTGCAGCACACTCTGCGTGTTCGTGACTAGATTTCCATCTCTGTCATTACATCTCAGCCCCCTATTTCGAAACCTTTCCTTTTTACATTCTGGTATTACTTTCGGGCTTCACCTTATTCCCTCTAATTTTCGATATCCTGGCACTCTCTTTTCTACCATAGACGCCTTTTACCGCCCGAGGAGGCGTTTCATCTCCCTTCTCTTCTTGTTACATCTTTCCGTTAACGCACCTGTTGCCATTGTCTGCAGTTTTGCCTTGTATGCAGCATCCATTTTCTCAGACATTACACGACATTTCTCATCGTCTCAGAGCTTGTCTAAGCGTGTTTTTTTATAACCCAGTACGTTCGTTGCAGCTGCTGTCATAGAATTCGCAATATGTTGCCATTGTGTGTCGGAAACAGCAGAATTAGGGGAGTTTCTGTGTATTAATTAAGAGAGTTAGTTGGAGTAGGCATTGTATATCAATCAATCTTGTGCGCATCGTCTCCAGTCAGTCCTACCAAGCAGCGTCAGTGACTCCTCCATCTGGTCCTTCTAACGTAGTCGCGATCTCCCTATTTTGCGCCGTCCTTCGAGGACTTAATAGAATACCTTTCGTGCTGGAGTTTCCTCATCCATCCATCCATGGTTCATTCGAATCCTGAACTCGCCGTTTATGTAAATGTGTCCTTATATTTTGCGGAGTATTTTTCTCTCAAACACCGCCAGATGAGCTGCATCCGCTTGTGTAAGCACCCAAGATTCGGAGGCATACAGCAGGATCGGTAAAATTTGTACCTGGTACAGTTGGACTTTGGTGGTTCGAGATAGGGTGGTGTTTATAAAGTGCTCGCGTAGCAAAAGAAACAGCTGTTGGCGAGCACTATTCTCCGCTTTATTTATAGGCTGACACTGTTGTGTTTGTAGATGAATTCATACACTACCTCGAAGCAATAGATGTCAACGTTCGCGCTGCGTCCCCAACGGGTGGAAAATTTGTTGATTGTATAACTTTGTCTTGTCCTCATTCACTGTCAAACCCATTCCTCTGACTCCCTTTCAACAGATGAGAAGACAGCTGTTGCCTCTCACATCGTGCGACCGATAATGTCGATATCATCGGCATATGCGAGTAGCATGTGCCTCTTATTAAATATGGCGTCAGACATGTTTATCACTGCTTTCCGTAACACCTTCTCCATTACTATATTGAACAGTATGCATGACAAACCATCACCCTGTCTAAGACCTCTCGTCGTATCGAATGTTGCAGATAGATCCTTGCCAATCCGAATAGAGAATTTGGTATAGGGTAGACAGGCAGCGACGAATTATCTTCGCAGGGATGCCGAACGCAGATGCCTGATGGGACTATCGAAGGCAGCTTTGTAATCGACAAAGAGGTGGTAAGTGTCGACTTGCTTCTCACGGGTTTTCTGCAGAATCTGCCGTAGTGTAAATATCTGATCCGTCATGGATTTGTCCGGTCTAAAGCCCTCACTGATAAGGTCCAATAAGGTTTTCCACAATTGGCAGTTTCCACGGTAGTTTTTACACTCACTTTTTGTAAATAGGACATAGCACAGAGATTACAATCCTCTGGCATGCTCTCTTGAAGTCAAATATTCTCTTGGAGCTGTTGCATGCTTAAAACAAGCTCAAATTCACCTACTTTAAACAGCTCAGATGGAAGACTAACAACCCCAGTGGTTTTGTTGTTCTTAAGGCGGGATATGGCAGCTTGGCTCGGAGGGGGACACTCGATGTTATCGACTCGGATTGGTACACAGTCATAAGCAACCGAGTTTTCAGACATAAATAGGCTGCAGAAGTGTTCTTTCCATACGCTCTCGGAGTCGGTAACGAGATGACCATCCTTGTCTTTACATGTACCCTACCATTTATCTTCTGGTAGAATTTTGGGCTTCACCTCTGTTCCTGTGTTCTTCAATGCACACATTATTCTGCTCCCTTAGCTCTGGTTTTTTTGCCTGAAGAGTCGAGTTGCATTCCGGCTCTTCTCCATGTACTTTTCATGTACAGCTCGCGATGTCATTGGCTGCAGTTTGGCCCTATATGCAGAATCTTGTTTCCGGGTGGCATTACGACATTCGTCATCGTATCAGGCATATCGCTTAAGGGCTTCACATAACCCAGTACGGACCGCGCAGTCTATTCCATCGAATTGGCAATATATTGCATTGCGCGCCAGTAATTTCGAGAGTTGGACCATCACGAATTAGTTGAGTGAGTTGCGATGTCCAGCTTTCTATGTGCCTGGTTAAGCAGGGTTGTCGCCCAGCTTAGCCTAGTATGCACCTTCAGTGAGGTGGTGATCCGAGTTAATGTTCGCACCCCTGATTACCCGTACGTCTAAGACACTTGACGCGTGTCTTGCGTCGATTACCACGTGATTTAACTTGATCGGGAGATATCCACGTTGCCTTGTGAATGTTTTTGTGGTCAAATCGTGAGCTTCTAATTACCATGTTTCTTGATGCAGAGAAATCAATCAGTCTAATTCCGTTTGGCGATGTGCCAGTATTCAGACTAAATTTTCCGACTGTTAGGAGAAAGGTCATTCCATTGATTACCACGTGATTAATTTGGTTTCTTATCTTTTGATCAGGGGATATCCAGGTTGCCTTTTGGATATCTGAATGCGGGAATCTGGTTTCACTCACTAACATGTTTCTTGCAGACGCGAAACTAACCAGTCTAAATCAGTTATCAGAGTTGTTGTTATGTAAATTGAATTTTCGGACAGCTGAACCAAATCAGCATAATGTAAAAATATTACGCCTTTGTAATTTGGTCAGTTAAACCGCGACACCACATGTCGAAGTCTCCTGCCGACTATGAATCCACCTCCAAATTCGTGTCTTTCTGCATGACAGCTATAAAAGATGTCACAGTTCTTTCAACGTGTGCATCCCTGTCCCGTCCATCGCATTTTCTGTATGGCGGTGAGGTGAGCCTTGTATTTGAGAGGACATCCGCCTGTTGAATAGAGGCACCTTTTCTGTAGTTCGGACATTCCAGCTGCTTATCCTTAAACATGGTCCTTATAACGTTTGTGGAGGTCATCAACATTTGGGGGGTTCTTGTTTTTTCTTTTCTTTGTGTTTTCATAATTGTTTTGTTTAAGGAGAGTGTCTTTCTAGGCCTCCGCGCCCGATCGTAGTTTCTTGGGGCTGCCAAAGCCACTAAGAGAGCCGTTGTGTTGCGCCTTAGAAACTTTTGTTACCTACTTCCTATGACGCATCAATGACAGCATGCCGATAAGGTTACTCTACATTGCGCCTTCTCACATTTGCTGCCACTGAACAGATATTCAATGAAATACGTGATCTCTCCGACGTTGTGAGCTGCTTGGGGACCTCCAAAGAGAGATTCTGGTTATTCACAGTTGAATAACAATCGAAATACTCAAATTGGAAAATCTCCCATTCCCCATTCTTTCTGCATGGCAGCTTTGAAAGTTCTTTTTTTATAACATCCTTGTATCCATCTTATATTTGTCTCGAGGACATCCTCCAAATAGGTAGAAGCACCATCACATTTAAGATGCATATCCTTAAATCATGATCCTTATTACGTTTGTAGTTCCAACAATTGCATATTGCTGAAATAACCATTTATAAAATTAGCTGACCTATGATTTCTGCCTCTATCATCATAAAAATCTGCGACATTTTTCGTACAGAAACATTTCTACTGGCCTACACCATCACCAATACCATCATCAATTAGACCCCCCTTCCATGCTTTGCACTCTCCACCCAACAATTTTGCATGATTTTTTCCACGCAAGATCTTTTGATTGCCAATACAACCTTATAATATTGCCATCACCGACTTCCTGCTGCCTGCTTAACGTTGTTGCGATGATGACCAGCGAATCTTACACATATCGACAGCAACTGCATCATCCATTTAGTTTTCAAGGTTTTGGGAGCCTCAATTGCATGTTCAAATTCTATTTAAACAATTTGCTATAATTGACAATTTCTCTGCTGTCCAAGACATTCATGGCGCTGCACCAAAGCGATCCAATTTGGATGCGCACATCTAGGTAAATATCGCCATAGTATATCGGTGGTCTGTTGATTGGTTGCCTTTTCTTGTCCTAAGGACAAAATGTCATTTGCACAAAAATTTCTCAATGATTTGATTTTAATAGAAATCCAAGTCCCAAAGAGGATCAAATAAATGAAACGTGTGTTTATTGCAATTAGAGGAGAAGAACTAAATAAAAATGAGTGGAAAGAAGCAAACAAAAAAAGTTCTAAAACTTTACCTAATGTTTTAACTCCCTCCAGCACCATAAAGAGTGAGCCAAAAAAAAAATACGGCCGTATTAATGTTTGGCGTTGTAGTTTTTGGTGTTGATGATGCCATTCGTGGCCATTCGGGGCATCATTTTTATGCAATTTTCTGGTGGTATCAAACTAAACTCTTAATTCGCTTCACCTTGAATGTTCAACACAGTTTTCTGCGATTGTTTTGTGAAATTATTTATCTTTCTGTAGAGAATCACTGCCAAGTAAGATCAGCGGTATAGGAATTTAAGTCCATCATGAAGGATGAGAAATCACAGAAAGAAATCAAAAATCTTACAGGGAGATTTTTTTAATAAAAGTTTTGCTTCCTGCTATAAGCTGATTGAAGGTACACAACTTGCCGATTACCCCATCTAGGTATGTGTACTTTTGTTTTACAGCATAGCGACTAATAATTAACTAGTTATAGTGTCCCCCAAAAGTCGATGATGTTTACCCCAACTTATTGATTAGGCCGCTTTAAAGTTTGATGACGGACAGCAAAGAAACTGCAAATTTTCCTAATAGTAAAACGTGAACATCATATTAACGCTTTTAAGGATTTGTTTGATGAATCGTTGGTGTTGTTGTATTCTGCTTGGCCGTAGGTAGTTTTATAGTAGTGCAGACATTTGCTGCACTGGTTGTGATGACGATGGCTATGTTTAAGATGTAGAAATTACACTCAGGTTTCCGCCACAAAAAATACTCCTTAAGTTACGAAATTCAATTGTCATGGAAATCGCCGGAGAGTGATTGAAGCGAATGCCAAAGAAGGACCAAAGTTACTATTGCCGCCATTATGTGTTTCAGGGCTTTTCTCTTTCACTTTAACTGTTTTTGATTTCATTCTCATTAGCCGGAAATGAAAGTAAAGTGGATACTCAAAACTTTTGATTGATTTCGAAACAACTATTGGCTAACATATTAGAATGAGAAATTAGAAAAAAAGCATTTTTAAGAGATGAATATACATTTAATTGCATTTTATTTAAATTTCAAAGAAAATAATGTAGTTGATGCAGCCATGGGTGCATACAGACCAACAACCTCCACATGGTGGCACCTGGGCAACGTTTTTTATTGATATTTTTATCATGAATATCGGCAGATAGTGAATGACGAACCCTGGTGGTTGGGCTAGCCATCCGCCTTTAGCTCCTTATTGGCTATGAAAACACGAATAAAATTAAAAAACAAGAACCCCTCCAAATGTTGCCGACCCTCTCAAACGTTATAAGGACCATGATTTAAGGATATGCATCTGGAATGTCCGAACTCTCTATAGATATGGTGACTCTATCCAACTGGTGGATGTCCTCGACAAATACAAGGCTGGCATCAACGCCATACAGGAAATGCGATGGACGCGACTGGGATGCACACGACGAAACAACTGTGACATCTTTTACAGCTGCCATGCAGAAGACACGAATTTGGATGTGTTTTTATAGTCGGCAATAGACTTCGATAACTGGTATCGCGGTTTAACCCTGTAAGCGACCAAATAGTCACTTTACGCATCTAAGCGAAATATATTTAAATCATGCTGATTTCTGTTCACGCCCCGAAGGAAGACAAAGGCGATGCCCTCGATAAATACAAGGCTTACATCACCGCCATGTAGGAAATGCCATGGATGGTACTTACATGTGCACGACAAAAGAACTGTGACATCGATTCCCACCTAAAGATACCCGCAAGGCAACCTGAATATCCCCTGATCAAAACACAAGAAATCAGATTGATCACGACATTGCAATCGATGGAAGGCATGTCTCAAGTGTTATGGACATGCGTGTGATGCGCGTTGCAAATATTTACTACATCACCACCAAGTTGCTAAAAACGCTCGTTATCAAACGCCAAGGAAGCTAGACATCACAAAGCTATATACCACCGAGATAGCCAATGCCTTATCCAACCAACTCCTTCAATTACTTCAAACAAACCCTGCCTGAGCGTGGTTTTTCCCTGGCACGATGAGGAATATCGCGTAATGTCTGAGGAAAAAGATGCTGCATACAAGGCAAAACTGCAGCCAATGGCAAGGCGTTCAGTGAGGGAGTGTTATAATGAGAAGAGGAGGGAGATGAAACGCTTTTTCAGGCGGAAAAGGCGTCTGTAGAAGAAAAAAGAGATCCAATCTGGCGAACCTGATTGGACCTTATCACACTACGAAAAAACCTGGAAAAGACCTAAGAAATGCAGATCGACAGTTACCGTCCATTCATCGACTACAAATTCGACAGTCCGATGCGACAGAAATTAAGAGGCTGTGGCTGAGTCTGTTATCCCCGCGAAGCTAATACGACTTTGCGGGATGACACCGACTTCAGTTGACAAAAAAAACTGTCAGAGCCCTTTTTCTACCAAGCGAGGCTTAGACTAGGCGATAGTCTGCGATCTCTTTAATATCGTAATAGAGTTGATCATGTGGAAGGCTGAAGTAAACAGGAATGGTATCATTCACTGAGGTCTTGCGGGATGTTTCGGTCTTCGGTCTTTTTAAGCATTGGGAAGCAGTGGGCGGAAGTGGGTCCGGTGATAAATGAGGACAAAACCAAGTAATTTGTTTCAACGAACAAAGAGTCCTAGTTCTCTGGGACGCTGCGTGAATATTGACAACTATAACTTTGAAGTGGTAAATGACTTTGTCTACTTTGGCTTCGCCGTAAACAAAAATAATATTGTCAACCTGAAATCATGGACGAGTATTGATCGCAAACCGCTGCAACTAGGCGCTAAGCAAGCGATTTAATGACAAAGCCCTCTCTCAACGAACTAAGATCCAACTCTACCAAATACTGATCCTACCTGTCTTGCTCTACAGCGCAGAATACTGGGTAATAACACAAACGAATCAATCTATTCTGGGAGTCATCATCGTTAGCGACGACTAACGAAAGCGACGTAGTCAAGCGCGAACAGATAGAGTTGAGTTGTATGAATGGATAAAGGTGCTTCAGCTCGCAAAGTTTTCGGCGCTTCACTCGATGGTGTGACGATCTTTCTGCGGAGAATAAAAGACCGAAGCGCTTGGAATTCTTTTCAACGTACTGCTGCCAAATAATAATAAGAAGAAGAATATAAATTTCGGTCCTATGGGCAGACGTTTATAGGTACATAACAGGGGAATTAAAAGTTCCCCGGCCTACCATAGTAAAACACATTTTTTGTTGGCAAAATTCTCCTTTTTTATTATACATAATTCCCTTTTTCCACCGATTATAGCGACGCTACAAGTTTTTGATACCATTTTTGTAGTACGATTTGTCCTTTGCTTCAAAATAGGCCTCAGATTCGGCGATCACCTCTTCATTCGACGAAAATTTCTTCCCAGCGAGCATTCTTTTGAGATCTGAGAACAGAAAATAGTCGCTGGAGGCCAGATCTAGAGAATACGGTGGATGCGGAAGCAATTCGAAGCCCAATTCATGGATTTTTGTCTATAATTGATTTGCACAAAAATCACAAAGGAAAACATTTTTTCTAATGGGTGGGGTAAGCCTTTCGGTAAACCTTTCGGTTTCTTAGTTTTCACCTATAAATAATAATAAATAAATATAAATAATATAAAAAGTAAAATACTTTTGTTCAACGTTTGAAAATTAGTTATAATTTATTGGACAATATTAATTTTCAGGAAGTTGGCAAATATGTAGGAGGTGCCAGTTGAGGCAGCACAGTGTTTCAACGTTTAATTTTATTTACGATACTTATACACATTAAGTGCTGACTTTATATTGAGAAATAGCCTCGATTGCTAAAATTAACCAAATTTTGCAAATTTATAAAAATGTCGCCTTTTCCATAGTAAATGCCCCTCCCCCAATATTAAATTTCACAGCTATTGGATGAACTATCGATTCGAATGCGATTTAGTTTCTCATAGTTTGACATTACGGCTGAAGAAATATTCGAATTAAATGTTTTTCAATTTCCTATTTTCTCGGCCACAATCGAATTGTTTTCATGTGTATGTATGTATGTATGAATTATACAAAATGTTGAAAGGGAGCGGCGGATATGTTGCAATTTAACCACATCAAAATGGTAACCAGCTGACAACATACTCAGCAGCATGTAAGTGTATACATACATGTGCCTACACATATGTTAGTACATACATACAGCCATACGTACTACATACATTAAGTCTGTTCGATTTGTGTCCATGAAGTCGTCCTGCGAGAACCTAAAATGTCATCCTGTGAGACTTTGTGGCCCACTTGCACATACATACATACATACATTCACATTCATATGAATGGTAATCACATGCAAACATGAAAAACTGCTCGTTAGACGAAAATGTACATTTCACATTATTGGAATATTTTGGGGGAAAACGGAAGAAAAAGAATTCACCAAAGTCTTTTGTAATGACCTTGTGAAGCCAATTATTAGCAACAAAATTGCTCACTGACACGAAAATATTAAAAAGCATCGTTGATGGTTGAATGAACAATGCCAATATGCTACTTTTATGAGTTTATAATGGAGATAGATCACATAAAAGCCAATTACTTAGGGAAATGGAGTATTTAAATGGCCAATCTGATCGATACTGTATAAAACATTTTTAATTCCAATTTAACTGATAAAACTTTGAATAAATTCAAAAATTTTAAGAAATATTTGCCAGTAAAATTAAAATCTTGCTAAAATCAACCGAAAATAAATAGTTTTCTGATTTTAATATAAAAATTAAATAAAAAATAAAATAATAGTAACATTAAAACTAAGAGAATGTAGCTTAGAAAATTTGTTATAATGGAATTTGACAACATTTGAACTCAGTACTAGGAAAACTTCACCGGGTCATTAAACAAAATTTTACCTAGAGGGGATCTGTCCTTCCGGAATTTTCAAAAATTTGTTGCACTGTGTAATAATAAAAGATAAATTGCAGTTTTTCACACTACGACAAATCCTGGAGAAGACGCAAGAAATGCAGATCGACACCTACCATTTGTGATTCGACTACAAAGCTGTATACGACAGTCCGATACGAAAGAGCCATTTTCTACTAAGCAAGGCTTTAGACAAGGCGATAGTCTGTCTTGCTATCTCTTTAATATCGTAATGGAGATGATCATGCAAAAGGCTGCAGTTAACAGGAATGGTACCATCTTTAACAAAAGTCTCATGCTGATCGCGTATGCTGATGAAATAGATATCATTGGCCATGGATTGCGGGATGTTACTGCGGCTTTTTCGGACATTGAAAAGCAGTCGGCGGAAGTGGGTTTGGTGATAAATGAGGGCAAAACCATGTTATTTGTTTCAACCAACAAAGAGTCCACTTGTCTGGGACGCTGCGTGAACGTTGACAACTAAAACTTTAAAGTGGTAGACGATGTTGTCTACCTTGGCTCCGCCATAAACAAATATAATAATGTCAGACTGGAAACCAAAAGACGAGTATTGATCGCAAACCGCTGCTACTATGCGCTTAGCAAGCGATTAAATGACAAAGCGCTCTCTCGAAGAACAAAGATCCAACTCTACCAGACTCTGATCCTACCTGACTTGCTCTACTGGGCAATGACACAAGCGAATCAATCTATTCTGGGAGTCTTCGAGAGAGAAATACGTCGCAAAATATTTGGGCTCGGCTCGCGAGCCAGGAGCTCAAATAAAGAGCTGGCTCGCGAACCAAGAGCCCCTCGCGAGCCAAGAGCTACAAAATTTTAAATGACAACAACAACATTTCAAATGGAGGAGCTAAGAGCCCAAAAAGAGCCAGCTCGCGAGCCAAGAGCCCAAAACAGAGCCAGCTCGGGCGCAGCGAGCTCTTGGTTCACAAGCAAAATACCAAAGTTATGTACCAAAAGTACTTTTTTATGCCAAAAAGTATTTTCACACTTTTCTGTTGCACAAAGTACTTTTTTCGTACCAGAGTACTCTTTTGTATCAAAAAGTACTTTTAATGTACTTTTCGGCAAAAGTACTTTTATTGGCCAAAAAAACACTTTTTGCTGCACAATGTACTTTTTTTTGTACCAGAGTACTTTTTTGTACTAAAAGTACTTTTAATGTTTTTTGTACCAGAGTACTCTTTTGTACCAAAAAGTAATTTTAATGTATTTTTCGGCAAAAGTACTTTTATTGGCTAAAAAACACCTTTTGCTGCACCAAAAAGTACTTTTAATGTACTTTTCGGCACAAAGTACTTTTTTTGTACCAAAGTACTTTTTTATGACAAATAGTACTTTTTGGTATATAACTTTGGTACTTAGCTCGCAAGCCAAGAGCCACAAAATTTCAAATGGGCTTTCGAGCTGGCTCGCGAGCTAGCTCTTTTTTGAGGTCTTGGCTCCTGGCTCGCGTGCCAGCTCTTTTTGGCCTCTTTGGGCTCGCGAGCCGAGAGCTCATTTGAAATTTTGTGGCTCTTGGCTCGCGAGCCGAGAGCTCATTTGAAATTTTGTGGGTCTTGGCTCGCAAGCCGAGAGCTCATTTAAATTTTTGTGGCTCTTGGATCGACCAAGAGCTCGTTTGAAATTTGTGGCTCCCAGCTCGCGAGCCAAGAGCTCTTTTATAGTTTTAGGGCTCCTGGCTCGCTAGCCGAGAGCCGAAAAGATCGAGCCACTGCGTACTCCAGCTACATACCATTATCTTTAAAAAAAATTCAATAAAAATTTCAGCAATATGAGTTTTCCCAATTTTTCAGCACAATCTGCACACTTGTAAAAACGCCACAAAAAAAACGTTTTTGTTGCAGCTGTTTTGACATTTGTTGTGTTTGAAAGCGGACAGTTAATCAATTGTAGCAAATTTGTAAATTTAGAAGTTATCGATTTGCTAAATGAACAGTTAGTTATCGTCGGGAAATCAAATTTTGGTAGATTTCGAATGTCGAAAATTTTAATTTCGTTACGCTAGATCAGGGAATAGGACCACTGTGCATTGCGGGGAAAGTACAGTTACAAATTTAAGGGCTAGCCGCCCTTGTTGTTTCCAACTCAGTATTTAAATATTTTTAACGGAAAAAAATTTTTAAAAAAATTTTTTAATTTTGACTTTTGCCAGGTAATGATGTATGAAATCGACCACTGTGCGGCAGTGAAAGAAAAATGTAGATGACTGAAGTAGCGTGTTCTTAACATTAAGCCACGGCCGGTCCCTTATATCAAGCAATGAGTGAGGGTATTTATCGGTCAGTTTTCTTTGGAATTTCTTTACTGTTTTTTTTCCACATTTTTCCCAAATGTCTTGCCTAGTTGTTGTTCAAGCTAAGAATTTACGGTATAACCCTCGTATATACTACATACATACGAATACATACTACATACATATGTCTGTTGAAAAGAATCTACTTGCACATGTTGTAGTTATAATTGTGTACACGTTTAATACATACGTGGAGTCTGTATTTAATCGAATTTACACCTGAGTGACCACAATTGCGGGACTGTTCCACAAAAGACTAAACACAACTCAAATATCTTTGGGTTAACAGATGAAGGTCTGTGTAAAATAACTGTGTGTGTGTGGGTGTGTGATATTCAATGCGGTTGTCACATAAAGAAAATAACGCTTTAAATACTTTTGGACTTTAATAATATGAAATAGATGGAGTTTACCGGATGTCACTAATACATAGAGATAAATGTGACATAGGGACCGTTACAAACATGTTGCTAGTTAAACTTTTTTCACAGTTATACGCTTATAATATAAATTTTAGCAATTAAGACCCAATAAGGAAATACGAGGGTATTGCTATGTATAGGATAAAACAGATATAGTTTTTACTAAGGGTGATTAATTTTACCCTCACACATAGGGATGAGAGTAAATTTTATTTAATACGACAAAAAGAGTTACATATAAAAGAAATGAGTTGTGCAGTTGGACGACAAGTAGTTATGGAAGCTTAAGTATGTTGCAGTAATAAGCAGAATCTTAAAAAACCGAAACTTTTGCCACATTCCATCTGGTACCTCTTCACTCACCCGTACACATTTAAATACACATGTATGTTGGAAGTGCTCTAAATCCAGTCAAATTCCATACAATCTAACTTACTTACTTACTTAATTTCCCTTTGCACCACATGACTGAGGTATGGGATAGCTTCTCGCGTTGTTGTGAATTAACACGCTTCTATTTTTAGATTCACAACTAACGGCACCTACTTGTTTATCGACGAATGCGAACGTCACTGTTTGAGAAGCTCTTACTAGACACGACGATTGAATCGACGCTTAATACTGCGAAGTTGCTGTCAACAACATTCGAGGGGAGCCGACAATGAAAGAAAATTTTTTTTTTTTTTTCTTTTAAGATGACTGGAGCCAGGTTTGAACCTGCGATCTCCCGCATGGTAGTCGCGTGTTCTAACCACTATGCCACGGCCGGTCCCCATCTAATCATTACATAAAAACTGAATAATTTTCAAAATAATCATTATAAACTCAAATGATTCCGCCCTGCAGTGGTTTCTCTACATAGGACCATCTTCAAAACTCTCTAATCAACAAAGGTCACATTAATTTTCAATTTTCGACTGAGTCATCACTTTTGTCGCGTAATTACAAAAGAAATTTGAAAGAAAAATAAACTCAAAAAATAAAAAAAAAGAACCAGAGTACATTGATATTGTAGATTTTGTTTCCAATTAATCGCACACAAAGGACGAGCAAGAAGCAAATGTTTAAAAGGCTTTGTACTAAATACACTCTGTATCCACATCCTTTAGAGAGATTTTACGTAAATGATAGAAAAACAGTTGCAAACGAACGAAAAATTAAAAATCAAATGCTGACAATGACTTAATTCCTTTCTACACAAACATACATAGCCACTACCTACTACTAGAACTAATACGAGAATGTGATTGTGAATGCGCTTGATGTTAAATACGGGCAACTCGTACTCGTACGTTCGTACACTTAAGTGCGAACGACAACGCCGGTTGTGGGTGGCATATCACGCTCAGGATATTTCTGTGAACAACAGCAGTAGCAGCCTTGTGTGTACGAGAGAATATTTTTTTACCATTAACAGTGATTTCATTTTCACATTTCTTCTATGGTTGCCTTTTTATTTAGTTGGCATTAGACAAGTTTTGCAAGATGCAGGGGAATTTTCTGGGGGGTGATGGCGATTGCGATAGAGGTTTTTACGGCATCACTGGAATACCACTCCGGAGATATATAACTTAAATGATATTTCTTCGTTTCGTTGATTTGTACAAAACTATAGCTGTAAATATTTCTATTGGGGTTTAATATTTTATATTTTCACTGTTTACATACGAAATACCCATTTACTCATATGCATTGTTTAACATTGATTAGATCAGTGGTAGGCATAACCGAACGCACGCTCACAACAATATGGTTTGTGGTCGCAAGAGATGCGTTAACACTGTCTAATTATTATTTATAATATTAGCCGTTTTGAGAACATAAATATTTAAATCTTAGTGTCTGAGTCAGAGGCCGAAATGACAAGAAATTTCCTTTTGCTTCGATCTTGTGCGCACCGTTATGTAAGCACCCAAGATTCGGAGGCATACAGCAGAACCGGTAAAATTAGTACCTGATACAGTTGGACTTTGGTGGCTCGAGATAGGGTGGTGTTTATGAAGTTCTCGCGTAGCCCAAAGAAACACCTGTTGGCGAGCACTATTCTCCGTTTTATTTCTAGGTTGCCACTGTTGCGTTTTTCCATGGCGGATCCGAGGCAGATGAATTCACCTACTACCTCAAAGCAATTGTTCTCAACGTACACGCTGCGTCCCCAATGGGTGGACACTTTGTTCGATGATACCATTAACTTCGTTTTGTCCTCATTCACTGCCAAACCCATTTTCGCTGACTCCCTTTTAACAGATATGAAGACAGCTGTTACCTCTCGCATCGTTCGACCGATAATGTCGATATCATCGGCATATGCGAGCAGCATGTGGCTCTTATTAAATATGGTGCCAGATATGTTTACTGTTGCTTTCCTTAACACCTTCTCCATCACTATGTTAAACAGTATGCATGACAAACCATCACCCTGTCTCTCTGTCCTGACCTTTTGTCGTATCGATTGACGCAGATAGATCCTTGCCAATCCGAACAAAGGATTTGGTATTCGTAAACGTACACCGGCAGAGACGAATTATTTTCTCTGGGATACCGAACTCAGACATGGCTTCGTATAGTCGATGCCTGATGGGACTATCGAAGGCAGCTTTGTAATCGACAAAGAGATGATAAGTGTCGATATGCTTCTCATGGGTTTTCTCCAGTATCTGCCGTAGTGTAAATATCTGATCCGTCGTGGATTTGCCTGGTCTAAAGCTGCGCTCAT
Organism: Muscina levida; assembly: GCA_964034835.1. Taxonomy (NCBI): domain Eukaryota; kingdom Metazoa; phylum Arthropoda; class Insecta; order Diptera; family Muscidae; genus Muscina; species Muscina levida. Next base: position 75,058,186 of record OZ035882.1, read on the forward strand.
TAGATCCAATCAGGTTTTGCATAATTGGCCTAAGACGGTCACACAGTATGCTAGAGATGACCTTATACGCAAGCGGTAATTCCACTGAAGTTTTTACACCCACTACGGTCACCTTTTTAGTAAATAGGACATACAACACTGAGATTCCAATGCTCTGGCATGCTTTCCTGAAGCCAAATATTCCCTATGAGCTGTGGCATGCTTAAAACTATCTCATCTCCACCCACCTTAAACAGGTCAGCTGGAGGACAATCAGCCCCAACGACTTTGTTGTTCTTTAGGCGGAATATGGCAGTTGTTATCTCAACTTGGCTCAGAGGGAGACACTTTATATTATCGTCTCGGATTAGTACACAATCTTCAGCAGCCAAGTTTTCAGACATTAATGGGCTGCAGAAGTGATCTATCCATACTCTCGGTACGCTCTCGGAGTCAGTAACTAGATGACCATCCTTGTCTTTACAGGAGGGAAGACCTGTTCCATGTACCATATCATTTATATTCTGGTAGAATTTTCGGGCTTCACCTCTGTTCCTGTATTCTTCAATGTGCACTTTATTCTGCTCATTCAGCTCTTGTTTTTTTGCCTGAAGAGTCGAGTCGGCTCCCGCCTCTTCTCCCTGTACTTTTTATGAACAGCTCGCATTGCTATTGGCTGCAGTTTACCCCTGTACGCAGCATCTTGTTCCCGGGTGCCCTGACCACTCGTACGTCTAAGACACTTGGCGCGTGCCTTCCATCGATTACCACATGATCTATTTGGTTTCTTGTAACTTGATCGGGAGATATCCACGTTGCTTTGTGAATGTTTTTGTGGTAAAATCGTGTGCTACTAATTACCATGTACCTTGCTGCAGTCTGCATCAATCAGTCTGAGTCGGTTTGGCGATGTGTCAGTATGCAGACTTAATTTTCCGTGGTTGCAGACTTAATTTTTAGTGTTTGTGAAAAAAATCGTTATAAAAAGAAACTCGCTATAAAGAAGATCGTCGTTATAGAGATGTTCGACTGTATAACTCAGAATTGAAATTTTTGTTCTATAACCTTCCTACTGTAAAATAGTGTCACTCAAAAATTTTGTCACGTCCTAGTGAACACCCTCTTTTTTTCTAGAATGACTGACAAGTAAATACTTATTTAAATTCCCCTTTTCATCAATCTATCCATCCATTCACTCATATGTTTCATTATACGAATTCCACTATTGTTAATGTAAATCTAATGTTATTTTGAATCAAAATAACAAATCAAATAAAGATTGTATTCCATACGAATAGGACAAAAGTTTTCATTGTTTTATGTTGATTTTCTATTCTGATGGCAGAAGAGATTCAAATACCTACCATCCATTGCCTAAAATGGCACTCAATACAACTGACACCAGCTCCCACTCTTAGGTACACCATCAACCCACATTTAGGTCAAAGTCAAACTTATATTTAATTTAATACAAATTGATAGAGAATAAAAAGAATGCGATGGGGGGCAAATGAAGAGAGAGAGCTTGGCGAAGAAAAATGTCGAAATAAAAATATATACACATTTTAGTGATAACTATAAAGGATAAAAGACCTTTCTCTCTCTCGCCCTCTATGCAAAGTGCAATAGATGTTGTAGAGTTGGTATGCAAAAATGTACAAATATAACACTCGAAAGGGTGCCTGACAGTCATAATTAGAACAACAATAAATAGAACAACGAATTTCATTATAAATTTCACAAAGATACTGTTTAGAAATTGCAAGAGTAAGTAGGCAATGCAGGCGCTACAAATAAAATAAACTAACCTAAGTTATTTATATTGTATGTATTTTAATTAAATATCTATAAAAAAATTATTTATGGCAAATATTAAAAATACAAAAAATATGAATATGTTTTTATTGTTCGGTTTGAGATCTGTTTCTATTATCGCTAATAGAATTTGTTTTACAAGAGTTGTGTGAAATGTATTATGTTGACAGCTGGCAGGGCAGATAGCTATTTCGATGGTTGCCAAACCATCATCTTCAGTGCCGTTTGCTGTGACTTCTCCACTAACACTGTGACACAAAATTGAACTTTTGGAATCGGAATGGGATGAAACCAAAAGGAAATGAAAATTGACCTTATGTATAACAAAACCCTCAAGGGATTTCTTAAGTTTAGTGCGAGATTTTTTTTTACACGCATTTGAAGTTGGTGATTTTTGAACGCTGGCTAACAAGAAAAATTCATTACAAAAGTCATAAAATAATGCTATTTACCCGGAAAGTTGTGGTATCTTACTGTTTTTGGGGTCGAGGAATCCATTTTTGACATTTATTTTTATTTTTAAGCGCCGCTAGAGGGCGCTTTCGTACATTTTTTTGGTTTAGATCGCATTTTTTGTCTTTCCACACGATTACATCCGTAGATTAAGAGCTATCGAGCTGAAATTTGGTATGCGAGCTTCTATTCACCAAGCGGAGATTGGGTTCTTATATGGGCATGATCGGACAAAACCTACTCCCACCTCCCATACAATTTGTACCTTTTTTGGGGGTCTGTCCCTGCGATCACAGTCGTAGATTAAGAGCTATCGAGATGAAATTTGGTGTGCTAGCTTCTATCCTCTAGGCGGAGATTAAGTTGTAAGATGTGCATGGTCGGACAAAAACTACTCCCACCTCCCATACAAAATAAACTATTTTGGGGATGTCCGTCTATTTTTCCTCGCTATTAAAACAGTAGATTAAGAGCTGTCGAGCTGAAATTTGGTATGCAAGCTTCTAACCTCTTAGAGAAAGGTAAATTCTAAGATGAGCATGATCGGACAAAAACTTCTTCTACCTCCAATGCAAACTTCCCATATTATGGGGTTTGAGGAGTTTTTGTCTGATCTTGCTCTTCTTAGAACTTAACTTTCCCTAAGAGGTTAGAAGTTTGCGTACCAAGTTTCAGCTCGATAGCTCTTAATCTAAGGCTGTAATTGAGAAGACAAATAGGACAAGTTTGTATGGGAGGTGGTAGTAGTTTTTGTTCGATCATGCCCGTTTTAGAACTTAATCCCCGCTTAGGGGATAGAAGCTTGCATACCAAATTTCAGCTCGATAGCTCTTAATCTACGACTGTGATCGCAGGGCCAGACCTCAAAAAAGGTACAATTTGTATGGGAGGTGGGAGTAGGTTTTGTCCGATCATGCCCATCTAAGAACCCAATTTTTGCTTGGTGGATAGAAGCTCGCATACCAAATTTCAGCTCGATAGCTCTTAATCTACGGCTGTAATCGTGTGGAAAAACAAAAAATTCGATCTAAACCAAAAAAAATTACGAAAGCGCCATCTAGCGGCGCTCAAAAATAAAAATAAATGTCAAAAATGGATTTCTCGACCCCAAAAACAGTCAGATACCACAACTTTCCTGGATAAATAGCATTATTTTATAACATTTATAATGAATTTTTCTTGTTAGCCAGCGTTCAAAAATCACCAACTTCAAATGCGTGTAAAAAAAAATCTCGCACTAAACTTAAGAAATCCCTTGAGGATTTTGTTATACATAATGTCAACTTTCATTTGTATTTGGTTTCATCCCATTCCGATTTTGGTTGTTGCACAGTGTAATTATCACAACCTTAAGTGTTAAAAGCTTCAAGCAATCAATGTGAAGCTCACACACACCGGTGCGAAAATGGTATCAACGAAAACCACACGTCAACATAATACACACAAGCTTGTCTATGCTTTGTCCATCGGACAAAATTGCATAGAATTGTTTTTGGCAACAAAAGCCAACCCAGTGTACCTCCCGTGTATGTATGCTCTTGTTTGTTATTGTCGATCTGTTTCTAACAGATTTTTTGATTACAAAAAATATAAAAAATAAAAAACAACTTGTGAGGATTATCCTCATTGGGTTTTCCTCTAAAGAGTTACAAATAGGAGGGTGATGTCTCCGTGGTTCCTCTAGTCAAACAAAAAATCCATAGCTTCTATTCCATATTGGGGCGGCTTCCTGGTCAGCCTGTCTCAGAAAGAGCGTCTGTCTCAGAAAGATAGCAGAGGAGAGTAGTCGCTACACCACTTACCTTTGACATTGTGTTGTTATTCAATCATTTTTCAATCCTGATGATGTTTTTCGAAGACAAACGAAATATTGAATAATTAGTTTCCGAGTTGAAACGACGAAGTGTATAAAGTTGGTTGCAGTATGTGGACAAAATGGCTGTGAATTTGTGTTTATCTAAATCAGTGTAAGACATCATAGCCTCGCGGGCTGGCACAGACACATACTTGAGAGTTTTGCTTGATTTAAAGCAGTCAGTCTCTGCTTGAGTGTTACGAAAGCAACACCACACACGCTTGTTTTACATTCAACAACAAAAAACAGACAAAAGTAGAGATAGAGAAATAATGTTCAACGATAGATGGGAGAGTATGAGAGCACGATTGTTGTAGATCAAAACATTTTTACCATGTACACGCAGATAAGCATGAGTTTGGTTGTAGATTTGTGGTTGGCAAGAAACTACGACACCTGGTCTCTAGGTAAACTCCTGTCAGTGAACGCATCGCCACCATAAGAGTGAAGGCAAAATTTTTCAACATCACGCTGATATGTGCTCATGTTCCGACGGAAGAGAAAAGTGACGAGGACAAATAGGAATTCTACGCCCAACTTGAAGAAACATATGACCGTACGCCGGGCCTTGATATTAAAATCGTCCTGGGAGATTTTAATGCCAAAATAGGCCGGGAGATTGTCTTTAGCCCAACAGTCGAAAAATTTAGTCTGCATACTGACACATTGCCAAACGGAATCAGACTAATTGATTTCTCTGCAGCAAGGAACATGGTAATTAGCAGCACACAAAAATAATAACAAGGCAACGTAGATATCACCCGATCAAGTTACGAGAAACCAAATAGATCACATGGTAATCGATGAAAGGCACGCCTCAAGTGTCTTAGACTCAAGGGAAAGGACTGCGCGGTCCGTACTGGGGTATGTGAAACCCTTAAACAATAATGCCTGGAACGATGACAAATGCCGCAATGCCACCCGGGAACAAGATGCTGCATACAGGGCCAAACTGCAGCCAATGGCAACACGAGCTGTTTATGAAAAGTACAGAGAGGAGAAGCGGGAGGCCACTCGACTCTTTAGGCCAAAAAACAATGAAAGCTGAAGGAGCAGAATAATATGTGCACTGAAGAATACCAGTAAATAAATGGTAGAGTACATGGAACAGGTTTTCCCTCCAGTAAAAACAAAGATTATTATCCTGTTACTGACTCCGAGAGCGTACTGAGAATATGAAAAGGACACTTCTGTAGCCTATTGATGTCTGAAAACTTGACTGCTGCAGATTGTATACCAATCCGAGACGATAACATCGAGTGTCCTACTCCAAGGCAAGCTGAGATAAAACACTGTCATATCCCGCCTAAAGAACAACAATGCCGCTGGGGCTGATGGCCTTCCAGCTGAGCAGTTTTAGGTGGGTTTAAGGATGAGCTTGTTTTAAGCATGCAACAGCTCATAGTTAATATTTAGTTTCAGGAGACCATGTCAGAAGATTGGAATTTCGGTGTGCTATGTCCTATTTACAAAAAAATTGGACCTCAGTGAGTGTAAAAACTACCGTGGAATTAGCTTCTTACCGATTGCGTATAAGGTCCTCCCAAGCATAACATTCTGTGTGAATGTCTAAAGCCATTTGTGGATAACCTGATTGGAGCTTATCAATGCGGCTTGAGACCAGGCAAATCCTCGACAAATCAGATTTTTACACAACGGCAGATTCTGGAGAAAACCCATAAAAATCAAATCGACACTTACAACCTCTTTGTCGATTATAAAGCTGCCTTCGATAGTCCCACCAGGCATCGACTATACGAGCCATGTCTGAGTTCGGTATCCCTGCGAAGATAATTCGTCTCTGCCGGTGTACCTTTACGAATACCAAATTCTCTATTCGGATTGGCAAGGATCTATCTGAGCCATTCAATACGACGATAGGTCTTAGTCAGGTTGATGGTATGTCATGCATACTGATCAACATTGTTATGGAGAAGGTGTTAAGAAAAGCAGCGATAAACATGTCTGGCATCATAATTAATAAGAGCTACATGTTGCTCGCATATGCTGATGATATCGACATTATTGGTCGAACGATACGAGAGGTAACAGCTGTCTTCTCATCTGTTGAAAGGGAGTCAGCGAAAATGGGTTTGGCAGTGAATGAGGACAATACGAAGTTAATGGTATCATCGAACAAAGTGTCCAGTCTTTGGGGATGCAGCGTGAACGTTGAGAACAATTGCTTTGCCGTAGTGAATGAATTCATCTACCTCGGATTCGCCATGGACAAAAACAACTGTGTCAGCCTAGATATAGTGCTTGCCAACAGGTGTTTCTTCGGGCTACGCGAGCACTTCATAAACACCACCGGACCTGCTGTATGCCTCCGAATATTGAGTGCTTACACAGGCGGATGCAGCTCATATGGCAGTGTTTGAGAGAAAATATTCCGCAAAATATATGGACGGAGAGTTAGGATACGGATGAACCATGAGTTCACCACGACATTGAATGTGCAACGATTACGCTGGCTAGGCCATGTTGTGAGGATAGATGAGGAAACTCCAGCGAGAAAGGTATTCTATCAAGACCTCAAAGCACGGCCCAAAGAGGGATACCGCGACTACGTTGGAAGGACCAGGTGGAGGAATCACTGACGCTGATTGGTAGGATTAGCTGGAGACGGTGCGCACAAAATCGAAGCGAATGGAAATCTCTTATCATTTCGGCCTCTGACTTAAATACTAAGATATAAATATATACATATGTTGTCAAATTGTTTTTAAGGCTAATAATAATTCAAGGCCACAAATATTTTTATGAATTTTTAACCTCAAGAGGGAAGACTTTTTATGGTATGTGGGAGCAGTTTTTGACCGATGTTGCTTACTTTAGAACTTAACCTGCGTTTAGATGATAGATATGGAGTAGGTATATTTGGGGAAAATGTTAGGAGGGGCAAATTAGTGGGAGTCTGTCATACATTTTATAACGCTAGGGGCTACTTCGGGGCAGTTGCGGTGTATGTTGTGGATTTTTCACCTTCCCCACCAACTTGTCCACTCATTCCTGTTGGCTGTTCTGGTTTCGTATAGGTTATTAGATTTCCGTGCGCTAAGCAGTTACAAGTGAGGCAGTAAGTTAGTTTAGAATACTTGGGTGTCCGATAGAGGGACCCCAGTTTTCTATCTCGTGTAGTCTAATGACTGATTTAGGAGCAAAGCATTTGCAGCTTAGAGTTCTTTAGAGAAAGTGATCTCATGCATGCGGTAATTAGGTGACAGGAGGAACGCTATGGGACCGGTTAGTGGTTAGAACACGCGACTACCATGCGGGAGATCGCAGGTTCAAACCTGGCTCCAGTCATCTTAAAAAAAAAATTGTTCTTTCATTGTCGGCTCCTCTCGAATGTTGTTGACAGCAACTTCGCAGTATTAAGTGTCGAGTCAATCGGCGTGTTTAGTAAGAGCTTCTCAAACAGTGACGTTCGCATTCGTCGATAAATAAGTAGGTGCCGTTAGTTGTGAATCTAAAAATAGAAAGCGTGTTAATTCACAACAACGCGAGAAGCTATCCCATACCTCATTCATGGGGTGCAAAGGGAAATTAAGTTTTTTTTTAAGAGGAACGCTGAATACGATCTTTTTGTCGGAAATTGTTCTCTTTGCTGAACGCATACCACTAGACTATGGAGCCATATTGCAGTATTGGCTTCATAATAGCGTTGTATATCCAAAGTTTTACTTTCCTGCACATGAAAAGCAGGCCAATTAAAAAGTCTTCTGCCTGACACATACATAGATGACATCACTAGAATTAAATCCATATTTTAGTTTAGTTAGCCGTAACCTTAAAAAGACGAGTGTAAAAATTTGACAGCTGTCGGATAAAAAAAATCCACAAAATGATGTTGAATGACCGTAAATTGAAATTGAATGAAATAGCACCAACTGCCTTCGTCACTTACAAAGTAATCAAGCGAGTCATCAAGCTAGCTTTAAATTCCGCTTATAACGCAATTTCAACTGAAATGGCACTTACTGATATCGTCGCTTACTTTGTAAACGAGAGCGCTCTGATTCAACGGCCTATGACACTCCTATGCTAAATTTAAAGCGATTACGTAGTCGATATTTTTACGGCTGAAATTGGATATAAATTCTGTTTCTGAATGAACAGTACAACTTTTGTCTTACCAGATATCGAGTCGGTTGATGGCATCGTCCATGTGACAAATGGGTCTATATCCCTTCGTTAGGCGTTTGGTGTTTTTTTTTAAGAGTTCTCCATATTTTTGGCAGGTAAGTCAGTTTACTCAGCCATTAAAGATAGCCTCGATAGCTCACTCTTAAAGAGTTTATATTTTCACTGAGGACCTCAAGCTAAATCATTGCACAAAACAATTTATTGATGTATGTTTTGTATTTTTTCATGTTTATGTGCTATTTTCTGTTTTCATTGCATATTGTTGTTCATGTATTATCAAACGACAACATTTCTTTGGACACGTTTGTCTGTTGCCTTTATACATATATTTTGTTCCTAAGCTCACAAAGATTTCGATTGGACCACAAAAAAGAAAGCCGTTCGTAGGGTGCACGGATCGAAAAAATTGGTGTTCTGTAATCTTACATATATCTAACTGAAAAACAATTGCTTAGCATAGCGTTTGGAATGCCTTCAACTAAGTTCATAATGAAACAATTTTCATAATGAATTAAGTTTTGACTGTCCCATTGTTATATTCTGATTCACTGTATCGTACTAGTGAATACTCGCAAACAAGTTAAATATTATGTGCAAAAGCTTAAAAGTCAACATGACAAAGAAGAAGAAGACTCAACTCAAAAACAAATAAAATAATTTATTAATTTTGACTACTTTCTCCTTTAGTTCCAGACCCCTACCGATGATGACATACAAAATGAAACAAGTATTCCCCATGTACTTCAACCCTAGCGTCTCTTTCACCCACGCCATTGCCTACGAGTGGCTATGAGTGTCTTTAGTGTAAGAGAGGCTGGTTTGCGCAGTATTTGCATTGCATTTCTACTATCAGTCTTGAGTTGCATTAGGGGGCACAGTATTTTAAGTACGAGAATTAGAAAGTAAAAAAAAAAAAAAATTATTTTATACCTTCCATATAGTAATGTAATGCGAAAATGCTCCACAAAATGTTTCGCGAAAAGAATATATGTATATATTTTAATTATTAGGGAGTTATGGCGGCATAGTCATGAAATAACATAACAAAAAAAGAGATATTTTATATGTAAGTAGTTATTTATCATATAACATATTTTTGGAACCTGCAAGAAAAAAAAGTTTCTTTGTTTGGCGGCATAAGCAGTTGGCATATCGTCGCTGCGCCGACCAAAACAGTCATGTGTTTTTCAATTACTTTTTAGGAGAGCCAAAAAACTTGTTAAATTTAAAACATTTTATATATATTCTACATAAAGGGTGTCCCAACAAGAGCACAATTTTTAAATTTTTAATAAATTACATATATTTAAAAAAAAATCGTGAAACTTTATTATATCGTAAAGTAGACAGAATGAGGTTATGTATGGAACAATATATCGTGCAGATGGCCGCCGCGGCTTTTCTGGCATGCACGCGATCTTTTAATGAAATTTTCAATGACCGTTTCGCATAAATGCTGCGGTATTTCATTAATGCAGCGTCCAATTTCCTCTTTTAAGGCTTGAGTCGTCGTCGTTATTCGCGTAAACCATCGACTTCAAAAAACCCCAAAGAAAAAAATGGTGTTAAATCGCACGATCTAGGCGGCCAATTCTGATCTCCAAAACGCGAAATAACACGACCGGGAAATGACTGATGCAGCAATTGAATTGTTTCTCTGGCTGTATGACATGTGGCACCGTCTTGTTGGAACCACATGCCCTCCACATTCATTTCTTCAATTCGAGGCAAGAAAAAACTGGTTATCTTTTCACGATACCGAACACCATTGATTGTTTGCGCGTGACCTGCCTCATTTTCATAAAAAAAGGTCCAATGATTCCTCCAGCCCAAAAACCACACCGCACAGTGACACGTTGACGATGCATTTGCTTCTCGTGAATCACTCGAGGATTTTCCTCACCCCAAATGCGACAATTCTGCCTATTGACGAAGCCATCAAGATGGAAATGGGCCTTGTCACTGAAGATGATTTTAGCGGCAAAATCAGCATTTTCATGCTGCAAAACTTTCACCATTTTGGTAAAACAATTTCACAATGAGAATGCGTTGTTCATTCGTGTAGCGCTCCATTTTTACAAACCTCGTACCTTCTACTAGCAAACAATAACAATTGTTCAAATGTCAAACAATGACACTTCGAATGTTGCCAGATTTGAAAATTGCGTTCTTGTTGGGACACCCTTTATAACTTATCTTGATAAATTCAAAACCAATCAATTTGATATTTAAAAAAATAAAATATGATTGAGGAAAAGTTAATTTCTGTGGTTCTAAGTTATTCATTTCCTTATAATTCCTTACGATTTCCTTATGTCTTTTATGATTTCACTAAAGTTTTCTTTTTCACTATATTATGTTATGTCATGACTGATTCCGTCCTTATTAGTATTTCAGCTTATGTTTATTTGTTTTTGTTAGTCGATCTTTCAGTACATTATATTAATTTACGTTATGACGCGTTTCGAACTCCATGACGAGTTCATCTTCAGACCCCATTGTGACGAACTGATGCACAATGGTACATCATCAGCTGTATATATATCTACAATTATGTCAAACATATGCATGTGAAGTAGATATCAGCCGAAAATGTCCAGCATAGTTATGAATTTGACCATTAATAATCAACCAAGATTTAAATATTATTATCGAATTGCTGGAAAACTAAAACTGCCTAAGTAAAAAAAAACATTCGCGAATCGTTCTCATTATAGTTAGAGCATCTTTTTTTTCATTTGAAATGTACTGTACTTCTTATGAAATAAAATACCTTGTTAAATTGATCGTCGTTATGTTTCGAAACACTGTGCAGCAGCACAGAACTGTTGGTTGACATCTCTCACGCTACCTACCTCCCAATGAGTACAAGTTGTAATGCCTACATACTTATGGGGGTTGCCATAATCTTATTGTCATTACAACTGACACAATGGCGATGACCTTGAAATATGAATTTCACTTTGTATCTTAACTTTCTATTTGAAGAATTTGAATTGTATTAAATCATTAAAATTAGTTTTTTTATTGTGTGTACATTAGATTTCACTCCGTCAAGAGAATAATTTATTCTCAGTCGTGGAGGGCAATTTATAATTAGTTGCAGTAGCTTTAGGTTTACGTATGTATATATGAAGTAATATGTAAAAATTTAAATGTACAACAATTAATTTGTCAGTTCAGGATTAGTCAGTATTTGAAAGATCTAAATGAACTAATGGAGTTGTATAATTAAGCTTATTAAAAGTCAGCTGACGATCCGTTGGTGGGTTAAACAGCGAGACCTCGTCAAACATTTAAAAAAAAAATAAAAAAAAAAATTCAGTCGTTTTCTCCCGACTAAAACTTTACGTTATTTTTGAATAAAAATAGACGTCAGCTGGCCTACGTTGGTGGAATGATCGTCAGCTAACGACCTCAAGGGCCTACTGTAGCACAATGAAAATGTTGGAAAAATCACGGTAATAATATCACAACTATTAAAGTATTTTCTGATCATTTTGAAATGTTCTAGACATATGTAGGATAGGACCAAGGCTTTCAGAATTTTGAGGCACCCTTTGTCGACACAGTTAGCGATACAGGGTGTAAAAGTTGACAAAGTTGTTGCTGCTGATATTTTCAAAGCCTGTAACTTTTACAATTATAGGCCACAGTTAGTGTTGCAGAATATCTTTTACCGTTATTAAGATATTCTCTATCAAAGTTGAAAATTGTAAATTTTTCATCGACTTTCTTCAGTGTTTTTTTAATAACTCGGCCTCTTCAAACACGTAAATATTAATAATAATCTTAAAATTAAATTATTTCGAAAAATAAATGAAGAAATTCTCTGATAGGTGAATTTATTTATTTATAACAGAGTGCAAGACACTTATCAAGGGTGAACCAAAACCTTAAAATCCATTTTGCTCCACTACCTCACAATTTTTTTACAGTGGTTTTAAGTTTGACGTTTTTGGTCAAAATTCGAATATTTAAAATCATGTGTAAAAAATACATTTGGGATAGTTCATGAAAGTTTCAACTTTGACACCCTGTATTGTAAACTGTGGCACAAGGTGCCTCCGAATGAAAAATTCTGAACGCGTGACTCATCCTCTACAAAAGTCTAGAACATTTTAAAATTTAAACAATACCTTAACAGTTGAGATATTACACTGTATGACAAATTTAAACTTTTGACCTCACCCATGATCAAACTGACCAGATTCTGAAAATATAGCTGAAATGAAAATATACGTATCTCCCAGTTTTTCTAGATCAGCTCTTTTAAGTTTTTTACGAGCAATTCAATTTTTGGATCAAAGCTCCCATACAACGACTCGAAAGTGACTTCCTCCTGTTCGCAGAACTCAGAGAGTTGTTAACATTTTTCATCGTCACAAATTAAATTTGTCACAAACAAATTTTCAACAGATTTTGATGAATTTTTTTTTTAATATATTTCAAATGGCCAGTTGCTGTTGCTGACAAAATCCAAATTTATAATTTGTCAAAAATTAAAATTGTCACAATTTTTTTTAAATCTTGTTCAAATGGCTAGGAGCTGGTTCTGAACAGCGAAATGTGTTGACAAATTAAATTTAAATTTGTGACAAATTTTAAATTTGGATATCGTCAGAACCCGCTCTTGGCCTTTTTAAAAACAATAAAAAAAAATTCATCAAAATCTGTTAACAACTCTCAGAGTTCTGCAAACAGCAAGAAGTCACTTTCAAGTACAGTGAAACTTCGATATTACGAACTTCGTTATAACGAAAAACTCAATACAACGAATTTTTAGCTGAGACCCTTGAAAAAACCTTTTTATTGCAAAGTTTTTCGTACAAAAATGCTCTATAGCTATAACGAAAAAATTCTGATCTATAAAGCCTCTATATAGCGAAGTATTTTTTCAAAAGCCTCTATACAACGAAATTATAATTGAGTAATACATACATATAACATTTAAAGTGTGTAAGTCATTATCAAAAGCCTCTACATAACGAAGTCTTGAACTATAGCCTCCATACAACGAAGTCAAAATAAAGCATTAAGCAAAATTAAATTTTAAGCAAAACGGGGAAGTCCCACAAGATAATGGCGAGCAGGAGGATGAAGATGATAAAACTGAAGAAATCGAAAATGTTGTAACCGCTAGAGAGGCTAAAATAATTGTCGGAAAACTGCAAACATTTTTTGAGGCACAGGATTCTACACCGCAAAATACATTCGACAGCTTAGCATCTGTCGAAAAAAAGATTGATGGTTGCATTCTAAACTTGCGTAAACAAACAAAAATTACACAATATTTTACTAAAATGTAATAAAATAAAAAAATAATAAAAACTTAATTTTTTATTTACCTCTTAAATAGTTAATTTTTATTATTATACTAGTATTTTCGTGTAAAATAGAATTCGGACAAAAAAAAACTATAGTTATAACGAATTTCTTTCGTATTTCTTTAAATTTCGTTATACCAAGGTTTCACAATGCATATGTATAACGAATCAATAGCTATAACGAAGTATTTTTCGGTCCCCTCTAGATTCGTTATATCGAAGTTTCACTGTAGTTGTATGGAAGCTTCGCTCCAAAAATTAAATTGGTCATAAAAAACTTAAATGAGCTGATCTAGAAAAACTGGGAGATACGTATATTCTTATTTTAGCTATATTTTCAGAATCTGGTCAGTTTGATCATGGGTGAAAACTCGTGTCGTGCAGTGTTTTTACCGTGATTTTTCCAACATTTTCAATGAACTACAGTAGACCCTTTAGGTCGCCAGCTGACGATCAATCCACCAACGTAGGCCAGCTGACGTTTATTTTTATTTAATAAAATGACTGAATTTTTTTACATGTTTGACGAGGTACCACTGTTCAACCCACCAAAGATCTTCATTATACAACTTCAATAAGTAATTAACTAGTTTTCGTCCGGGAGGCGATTGGTCATGAAAAACTGTTCCTGGCTCGCGAACTAATAGTCAAACTTCTCTGTAACTAACTTATCTATAGCGAATTTCTCTTTATAACGATTTTTTTTTACAACAGGATTTTCGTAACCTTTTTCACACATTTTTACTATGATCCCCTGTGATTACGTTATAGATAAGTTCGTCTGTACATTTGTTGTACCAATAAGTACAATTTATTGTAACAAAAAGTGTTTTTTTTTACAAAAAAGTACATGTATTCTACCAAAAAGAACAATTTATAGCATCAAAGAGTACTTTATTGGTACCAAAAGGCAGAATTTATTGTATTGAAAAGTACTTTTATTGTACACAAAAAAAAACAATTAATTGTACTACAGAGTACTTTTATTGTACTAAAAAGTATTTTAAATGTACTAAAAAGTACTTTTATTGTACCAAAAAGTTCTTGCAGACATGAATATACCGACAAAATTTTACTTTTCGGCCGGAGGAAATATGAAGGTAAAAACTTTATTTCCGATCGGTGAGCACAAGGGAAAGTGGGAAAAATGTTTATAGGGGACTATATAAGATTATACATATTTGTATAAACATAGTACTTTGCGATATAGATATGAATTTGCAGACGGATGTTTTAATATCGTTTAGTGAGACGTAGTTAGTTTGAACAGGTCTTAACCTGTAACCTTTTTGTAACGAATTGTTTAAAGAGTGTACAAAAAAGACATAAACATTCGTCAAGTAAGCAATAGCAAAGCATTGCCGGGACCACTAGTATACATATAAAGGGTGTCCCAACAAGAGCGCAATTTTTAAATTTTAAATAAATTACAGATATTTAAAAAACAAATCGTGAAACTTTATTATATCGTAAAGTAGACAGAATGAGGTTATGTATGGAACAATATATCGTGCAGATAGCCGCCGCGTGGCATACACGTGATCTTTTAATGATCTTTCGCATAAATGCTGCGGTATTTCATTAATGCAGCGTCCAATTTCCTCTTTAAAGGCTTGAGTCGTCGTCGGCTTATTCGCGTAAACCATCGACTTCAAAAAACCCCAAAGAAAAAAATCTAATGGTGTTAAATCGCACAATCTAGGCGGCCAATTCAGATCTCCAAAACGCGAAATAACACGACCGGGAAATGACTGATGCAGCAATTTAATTGTTTCTCTGGCTGTATACATTTGGCACCACATGCCCTCCACATTCATTTCTTCAATTCGAGGCAAGAAAAAACTGGTTATCATTTGCCGATACCGAACACCATTGATTGTTTGCGGTCGATCGACCTGGTCGATGGCGCGTTGTTGTCTTTACATCACTAACAGACCCAGTTTCGACAAATTTATGCATTAATCTCTTTACAATTGACTCTTTTGGAGCATTATTGTGACCCCAAATTGATCGCAATTTGCGAACTGTAACCGCTAAACTTTCACCATTTTGGTAAAACAATTTCACAATGAGAATGCGTTGTTCATTCGTGTAGCGCTCCATTTTTACTAACCTCGTACCTTCTACTAGCAAACAATAACAATTGTTCAAAGGTCAAACAATGACACTTCGAATGTTGCCAGATTTAAAAATTGCGTTCTTGTTGGGACACCCTTTATATATGGCAAAGTAGCTGAGGCTGGACAAAGTCCGCCTGCCTCCAAAGTTATTTACAAAGATGTTTGGTACTGTTACAATTGGTCCATTACCAGTGGTGTTTGGAATTACAATTCACGAATTTTGAATTTTAGAAATATATAAAGTGACTGATTCTTTCAGCACATCAAACAGTGTCACCGGCTCGAGCTAAAAAAATCTTGAAACAACACTCTTCCGTAAAATTTGGTTCTTGTAACAGATATACATAGCTGGTCGTGTTCTATCAAATGCTACTTTTCGCCCTTTCGCACATTTTTATTGACACATGACTTTTGATATAATTTTCCTTAATCCACAGCGATGAAACCTTCTGCATTGATATTGTCTTTGGATAATGTTTAAGCGGAGGGGTTGACCGCCACAACTATTTTTTTTTTTGTATGGGAACAAACCAGTTATATTACTCTATATGCTAATGTTCACTATATTAACATTTCTGTCTCCAATTCATGTGTGATGAACAGATTCCACAAATTACCCCTTAAAGTTTTTATACACACATACAATCTTGTCAGCTAGTCAAGGGGTAAAATGAAATTGTGATACCATAGAATAATATTATTATTCTTTGATGCCCCCATAAAGAATTAATGTGTTGAAAACTGGTACTGCCTCCTTTTTTTTTAGTTTAGACATCAACCGAAATATTTCCTATCAGAAAATACTATAAAAAGGAAATTTCACTGGTAGTCAATGTTTCTTAAACTGTGCTGTTAACAGTAAATAAAACAATGTGGACATTTTATTCAGCGATTTAAAAGACAGTTTACCACAAAAAAATAAATGATTATAACAGTTTTCGTTTTGATAATACTGTGCAATAAAATTTTTCTGGAAATGCAGTGTTTACGGTAACGCAGTGTAAAAGTAATTCTTAAATATGGTAATGCAGTTTATTATTTACCATTGTAGTCAAAAAATCAAAGATTAGAAGAGGTGGCAAGTCGATAACAAGTCTTAAAAATTACCACCAAGCGTACGTAGGCGCAATGTAGCGTATTTGAAAATACAAGCAAAATAGCCAATTTTATGGCTTAAAACTTACAAGTTAGTTTGATTAGCATTCATTTTATTTAATTTTGTAGTTTTCGGTGCTCAAAACTTTTCTATTTTCATTAAAAAAGCCAAAATATATTCACCAAAAAGTGTACTAAAACTACTTTTGCCAATGTTCGTTGAACAGTTTTACCAAAAAGTATATATGATTAGAAGAGGTGCCATGTCGATAACAGGCCTTAAAAATACCACCAAACGTACGTAGGCGCAATGTAGCGTATTTGGAAATACAAGAGAAATAACCAATTTTATGGCTGAAAACTTACAAGTTGGTTTGATTAGCATTCATTTTATTTAATTTTGTAGTTTTCGGTGCTCAAAACTATTCTATTTTTATTAAATACTTTTTGATCTGAACGCTATTAAAGTGAAATGCAACTCGTTTACAGCATTGCCAGACCGGGTTAAAATTGGATGTTTCATTCTCATTCTCTTTGGTTTTTTTTTTGTTTTTTTTTTGTGTATACTCGAACTGAAATAAAAATGTAAACAAATGAAAACAAAAAAGAGTAAGAATTTCATTTCTCATAGCAACATTTGAATATGAAACACGACTAGCTTCCGAAGGTGGATCCAAAAACGGACAATTTTGCTGCCACAAACAAGGCGACGATGTGTCTTTTTTGGTATCCCTTTCGGATCCTAAAACGGACATTTCATCCACCAACAGTCCGTTTTTTATTCCTTTTGGGCACGTTTCCGGACTTCAATGTCAAGTGGGTTATTAATACATTGTGGGCTTGTAGGAAGTTGTAGTTCCCTCTTATTTCTCATACATACATATTTACAAATTATTTTTTAGTATAAACTAGTGGGCCCGGCAATGCTTCGCTATTGCATATTTGCTTGTAATATATTTCACATTTAGGTCTACAAAGTACCTTCAAAACGGTACTTAAGCTCTACAATAATTTGTTGAGTTTATTTACTAACTTAGTTTAGTAACTAATTTCAAGTAACCTTTACATGGAAGTTAAATTCTAAATAGCATATGCCCTATGCCGATAGTAAAAAGTTCATCATCAAAGTCATATGTATAGTTCCGACATGTATATTAAGTTTTGCCTGTAAGTATGGCGAAAAAACACTTTTTTTATTTTTTAACACGCCTTATATTTATATATTATATTATATAACATAACATAGGCGTGTTATATATTTATATTTTTACAAACCGGAAACAGATCAAAATTCAATTTTTATTTTTATCTTAGCAGCGGGAACAGTCTGTATATTATTTAATCTTCTTCTTCTCCCATGGATCAAGAATATTCCCGAAAACTATCTTTGTATTGAACTCGTATTACAATTTTTTGAGATAATTCGGTCACCAACGTTTGGCTTAACAACGTGATGGTCACGCGCTGTATGGAATCTTACGCCGTTACGTTTCTTACGCCGTTTTCTAACAATTCATCGTAGATTCCGATTTTGGTTACGATTTTTGCGAATAAAAATAATTGGCCCACCTAACTGTTCATATCTCTAGTCGAACTACAATATACTGACAGTTATAACTACTTATTTTAAAAGGGGTGTGGCACAGCCCACTTCCACCCTTACTGCAATTAATACTGCAACAATGACATATGTAACAAATCACATCTTTATACCTCTTATATAGCTATATATATCTCATGGGCGGCACCACGCTCCTTTATCCAATCACAACTAAGTACAGCCTAACAGCAGGTCATAAGTACCAATTTCTTAAATTATCTGATAAATCAGTCTATTAGAAAAGCCGTCAGAGCGATTTTTGAAAAGGGGGAGTGGCACCGTCCACTTTCACCTTGGCTGAAATTAATACTGCTCCAACAACATATATACCAAATCTCATCTTCATACCTCTGATAGTTCAAGAGATATAGCCCATTTTATTTTCAAGTTGTATGGGCGGTGCCACGCCCCTTTATCCAATCACAACCAAATATAGCCAGGGACTATCTACAGGTCAACAGTACCACTTGGTAAAATTTTCGTATCAATCTGTCTATTGGAAAAGCCTGCAAAGCGATTTTTTAAAAGGGGGCGTGGCTCCGCCCACTTCCACCTTGTCTGAAATTAATACTGCTTCAACAACAAATATACCAAATCTCATCTTCATACCTCTGATAGTTCATGAGATACAGCCCTTTTAATTTTCAAGTTTTATGGGCGGTGCCACGCCCCTTTGTCCAATTGGACCGACTTGTAAATCTAAACCATCCGGGGCACCACCCAAACGCATACAAAAAAATTTATGCAAATCGGTCCAGCCGTTTAGGAGGTGTTCAGTCACAACACACGTACGACAGAATTTTATATGTAAAGAAGATAATCACATAAGCAGTAATGTCGAACCAATCGGCATTTCTAATTAAACCTTCTCAAACAGCTGATGGACGGATTTGTCATTAAACTAGTCTAAAAATAGTTTACACTAATGCGAGATACCCTTCCGTATATTATTCAAGGAATGTAAAGGGAATATCGCTGGCTTAACATGTAAAGGCTCTAAGTCCATATTTTCCAATTTTACAGGAGAGACAAAAAACAATCAAACTTTTTTTGGAATAAACTTTTTTGAAATCTGTAAATGCAATTTGTTTTTGTATTTTTCATTGGTTTTTATTTATTATTTTATTGGTTGGACCATTCTCAGACCATTCCACGCGATAAAGTTGATATAGCAACATTGGAAGAAGTGCTATTATTCACAAAGATGTGATAAATTGGACTTAGCGCCTTTACTCATCACTACAAAACAACAACTACAAATGAGATAACTGTATTTTTTTAATCGATGTATTTTTACTTAATGAACATAACTGCATCAAAATCTCAATTTCGAAAAAAAGTGGACTTAAAGCCTTTACATGTTAAGCCAGCGATATAAGTTATGTGTAGAAGTGCTGCCATGTTTTCGTTGGAATATCTTTTATATGGATTATTACAATTTTGATCAATGCAAATGAGCTTAGCTTCATAATCCTCTCATAATAGTTCAAATATGCTTATTTAATTTTGTTTGTCAGTTTGCTGTGTACACAAAAAACATGCGCAGCAATAATTTTTAAATACGATAATTAAGAATAATATAATATCAAAGAACGTAAATTATAGAAGAAGTATATTAACTCTTTGTTTTGATCATTTAATAACACTGACGTAGGTTTGTAGAAGAAGAAGAGCGTAGGTTGGTAGATGTGAAAATGCAAAAATTAATAAGTAAAATTATGAAATTTTAATGCTGTTTAAATGTTACATTTATCTTTTTGCCTATCGAGTCAAAAAATTGTGGATATCCTTTTTATTTCCATCGTTTTGTATACCGTGCCATCAGTTCAGTACCGATCTACGACAAAGAACGTAAATTATAGAAGAAGAATATTAACTGTTTGTTTTGATCATTTAATAACACTACAGTAGGTTTGTAGAAGAAGAAGAGCGTAGGTTGGTAGATGTAAATATGCAACAATTAATAATAAAAATTATGAAATTTTAATGCTGATTAAATGTTACATTTATCTTTTTGCCTATCGAGTCAAAAAATGATGGATATCCTTTTTATTTTCATCGTTTTTTATACCGTGCATCAGTTCAGTATCGATCTACGAGTGTGTTACTTAAGGACGTAAGTACACTACATTTCGCCACGGTATTATTCGACTTCTTCTTTAGTAAACGTTCTTTGCCGTCGCTAAATGTAGTGTACTTACGCCCTTAAAATAACACACTTGTATATCGGTACTGAACTGATAGCACGGTATAAAAAACTATGCATTTTGTGACTCGACATCGGCAAAGATAAATGTTCTTAGTTTTTGCATATTTACATTTATCAACCTACGCTCTTCTTCTACCAACCGACCGCCGTGTTATTTAATGATAAAAACAAACAACGAATATACTTTTACTTTGTCTATGTTATTTGTTTTTAATTGAATTTTCGCATTTTTAACGCTCCCTTTTATTGCTATACAAAATTCATGTTCTTTTGCTAAATTTTATTCCTATATACATGACTCGCAAAAAACACTATGTTGGCATCACTATTACCAACCTATCGATACTCTATGTGCAATTACAACACAAT
The DNA here is from genome assembly GCA_964034835.1 of Muscina levida. Classification (NCBI taxonomy): domain Eukaryota; kingdom Metazoa; phylum Arthropoda; class Insecta; order Diptera; family Muscidae; genus Muscina; species Muscina levida. The sequence continues at coordinate 75,079,157 of OZ035882.1, forward strand.
TAGTACTATTGCACCAAAATTGCCATCACTGGCATATACAATTTTTGTAAACGTCAATACAAGAGAATGAGATACCAAAAGAAAGACTGTCACAGAAGGCAGTAGAAGTAATTGATTTTATTATAGAAAAAAATTGGCGAAAATTACAGAATCTTGGCACAGAACGCAATTTTAAGTATTTCAAGTGATAAAACATCGGAATTCACCATCGAATCGATATCTCCAGTAATGGCTGACAAACCACCAACAGCAATGCCACCAGCCAGCGAACCATTTCCAGGTAAGAAGAAGCAGCCAGTGAATAGAGAAAGAAGAATAACAACAAAAATACTCATCGTGATGTAGATGAACGTAAAACCAGAGAGAAAAACAATGAATTAATTCAATGTCAATATGTAGTGAATGAGCCCTTTATTTATCCCGTTACTAGGTTCTCGGACACCTGGCTGGAACGACCCGCCCCCATTGGCCTACAATCCGATGTCAGCGGCTGGTGCACCGGGACGGCCTAGGGTCAGTTTAAACAAACGTGTGGCATACCCCCTGCAAGGTTCTGTGACGTCAGCTATGCCAACGACAAAGCCCACTGCAGTGGTACTACCAAATCAAGCTAGTTTTGGTGGCCTGCCACCACCCCCGCCTCCCATGGCTGTGAACGCTCCGTCGGCGACAATTATGCAACCTGTGGCTGTGGTCCATCCCATGTCGCATTCCAGTAATCAACAGGAAAGTATTGATTTGCCACAGGACGCATTAGCTGTAATCTTCCGTAGCCTTAATGATCGTGTTTCCTCGGTCCAGGAGTCCGTGAACGTCAGGCGCGAAGAGATTGAAAGACGTCTGAGCATAATAGAACAACTATGGCATTCGGACAACCTTAGTCCGGCTGTGAAACAGAAAATCTATCATTTAAGTTTGGCTGTACAACGCAACGAATACAATGAGGCCATGGAACTATACACTTCACTAGTGGCAAATCATGCCAATGAATGCACATCCTGGGCCGTTACATTAAGGCACATTGTCTTGACAATAGCACCACCACCACAGTCAGCGGCCGCTACACCGGTTGCGACGGTCGCTGGCAGTGACAATAGTAATTTGACCGGGCCAAGTGCTACGGAGAGCTTAGTTTCTACCATACCCACCATGTCTGTGACAGCCATGCCTCGTTCAGGAATGAACAGCATCGGCGAAGGAGGTGGAGTAAACGAGGCCGCCAATTTGGCGGCTCCAATATCAAGAGTTCAACACATATGATAAACACAGATGGAGGAGTAGGCATCCCCATAGGAAACACGATCTTTATAAATTATACAATATATATATATATATACATATATGTATTTAACTTCCGAGAGATGTTTGTGTGTATGTGTTTACTTGCTTTTAAGGCTTTTAATCAGAAGATAAAGTTTTAAACTTTTTGGTATTCTAAACAACAACAACAATAATAATAAAAAAGAAAAACACAAAAGACTTGTTTCTCCATTATTATGTGTCGGAAAAGTCAAAAGCAATTCCCTAAAAATATACGCAGGAAAATAAAAGGACGAGAATGGTCATTAACGGTAAGGCAATTGGTAAAAATTGTTTTTATTATTAATATAATGCAATTCATGTTATTAAAAGTGGGAAAATATCATGGCTAATAAAATAATTTGTATATGATAATAGACCAATTGAAGAATACAAGTCTCATTTTTTATTGCGAACATACCAATTTAAATAATTATTTCCATTTTATATTAAAAAAAATCAATAACAATTTAGATTTTTCATTTAATACTGAAAACCCAAATATATTAGTTTTGATATTTTTATATTTATATTAAGAATAAATTGCGTATTTGTCATATATTCACTACGTGATATTACAATACAAGTTTAATTTTTTATTCCGAACATACCAATTAAAATAATTATTTCGATTTTATATTCAAATAAAACAATAAAAATTTTGATTTTTCAATTAATATTGAAAAACAAAATCTATTAGTTTTGATATATTTATATTAAGAAAAAATTGAGTATTTGTCAAATATTCACTACGTAATATTAAAAAAAAATGACAACCAATATTTAAAATTTAAGAAATGAAATTGAAAAATAACTATATGATTTACTTTCCAATTATTTTTTTTTCTAAATGCAATAAATTTTAACAACATTTATCAAAATTCAATGTTTTGTCTAAAATCACAATGCCAATGAATTATTCTCAAACAAAATTGGTGTTCTATTTCTAGCATCACATGGAAAAAATAATTTCATATTTTTTTTATAACAAAAGGATATTAAACACTTTGAATTTGAAATCGTAAATTTCAAATCACTCTAAAATACATAATGTACGTTTTTCTGTTGGCTCTTTTAAGAAGAACCAAGGGCTGAGATTGGGTTAGTGTACTTTTTTATTGCTAAATCCCAAAAGATCTATTTAGTAGACTAATTTAAGCTCTTCATGGTATCAAGCAAAAATAAATTAAAAATTTGGCTAACATTCGAAATCCTTTAACCTCAAGTTCAAAAATATAAACAATTTAAAAATTGTTGACGCTGTATTTAGCTTAGATCGTGCTCTAAGTTAAGATGTATAAAAAAAATCATTTCTTTCTTACGCTCTTGTCATTTTATTAATTTAAAACTTTAAAATTTAAACAGAATTACGCATTATAAACAATAACAGCAATAATCTACTATTACACAAAATCAACATTTCCAGGCCTCTGTCTCTTTTCCTTTACCACGGCAATTGGGTTCCATCATGTTGATAGAAACCACCATTATGACTGGCATTGAATTTCATGACAGTACCAATAATTTCAGCTGTTGTGGGTTCTACATCTAATGGGGCCTTGGCTCCACCCATATCTGTGCGTACCCAACCTGGATGCAAAGCCACACATAAAATTTTACTAGGATGCAAATCAATGCTCAACGATTTGGTTGCGGCATTTAGGGCTGCTTTTGATGTACGATACGCATACATCCCACCATCGGTGTTTTGTTCAATGGAACCCAATACAGAGCTCATATTTATGATGGCTGCTCGTTGAACGCCTAAATCTGAAGACTCTTGTGCCTTGGCAGCTTTCTTTAGTAAGGGCAAACATGCTTTGGCCAACATTATGGGTACCACTGTATTGGTTTGTAGGGTATTTATCAAATCTTCAGGATTTGCATTATTGATACGTGTGGATTTGGGAGCAACGCCTGCATTGTTGAATAGTACATTAAGACCGTTATCTTGTGTAATATCATCGATTTGTTTGACCAAATTGTCGTACGACTCAAAATTGCGTAAATCTGTGGGAGATGGTCAAATATGAGAAATAGGAAAATAAATACGTAATAAATATTCCTACCAATTTCCATAATATGAATATTGGAGTTGTTTGCCGCCAGCTCTTGAAGTTCCTGCAATATAAAATTTATGTTATTAATGGCTAAATTTACTTTGTTTAATAAACTTAAAATTATAATGCTGTTATGTGTTTAGATACGTTTTAAAATTACACGTTATTCTCAAAACATATGTTCATGTATTAAAATATTACTTATTTTTAACTTGTTAATTTTCTACTTATCACGTTTACTGGATCACGTGAAGGAAATATTTGGAACATTTTGGCAAAAGTTGGATAAGTCCTATTTTATAATTTTACAGAAAACCGATTCAAAGTTTTAAAATCGCTTTGAGACACCTTTTTTTTTGGAAATTTAATAGACTTCCACTACTTTGAAGGAGCTGAACGTTTAACATTTTTTACTACCGGTTCATTTATACATAATTTGAATTTGTGAAAAGTCAATTCACAAAATTGAATACAATTTGTAGTTTATTCAAAATGTCATCATTTATGGTAGCCCCTAGGGCTCATGAAAAATATGACAATTGAATACACCACGTTTAAGTCAAAATTTTGATTTGAAACAAAATTTTTAGTCATTTCACCCACAGTCTCAATTAAAAAATTCAAATATTTAGAAATCTCCGAAAATTTAAATGAGAATTTGCTTTCCTTAATTTTAAATTTTACAAATAATGTATGTTTGATTAATTAGAAATTCATGTTTAGTAATTCGTTAGTAATTAAAAAATATTAGCATTTAATTGAGCAATTTTTTTATTTTCAAAAAAATTTACAACATATTTTTTAAAAATTGTTGGTAATTAATTTTATATCTAATAAAACTTTCTTTTTTAAGTTTTTAAATTATTATCATTGAATAAAAAAAAATTTGGTTATGAAAATCTTTTAATTGTTTTGGGTGTGGATATAGTGTTTAAAAAAGAAATTTTCTTAATATAATAAAGGTTTGAAAAAAAGGAGTTTTTTTTAATAAAAAGATATTTTTTATCTGATTAAACAATTCCTTTTTTCATTTGATCAAAACAAGATATTTTTGATTTAAGAAAAAAGATATTTTTGTTATTACATATTTTGTAACAAAAAATGTTTAGAACAAATAAAAATATTTTTATTTTATTTTAAACTTTTTTAATGATAAATTTTGTAGTAATTTTAATATATATTTTTTTTAATTTTTATATTTCTATCCGATTTTTTTTGTGTTTGTTATGGGTTTTATATCAATTGTATACGTTACTTTAATTTTTAATTAATTCAATTTAATTTTAAAAAAATCGGGCGATTCTCTGTTTAACTTAGGTCATAACTTTTTATTTTAAATTTTCGATTATTGAGCATAAAGGTTAAGGGTAATTTTTTTATATGTTTTTGAGAAAAATAAATATGACTTTATTTTATTTTGAAATTTTGTATTTTTTTTTTTTTGATTTGCATTTGTTTTAATTTTTAGTGATTTTAATTGTTTGCGAATTTTGTATACTTTTATTTTATTTTTTCGTGGATTTAAATTTATTTAAATTTTTGTTTTGATGTTAGTGATTTTAAATAATAGTGATAGGATGTTCATTGTAAAAAGGGTTTGAAAAAATAAATTTTAAAAAAATATAAAATTGGTAAAAAAATATTTTCTATTCTACTTTTTCAAAAAATGCTGTGAAATATATTTTTTGAATAAAAAATTTATTTTTTTTGGTTGTATTTTGAGTTATTTAGAATATTATTTTTTGTTTTTAATAGTTTCTTCAATAGTCTCCTTCGTAGAGATAACTTAGGTCCCTATGGACCCATTGTGACTCCCGTTGGGCATTTGAGCCATCCCTTCAACCTATGCTATCAGCGCGTGTTCTGTCTGATTGCTTTGCCAGTTTTCGATTGAGAATCCGGAGTTTCGGTCCAGTTGATGATTTTATAAAAGATGTTGATGCTTCCGATATCTAAGAATACCAGTTCCTTTATACCATTTAGTTTTCGAGTTATTTATTATTTTTTAATGTAATTTATTTTTTTGCCATTTTTATGTTCTTAATTAAAATATTTGAAAATTTTGAATTTTTGGTTATACGATGTTTATTCAGCAATATCATTATAACTTCTTTTTCGAATTTTATTGTGGCTTTTGTGCTTTTTTAATTTTTATAAATTTGTCAATAATTTTTATTAATATTATTTTTATCGTAACTATAAGTTATAAATTATTTTTAATAATATAATTTATCATATATGTAGTAATATGAATCTTTCTGTTGTTCACAATTGTGTCCCTACTCACTATGACATTGCTCATAACTCTAGCTCCTTAATTGACTACTTTTTGGTGTCGTCCCCTGAGTTGGTAAGGATCTCGGGGCAGTTTCAATGTCCGGGCATATCCCACCATTCAATTATTTTTGCTTCGATTAATATACCGAACCCAAATTCTCCACTTGTATTTGAATATTATGACTATCGTTCTGTAAACCTTGTATCGCTTCAAAGTAAATACAGTGAATGTGATTTTTCTTCCTTATACTTCACCTCTGATGTTGACGAACAGTTGAATATTATAAATAACAATTTGCACCATATTCATTCCATTGTACCCTTAAAAAAACGTCTATGTAAATGTTCTTCTCGTGATGAATGGTATCAAACACCTGAAATTGTGTATCACGACTCGCTTAGGGACTTGTCTTACAGAACTTACTTGCTCGATAATTCAATAGACAACTGGAGAATATTTTGCAAATATAGAAATCGTGCTAAAAATATTAAACGAAAGTTTAAACGAAAATCCCACTATGCCCTTTTTCATAATAAGTCTGCCAAAGAAATGTGGACAGTTCTTGATAGACATGGCGTTAATAAAGAAGTTGAAATAACTAACAATCTTGATGCTGACAATTTAAACAGAATTTTCTCAGCCAATCAATCTTCTGGCAACGATTTGGGTTTTACAATGAGTACCAACATCTACGATGGTTTTTCCTTTCAGCCAATTAATATTAATGATTTAAATGTGGCTTTCAGTATGGTCAAATCAAAAGCTGTTGGATCTGACACTCTTACTTTAGACTTCCTTAAGATGGTTATGCCGTTAATTAGTTGTCATATCCTGCACCTAGTTAACACTATTCTCATGACTTCCTCGTTTCCATCTCAATGGAAAATCGCCAAGGTCCTACCTATTCGGAAGAAAGGTGTATCAAGTCAAGAGGATAGCTTTAGGCCAATATCCATTATGCCTATTTTATCAAAAACGGTAGAATACGTTTTGAAAGCACAGCTTACTAGTCGCATCGATCAAAACAATTTACTTAATGATTGCCAAGCGGGGTTTAGAAGTAATCGTAGCACAACTTCATCTTTGTTGGGATTAACTGATAATATAAGACATGCTGTGAATTCGCATGGTTGTTGTTTACTACTTTCGCTTGATTTGGAAAAAGCTTTTGATAAGCTGTGCCATTCAATATTAATTGAAAAACTTAATAATTTTTTTAATTTCTCCTCTACAGCATGTAAATTGATATATTCCTATTTAAGTGACAGACAACAATATGTTTATAGCAATAATTCTTGTTCCGGCATTCTTCCAGTGCATAGTGGAGTTCCTCAAGGGTCTGTATTGGGGCCCTTACTTTTCATTATGTATATGAATGACCTTTTTGATCACATCACAACCAATAATGTCAAACCTTTTGCATTTGCTGATGACATTCAACTTCTATTCAAAGGCGATTCTCAGTTCATAGATGTGCTTGAGAGTGAAGTAAAAGACATAACATTAATTCTAGTCAATTGGATGCGGAAAAATAGCCTGGTAATTAATACCAATAAAACTAAAGTTATGCATTTTGGGAACATTGCAATAAACAATATTTGTGTTTCCCTCTACAATATAAATATTGATGTTGTTGACAAAATAACTTGTCTTGGAATCATTCTAGACAATAAATTAAAGTTTGAAGCTCAAGTTAATTCCAACATTTCCAAAATAAACTTTATTTTACGAAAATTATACAGTCTAGATCTTTGTGTGCCTATGCATATTAAAATAAAAATTGTTCATGCATTAATAATGCCTATTTTCTTATATTGTTTGGAAGTTTACAGTGGCACTGGTGGTTACATTATGAAGAAAATTTGTCTGTGTTTCAATAGGGTTGTAAGATATATTTATAATGTCAAAACTCATGAACATATATCGGAATACACCGTTTCATTTTTGGGATGTACTTTTCCACAATTTGTTAATATCAGATGCTTGCTGCACTTTTATAAAGTACATAAATTGCAAATCCCTGCCTTTGTTGCTTCGCTTTTTAAATTCAGTAAATCGGTAAGAAACCCTCAGATCACGTTTCCAAAGTTGTCGCCACTTTTAGATAAATCATTCCATGTAAGAGTAGCTCGCATTTTTAATAAATTGCCAATTTCACTAAGAGTTTTTAATGTTACACCTAATACATATAAGAAACACATATACCAATTTGTTCAAAATAATCAAATTTAGTTCAAAAAGTTCTCTTCCAGTTTATATTTGGTTTTGAAGTGCTTCACCTTGTCTTGTTTTAGCCTTCACATGTTTGCTTTCAATCTACTATACTTAATTGGGTCATAAAAAAAAAAAAAAAAAAAAAAAAAAAAAAAAATTATATATATATAAATATTTAAATGCATTTTGAATGTCTATGTGGGAGTAGTTCCCAGAGTAGTAGTTCACTTTATAAGTACCATGTGCATTTATGGTTTAGAAAAAAAGAAAAGTTTAATTTTATTATTATTAATTTCCAAATTGTATGTTTTTTTAAAATTCTTTAATTTATGTAATTTTATTTTATGTAAATGCATTATTAATATGATTGTTGGGGTAGTCCTCAGAGTAATAGTTCAATTTGTGAGTACTATGTGCATTTATGGTTAAGAGAAAAAGAAAATTTTTTTGTCATTATTTTTTATATAAGATTTATAATTATATTCATTTTATATTTGAAGTTTTTTTGAAACCATGTATGGCCCTAAGGGCTCGGTTTTTTTTATATAAGTACAAATAAATAAAAAATAAATAAAAAAATAAAAAATCGCGATATTTTGCAATATTAGGAGATTTTATTTTTAAAAAATTCGTTTGTTTAGAAAGAAATTTGTCATCTCTAGCTTATGGTTCCTTTAATTATTTATTTATTCATAATTCATAACGTAATACAAAAGCCTTGTTAGGCCAATATAATATATTACATACTCAATATCCTGAGTTTCAAATACTTATATATAAGATACAATTTTAATATATACAAAAAAAAACTAAAATCAAAATTTTCTAAATTGGCTCCCCAACCATAATATAATGTTTGATAGAAAGATAAAAACATTATTATTAACGATGCAGCAGTTTTTTTTTTATAAAAATTAATGTTTTCAAAATTTTACAATAATTTGACCTTGGTTTTACGTGTTTCTGCCACTAAACTGAAGAGGACAGCATCTTACATTTGAAAATTCTTAATTTAAAATTGTAACCTTCCCATTTGGATTGAAATTTCATTTAATTTGAGTACCCACACTATATAGGTTAATCTACAATCCACAGAAATTCTAAAAGATTGTCATCATTTCTTTTCGCTACTTTCACAAAATCTCTCAAAACGATGCTATGCGATTTCTATACTAAATTTCGGTGTTATGATAAACAAAACACATTGGCAACGCCAATACAGGCGACTTCGATTCTTTTAGCAACTCTGCACTTTCCAATAAGAAAATGTCATTTGCCAAAATAATTCGCAGAGCTTTGGAATTGAGAGAGGCTGGAATTGGATTAGAAACAAACTCAAAAAAGAATTGTTACAAATAGCAATTGCTGCCGCTCAACGTCACTTATTTCATTTCAAAAATTCCCTGAGTGTACACGGACGTTTCGGTTAAGATTTCGTCTCGGTTTTACAAGACAAAAAAAAGTGTAAAATATTCACAGAACATTTGTGAGAATTTCATCAAAGAACCCATACAATTTTTGCTATAAAACTTCTGCTATTACTAATTGTGACCAATAGAATTTCGGTACTGGAGGAGAAGCGTCTTAAAATGGCACCCATAAGTAAGTACAAATGGACCAAATGAAAAATTTGCATATCATCGCGACGGCGGCCCCTTTATTGAGGGCTCTTAGTGATAAAAAAAAAGGATTGATCTGTCTGCGGTTATACCAAAGTGTTGTGTGTTGTTCTTACCTTGGCTTGTTCCTTGTTGCGACATGTGGCAAACAAATGTTGCGGCGGCTTTGGCAAATTCACTAAAGCCTTGACAAGACCCAAGCCGAGACCGCGGTTACATCCCGTAATTAGAATAGAGTTCATTTCCGTGTTTTGTGAAGTCGCGACTAGTCGTGGAATTTTATGAAGAGAACAGTTGGTGACGGCGTAGTAAGGCGATCAAAGGGTATGAAATTCTTACGTGCGTTGTGTGTGTGTGTGGTTAACTTATCTAAAAAAAAAAACGAAACATGAAAAATAGAGATTACAATCAATCAGACATAAAAACTAATGTCATAAAGATTAAAACAAGACTAGTTAGTTGTTTTCTCCTCAGACCTTTAGTTGATAATTATTTCTCTCCAGAACTCTTTAAGCAGTGAATCACGTTTTGGTTAATTATTAATCTGGTTGGTGGTCTATTGTGCAATGTCGTGACAACTTTCTATTCCGCCAATCTAGTATCGATTGAATCCACAGAATATGTCGGCGGCATTTTTTAACAATTGTTGCTTTTCCCCATTTTCCATTTTTTTTTGTTTTATCAATTTCTCACATGTAGTTTTGCGTCTCCCCATGGTCTCTCATGCTAAATTCCAATCAGAGTTGCCAGTTGTTTGTAGATGGAATATTTACCGGGAGACCCCATATTCACTAACTGGTTTGAATTGGAATAAGAAAAATATTTCACTTCTCTTTTAAAGAAATATTAGAAAGACACAGAACTTAAAAGCTTGGATAATTAATAAATTTGTATTGGCCCTTTTTGTTTTATTAAAATTTGTAATTATTCCCAAAAAAAATCCTTGTTTCCCAATAAAAAAATAACATCTTTTCGAAAAATTTAACAAAAAATATTGAAATTTAAAAAAAAAAATTTTATCGTATTTTTTGTTTTTCTAAAAAATATATCTATCACAATGGTATATATAAAAGTTCATATGTTTAATTTTCAAAGTTATCATAAAAAAACTCGATATTTTACAATATTAGGAGATATTATCTTTAAAAAATTCGTTTGTTTAGAAAGAAGTTCGTCGTCTGTAGCTTATGTTTCCTTTAATTTATGGTACGTCAGTTTTTTTTTTTAAAAAAATTGTTTGTTTTCAAAATACAAGTTTGATCTCGGTTTTCTTGTTTTTATCACAAAACGAGGAGGACGACACATTACTTTTAAATTTGTTATTTTAATTTTAATTTTCAAAATTTTGAAATGTCAATAATACATGACCATATGAGCTTTTTATAAAGCAATTTAGTAGACTTATCTCAAACCTAACATCTTTTGCCAACTTGTTCAAAAACTGTTAAAAGATGTATTCAAATTTTGGTTTTTAAATATTCAAGATAAATTTATAATTTGTTAGCAATTCATCATAGCTCCTTATTGAAAAATTGGTAAAACCCGTTCTTTTCTGTACAATTCTGACCATGTTTTTTTTTTTGCTCTTTCGGCTATTATATTTTCTTGGGCAATTTTGCCCAATATTGTGCACAGTTAAAGCTTTCTTTTTATATTATACGGCAACACTGCCAAACAAAATCCAATGGAAATTTCGCAAAATGTTTCTCTTTTATTTTCTTGTTTTTGTCTTGCTTGTCAAATCGCACTTCCAGGCCGACTTCCAATTGTTGCTCACGTCACATCCAAACGAAAGGAATAACTTTTGTGGATCAGTTTTAACTTTAAGTGCAAAAGGGAATTAGTGAAATAATACCGTGATAATTACACTACATTTTTATAATAATAAACAAGTTGGCAAAATAAAAACACTTCAATGTTTACTATTTGGAATTCGAGAGTTGCTGTCACTTTCATACGTTCCACAAAGACATCGATTGTTACAAATTCCAACGGTCGTCGAACGATTGCAACGAATTTGCGGCAACACCGTAACATGAGCCAATCAGGAGCCGCACAATCCCGTAAGTTCTAATAAACACATTGTAATTATTCTACAGCTATGGACAAATTATATGTCGTACGTTATATAATAAAGGGAATTTCACAATATTTTATTGTGCGGCAGAAAACAACAATAATAGTTTATGTTTGTGTTTAAAATTTATGCAAGTCATTCATCACCAGCTCTAGCGATTGTCGTCGTTATCGTTTTATTTTCGTCTGTACAAGATTATTCATTATTGTTGTATCTTTATTATCAAATTCTTACTCGTTCTATATGTTTACTTTTAATTTATGGGTATTTGATTTCTGTTAAGATTTTAATATCCGACTTGTAATCGGATTCGTTTGCAATTCCGTATTTCCTTTACAGCTGATTGCATGCAGTTGTGTACATAAACAGCAGATAGGGATGCCAGATCAAGAAATTTTAAATTCCCAATGCCCAGATATTATTTTTAGCATTTAAAAACTTTACTACGAGTCAAAAAAATACACACTATATTTCAATATTAAGTAGGGCGAAATGCTCCTGGGACTAGGTACTGTCGCTTTGAGATTAAAATGGCCTGATTTGCAATTTACCGGGAGAGGACTGGCTGTGAAGATGCCAACATGTACAGTTTATTCAAAGAAAAAGTAAATCCCGGCCCTAGATAGGCCATAGTAGGACCCCTTTCGATAAATTTGTACCCCCTATGTGTTGATACTTTAATTAAAGGTATTAATATCACGATTACAAGTGTATTCATTTTAGGTCCTTTTGAAAGTAATAGATCTAAACAATTTAGCACAATTTTGTTTTAGGAATTTTTTTTTTAAATTTTTGTTTTTTTAATCCGATACCTAACTCATCAATGAGTCATCATCCCTAACTCATGAAAAACAAAGTTTACAGGAGGAGGAAAAAACTTAATAAACCAAGAAACACACTAGATACAAAAACATTTGAAATTCAGTTTTTACTTTAAACATTAGACAAATTCAAAATAATAATCGTTTTTTTAATATTTATACAACTTCGCAGTATAAGTGTCGAGATGACGGTAGCATTCTTCGATTAACAAGCAGGTGCCGTTTGTTGTGAATCTAAAAATAGAAAGGCTGTTAATTCACAACAACGCGAAAAGCATCCTATACCTCATTCATGGGGTGTAAAGGGAAATTAAGTTTTTTATACATACATGGAAAAACCAAAGATGGTAGGTTCTATAAAGATGCATTAAGTTGATTGTTTCACTGTATTCAACAAAACTCAAAGTACCTTGCCTCTGTTATTAGCGATGGTATATTTATACAAATCATGGCTTCTTCTGTGTACGCTAAATGTATAGTAACTTCACACTTTTTAATGCCAAAAGTTCGATTATATCTCAATTTTCAGATGCAAGGGAAAATACATAGCTCTAAGAAATTTTTTGAAATTTTATATTTTTGTTCTCAAGATGCTCTGTTTCATCTGTATAGTTATGACTTAACTCTATACAAACATAAGTTTTGCGTATAATTTGGTCGAAATAATGTTTATCACATTTCAGTTTTGATACGATATTGAAAAATTCTTTATTTTTGTTTTTTTTTTTTTGAAAACGAGCGTTATATATTGATTTCCAACAATGATAAATAACTTTATTTTGAACAATTGTTCGAAATTTACGGCCTTATTCATAAAAACTTATAAGAGGTTTATAAACCATTTTTAAGCAATTTTCGAAAAAACAATATTCATAAACGATTCAAATCTTCAATAAGTTAAAGTAGGGTTGTCTCTACTTTAAGCATGCTATAACTTGACGTTTGTAAAATTTATTGCATATTTATGAACTTGAGATCTTTATTTTGATTTTTTCGGCATTTTTCCTATTGAAAAGAATTGTTGCATGCATTCATTGTGTAGGAAATTTTCTTCTTAATCATTGCGCACATAGAAAAGTATCTAAATAGACACTTTTCATTCATGAATACCACCATTTTGAAAAATATTTCTCCAAAATTCTTCAAAAATAATTTGTAAATAATGAAATAATATTCGTGATGTATAAACAATCAAAACAACCCAGTAGGAAGTATCGTCAAACACGACTTTGTCGTCAACGCTGTCCTCAAGACAAAACGTGAAAAATGTATGTACTTGTCGTCAGAACACTCGGTTGACGACAAGCTGACCGACAAAATACTAATGTTGTCGTACATCAAACAAAAAAGTGCAATGTCACGGAAAAATAACGACATAGAATTGAAGAGAGGAAAGTAGAAGTTAAAATTTTCAGTTTGTTAGAAACAGCAGTGCCTGACGGTTCATGTATCGCACATTTTCAATAAAACTTCTTCAATTAGTCATTTTAAATTATAAAGCACTGGTAACGACAATTTGACCGACATTGTCGGTCATTATGTCGTGCATGGTTGTGCGGGCGACATGTCGCTTATTTAGGCATCAACGACAATTTGACCGACATTGTCGCTCATCAGATCGTGCATGACAAAGCGGACACTTGTATGAAAATTTCGTCGACGATTTGTATGGACGGTATCCTACGTGTCATTAACGATTTACTCTGGTCGTGTACCTATCCTTGAGGATGTCTTGCAGACACTTCCTACTGGGAAGGAAACAATGTAATCGGTATCCGAATATAATTTCAACATGAGGAAAAGAAAATCACATTTTTTAATATAATTATTACTTCAACGTCTTTCTTATCATCATGAGAATCGTAATCAATGAAAAATTGAGCTACAATAATGTACATAGTTATTATAAGTGCAAATACATATTTGGTATCCGATTATAAAGCTTTTGTTTCCGATTATAAAGCTGTTTTTTTTTACATCAGTAACGACCAATAACAGTCGGCGTTGCCACCTGAACACATAAAGCTATAGTGCTGATAAAAAACGTTAATGAATACAATTTCTTATTAAAGGTTTTTTAGAACTGAAGAATACTTTAGCTAGAGGACGCTTCATACCTACTTTAGCAATTTTTTATGAATATGGCGTTTCATCGGTCAACAATTTTTTATTTAACACACGAGTTCAATATAATTTCGAACATTTGTTGAATTCAAATGGAACAGTTGAAAGAAACATTTGATTTTAAAATTGTAAGTTTGTTTTTTTTTTAGGAAATAAATCAAAAATACTATATTTTGGTATTAATATCGGATGTCTGCTTAAAAGAAAACAAAATAACATATCAATTTATATTTAAGTAAAACAAATGTTGGAATTTGTAAAACAGTTTATAATTTAAGATAAAATATAACTGCTTAGGTTTTATAAGGTAATTGTTCATATGTGATGGCAGTCTTTTCGTAGAAAATTTTTTAAGTCTTGCAAATAGTCCCACTTATTTTTGGACAGTTAAATTTTGTTACTACAAAGTAGACCAGGTTGGACAGATTTATAAGTCGTCTCTCGTTTTGGTGGCAAAAGCTCGTTCTCGGCAGATATATCTGTTTTGTAATATATGTATATATATTGAGTTGGCATAATCCAATGTTTGTATCTTGTTAACAGTAGGGTCGCCACTGCTTCTACCTAATTTTAAAATTACAATTTAAATTACAAACAATTAATGAAATGCTCGTCTATCTATGTTACGTTGGCCATTTTCGGAAGATCTTTTGGATTGTATTGAAGAATTTGAGTGCTTCTCAGGACTGATTACTGTGCTTAAAACAAAGAGAATCCAACATCGAACCATTTTTTCTTTCAATCCTAATGTTACAAGATTTTTTACATATTGACATTTTTGCTACCACGACATCTCCCAAAACGATTCAAATATTTCTATTCGCGTAGGCTCACTGAACTCCGAACAATGCCTTAAAGCATTGCAAGTTGAACCTTGCTGTCTTGGATGCTTTTGGACAGAAACGGTTGCCTGATATTCCAGAATATTCTTCACCTCGGAACAATTCCTTGAGAGCTTTTTTGAAGATACCGACGATGTATTTATTTGATTTTTTTTCTTTTTTATGCATTTGAATTCATTTGATTTTAAATTAATTCAAATGAATTGGAAATTGCAAAACTATTTTTATTAATTGAAAATCAATTCAATACAAAATAATTGTAAATGAATTGCCATTCATTTTAATTAGTAACGAATTGCAAAAAAAAATTATTTCAATCTTTATTCAATCTTTTCTTCTTTGAGAATAGTTAAAATTCAAAATTTAGTTAATTCGAAACGAATTGAACCCAATAAACAAGATTCATTTGCAGCTCTGCTACACTTAAATATTAATATGTATTAGTAATATTCAATATTTATACTTTGAAAAATATATAATAAAAGTACAAATTTCAATCAGACGCGAAAATTATTTTTTACCAGTTTCCTTTTTTTTATTATTTTTGACAGAACTTTAAAGGAATCATTCATGCAATGAATTGCAAAATTTTGAATTAATCCTTTTCACGGAATTAGAAGAATGAATTAGAAGAATTAATTGCAGTTCAATTTTCAATTAATTTGAATTGAATGAAATTTGAATTAATTCAAATGAATTAGATGAAAATGAATTGCAATTCATTTTGCATAATTCATTTGAATTAATTGAAAATCAATTAAATTCAAATGAATTGCAATTATGTAATTCTTCTAATTCATTTGATTTGCAATTAATTTTTGCAAATTTATTTGAATTAGAAAAAGGAATTGCAATTCATTTGAATTGGAAATGAATTGCAATTCATTTTCACTTAGATCATTTGAATTAATTTTAATTTTTTTCAATTCTTTTTTTTCGCGAAAAGAATTTATTAATAATTTAGGTAATTCATGATGAATTGAAATAAAAAAAGAATGATTCATTTACAGCTCTGATATTTAATCAGTTAATTCCAGTTATATCTTTGCTTTTTGCTACAACAGTATATTTCATTATTTTATAAATATTAAAAATGTCAATGTCTGCCTATGATAATGTACATTTCTCCTCCTGTTCTATATGAATAATCACATAACCGATTGTATAAACCGAATAAAACTGTCGTTGCCATGGTCACTACCATTAAAAGGCAAAAAAACATATCCTGTTTCCGTATATAAATGACTTCAGTAATTCGTCAAGTGCAGTGGTCAAACGATGTAGATTGGAAAATTTAAATAAAGCAAAAATTATACTTAATTGTTTTTATCAAAAAAAAAATAACTTAATTCTACAAACAGTTATCAGAATTATTAATCAGAAATCTCAGATAGAAAACACAACTTGGCCGATAACTACAAGGTTTACAATATAAAAAGAAGCAGAAAAGGCGTTAAATTGATTTTTCTCACATTTGTGGGTGTTACTTTGTTGGTTTACAATTAATGTCCATCCCAATGGAAACATCAAAGTGGCGTTTCTGACTGTAATTAATATGTACAGTTTTTTTTTCTGAAAAAGTGTCAACTATATGTGTATATTTACATATCCGTCATATCCTTGTTAAGCTGCGCTCCTAGGCGATGTGTTAAGGAAACCACATTTGTGGTCAGCAGTCTACTTTTTTCTTTCGAACAAGTAAGAATATTTGTCAAGTTGTGCGTTTGTGTTAACCTGCTTTAAGTAGACTTATGAATTATTTTGTATTTTTACCTGCATCAGAAGCAAAAAATCATAGAGATAATCGTCGTTCAGTCTATCAATCCGATTATCTTGATATACGTCTAAAGCGCAAAATGAGTGATAATGAAAGCGATGCCAACGAATCCGAGACAGAACAGCAGGAGGAGGTAGAAGATGAGGTGGGCGAGGAAGATTGCGGTATGTTTGTGGTTTGATGTGAGCTTTTGGTTATTAACTAAATATTTGATAATTAGAAAATGCAGTTGTACATTTTCCCTTGGGATATTGTGCAATTTTGTGTAGCCCGTCTACTCCTCTGCACTACTGCACATTTTATTTATTTAGTTTATTAAATTTTCAGCAAATGTAATTGACTCTTCATTCAATAATGATTCGTCGTTAATTGTTTATTACTATTTGTTAAATAACACATAATAATAACCTTTAGTGTTTATAATTATTTTATTTCAATTGCATTATTTATAATCTTTTATTTTATTTCCATATTATGACGAAATTATTTCAAATGTATATTTGTATTGTGAATTAATTTGTATGTGTGACGTCATTGCTGCTATTATTTAATGATAATATTTATTGTTAAATTTTTGTCGAGTCATTGTGATTTTAGAATTGATATCTGCTTTGAGATTCAACCGATTGATGTACAGATTGCGAAATCAATAGACATATTTGGTTAATTTTGTTTTGTTATATAAAATGTCAGATGTCACAGTATTAAATTGTCTGATATTAATGACAAAATTATTTATAAACAATTGGATTTGCAGAATGGTAATAGATAACTGACTAGTAAATATAATTTCTTAGCTTCCAAGTGAAGCTGACAGTGAATAAAATTTACGTTCATTTAAGCACAGGTTTTAGAAAATTAAAGACTATGATTCATAGCCAATTTTTGAATACAAACAATTTACTGAATTCTTTTCTATTGGGTATAGCAATTAATGTACTAAAATTTATTATCTTATCGAGATCAATTAAATTATCAAGCATTGAATTATTTTGCTGTCTCTCATTACTTGGTGTCTAAGTTTTACGTATTGATTATAATGAAAGTTGCTTGCTAGTGCGTTACGGTATTTTTAAAATGTTTACTAATGACTTTGAGTTTTTAAGATTTAAGACAGCGATTGCTACGTGTGTGCCTATGTGTACATTTTATAATAGTTTTAATATCTACATAGGATTATTTAGGTAGATAGAGGATAGGACTAATGTATACCTTATAATGTAGACTAAATTATGAGAATGATTTGAGAACTTAACGTTACTTTCAAATTGTCATCAAATTTGCTACACTGATGCATGGGAAGCAACGCGTTCTAATAAGTATATGCTCTAAGTTAAACTCAGGAACTGTCTCCACATTATAGCTTGGCCGACGTTGTTAACGCTGTTTAAAGTATCTCAGATGAATAATTACCCCAGTCAGTTTTTTTTAAATATTGCTCTAGTGCATTGTTTTTTTTTATTGTTTTGCTCTATTTAAAACTGAAATGACAGCTGCCACCTTGCCTTTAATTAATAACTGAGCTATTTAGATGCATTGTTGCATGTTATAGGTATTTAGTTACATTTTTAACATATTGGTAGCAGACTGTCAAGCTAAATGTATCGCATTTGTTTTGAAGATAAATTAGACATTGAAAGAAAGGGAGATTAAGGCATTAAGGTGAACAAGGCAAATGCATTACTGACCCAATAGATTATTCCATGTGTGATAATCTTTTTGGCTAACTTATCCTGTTTGTCTTGTTAGTTAGGCTCCTTCTCGTTTTCCATACGTTATTAGAAAGGTATTCGGTATATCCTTGGGTTCCACACTGGGCCATCATATGTTGTTTACGATGTGTACATAATAGTCGCATTGTAATCATAGATAAATATAAAAGATAGAGGCACCAACTCTCTCTCGAAAATTAGGTTCCATAGGGTCAAGCAAACTGTAGGGGGAAATGTTTGAAAGAAGGGACAATGTAGATTGTATGTTGCGAGTGGAAGAAGGGGATTTAAAAGAAAATACTACGTATTTTGTTTTGCAGGGTGCACAAATCGCAAAAATTTAACATATTTCACATTTTAACTATAACTTTTAATAGTATTTTTGGTAGATTTTTAAGAAAAGAAGTGACATATCTCCACTACGAACATCGAATATGTTAGATTTCGCTTGAGCCTATTCATCAAACTGACATCTTTTTTCAGTCCAGAGAAAGTTGGAGACCCATTGATTGTAATGCATATTAAAGGTTTAACAGTAGTTAAGTTTCCCACGTTTTGGCATTTATAAAAAGTGCTCGGCATTGCTTGAAGGTATATCTAATATCGAAATAAAATTATGTAATAATCACCCAATCTGGGGTGAGAAATTCTATCTTTGACCTGTAAGGGGGCTGTCATACAAAAGTCAATTCTTTATGGAATTTCCTGCCACCGCTCTAACTGCCCCAAAAAAGTATCTAAAAAAGTCAAATGTGTGACCGACCCCCACTAATTTTTTTCCTTGGTACCCCCAGAGGTCTAAAATGTATGAACGGCAACCACTAATTTTTCCCTCCCTAACATTTTTCCGGAACGAACCAACCGTCTATCATCACCATCTATGGCTACCTACAAAACAATTGGCCGTACAGTGGTTAACTATGCTGCTCCAGTGTGGTCTCCTTTGCTAAGTGATACCCAGTGGGGAAATATTTAAAACTGCTAAAATACCGCCCTAAGGCCTGTAACAAGCTGAATGCAGATAACCTCAGAACACCATCTACATAAGGAAACGAAGGTCCTCCCAGTTAAGGAACATAATTTCATGTCAACCAAACAGTCCCTCCTGGGATATCATCGGAGGAGTCATCCCAACTTGAACATCACACAGTTGGATGTTCCCCCGAGGCATGTCAGAAAGAACCTTCGAGAATACGAGGATAAAATACGCAATTATGTGCAGGGCCCCTTGGATCGCACATCGTATGCAGCAGCTTTGAACGACATTCATAGAGACGTCATCAACTCCGTGGTATCTGGTTACCGCATGAATGGATGTCGCCCACAATTTAGCTGTAACAGAGAAAAGCCTGCCACGGAACACAAGAGTGACCCTGGCACAACTAAGATCGGGATGGAGCAACAGGCTCAATGCCTACTGGTCCTGCATAGACCGTGCCGTCCCTAATGTATGCCCAGCATGTGGTCAGGGTACCCACGAAACCCACCACATTTTCAACTGCCCATTTTATTTATGGGCTAATTCAGTGGAAGTAGCCCAATTTTTAGAGCTGGACATTAACAAAGACCCTCCGGACTCAAAATTTGTAAATTTTGTATAGTTTAAGCTGTTAAAACAACAACAACAACAACAACCATCTATGGGGCTGCTATACAAATATCCATTTCCATAAAATTTGCTCCAACAGCTCTACCTGCCCTAAAGGTACCGCTTGAGGACTCCAAGGACTCAAAAAATGTGTACCTTGTATGTTTCCCCACGTTTTTTTGTTTTAATTTTTGTTATTTTTTTTATGAAGCTCTGCCTCCCTTTTATGGCCCCCACTAATTTTTTGTATTTTAAAATATTTTATATATTTTTTTGTATTGAATTTACGTTAAGTGCATCAAATGATACATCAAATTCGGCTTACGATCAGAAAAGTGTTTTTTATTGTTTGCTATTTTTGGTCAAATTCAGTGTTTCACGTACTAGGATGACGCGTTTCAAACTCCATGACGAGTTCATCTTCAGACCCCTTTGTGACGAACTGATGCACAATGGTACATCAGCTTAAGCTTAAGCTTCTTTACAAGGTTTTCTGTTTGTTGGTAAACTATGATTACTTTAAATTTTTCCATGTCAAAGTAAGGCATTTAGTTTTAGGCCGTGCCGTGCCAGTGTATTTTAAACTGTTTGTTTGTTAGTTTTAGTCGATCGTGTTTTTATATATTCAATTTACGTTAAGTGTATCAAATGGTACATCAAATTCAGACAAGTGTTTTTTATTGTTTGATATTTTTGGTCAAATTCAGTGTGTCACGCACTAGGATGACGCGTTTCGAACTCCATGGCGAGTTCAACTTCAGACCCCTTTGTGACGAACTGATGCACAATGGTACATCATCAGCTGTATATATATCTACAATTATGTCAAACATGTACATGCGAAGTAGATATCAGCCGAAAATTTCCAGCACCAATTATAGTTTGAATTTGACCGTTAATATTCAAACATGAGAAATATTTGCAAACACTATATGGAGTGGTCCGAGATCATTAAAAATTGGCACCATTATATTGACTAAAACTGCCCTAAAGGTACCCCTTGAGAAGTCAAATTCAAAACATATGTACCCTATATCTTTAACAACCTTTAAGGTGATCATTAAAAATTGGCACCATTATATTGACTAAAACTGCCCTAAAGGTACCCCTTGAGAAGTCAAATTCAAAACATATGTACCCTATATCTTTAACAACCTTTAAGGTGGTCCCCACATATTTTTTTGTAATTTTTTTTATGAAGCTATGCCTCTCCCTTGGTGACCCCTAGAGGGTTTTAATGTATGACCGACGCCACTAATTTTTTAAATTTTAAAATATTTTATATATTTTTTAATGTATTTGCAAAAACTATAAGGAGTGGTTCGAGATCGTTGAAAATTGGCACCATTATATTGACTAAATTAAGAACTGAAATTTCATCAAAATCGGCCACGCCACTCCCACCGCTTGTACATTCTAAACCGATTTTTTCGTATAATTTTTCCAAATGTACATACACTTTTCAATATAAATTCAAGATGCATGTCAAGTTTCATTGAAATCGGCCACGCCCATAGGCCACCGCCCTTACAACCCAATATGGTTTTAAACATAATCGTCCCGATTCTGAATGGCAATTTCCCGGGAATTTTTTATTGTTAAGAATACGAGGATTATATTCTTGAGAAAAATTTTTCCTATCCAAGTAATGGTGGTCAAATTTTGGTATGTACACCTACAATAAACAACAGATGCATGCCAAGTTTTATCAAAATCGGCCATGCCTGGCCATATAACTCGGAATAGTTTTTTTTTGATAAATTTGCGTATTTTTTTTTTTTTTTTTGATAAATTCTTACTATTCCGAAATTATCCGAGCATTATTTTCTATTTTAGTCGAAAGAAGACATTTCCACCTTTTCACCTTTTGTTTCCATTGAAAATCAAAAATAAGCTAATTTTAAGCTGATTACATATTTGGGCATTTCTTTTTAACGGTTTATGATATCGCTTGTTTTGTGTAAGACCGTCATAACCCAAAAAACTTGATTTTTGAGTTAATGATGTAGAATTTTTCATTTCATCATACTCCATGTTGTGTAAATCTCAATTTGAAAGAAAGCGGCAGTCTCTAGGCCTTCTAAGATCTGAACTATCCCTTTGGTTACATCTTGGAATTACCTAATAAACCTACTATATACAAACAAGCAATTCATGTAATGCAGCTTAAGCTACTCATTACTTCATCTTAAATAGTTTATACCTATAAACATACATCAGAATTTAATAAGCCAAACATTTCTTAGCTTCAACCAATTATATGAATAACAAAACACAGAAAACCGGTTTTGTTAATTGTGGCATAGTTATTATAATTGTTGAAAAAAAAAACTTGCCATGCAAAATCTACGTCACGCCAACAAATGTTTCTCCTCAATTTTTTTATTCTATTCACCTACACAAGTTTCAAATCTTGTTTACTTCTAGTTCTTGGGGAAATTAAAATATTTTAACTGTTTGAACATACACGAGAAACTTACAATTCCCTTTAGCTTTAGATCTCTTTCCTATTGGTTTTTATTCTCTATTCTCCATAAATTTGTAAATTAGAAAGTAATGAGATTAGAATCGTCGTGTTAGAAACCTTTGTGTTTAGTTATTTTATAAAAACATCAATAACACTAAACACACAATGATTTCATCACCACTTGAGTTGTTGTCGTCTCCGTCGTCGTCGTTATTTGCAAAAACACAATATTTTGCCATCGTTCGTTAGTACTCATCAGTGCGAGAAGAGAGTTGATGATTGAATGGAATATTATATGTTTTGTAGAATAGAAAATAAATCATATTAACAACAGCTGTATTCCATCGTTCACTGCCGGTGTAGCATTGGATGTGATAAACATTTAAATCTTATAGTAAACTTCATCCGTTATGGGTATAGTACTTTCCCGGTGTCGGCCTCAAGCAAGAGAGAAAGTTGCTCGTGAGTTTTATGCAAAAATATTGCAAATTATGAATAAAAAAACATGAGTTAAATATCGAATTGTTGGTTAAAAATGTTGTGATTTCAAGCAAAAAATAGAATCATTGAAGACCCAAAAATTGAAGCTGAAAAAATGCTATTAAAGTTGATCAGCGATGTGAAAGAAAATTGTTGTAAACACTCTATTTTCTTAATAGTGGTCGAAACAAAATGTCATCAGCTTATAGTGAAAACTACTACTGTCCCGTTCGCAGCAGGAGTAGGCGTTCCGGTCCAGGCAGCCCCATTTTCTCGGCTCATAAAACAATTATCAACTGAATATTTTTAAGACAGTGTAGTGTGCGCTAAACCCTTCTAAAATATTACAGAAGTTATCGTCGCAAATATTTAAAATTTCTAAGCAAGTTAAACACCTCAAAACACAACAATCATCCATCATCTTCTACATACATACATCAAATTCATCAACTCATGTACAGAACACTGTTCCTATATATGCACCGGCATAGTTGTGACTAATTTTCACCACCCACATTTAAATTACAGATGAATATGACTACGATTTGATCGTCATCGGTGGCGGTTCTGGCGGTTTGGCTTGTGCCAAAGAAGCTGTCGCCAATGGAGCTAAAGTAGCCTGTTTGGATTTTGTGAAACCTTCACCCATTGGCACCAAATGGGGTATTGGCGGCACATGTGTAAATGTCGGCTGTATACCCAAGAAACTTATGCATCAAGCTTCGTTGTTGGGAGAATCCATACATGTAAGAAAAATAAGAAATTTTCGTCTTAGTATTCCTCAATAAAATGAAATGTGCTTTCCTTATTGCAGGAAGCCTCTAGCTATGGTTGGCAAATACCCAACAAAGAGGCCATTAAACCCGATTGGGGCAAGTTGGTAGAAGCCGTACAAAATCACATCAAATCAGTGAACTGGGTGACACGTGTTGATTTGCGTGACAAGTAAGTTTGGTGGCATTGAACACCACAGAGCAGACCATGTTGAATACTAAACTAACTTCTTCTTTATATAATCATATCCTCAGAAAAGTAGAGTACATAAATGGCTTGGGTTCATTCAAAGACCCCCACACCATTTTGGTTACAATGAAGAATAACTCGGAACGTACGATTACAGCCCGCAATGTTGTTATAGCTGTGGGTGGCCGTCCTCGTTATCCTGAAATTCCCGGTGCTTTGGAATATGGCGTAACCAGTGATGATCTTTTCAGTTTGGACAAAGCTCCTGGCAAAACACTGGTTGTAGGTGCTGGCTGTAAGTTAACTATACGAATATCTTTCCATGTGTACTTATTGCTGCTTTTTCGTACGTGTTAGACATTGGCTTGGAATGCGCTGGTTTCCTTAAGGGTTTGGGTTATGAATCCACCGTTATGGTTCGTTCAATCGTCTTGCGTGGCTTTGATCAACAGATGGCTAATATTGTGGCTGATTCTATGGTTGAACGCGGTATTCCCTTCTTGCACAAAACCATTCCCAAATCCGTGGAGAAGACGGCAGATAACCGTCTATTGGTCAAATACATTAATACCGAGACTCAGGAGGAAGGCAGCGATGTCTTCGACACCGTCCTGTGGGCCGTCGGTCGTAAAGGTTTGGTCGATGATCTTAACTTGTCTGCCGCTGGCATTGAAGTTAAGGCCGATAAAGTGTTGGTCAATGAGGCTGATCAGACCAATGTAGGTCATATTTATGCTATTGGTGATATTATTCATGGTCGTCCCGAGTTGACACCTGTTGCCATACACGCTGGTCGTTTGTTGGCTCGCCGTTTGTATGCTGGTTCCAAGCAAATTATGGACTACAGTGATGTAGCCACCACGGTATTTTCTCCCTTGGAATACGCTTGTGTAGGCATGGCTGAGGAAGATGCTATTAAGAAGTTCGGCGAAGATAACGTTGAAGTATTCCATGGTTTCTATAAGCCTACCGAATTCTTCATACCCCAAAAGAGCGTACGTTATTGCTATGTTAAGGCTGTGGCTGAGCGTAGTGGCGATCAAAAAGTATTGGGTCTGCACTATGTTGGTCCTGTTGCTGGAGAAGTAATTCAAGGTTTCGCTGCTGCTGTTAAGTAAGTTGAAAAAAAAACAAAAATCCCACATAACTTTATTACCAATGCTTAATGTTTGTGTACAAATTTTAGATCCGGCCTTACCATGAAAATTCTGTTGAACACCGTTGGCATTCATCCCACCACTGCTGAAGAATTTACTCGTCTATCGATCACAAAACGCTCTGGTTTGGATCCCACTCCCGCTTCATGCTGTAGTTAAATATTTAAACGCTGTAATCGTTCAACGTTACGACAGAATAAATCACATCATACATTATTTTTTATTATTTGTGTTAATTTAAAAAAAAAAAACAAACAAAAATCAACAAAATTGTCGTAGTTACTAGAAGCACCATGTGCCACAAATTAGTACTGCTAAAGGTCGCAGCTGTAATTCCTCAAACTCCATGTTGTCTTTGAAAAAGAAAATCTAATTTAGCGGATTATTTTATCATACACTTTGTATTCAGGTAAAGTTTATAAGCATCAAGATAGTTTTCATGTTTTAAAGCAAAGCTGGAAAAATAAGAAAGAATGCAACAAAATTAAAATTAAATTGTAATAACCAACACATGAATAAAAAGAAAAACACACCACATAATAAAAAAGTAATTACAGTATTTTATTTTAATTTTAGTTTAAAATTACTAGAACTGCCACGGTTTTATGACGATGTTAATTGAACTATTTTTGACGATTTTAAATGAATTATTGGGTATGTATGAATATCGCTTTTGGAGATATTGAAACATTAATTTAAATAGTAGAGTCAACAAATTATCCCTAAGCTTTAGTTTTCGCAATGCATGATAGAGTAGTTTAGTTATACTTCTTTAAATTATCTGAATACTTACTTACTTAACTGGTACTTCTTTGCAATCCCAGTGGATTATATACCGCACGTAAAAAAATATTATAAGTGCCTCGATCTTCTGCGCTTCTTCTCCAGTTAGTCACGCCGAGTTCTGTAAGGTTCTCAGTAACCTGGTCTTTCCAACGGAGTTTTGGTCGCCCTCTTCTGCGCCGTCCAACGAGTTCGTTGTCGAAGACTTTTCGAGCTGGAGCATTTTCGTCGTACAACATGACCTAGCCAACGCAACCGTTGCACCTTAATGCGTTTGACCACGTCAATGTCAGTGTACAGCTCATGATTCATACGACGCCGATACTCTCCGTTAACGATGATGGGCCCATATATTTTACGGAGTATTTTTCTCTCGAATACCGCCAGAACCGATTCATCTGCTTGTGTCATAACTAAGGCTCGTATCCGTACTGTTTTTCGCAGTACAGTACTGTTTTTTGACATCAAAAACTGCGTACTGCTTTTTTCCCTCAAAGTACTGTTTTTTGATACACAATAGAAATAAAAACTGCGAACAGCGAATTCATGCAATAATAATCAGCCCGATTCTGAATACTCCCCGGGAGATAATTCCCGGGGAATTTATTTTTCCCGGGAATAAAATCCTCCTATTCTGAACAAACGGGGAGAACAATAAAAGGGAGAGATAATTTTGGTTTTTCGAAGTCAGCTGTTTTGCGTCAGCTGTTTTGTTTGGCTAACAATTTGCAAATCATTTTTATGAAGTTTTTAATGTACAAAGCGAATAAAATGAATATAAACAACAAATACCTACAAAAAACAATATAAAAATTTTCAGTGCTGTGTTTGTGATGATATCCAAAGCAGAAAGCTCTTTGCAATATCCCCGCTTGTGAAATTGAGGGCAATTCCTCTCTTCCTTGCGAAGGTGGCTACCAGACGGGCATATGGAGGGTTTGGGAAACCACAGCTTGAAAATTTAGTTTAGTGAGTGATTTTATTGAAACTTAATCTTTATAATTAAAAGAAAACTATTTACAGATGTGTGATCATGAGCTAAAGTTACGGTCCGATGACACCTATCAACCTGGTGCGTGGCAAGACTCATTTACTTGAAATTCTAGCAAATTGCGAGCTTAACTTGATGAAAAAATCTATCCCAAAAGACTGACAAATGTTTTTTACTTATGTATATCAATTAAATATTAAATACTTTAATTTTTAGTACAATTCCCTTGAAATTTGTTGGCGGAATTTTCCGCAAAATTTGTCATCAATTTCTCCCTTTTATTTACATTCGTAATACCTACTTTATTCCCGGGGAATTTTTCCTCACTTTCGAAGTTCGTTTAGAATAAGGGAATAGGGAGAAGGGAAAAAATTCCCGGGGAGATTTCATTTAGAATAGGGGAACAGGGAATAGGGAAAAAATTCCCGGGGAATTGCCATTCAGAATCGGGGTGAATATTTACTTCAAAAATAAGAATTCTCCTCGGATTCGTCGCATGCCGCCAACTGCCTCTGTTGTGCGTTGGCGGTTGACGTCTAATCGACGCACAGAAGAAGTTTATAATTGGTGCCGCCGTTGAAGATAATCGCGACAGGCATCAAATTTTGTTTTTTATCATGCTTCTTCTCCTACAATTTTATTATCTCTACCAACTTCAATTCGTAAAGTCGCGTGTTATAAAAAGTCAAATTAAACTTGTAAATCAAAGTGTTAAATACGTAATAAATAATTAAAACCAACTAAAACCCGTGTTTCCTTGTGGGCACCGACGCCAACGATCAACAACTATTTTGTGGGCAACGCATTCCCGGATTTTGTTTGCACAGCATCCACCACGGCTCCCCAACCAACCAGGACGATCAAAACAAAAAGTGATAGTGATGTTTTTTGCAAAAAGTGCAATGGGACTTTTTCTATTGCGTTTGGTGGTAACGCGGATATTGGTCGTCATATCAAAAAAAAAAAAACATCAAGACGCTCAAGTTATCGCTTCTACCAGCACATCGATAAGGTCACATTTTCAATCCGATTTGGATTTACATATATCGGCAATGGAAGGAGTGTGGGCATATCATGTGATTAATTCCAATCACAGTTTAAAATCGTCGGATTGTGCGACACAAATATTTAAATCATGTTTTAAAATAAAAAAGTTTACGTGTGCGCAGAAAAAATGTCAAGCAATAGTCACCAATGTTTTCGCGCCGCACGCCCAGCAATTGCTTAAAGATGATTTAAAAGACTGCAGTTATGTGTCAATCTACACAGATGCATCAAACCACGGAAATATCAAACTTTTTCCTGTGCTCGTTCGATATTTTATTCCTACTGTCGGTGAACGCGTTAAAGTTTTGAATTTAATCGTAGAAGCTGGTGAAAATTCCACCTTAATATCTGATCTAATAAAGTCTACTGCCAGTGACTACGATCTAAGGAAAAAATCGTCTGCTTCTGCGGCGATAATGCAAAAGTTAATTTTGGTGGAGAAACTCGTGGCGGAAAGAATAATGTTTATCACCGATTGAAACAGTGGCTTCCACATTTGGTCGGCATCGGCTGTGTCGCTCACATAACACACAATGCATTGAAATTCGCATGTGATGAAATACCATTCGACGTAGAGTGGGTTGTCGTTAAAACATATTCTCACTTCTACTTTAACACTGTACGTATGACAGCATTGAAAGCTTTTTGTGAAGAAGCAGAAGTGGAACATAACAGGCTCCTCGGATATGCAAAAACACGATTTTTAGCTCTCGGACAAGCTATCAAGCGTATTTTGAAACTCTATGGTGCTCTTCAAATGTATTTTCTTGGACTTGAAAGAGGAGAAAAAAAGTAGAAGGATTTTTACAGTGAAGAATCATCAAAATTTTGGTTGCTATTCGTTCAAGAGCAGGTAAAAAAAATTCATTCAATTTCTTTAACTATATAGATTTTTCCTATTCTCTTTCTACTTTATTTTTCTTTTATCAGGCTGAATTATTCTAGAAATATGTGCTAAAAATTGAACGTGATGTCTCTGCAATCGAAGTTGCACACTGTTTAAATGAGCTCGAGGAAACACTAAAAATATGTCGAGAGGATGATTTTTTATCCCCAGCTATAGTAGCAGTAAAGCAACAACTTATTGACAACGGATACAATTCGATTAAGATGGCTGCTATACGCACTGATTTTTTCGGTAATTTTGCCTGCTTTGATTTGAATGCTTTTATAATAATTTAAACTAATTTCGCAGCCGCTGCACTCTCCTACTTCCATTTATGGACAGCACCGTTCGAGCCACTGAAACTTTTTGCATGGGCAGTATTGCGAGAAACACCAACATGGAATGAAGTCGAAGCCGTTATGAACAAGTTGAGTGAATACAAATTGTACAATGCCAATGAAAATGCGGCAAATTTGCACACCCAATTTCGATATGTCAAAAAGTATTGCACGAGCGACCAAATTTTGCAATGGAGAGAAGGCAATGTTTCGACTGTGGATCGCTGGGTGGAGATATTTATTCATCTCAACAACGCTAATTGCGAATTCAAAGAAATAGCCACGATCGTTGAATATATTTTATGCTTGCCCGGAACTTCAGCATCAGTGGAACGGATCTTGTCTGCAGTGAACAAAACTTGGACGTCAGAAAAAACCCGATTAGATGTGCAAACATTAAAGGCGATTCTGACCGTCAAATATAATATGAAGTACAAATGCGTTGATTTCTACAATTATCTTAAAACAAAGCCGGCATTGCTTACTCAAATTGCTTCACACGACAAATACACAACAACCACAAAAGCTGATTCAGATGATGGAAATGATTCTTAATTTTTTTATAATTTAAATAAAATGTGTACTGCGAAAAGTACTGTTTTTTCAAATCGATGTACTGTTTTTTTTAAACAAATTTCAGTGAAATGTACTGTTTTTGGTCCAAAAAAATATACGAGCGTTAGTCATAACCAAGGATTCTGAGCCATACATTAAGACAGGTAGAACCAGTATCTGGTATAGCTGGAGTTTTGTTCGTCGAGAGAGGGCTCTGTCATTGAAACGCTTGCTTAGTCCGTAGTAGCATTTATTTGCAAGCAGGATTCTTCTCCGGATTTCTAGGCTGACATTATTTTCTTTGTTGATGGCGGAGCCTAGGTAGACAAAATTATCTACCACCTCGAAATTATAGTTGTCAACGTTCACGCAGTTTCCCAAACGAGTAGATTCTTTGTTCGTTGAAACTAATAACTTCGTTTTGTCCTCGTTCACCGTTAGGCCCATTTTCGCTGATTCCTTCTGTATACCCGAGAATGCTGCAGTCACATCCCGCAGTTTTCGACCGATGATGTCTACGTCATCAGCGTACGCGAGTAGCATGTGGCTTTTGTTGAATATAGTGCCACTCGTGTTTACTGCAGCTTTTCTCATTATCATCTCCATCACAATGTTGAAGAGATCGCACGATAGGCCGTCGCCTTGTTTTAGGCCTCGTTTGGTATAGAATGGCTCCGTAAGGTCCTTGCCAATCTTCACTGAAGACTTCGTGTCAGTCAGCGTCATTCCGCAAAGACGTATCAGCTTCGCTGGAATACCAAACTCAGCCATGGCTTCAAGTAATTTCTGCCGTATCGGGCTGTCGAAGGCAGCTTTATAGTCGACAAAAAGATGGTACGTGTCGATCTGTTTCTCTTGGGTCTTTTCAAGGATTTGCCGAAGTGTGAAAATCTGGTCAGTTGTTGATTTTCCAGGTCTAAAGCCACACTGATAAGGTCCGATCAGGTTGGATAACACTGGCTTTAGTCTTTCACATAGCACACTCGACAGGACCTTATATGCGATGGGTAAAAGGCTGATCCCGCGGTAGTTGGAGCACACACTTGGATCACCTTTTTTCAGCACAGGACATAATACGCTTACATTCCAATCGTCGGGCATGCACTCTTTAAGCCAAACCGTGCGCAAGAGCTGGTACATGCTCGTTATCAACTCCTCGCCACCGGACTTGAAGAGCTCTGCGGGCAGACCGTCGGCACCGGCTGCTTTGTTGTTTTTCAGCCGCGATATAGCTCTTCTTACCTCGGCTTGACTTGGTGGTGGGCAATCTAAGCCGTCATCGACAATTGGCGTGATAACTTCACGTGCGCTGCCTTCTGGAACCAGCATTTGCTGGAAGTGTTCTCTCCATATGTGCAGCACACTTTGCGTATCCGTGACCAGATTTCCATCACTGTCCTTACAGGTGGGGAGGCCATTACCGTATCCATTTGCTCTTACTTTCTGGTAAAATTTTCGGGCCTCACCTCTATCCCTGTATCGCTCAATATCCTCGTTCTCCCGTTCCTTCATCTGACGTTTTTTTCGCCCAAATAGCTGTCTCGTCCGTTTTGCTTTCTCCTTATGCCGTTCCCTAACAGCACGGGTTGCAATTGGCTGTAGCGTTGCCATATAAGCAGCATCCTGTTCCTCAGACGCTATGCGACATTCTTCATCGTACCAGGATTCGTCTGAGCGCCGCTTTTCATATCCTAGCACGGTTGTTGCGGCGGTTGCCATGGAATGCGCAATATGCTGCCACTGTGTATCGGGAACGTCAGAAGTAGAGGCGTTGTGTCGTAAAAGTTGGGAGAGTTGGTCGGAGTAGGCAGTAGCTATCTCTGGGGTTTGCAGCTCGCGATGTCCAGCTTTCTTTGTGTTTGGTTACGTGCGTTTCTCGCTCTGCTCAATCTTGTGCGAACCTTGGCTGCAACCAGGCCAATATTAGCACCACGGATCACACGCACGTCCATGACACTAGATGCATGCCTGCCATCAATTACCACATGATCAATTTGATTTTTGGTGTTTTGATCGGGGGATAGCCAAGTTGCCTTGTGGATATCTTTGTGCTGGAATCTGGTTCCACTAACTACCATGTTCCTTCCCGCTGCGAAGCTAACCAGCCTAAACCCGTTGTCTGACGTGTCGGTATGCAGGCTGAATTTACCGATCGATGGACCAAGAACATCTTCCCTTCCTATTTTTGCATCAAAGTCTCCCAGAAAAATTTTAATGTCGTGGCCAGGGCAGCGGTCGTATGTTTCCTCTAGGCGCTCGTAAAATGCATCTTTAATCTCATCGTCTTTATCTTCCGTCGGGGCGTGTACACAAATCAGCGTGATGTAAAAATATTTCGCCCGGATGCGAATGGTGGCTATTCGGTCACTTACAGGGTTAAACCGCGAGACTAGGTGTCGAAGTCTCTTGCCGACTATGAAACCACATCCAAATTCGTGTCTTTCTGCATGGCAGCTGAAAAAGATGTCACAGTTCTTTCGTCGTGTGCATCCCTGTCCCGTCCATCTCATTTCCTGTATGGCGGTGATGTCAGCCTTGTATTTGTCGAGGACATCCGCCAGTTGGATAGAGGCACCATCTTTGTAAAGAGTTCGGACATTCCAGGTGCATATCCTTAAATCATGGTCCTTATATCGTTTGCGGGGGTCGTCAACATTTGGGGGGGTTCTTGTTATATTTATTCTCCGTGTTTTCATAATAAAATTTGTTAAAGGAGAGTGGCTTATTAGGCCACCGCTCCCGATCCTAGTTTCTTGGGGCTGCCAAAGCCACTAGGAGAGCCTGTGTTGAGCTTCAGTAACTTCTGTTACCTAATTCCTAAGACGCATCGGTGGTAGCATGCCGATTAGGTTACTCAACGTTTCGCCTTCTAACTCTAGCTAACTCTTAAGCGGTTGCTTTAAAGTCATTGCCCAGGGAATACTTGGTCTAAGACCGGAAGTAGTTAGCTGCTTGGACAGTGCCGCAAAGGAATCGATTCTGGTCACTCCCAAGTGAGTGACAATCAGTAACTTTCAGCCTCTGGGCAAAGTCCCATTCCCCAATTATCTGAATAACTTTATAATAATAATAATTTGCGACACTATACTGCGAAGTTGCTGTCGACAACATCGAGGGGGTGATATAAATGTAGGTGACTGTTCTATCACGCTACGGTCGGCCCCAATATCGTAGTGTGTCTCAGCCTACTGCTAATAAAAATAAGTATATTTTCACAGAACTTTAGTGAACGACGTGATTAGTGAGGAAAAAGTAAAATGGGCTTTGGATACCTTTAATCCCTATAAGGCACCAGGGATGGCCGAAATCTATCCGGCTATGTTACACCAGATCGTCATTGCACCGATCCAAACGGAACTTCTACGGTGACTACAGCTATTGTATATATATATATATATATATATATATATATATATATATATATATATATATATTTCATGAAGGGAAGTTAAGGTAATTTTCATATCCAAAGCGGGAAAACCAATTCATTCACTACCAAAGGATTACAGACCTATCAGCCGATCATCGTTTCTTGACTTTGGGGAGGCTAATTGATTTATACCTGAGACATAGCCTCATTCCCATTGCTGTGGTTACTAGTGGTAAACGGCTTTATCAAGACTTTTGAGAGGAATAAAAGGAATATTGTGTCTTATGCGGACGACGTTGTCCTAGTTACAGGTAGATTTGCTCCAACTTTGAGTGACCTCATATGACTTACAATCTTTATCAAGATATGGTCTGAATGTCAATCCACAGAAAATGGAGCTAATACTTTTCACAAACAAATACCTCATTGAGGACTTCAGACTGCCGTTAATTGAAGATGTAGAACTGAAACTCTCGTCTGAGGCGAAATAGGCGTCATTTTGGATCGGAAACTAAACTGAAGACGCAATACGGAGGAAAGGACGGAGAAAGGATTAAATGCCGGAACCCTGTAGGGAAAAGCTGGGAATGACATCACTGTGTATAACAGGTGCTAGACGCAGCACACCACAAGCAGCACTGGACGTGATTTTTAAACTAAAGAACCTGCAGTACCATGCATTATCTGTAGCGGCTAAAAGTGCAATAAGGTTATGAGCAGCAGGCCTTTGGCGGCAAACGGAGTCGGGTCACGCATCAATACTGTTATGGCTCAGCAAAACATAGATGCAACGAAGGACTCGACAATAGAACGGACTATATGGTTCCGTTGTTGAATTTTACATCATCCCCGGAAAAAGTGATCCCTGATAGAGAAGATTGGAAAAATTCCTTACCTTTCAGGGGGCTGTTCATATTCACTGATGGTTCAAAAATGGAAATGGGAACAGTATCGGGTATTTTCAGCGACGACCTCAACTTAAGGCAAAACTTCGGATTGAATGACGATTCCAGTGTGTTCCAGGCGGAGATCTTCGCTATTAAAAAATCTGGGAAGCAAATACTGGCAAGGAATTTGTAGGAGATAGTCACAATCTGTGCGGACAGTCAAGCGGCCTTGAAGGTTTTTGTTTCAAAGGCTATAAAGTCGAGAATAGCGGATGAACTTGCGCGAAAACGCTCAGCATTGGGACCCGGCCAATCGGTTAGATCAGTGCGACCACCCATGTGTCAAAACGAACGGCTGGCAAATGCATCCTGGGAACACCGCACCGACTGTGTGGTATTACGAGATATTTGGACTGAATGGAAGACGAACCAGATCACTTTAGGAACTGGATAGAAGGTCCTTTAGGCGACGACAGACGGAGGATTACTGAGGCTTTGCGACGATGGAGGAAATTGAGACCATTGAGCATTTGTTATGCCATTGCCCAGCTCTTCATAGGAGAAGGAAGCAATTCCTCTTTGATAGTCCCACTGAACTGACGTCATGCAACCTGTAGAATCTGGCGAAGTTCACTGATGGTTTGCCGCCACGTCATCTCACTACTTGTATATAGTATATGAAGTTGAAGGTGAGAACCCACCGGAATTATCTTTTTAAGCACATTTATCTCTTTTCCACTATTGCTATTCTTCTAAATTCTTTATTTTATTGTAAAACATTCCTACCTTAATATTTCTCTTTTCTTAAATCTGGACAATTACAATGGACCATAATGGTCTCCGAGTGCAATTTTTTTAAAAATGTCATAATTTTAAATTTTTCGGTAAACCAAATTCGAATTTGATTCGGTAGAGCGTTTGTATATCTCAATTTGCTTTGTTTGATGTTCATACATACTAACTTCCATCGTTTTTTCACTTACCAATAAATTTTTCGTGCATTGAATAATTAAAATATTTTTTTTTGTTTTTTTAATAATTCCACTTGTCGTTTATTTTTACACATTTTATTTTGTTTGTTTGTTTGTTGTTGTTGTATGAGTGTATATTCTTATAAATACGTTTGTTGTTATATAATATATATATATTTTGTTGTTGTTTAATTATTATTATTTATTATAGAACATTAAAAACATTGATAAATTATTTAATACTAACACAATTATATTACAGCATCATCACTATCATCATTCAATACAAACAATAATACTCTTGCTTAAGATGTAAAACACTTTTAAAGAAGGACTCAATTAAAAAACAAATCAGCACAAGTTTTCATAATAATAGTTAGGATTTAGAAAGAAAAACTCACTTCCAACTACGGTTTAGTTATGATGACAGTCAAAAATTATATAATTACACAAAAGATTTATTAAACAAAAAAAAAAAAGCGCATAAGAGCGATTGATCACATGTTGTAGAGCCAAGAGTTCTAATTAAGGGTCTAAGCTTACCCTTTTAGTTTAAAGAAGGTACAAACCAATATGTGAAGAAAGAAAAGAAAAATGATTAAGGCTTCATAAAGTTGTGACTTTATTTAAGCTTACAGCTCGACACGTCATAGTTTCATAGTTTATGCTGATAGGATGGATGCTAGGAAAGTATTTAATTTCGTTTAAATCAAGTGCCATAACGAAAAATCTATTATTGAGATCACTACATTTTTGTCATTTATGAAATATTACAAATTAATTGGCTTATTAGTTAGTAACTATTTGCTTAGACTATTCGGAGGAGGTGAGTTTCTTCATCTCTTAACTATTAAAACGTTTAAAACGAAAAGTTTCCCAATAGTATATAAGCACACATTATTCGTGTGTGATTTATTTTGTTTCGTTTCGTTTCGTTTTCACTCTATTATTCCCAATGTTTCAAAATTCAACTACTACGGTTAACGTTACTTATTTTGCGTGTGTTGTCTTTTTGTTTTTGTTCGTTTGTATTTTGTATGTATTAATCATTTTATTTTGGGTGTTTTTGTTTTTTTAGTTAACTTAATTTCTTGCTCAAGTCTTTTGCTTTATTTTATCATCATGAAATTTAGAACAATATTGTTTTGAATCACAAGTACTTTTTATTTATTTCCATCATCTTCAAATGGTAATAAAGTATATAGAAAAAGAAAATATTTGTACCTTAAGATTAACAGTAAGAGATTTAAAAAACGATGGAGTTCGGCTATAATTAACATGCGTTATAAAGTATGGTTTACACGCTATCTACCCATATCCCCCAAAAAACACAAAGCCGATTAGCCTAATCAGGAAAAATGTAGGAGTAAGCAAAGAGTTAGAAGTCAAAATGTACTGATTTGACAGTAGATAGAAGGTATGGATGGTTAACGTGCAAATCAGCCTTAAAGCAAGTGTTTTATATATTGAACATAATTTCGTAACTAACAAAGAATTTGTTCCCACTCTACTGGTAATATTTTCTTATAATTGTTATGTTTATAGCGAAGTTTTCGCTGAACGATCTCAAATAAATGTGCCAGCAGCGGCTACGATATACATGGGCCATTCGATCAGTGACATTTCTGACTACCTATTTCAATAATTGTGGCCGAATTACGTCAATGGTGGCTTGAAATTTGACTTTCAATGTTTTAGGTTTGTCGGCATGAACACATAAATAGTAATGCAGAGTCGTTAATCATCTAGGGACAAAAAAAATAACACCCTTAACGACGACCACTGCAAACGTTATAAGGACCATGTTTTACGGATATGCACCTGGAATGTCCGAACTCTCTACAGAAATACTGCCTCTATCTAACAGGCGGATGTCCTCGACAAATACAAGGCTGACATCGCCACCTTACGATAAATGCGGTGGTCGGGACAGGGCTGCACATGATGTAAGAACTGTGACGACTTTTGCAGGTTTACAGGTTTTAAGTGGTAATTGACGGAAGGTATGTCTCAAGCGTTATGGTGTTGCTTGTGAAACTTGGTGCAAATATTGGCATCGATCACCACCTAGTTGTGGCCAAGGTATAAACGCTCGTAACCAAAAGCAAAGGAAGCTAGACATCACAATGCGGCATACCACCAAATTAGCCAATGCCAACTCCAACCAACTCTCTCAATTACTTCAAAAAAACATCCCCGAGTTCTGACGTTCCCGACACACAGTGGCAACATATTGCGAATTCTATGACCACTAAAAAACCTCAGACAAGCCCTGGAACGATGAGGAATATGGCGAAATGTCTAAAGAAAAGGATGGCAAAACTGCAGCCAATGTCGACACGTGCGGTGACAGAGCGTTATAATGAGAAGAGCGGGGACGTGAAAGCATTTTCAGGCGGAAAACCCGTCTATGGAAGGAAAGAGAGCGCCAGGATATCGAAAATTACAATGATAGATGTGAAGCCCAAAAGTTCTACCAAAAGGAAAAAAGCATTCCCATCTGTAATGGCTGAGACGGAAATCTGGACACATAAATTGGGTTTGCGCTGCAAATATGGGGGGAACACTTTCGTTCTCTGCTCGTTCCCAAAGGTAGCATGAGTGACGATATCACGCCGATCATCGACGTTGGAGTAGATCTACACGGCTTAAAAATAACAAAGCTGCGGAGCCGTTGACAGCCGATAGATCTTTTTAAAGCCGTCGGCGATGAGCTGGCAACGTGCCCATCTCATAAACACGATTTGGTTCACGGATGATTCGAATCTAAGTGTTCTATATCCTGTGCTAAAACGGCGATCCAAGTGTGTGTACAAACTATCGCGTGGTCAGCATTTTCCCCATCGCATACAAGGTCCTATCTAGTGTGTTATGTGAAAGACAAAATCCCATCCTAGTGAACCTGATTGGACCTTATCAGTGTGGTAAATTAAGACCTGGCAAATCCACGACCGACCAGATATTCACACTAAGACAAATCCGAGAAAAGAACCTAGAAATGGATATCGATTACTAAGCTGCATTCGAAAGTCCGATACGACTTAAACTGCTAGATGATATGACTGAGATTGGATTTCCCGTGAAGTTGATACGACTTTGCGTGATGAGGCTGACTGACACCAAGTCTTCAGTGAAATCTGACTGCGCCATTTTCTACCAAGCGAGGCTTTAGACAAGGCGATAGTCTGTAATGCAATCTGTACAGTAAACACAACTTTAACCATGTCTAACAAAAGTCACATGCCGATGATATAGATATCATTGGCCAAGGACATCGGGATGTTACTGCAGCCTTTACGAGCGTTCAGAAACAGTCGGCAGAAATGAGTCTGGTGATAAATGATGACAAAAACAAGTTACTTGTTTTAACCAACAAAGTGTCTACTCGTTTGGGAAGCTGCTAGAACATTTACAATTATAACATTGAAGTGGTAGATGCATTTGTCTGTCTTGGCTCCGCCATAAACAAAAATAATAATGTCAGCCTGGAAATCAAAAGACGAGTATTGATCGCAAAGCGCTGCTACTATGCGCTGAGCAAAAGATTTAATGATTAAGCCCTCTCTCGACAAACTAAGATCCACCTGTACCAAACACAGATCCTACCTTTCTTGCACTACAGTGCAGATGCCTAGCTGTCTATTCTGGGAGTTTTCAAAAGAAAAATACTTCGCAAAATATTTGTTAACGATGATATAACGGCGAGTACCGTCGTCGGATGAATCATGAGCTGTATGCGCTGTACAACGACAACGACGTAGTCAAACGAGTTGAAAAGACCGAATCAGCGGCTTGAATAAGCTGCATAAAAGAATGAAGGTGTTTCAGCTCTCAAAGTCCTCGACAATAAAATCGATGGGCGGCGCAGGAGGGGGTGACCAAAACTTCGTTAGATGGACCAGGTGAAAGAGCTGTTATCAAAGCTTGGTATAACGAACTATCTATCTATAACTACGCAATTACTTTCCAAGTGCGGCTACAGATAGATAAAATTCTGTTGTTGCTGACATTAAAGAAGGATGTCAACCCGGTAGTTGCAGGCTAGTGGTGGATTTTTTCCATCTCCACCACTTTTTTAAATCCTTAAAAATTTTTGTCAACTTATTCATATCTTTTGCGCCGAGTACTATCTGTGTACCATCTCTGTAAAGCACCATCTCTCTCATGGGGCTAGCAATACTTGTTTTTTTCATACAGACAAGATCGGCAATTCACACATACTTAAAAGATTAGTTTGTTTCAAAGCAGTCAATTCCTCACTTCAGTGTTATGAAAGCAACAAAACACACGCTTGTATCGCATTCAACATAAAAACAGATAGGGAAACATATGATCAACGATTGCTGGGAGAGCACAGCATTTTCACCTTGTACAATTAGACAGCGCTGACGATGCTTGTTCGACCGCACAACATATTCTTGTGTGTCTGCGTTCGGTTTTGTCTCTCACTGCACTGGAGCTAAAATACAGTTTTGCAAAGTCGCCCCCTCCGTCGACTGCTTGAAAATAACAGTTTCGTCTACAAATTTTAACCTGTCCTGCCGCGTATGAAATATTAATGTACTAAATTTTAACTTTCTAGGACCCTGAGCAAGGGCATTATATAAGGATTTCATTGTCCGGAACATGTAATGCGATCGGGAGAACATATTTCAGGGAAAACATTCTTTGATAAATGGCGCTGTAAAGGGCTACTAAAACTATTTAAAAGGACAATTTATTTCTTTATATGAGTGCGATGAATTGGATAAAACCATTAACTGAAAA
Organism: Muscina levida; assembly: GCA_964034835.1. NCBI lineage: Eukaryota > Metazoa > Arthropoda > Insecta > Diptera > Muscidae > Muscina > Muscina levida. The sequence continues at coordinate 75,119,230 of OZ035882.1, forward strand.
AATTAAGGAAAATCAATAAGGGCTTCCATATATGTTGACTCTCCCTCTGAGAGCCATTAGTGAGCTTTTCCCTCTCAATAACTAGAAGAGATTTATAATTATACTCACCTGTCTGTAAAATATTATCTAATACACTGGATATCGGAAATTGCATAGAATAAATTTTGCGATATTTTTGTATAAAATATTAATAATTTTACGATTTCGGAAAATATTCACCCCTATTTCCATTGTCGTCGTCGACATCGACATCGTTTTTGTCTCAACATCACTTCGATTCACATCGTTGTCACATCAACGCTATTTCGGTATTCTGTAACTACCATAAGACGACTGATTTAGAATCCAGCGATGAGGAAAGCAAAAATAATATTATATTATAAAATACTTCGACAAAGATCCGATATCTTAAAAATTGCCAGTTAAACAAGTTCATATGTACATAAGTGTTAAAATCCTAATTTGAGGTTACCTGTTGGCCGGTCTTCCAACACTTTTTATATTTTAGATTTAGAACTGCTGAAGTATTTTATTTAAATACGTGCTGGAAGAAATATTTCCTACAATAAAAAGTGAACTCAGGTCAACAACTGTTACAGTCTTACTACCTAAGTGTATGCAATGCATTGGACTGTTGCTACCAGTAGTTGCAAGATTATGGTAAAAACACTGAATGCATTAGAAAGGTAATTTGTCCACAATAGATACAATTAGAAGCAATAAAGACGACCAGAATCCTTACTACAACCTCAAAGGATTTTTTAGTATCTCTTAAAGGCAGTCCAAAGGAATAATTTCTTTTCCCAATTTTATTACATTGCCCTTAAAATTGGACGGAACTGTTTCTCTCCAAAATCCTTTTACTCCAAATTTTAATTTTTGACGTCATTAAACAAAACCTTTTTAAAATTTACAAAAACTAAAATTATCCCTTGAAATTTTTTCAAGCCGTTACCAAAAACTGTGACTACAGGAATAGGGGTGAATATTCTAAGATCAGAAAAAAAACAAATTAAAATTTTGTATTCGTATTGCTATCAAGCAATACCGGACTAGTGAGCAAAATCGGACTAGTGGTTTTTGAGTTATGTCAAAAAAAGACCACCAAAGGTGATAATTTCCCCTATATGATAGTTACTAACTTCAAATCGATATATCGATTTCTAGACGTGACCCAGCGAAACGCCGGGACACGTATAACTTCTTTTTTACCGATTTAACTTTCCCCGGTAGTTTGAACCCTTCTTGAGTTATGTCAAAAAAAGACCACCAAAGGTGACAATTTCCCTTATATGATAGTTACTAACTTCAAATCGATATATCTCGATTCCTAGACGTGACCCAGTGAAACGCCGGGACACGTATACTTCTTTCCCCGGTAGTTTGAACCCTTCCCGATCACTGACCCCTATCATTTGTCTCACAGTGTTATCAATCAAAACACCGATTTTGAGTTTTCCGTTAACAGACTTCGAATGAATTAATCAATTTTTCAAAAAATCAACTTTGCCATAATGTTAATAGTTAAATTCCATTAAAAAAAATCATCTTGTAAATTTGTATGTACTTACTACATATTTCACCAGTTCATGGAACTTCATGAGTTTTCAATACTTCAACTTTGAACTATTCACAACAGAAAAACCTAATGCACCACCAACACCAATGATCAGGTATTTATTCACCATTATTCATTAGCACGTAGTGCATCCAATTCGATGCCATCATTTCCCACCTTGTGGATGGCATATACAGTGGTGTGCGATGAAATAGAGTCGCACCTAACCAAAATTGTCAAAGCAAGAAAAATTCACAAAAAATATATTTTTATGGAACTTTTAGTTATTTTTATTGAATTTCAATACTAATCTAACAAAATTGAATATCAGTGTGGAAGTTCAAAAATTAAAAAGGCACAGTCAAATAAAAATATCACAAATTCCCAGGTTTTGGCTGTGAACAAAAATAGAGTCAAAGAATTTATCGACTTGAAAGTTAATAAATTAGTGACTTAAATTAAAAAAATGGTTAAGTTATATCTTTCTTTACGTCAGTACTTAGTAGAACAGCCATTACTTTTAATTACTTCGGCGGAACGATTTAGTATTGAATCCCCTAACTTTTGACAAGTCTGTATTGAAATATTATACCACAGAACTTTAATCATTGCCCATAGTTCATTCTTATCACATGTATTTTTTTCTTTAAGAGCTACTTCTAACTCCCGCCACAAATTCTTAACGGGATTTAAATCTGGCGATTGTGTAGGCCACCTTAAAACTCCAACTTTGTTATTTCGAAATCGAATTTGACATTTTCCATGTGTGATTCGGGTCGTTGTCTTGCTGAAACACCCATCAAAGTGGCATTTCCCATTCAGCATAAGGCATAATGATGTCATTCAGAACATTTGTGTAAACTTTAGCGTCTATTTTACCATAAACGAAACGTAAAAAGAAGAGATTAATTCCTCAAAGAACTTGCGGATTGGCCAGTAACCAAGTGGCGGTATATTTTGTGGTCATATGAAACGAAAGTGAAGTTTTTTTAACTCTCATCGCAGCGAGCTTCCTTTACAATGCCACCCAACACCGATTATCGTCCCCATCAACGAATATCGTCCCCAACACACCATTATGACCATAAAACATGGTGGTGAAAACATACTGATATGGGGTTACTTTTCGTACTATAGTACTGGGCCTGTATTTCGGTCTGAGGGTAAAATTTGCGCTACATTTTACACAAATATTTTAAATGGCTTCATGATGACTTAGTCTGAATGGCAAATGCCACTTCGATGAGTGTTTTCGCAAGACAATGAACAGAAACACACATGGAGTTGGCTAAAATTAATTTCGAAAACAACAAAATTTAAGTATTAAGATGGCCTGCACAATTGCCAGACCTAAATAATGATGAGAATTTGTGGCGGGAGGTAAAAATGGCTCTGAAACGAAAGAATCCTTCTAATAAGGAATGAACAATGGACATTAATTGAAGCTGCTTGGAAGAATATTCCAATACAGACTTGTCAAAAGTTAGGAGCATTGAATCCAAAGCTTTGCACAGCAGCAAATAAAAATAATGGCTTTTCTACAAACTACTGAGGTAAAGTAAGATATAACTTTAATATTTTTGTAATTTAAGTTACTTTTTCATTTAAATTTTTTTTTTTTTGACTCTATTTGACTCTATTTTTGTTCACAGCAAAAACCTGGGAATTTGAAATATTTTTATTTGTCTGTGCCATTTTATGTATTGAACTACCACACCGATATTCGAATTTGTCAGATTAATATTGAAATTTAATAAAAATAACTAAAAGTTCCATAAAAAAATATTTTTTTGTGCAGTTTTCTTGCTTTGACAATTTTGGTTAGGTGTGACTCTATTTCATCGCACACCACTGTAACACAATTATTTCCAGTCGAAATCTATTTAAAATTCAACCTTTTCTATATAATTTATTACCATTGGTAGAGTTTCTGTTCCATACCTGCCTTCTGCCTGCCGGTATGTTTTTAATGCAAAATATTACCAATAACTTAACCCCAATCATTTGCTTTGTTGTTCCCCACCTTCGTAATAAGCAGATATCATATAAAAATTACAAAACGTACATATTTTCCTTATTTTTCATATTCTCCCATCATTGTTTTTTTTTCGGTGTGTGAAATATTAAAATATTTTCTTCATTGACTTTGAGTAACTTTTCGTGTTTTTGTTTTTTTTTATGATTTGTTGTATATTTATTCTTATTGTTTTTTTCTCCATTTTGTTGTTGTTGCTTTTTGTTCATATAAATTGTCTACACACATACATACATTTATTATTCATATAGTATATGACTACTTCATATTATATATATAGTACATACCTTAAATATACATATAATATATATATATTTGTTAAAAGTTTATTTAATATTTTTGATAATCATTGTTTGTCACAGATTTCAGTTGTTGTCTTTAAAGTTAAAATAATTTTTTTTTTAAGATTTTTGTTGTTGTTTGGATTTCTTGAAACTTTAATATTGAAAGTTGGTCCAGTGATAGGTTGGTTTTTTTTTATAAAATTGGTGTATGCAAAGAATGTAGAAAATAGTTAATAAATTTAGGGAGAAGTGAAACAAAAAAAAAATCAAGACTTTTGATGGAGAAGACGAAGAAAAAAATATCCTCCTAAACGTTATACGCGAAATTTTTCGCATTTAAAAAATTAATATCAAAAAATTACTATAATAGACTTACGGTCTTAATCATTATAAAATTATAAAAGGGAGTTGAAGAGGTATTAAGATACATAAAAATAAACTCAAAATATAATAAAAAAAATAATAATTAGATACTTATGGTCTTAATTATGATAATTAATAAATGGCTTTTAAATTAAATAGCTAAAAATATCGAAATCTCAATAAATTCAAATTTTTGTTGACATTTTACTCTACTCGAAGATGTTATTTATTGGCTTTTTAAAAACAGCATTTTAATTGGAAACACCTTTTCGTAAGGAGTTGCCCAATTCAAATGGGGTAGAATAGGAAATCCGTAATTATTTCGCCAAATCTTTAGCATACGTATAAGCAAACCAAATTACTTCATTTCACCATTGCCCCGGCAGTTGGTTCTATGTACCGGAATGACCCGAAATATTCAGCCAAGAGCTGCCAACCGAGGCAACAACTATACAATTTTTACTTATGGATTAGCATCTTCCGGCTTTGCTGCTCCGATCTCTTTTGGTCCGTGACGGACTCGAAATGAATCCCGGTCCAACCTTGCCAGAATCGGTTGTACCATATGCCCATCCAGTTAAGGTGCAACGCTGTTTGGGCTGGTGTCACCTCAGGAGCTGCTATGGGCTCAACCATCATCAGCAGTGGTCAGAGACTTTTGTTGCCCCATGCTGCCAACAACAGAGACGAAATTCTCAACATCAACAGCAGCAACAAAAAACCATCACCGCTGACACCATACATTGCATTCCAGAGACCCGGGGTGATATCGATTATAACTGCAACGGCCTCCAAAATAAATTACCCGAGAGATAACCAGATTTATGCAGCAAAACAACGTCGTGTTCGCTGCGGTCTAGGAGACAAAACTAACGAGCAATTCCAGTCTGCGCAGTTGTAAAGGATACAACCTTCTCCGAAAAGACCGCAACAGAAACAACGATGGGGACATCGCATTCAATACATACATAACACTGTGCGGTGTAGAGCTCTTTACCTCGGTCTCAACACCACAGATCAATACCTTGAAGTTCAAGGTATTGCAGTACAGGTTATATCGTCTATACTCCGCAAGTAGTCAGTTGTCCATCAGGCTACCGTCCTGATTTCAGGACCCTTCTAGTCGATGACATACGTCTTGTCCTTGGGAACTTTAACACGCACCATCAGCTCTGCCGCTCTTGCTTAGGGGAGACCAGAGAGGCGCCTCACTGGCGGAACAAATTGATGAGTCCACCTATGACGTAGTTCCACTGACATCAGACCACACACCCATAATCATTAACGCCGAACCTATATAAACCAGAAAAAAGCAGACTGGTACGGCTTCAGAGAATTCCCGATCGCATTTTCAATGATCTATCAGGTCCCACCAACGTTCACCAAGCTGAGAGCAAATTCCGCCATACGTTTTATATCTGCTGGACGACTATCTTTAGTGCGGCCGCACTTTCCAGCAGAGGCAGCGAGGTTAGCGGATGAGCGCGATGTCATCCGAAGTGCCAACCCTGACGATCCACATATTGTCGAGCTGAACTTTGATATCAGCAGGTTGGTAAATGAGGACAAGCGGAGAAAATGGATAGATCACTTGAAAAACTGCAACCTGAGCTCAGGAGTGGGTGGTCTACAGTTCGGTCTCTCTCCAACCCAACAAAGAAGGATGAGAGGGGGCCGCAATTAAGTTTGCCGACACCACCATTTCCGACGCTGTAAAGTAATCGCATGCATTTTGCCGGTAGTTTATTGGGCACCCAGAGAGAGACAAGCGAAACGAAATGTTGTTTGGAAACTTCATAATCTTCTAGATTCGGACATACCACAACCCTACATCCCTTCTGAAGTCTCAGAGGCCATCAATGCAGCCAACCCATCCAAAGCGATTCTACCTGACGGCATATCCATGCCGATACTAAAACAACTTTTCGTGCGGGGAGTCGAGTATCTGACAATGGTTTTCAACCTGTCAATGAGTAGCCTAACAATTCCCGATGCCTGGAAAAAGGTTAGAGTCATCCCTGTACTCAGGCCAGGAAAGGACGCGACAGAGGGATAATCTTACAGGCCGATTTCCCTCCTGTCTCCAGTCGCGAAGGTTCTAGAGGCACTCCTCCTCCCCCAGCTGTCTGGCCACCTAACAGCAGCTCACCACCAGCATGAATTCCGTCAAATGCATAGCACCACCACTTCATTAACTGCCATAACCGCACTAAGATCTCACAGGGCTTGAATCAGCATAGGTTCTGTGAAAGGACACTCCCACTGTCGCTGGACCTGTCGTAGGCGTTCGACACAGTCAGCGACACTACACTGTTCCAGGACATCCTGCCCAATAATTTGAAGAGATGGATTGCGAACTATCTATGTGGTCGTCAGTCGTTTGTGGAGTTTAGAGATAACTGCTCAAAGCCACGTAGAGTTAAACCAACTCCCTCACCTCCACAAGGTGTAGATGTGTTATCCTACGCGGACGACTGTACTATTATAACGACGGGACAAAATATTGTTTAGCTTTGCGATTGTGTGAATGGATATCTCGGAGAATTATACAATTTATTCACTGGACGCAATCTGAAACTATCACCGGCGAAGTCGTCAGTAACACTCTTTACCACCTGGACGAAGGAGGTAAACCTAAATTTAGGCGTCGTAGTCGATGGCGTCCAAATACCGACTGTGAATCACCCAAAAATTTTGGGAGTCGCCTTTGACAGCCTGTTTACATCCTCAACTAACGCCACTGCAATTACGCACAAACCGCAAAGTAGGAACAAAGTCCTCAAACCGCTAGCCGGCATCACTTGGAGAATGGACAAAGAAACCTTGTTGGCTAACTACAAAACAATTGGCCGGTCAGTGTTTAACTATGCTCCAAAGAGAATGAGAGAATTATTGAAAGGCTGCGAGCATTCTAAGAAAAACAAACTACATACATAGTTTTCGACAGCAACAGTTGCAAAAAATGTTTGTGGCTGTTAAATGAAAAATAATCAATAAATATGGGATAATAATTCCAAATATTTGTGGCAGCTAACTTAAATTGGCACGTATGAAATTGGCACTTAAACAAGTACATTTCATACGAAATTGAAGAAATGAGTGAAATTTTGTGGATTTTGGCAGGTATCTCAAATTGGCAGCTAAAAGAGTGGAAGTTAAATCAAAACTACTGTAGTAATTTTTATTAACAAAAATTTGAATATTCGTAATCGTTATTGAGAACTATGCTGGGCTGGCAACACAAATTTGGTATTCCCTAATAGTTATTGTTGTCGTTATTGAATTGAAATGACTTTTTTTTCGACGACATTTCTGTTTACATAATATCGGATATCTCAAAACTACTTACTACACATCGGAGGTTAAATGACGCATCATCCAAATAAATTCCTAATCTTCCGTTGTCTATAGTTGTTCCGTTTTTCTTACACATTCATCCCTATTCCCATTGTCGTCGTCGACGTCGTCGTTATCTTCTTCCAACTTTTTTTAAATTCGAGAGCTACTTAAGTCTTAATAAGGCTGCATTTAATTTTGTACTGGAAGAAATAGTTTCTATAATGAAAAGTGAACTCAGGACATATGTTTCACTCATAATTAAGTTGTCAGCAACATTGGGGTCCTTAGGACAGAGGCCTTACAACCTAAGTATAAGTGCAGCCAGTAGTTGCAAGATTCCTGTCAAAACCCTGAATGCATTAGAGAGGTCATTTATCCACCTTGGATACTAAAACCTAATTTTCCTTTACATGGGATAGCTTCTTGCGTTGTTGCCGATTGACTCGACACATATACTGCGAAGTTGCTGACGATAACATCGAGGGGTCCGGCAATGAAAAAAAAAGGTAAATGTTTGGATGCCGTAATCGAACCCAGGATCTCCTTCATGGTGGTCGCGTGTTCTAACCACAATGCCACGGCCGGTCCCAATCCACCTTACATGCAATTGGAAATAACTGAAGATGACAAATTGGAAGCAAAAACTAAATTTTTTAAACAAAACACGATTTTCTGGAGCTATTGGATATGTCGATGAAACCCATATTAAAATTTTCGCTTCCAATAATGAAGACCAGAATCGTTACTACAACCACAAAGGATTTTTAAAGGCGGTCCAAAGGAATTAGGTTTTTTTTTTAAATTTTCTCACATTGCCCCTTAAAATTAGACGGAACTGTTTCTCTCCGAAATGCTTGTACCAATGAGGGATTTTGTTTCCAAACCAGGCCCTATTTGTTACTCGATATTTTCATTCTTGATGTCATTAAACAAAACCTTGTTTAAATTTACAAAAACTAAAATTATTCCTTTAAATTGTTTCAAGTCGTTACCAACAACTGCGACGACAGTTTCAGAGTCGTTTCGATTCAACGTATTCGTCACATTGCCTTACAGAATAACAAATTTGTGTCAATAGTTACCGATAGTTATCGAAATCGGCTACAGCGTCGGCACAAGATGACGACTGTGGGAATAAGGCCGAATATTCGTTTATTCGTCTTGTAATCTGTACAAGATATTCTGAACACAGTACATCTGAATAAATGTTAGTTGGTTGTACTGGAACTTAAAACCGAAATCACATGAGTGATTAACGTCATAACAAAAATTCAAAGAAAAGCATATGCGATTCTCCATTTACGTCCATTTACAGCAATAAATTGTTTCGCTTACAAAAAACGGTTTCAACCTTGCTACAGGATAATGTTTATAAAAGTGCCGAATATGCCAAGGATTTCCATTTAATCCATCAAAATATTTTTGATTCCCAAATTGTTGGTGTAGATTTTCATATTTTTCTCACTAAAATAGAACAATAAAACAAAAATTTAAACAACCTAGGCAAATAATATAAAGTATGAGAAAAAAAAGACTCGTGAATCTTGTAGAAAAGAAGAGTAGTATAGTAAAACAAAATAAAACATTGTAAACAGTAGATGTTAATTTTTGTTTCGTGTTTTTATATAGAAAATAGCATTTGTTTCTTGAATGTTTGTTGTTTTTTTTGTTTTTTTTTTTACAAATATTTATTTGAAAATGTTTGTGTTTGTTTTCTTTATTATAGATTAATTTATTAATTTTAATTTACACATTTAAACATACATTAATACGTTATTATTATTATTAATTATTATTTATAATAATTATAATTTATGTATATTCAATTACATTATATGTATATTAAATATATATATATATATATAGTAATTAATTTTTTGTTTCTGTTTTTTTTTTTGTATTTTATTTTATATTTAAAACTATATTTAGATTAGGTTTTTTTTTCATTATTTTTACAAATTGCATTTAAATTTATACTTTATATAACTTGACTATATTTCCACTTTAATGTTTTCCATGTTTTAGAAAGATTTTTCCTTTTCTCTTCTGCTTCATTAACTTTAAATATAAATTTGTATATTTGTTTGTTTTTTTTTGGAGTTTTTATTAAAATGATTTTTGTTAAATTTAAATTCTGCTTAAAAATTATTACACACAGATTATTTTGTTGGTTATGATGTGATAAAATTAAATGAAAACTAAAAAATAGAATAGTTTAAATGATGGTAGTGGTGGAGGTGGCGATGGTGATGGATGATACTTATATGAAGGGGCTGTAGAAAAGGGGGGCTGTGGTGGATGTGATAGGTGTAGGCTAGGCGGGAGGTAGGAAAATTGATTAAAACTTCTTACAAACTGCATATAACTTAACATGTTTTATTTTTGTGGTTTTAATTTATAATATTTTGTTTCCTCTTTGCGTTTCGCCGCACATGTAGTAGTAGTATATATTTTTTTTTGTAATTTCTTGCAGTTTTTTGATTATTTTTTTATGATTTTGTTTGCATTTTTTTTATCTCCATATAACATAAAAAATTAGTATTTGTTTTTGCTGTTTCCGGCTAAAATTAGTTACAATTGGTTGGTAATTATTAATAGGTTTTATAGTTGTTGTAGTTTTGTTTGCCAGGGGAGTGGTTGGTTTCCATAATTATTTTTCTATGTTATGGGGGGGGGGGGGGGGGGGGGGCAAAAGGATTTACTTTAATATAAACTATTTTAAAAGGTTTATGTTTATAATGTTTTTTTTTTGTTGGTTTGTTTTTGTTTCTTCTTATAAAGCGTTGCCTTTTTTGGTGGTTTCTGTTACAACAGCGTTGTGTGAAAACAACATGTTACATATTTTTTTGTTTATCTTATTTCATTTCAGTTTGTTTTCGTTTATTTGTTTCCTGGTTGAGTAACAAAATCTTTTAACATTGAAAAGAATAGAATTCTAAACAAAACATTTAATGGTTTTAAAGAAATTTAAAATTTATTAAGTTTTCGTTATAAAAGATGTTACATTAAGATTTTTTGCGGTTCTGCTTGTATTAAATATGATACGTAAAGGTATACAGACTGTAATTTTCAATCACGGTTAGCAAAAGTGTTGGCACTTGTGCCAAATCGGTCTATTGTTGCAAAAGCGTTTGGTAGTTGCACTCAGAGGAATTTGGTTTTGCAACCGGTATTGTATTAAAAATCAATTGAAATTCAAAATTTGAAATTGAAAATAAAGAATTTTACTTGTACTATTAGTTCAGGAAGATCAAAAGCAAATATTCTCAAAAATAGTTAAAGAAATATACAATTTTTTTTTTAAAAATATTTTAATTTCACTTTTTCGAAGACCAATTGAAATTTAGAATTTTAAATTAAAATTCAGAAATTTTACTTGATATTCAGATATGGCCAAATGGAAATCAGACATTATACTTAAAATTCGGAATAAATCAATTGAAAATCAGAAATTAAACTTGAAGTTCAGGAAAGAACAAATGAAATTCGGAATTTTTTTTATTGAAAATCGGAATTCAGAATATACGAATGGAAATTGGTATGTTCTACATGAAATTCAGAAAAAAATTGATTAAAATTAAAAAAAAAAAATTACTGAAAATCAAAAGTTTATATTCAAATTAAATTTCGTAAAAGACCTACTGAAAATCGGTAATTTAAATTGAGCTTTGGTAACGACCAATTAAAAATCAGAAATTCCAATTGAAATTCTGAATAAACAAATTGCAATTGCGATGATCTACTTGTAACTCAAAAAAGAAAAATACAAATTTAGAATTTAAAATTTAAAATTGAAAATCAAATTTTCTATATTAGCTTCAGAAAGGACTATCAGAAAATCCAATAGAAATACAGTATGCACCAATTGAAATTGGTACTTGAAACTTGAAATACTGAAAAGCACAATTAAAAGTCAAATTTTAATTAAAAAAAAAACAATTGATTGAAAATCAGTAATTTAAATTATGGAAGAAATCAATTAAAAATCAGCATATCTAACTGAAATTGAGAAAAAAAACATTTGAAAATCAGTAATTTAAATTACGGAAGAGATCAATTAAAAATCAGCATATCTAACTGAAATTGAGAAAAAACATTTGAAAATCAGAAAAATATTTACACAAAATAAGTATATCATAAGTCAGGTCAATTCCCCCCTCCCTTCTGGGTGTATTGCATGCATATTACACCGGATATGGCATAACCACCTTATCTAGACACAGGACAAGGGTAAGCAATGATTTGATATTTTGGAATTGATAGTGTTCCAAATTTCAATTGACATTTTCTGATTTTAATTCATTTTTTATATTTTCTAATTTCTATATTTATTTTCTAAATTTTAAGTAGTATTTCTGATTCTCAATAGTTCTTATCTGAATTTCAAATAAAATTTCTGATATAAAGTTGTTTTTTTTTTTTACTTTCAATATGAATTCTTGATTACTCTATGTTAGTCGAAAAAAAAGACAAGACCGGGCTCGACTGTTTTTCCCTAATACGGACACGAGGAATCGAACTGCATCATTAGTTTTTTGAATTACAATGACGGTTTCATACAATTTTTTTTTTACTTTGGGTTGTGTGTTTAAGAGGTTAAATAGATTTGTGACAAGCTAAAGTTGGGTTTTCGGATAAGTTTGACTTATCCGAAAATCCTAAAACTACCCTTGAGAAAAATTATTATGAGTTTAAATCAATTTTCGCAGACTATAGTTGGGTTTTTGGACAAAGTTGATTTAAATAAATTAAGCGTATCCGAAAACCCAACTAGCTTGTCGAAAATCCAATTAACCCCTTAAAACATCAATAAAAGCTAAAAAATAAAAATTAAAAGCCTAAAATTTTGTATGTAACCGTCATTGTAGCTCAAAAAACTAATGATGCAGTTCGATTCCTCGTGTCCGAATTAGGGTAAAACCTTCGAGTCCGGCCTTGTCTTCGAATATCATATCACTGTATTATTAATTGGTATTTTTTAAAACTAAAACTGAAATACTGAAATACTGATCCTGATTTACAAGTGTTCTTTTCTAAGTAGAATTTCTAATTTTCAATAGTTTTTTTCTGAATTTAGAGCAGAATTTTGGATTGTCAATAGGTATTTTCTGAATTGTTAGTAGATTTTTCTGATTTTCAATTGTTATTATCTGAACACGAAAATTTCTGAACTTTCTGATTTCAATAGGTCTTTTCGGTATTTAATTGAAAGTTTTGTATTTTAATATTTCGTTTTGAATTTCAAGTAGAATTTCCGATTCTCAATTGTTCCTATCTGAATTTCAAGTATAATTTTTGAATTTCAGTTTTTTTTTTATTTTCAATATGAGTTTTTGATTTCAAATTGGTCTTTTCTGAAAATCAATTAGAAATTCTGTTCTGTTCTGATTTTCAATTGTTCTTATCTGAACACAAAAATTTCTGAACTTCAATTGTTATACTCTGATTTCATATGGTTTTTTCGGTATTTAATTGAAAGTTCTGAATTTTAATATTACTTTTCTGAATTTCAAGCAGAATTTTTGATTCTCAATTGTTCCTAACTGAATTTCAAGTATAATTTTTGACTTTTAGTTTTTTTTTTATTTTCTACACGATTATTTGATTTCCAATTGGTCTTTTCTGAAATTCAACTAGAAATTCTGTTTTTTTTAATTAAAAAATCTAATTCTTAATCATTTTTTTTCTAAATTTTAACATGAATTTCTGATTTTCGATTGGTCTTTTCTAAATTTCAAGTAGAATTTCTTAATTTTAATTGTTCTTATATGAATTTTAAGTACAATTTCTTAATTTCATTTGCCACTTTCTAAATTTAAATTTAGAATTTATTTGAATTTTTAATTAATTCTTTCTGAAATTCAATTAGAAATTCTGATCTTCAATTAAAAATATTGATTACGATATTTGAAGTATAGTTAATGATTTTTAATTGATCTTTTCTGAATTTTAATTGTAAAAGACTCCAGAAAGCATGCTTCGTAGTTTTATGTTCAATATTGCCAATTGAAGAATTGATTGCCGATATTATATTATAGAGCTTTTATAAGCTCTTCAAATCTTTTTTTTATGAGATATTTGCGATTAAAAACAAAATACAGGCAACAATTTGTATATTTTGAGCATATTACGAATTTAAAAAAAAATGCAAAATATTTCCTTCAAAATTAACTAATTAATATGGAATACGCTATCCATATCTCTAAACTTTGAACGTTTATTTACAATTTTTTTTTTTATTTTAATTTTTATACAATTGAGCTAAGGGATATGGAATATCCTACCAATAAATTTTAAATTTCTCACAAAAATGTGAAATACAATACAGAACAAGGAAAATGAATCTAAGCCACACTCCTGCAAATGCCCAGTAATTCAAATTATCCTCTTACAAAGCTAAATTTAGCCTGAGCACACTTTTGCAACATAATGTAAAAATTTCACAACAATAACCTTTAAAACATCACTGATATTACAATAATAAATGTATTGCGTTAACAAACCGCGACATGTTAAAAAATATAGAACTTAAGGAGTGAATACAATAATAATACAAACACTCTTCTGTGAAAACAATTTGAAAACTTATCATTTAAATTTCTAAAAACGGTAGGGGGTAGACTATGTGGTAGGTGTGGCTGATTGGATGATTGGTTGTTGGTTAGTTGTTTATTACGGCGGTGTTTGAGTTGTTTTTTGTTTTTCTGGTTTTTCTCTCTAGTAACAAATGATTAAAAACTATTCTCCACTATTTATGTTTTTGTATTAGTTTTTTTTTTCTTTCTTTCTAAATATCTCGGCGAAATCGTTGATGCTAATGATGGGCGGAACTGTTTGTTTTGTTATGTTTCTTTCATGTTTGTTGTTGTTGTTGTTGTTGTTGCTTGTTCTACGGCATTACATATAGTATTTGCCATTGTAGCGCTTTTTCTTCATATCTCGTTGCTAAAAACATTTGGGTGGTGATGATCGTGGTGGTGGTGGTAGTACATGTAAATGTATCGTATGTATATGATTTTTACGTTACTGTTTTTTTTTTAATTTTTTTTTGATTTAAATGTTTTGTATGAATGAAAACCTGCTGTCTCTGTAGTTGTTTTCTACAAGTATATGATCCTTAAAGTGAGTTTGTGTGGTTCTTGTTGTTGTTGTTAAGTGTATGGTGTGTGTGTGTGTGTGTTAAATCGTTGCTGTTTTTAGTTTTAGTATTATTATACTATACAAAATTGTTCTTAATTGGTTTCTTCTTGTATTTATTTGTTTGTTTGTTGTGGTGTGTTGTCATGTCATGTTTGACAAAGGTGGGAGCATTTTCAATTTTTTGTTGTTGTTTTCAATCTTTTATAGTAGTAAACGACAATCCAGTTGGCGACGACGATGACGACGACTTTCAACACTCTCTTGATTCACTATGTGAAGGAGTAGATAAAGTATCTTGTAGTTTTCCTCTTTTGTTTTCCAACGTGTTAGTAAATGAAAAAGGGCTTTGTAGTGTGTTTTTGTTTTACAACCATTTGCCAGTTCAGTTAATTTTATTTCGTCCTCTAATTGATAGTAGTAGTAGCTCCAGATCGCCAGGCAACAATAGATGAGGACTGTAAAGTATAAAAAAAAAAAAATTTTAATAATTGTAAAGCTATGTAAATGTATTTATTTAAATATTGTAATATTGTAATATTGGCTGGGGAAAGCTATATATAACTAGAACTGCGCTATTTGAAATATTTGATTATTAGATTAAAGAATTGAATTCTTAATATTAACTCCCCTAGACACAGTGTAACAAATTTGTAGGGGAGGAATAATTCCTTTACCTTCTGAAAGGCTCAGGTGGATTTATTAAAATTCCGAGAGGACAAATCCCCCTATGTCAATTTTTTTTATGCCCCGGTGAAGTTCAGTTTTACCTAAAATTGAGTATAAAATAGGTCCAAAATACGATGTTTCTTTGTTTTAGTGCAATTTCAGATGTAGAAAGTACTAAAATTAGAATACAAAGTTTTATTGAAGCAGAAAACGTAATTGGTACAAAGAAGCGTCATATGATAGCTCTCCCATGGCAAGAAGTCATCTTTTTTTTGCAATAGGTCTAAAACCGGCGAGATTTTTTTCAGCCAAGATGACGTTCCATAATCTTGATTTTATTTCCATCTTACCAGGCGATATCAGCAGGTCGATATTGCTTTCTCATCCCATTAATTTTGGAATCAAACGTAATGCAATAACGATAAGCATTACTTATGTGATTTACTCCACCACCAAAGCGAAGTACGAAAAAAGCAATAACAATATTCCGCACATTGCAGGATGGACGGACCTAAATACCCTTACTACTGATGCTGTTAGCCAGGTATCAGCAGACAGCATTTTAAGAAAAATGGCTAGCTGTCGAAGGAGTCGACGTACCAGGCGTCCCAGGCTCACAACAATATTAACAGTCAAATATCATTCATGCCATATTCATCGTCCCTTCTTACCAACGAGCCATAGTGACGTCATTCAAATACCCCTTTCTCTACATACCCTTGCCTAATTATACTTACCAACCAGCCAAACAGCAACATCCAAAACTGGTTTTACAAACATCACTACGCTCTAAAGTTACATCACTCACATTTCAATAATTGCTTACTTCATGAAACAACAACAGTTTAGGTGTGAAGTATAACATAGAAAAACATTAAACAATGTTGAAAAACATTTGGTCGATCGGCACTGATCAAGTGTCATTGTACAACACACTGAAATGAAATTCTGCAATGACAATATCAACCCAATGCATGTGATGAAGGGTATACACCAGTTTATATTTTATATGTTTTATACCCTTACTACTGATGCTGTTAGCCTGGTATCAGCAGACAGCTTTTTAAGAAAATGACTGACTGTCGAAGGAGACTAGACGGACAGTGCGAAAAGTCATATTTTGTTCTCCTCTCTTTACATTTTTCTATAAAGGATCACAATTTAATTTGTTACCCGGTATTAATTTCGAAAAAACATTTGAAATGTAGCACAATTCAATCACTGATTTCTATCAGCTGAAACATCATGTGAAATACTTTGTTATGTTTGATGATTTCCACATAAATATCAAAAAAAAAAAAAGATTAAATTAAATTAAAACTGTATAAAACTGCAATAAATTGGATTAAAATTGTAAAAAGATATGTATTTACAATTGTAGCTAATATGAGTGGAATCGTTTTTAGTAGGGATAGTAAACGTACTGTTTGGTGAAATAAATGTTCATTTTGGTGCAATAAAGGTACTTTTTGGTACAATAGAATGTACTTTTTTATAAAATAAAACTTTTGTTTGGTACAATATATGTACATTTTGATATACATAATTAAGTGTTCTTTGCGGCACAATAAAAGTACAGTTTGGTAGAAAAAATTTAGTTTTTGGTACAATAGAGTTTACTTTTTAATACAATAAAAGTTTTTGGTACAATAAATGTACATTTTGGTACAATAAATTTTTCTTTGTGGTACAATAAAAGTACTTTTTGGTACAATAAATTGTACTTTTGGTACAACAAAGTGGTGTTTTAGTATAATAAAGTGTTCTTTTTGGTACAATAAACGACAATACGACAAAAGGATACTTTAAAAAAATTTCTACTAGCTGACGATAAAATCTTAAATTAAACTATTTTATATGAGGAAGAACCTTCCAATTCCAATGGCATCATCCATTCTACATCTCACTCTTCTTTCAATTATTTTCGCGGTCGGTCATACATTTTACCCACCTTTGGAAGCAGCAGGAGCTGATTTCATAAAAAAATATGAAAATAAAAAAAAGTATGGGGACCACATTAAGGGTTGTAGATAGAGGGTAGATATCGCTCGTTTTCTGCAAGACCGTCATAACTCAAAATACGTGATTTTTGAGCTAATGATGTAGAATTGTTTATTACATCATACTCCATGTTGTGTAAATAATTCATGTTAATATCTTTTATACACTCCGCATGAGAGCTATTTGAATTCCTCCATTTCGTACAAGTTGGTTGTAAATTAAAAACTTTAAACGCGTTTATCTCGGAATCGATTTTTTTGAGATATGACGGTCTTGCAGAAAACGAGCGATATGTTCTGAAAAAATTTTGGGGTTGCAAAAATATAGGGAAGGCGGTTATTTATGTTTGGGAAAAATGTTAGGGAGGGAAAATGACTGTTGGGGGTCATTCATACGTTTTAACCCTTTAGGGGCGATTCCAGGGCAGTGGGAGGCTTGTTGTGGATTTTTTTTCCAATACGAGAAGTTTATTGTTAAAATTTTGATTTTTACCAATAGTTTCTTGGGCAAATTTTCTTAGAATTTACAAGATAGTTTCTACGAGTATTTACCCTTGGTAAATACCCGGGTATGTACCGATTTTTACCCAATATACAAAATTTACCCAGGTATTCACTAATTGGGTATTTACTCGTTTCTCATCTCTTAACATACCCCCTAAGTAATCCAAATGTGTGGATCCTTAACAGAAAACAAAAACAAATTGTCTACGATGACTGCTTCAAAAAGTATGAATTTCCGAACTATTTTAATAATAAACTAGTTCCAAACTATCCAATTTTGAATCGAATTAACCTTACTAGTCGATGAATAAGAAAACGGGTTTTTCAAAAAATTCAGAAGTTGTATGTGAAATTTCGCCGAAAACAACTATACTAATTATCTCAAATTTTCTAGTACAGAACTAGTTTTAATGCGTCGTTTTGATACCAATTTTGAAGTAGTTCCAAACTAGTTCAATGGAGACTTGATTGGAATTCAAACTTTCCATTTAAAATTAAAAAAATATCATTTGAAATTCAAAATTCGTCAATTGAAATTTAAAACACATCAATTGAAATTCGAAACTCGTCAATTGAAATTTTGAACGTCAATTGACGATTTTTGAATTTCAATTGATAAGTTTTGAATTTCAATTAACGAATTTTGAATTTCAATTGACGAGTTTTGATTTTCAATTGATGTTTTTTTAAATTTCAAAAAGAAAATTAGAATTTCAATTCATGTTTTTAAAATTTCTAATGGAATTTTTGAATTTCAAATGACGAGTTTTGAATTTCAAATGGAATATTTGAATTTAAAATGGAAAGTTTAAATTTCAAATGGAATGTTTTAATTTCAATTGATATTCTTTGAATTACAATTGGAAATGGTGCAGAATGAATAGACGCATTCTCTTTCTGAAAAATTTAATTTATCTCCTGGTTTCGCAAATACTTTTGGGAGTTCATGTGACAGCTTGGCAAGGCCAGCACCAAAGTTCATTTTGCTGATAATTCACCCCAGAGTAAAGTATAATCAGTGCATAGGTACTAAAAAACAATTAATTGTTTCACGAATGCGTGAATGTTGTTTCACGAGATTCCACCTACAAATTCTACACAAAATTTCAAATTGAATTCCCTCAGTTTGAATCCTTACCTTAGAATTAGTTTTTATCTTTGCCATATCCACGGCCGTTGTTGTCACATGTGGCAAATTCGATGTTAACGACGATAAACTTGTAACGTTTACAGAACCATTGGACATTGCAGCAGCATAGCCATTCGATGTTACGCCAGTGGAATGAGATGAAGAAGATGGATGAGTGGTGACCGCATTACAGTTGCCATTGGCAGCAGCCAATAATTGGGCAAAATTTCCAGTAAAATGCAAATCGTTAATAGTATTGATTGAATTAACCGACGACGATGATGTTGAAGTGCAAGTAGCAATAGGTGAGCCAGTGGCCGATACCAATAAGGGCGCAACACTGGATGTAACATCTGAAATTATATGCATAGAGATGATGATGAATAAGATGTACAAAGATATTATTAAAGCTAAACGCATCTACCTTTAAGCATGATACCATTGGCCGCCGCAGTGACACGTGTACCATTCGACACTGCGTTAGTAATAGGTGACGGTGCAGGACCACTTACGAATGTGATTTTGCCATTGGCATGATAAAATGCTGTAGCCATGGTAGACGCAGGACTGTTATCCGACTTCAGACCATTCGCTGTGGTTGTGGTAGTTGTAATTGTCGAATAAGTGTTGATGTTGCTGCTATTGATGCCATTGGTAATGCTGCTGATGGTTGGTAAAATATTCAATTCTGCTCCACCTGGTAAACGGCATAGTTCATTTGAGCCCACATTGGGCGAGCAGCCATTGCTTAACGATTTGCCATTTGTTTGTGTTAGATTGGAATTGGAGATGGAGATGCCCACACCAGGCGCTTCCTCTCCGTTTTTTATATTGTTATTAGTTAGTATTATCTTCTGACCACCATTGCTAAGACATTCTTGCAGTCCACCTACCACACCACCATTTAACGTTGTTGCGGTGGCATTGAATACCTTTAAAAACTTTGCTGGTTGTTCACCATCTTCGTGACTGATTTGAGGTTGTTGCAATAAAAACTGATGATGGTTTTTGGAGCTTAAGACATTTTCCACCACTACATGATTATTATGACTGCTGCTGTTTAAACCTTTCTTACGGCCATTGTATTGCTGCTGCTGCTGTTGCTGGTGCGGTGATTGAGTCATATGATTTCCTGCCAAGAGTGCGGCTGCAGAGAATACATACAGACATACAAAATTGATTCTTTCATTGATTGATTGATGAAAATATATATAGAGATAGATACTCTAAGAGCATTTTTTAGCACATTTACACAAAATTAAGATTTAAATGATGAGACTGTGGTAGAATTTTGAGGTGGTGGTGGTGGTAATTGTACCAATAGTACAAGTGGTGGTGGTGGCGCCTTGTTGGTTGGTTGTTTTCAACAAAGCAAGTGGACAGGTGGTGGCTTAATGGCTTAATCTCTCCAATACTTTGTTTGCCGGCCAGCACAAAGTGCTCTGAATTTTTTAACTTTCATATACAAGGAGGAATTTTGCAGGATAATTTTTTCTTTTCTTTTCAAATTTGGTGGAAACGGTTTAAGGATTCGTTTTATATGGTTTGTATTAATATTTTTCTTGTTGGTGGCTGTGGTAGTTGTGATTATAGAATGTGTTGTGAAACCTTTCAGCTGAGTTGGTTTTTAGTGTTCTTTCTTAAAAGGATCAACTTAAATTTGAGTAAAATTCAATGTTTTTAGCTTTTAAGGCCTTTTGCATTGTGTTGTTTTTCTTCTATGTTTTTGAAGTGGATATTCGTTTTTGTTTCAGTTTAATCAAGTTCGTTGTTGAGTCCTCCCGATTTGCTTACACATTTTTGTTTAGCCACATTTGTAGTTTTCTTAAACTAAATGGCAACCACGTAAGGCTTGCAGCATTATTGCTGTTTGTTGGATGATGATTTAGTTTTTTTGATTTGGATTGGTGGTGGTGGTTGGATTGGTTTTATGGATGGATATTAGAAAAAAATAAATAAAAAATAAAACGTAAAAATTTTAAGGCCAATAGTAGTTATAAAATAAATAATGCAAATACACATACATTTAAAATATATATATATATATACAAAGGTGGGAGAAAGGAAAGTATAACTCTAATAGAAGAAGTGCTGAACTTATTTTAATTAAGAACTATTTTAGTTTAGTGATTTTGTCATATCAGTCTTAAAATTTACATTTTCACATGTAATTTGGAGTAAACACGTAATTTTTCGGTACTACTTTTTAGATAACTCCGAAACAACATTAGACAGATTTTGGTATGTTTATTGGTACAATAGGACAAATGGTTCTTGAGTTATGCTGAAAATTTTTGAACAATGTTTGCTTGTCAAATTTGATTTTCATCTAACAACTGTGTCATTACTTATCCTCAACCTAATCTAACTTAATGATTACAATCAAAGTACATTTTCGGTACAATAAAATTGCATAATACTTATTAGCATAATATGGTACTTTTTTAGTACAATAAAAGAAGTTTGTGGTCCAATAAATATACTTTTTGTTATAACTAAAGAACTTTATGTACATTAAAAGTACTTTTTGGTCCATTAAAGTAATTTTTGGTACAAAAAAGTACATATGGTACAACTAAAGTACTATTTGGTACAACAAAAGTATTGTTTGGTACAATAAAAGTACTTTTTGATAGCCTAAAAGTACGTTTTGGTACAACTAAAGTACTTTGTGTTGCAATAAAAATACTTTGTGTTGCAATAAAAGTACTTTTTGGTACAACAAAAGTACTTTTTGGAACAACAAAAATATTTTTTAGTACAATTAAAATATTTTTTGGTACAATAAAAGTACCTTTGGTACAACAAAAGTACTTTGTGGTACAACAAAAGTACTTTTTAGTACAATAAAAGTACTTTTTGGTACAACAAAAGTACTTTTTGGTACAAAAAAAGAATTTGGGGTACAATAAAAGTATTTTTTGGTACAATAAAATTACCTTTTGTACAACAAAAGTAAATTGTGGTGGAATAATAGTACTTTTTGGTACAATGAACGTATTTTTTAAATCAGTGAAAATGTTTTTGGGTGCAATTAAAGTTTTCTTTGGTACAATAAAAGAATGATATGGTACAATAAAAGTACTTTTTGGTACAATAAAAGTACTTTGTGATACAATAAAGTACTTTTTAGAACAACAAAAGTACTTTTTGGTGCAATAAAAGTACTTCATATACAGTGGTGTGCGATGAAATCGAGTCGCACCTAACCAAAATTGTCAAAGCAAGAAAAATTCACAAAAAAATATATTTTTATGGAAATTTTAGTTATTTTTATTGAATTTCAATACTAATCTAACAAAATCGAATATCAGTGTGGAAGTTCAAAAATTAAAAAGGCACAGTCAAATTAAAATATCTCAAATTCCCAGGTTTTGGCTGTGAACAAAAATAGAGTCAAAGAATTTATCGACCTGAAATTTAGTAAATAAGTGACTTAAATTAAAAAATGGTTAAGTTAAATCTTTCTTTACCTCAGTACTTAGTAGAACAGCCATTACTTTTAATTACTTCGGCGGAACGATTTGGTATTGAATCCCTTAACTTTTGACATGTTTGTATTGAAATATTCTACAACGGAACTTTAATCATTGCCCATAGTTCATTCTTATCACATGTATTTTTTCCTTTAAGAGCTACTTCTAACTCCCGCCACAAATTCTTAGCAGGATTTAAATCTGGCGATTTGCAGGAGTTGGCTAAAATGAATTTCGAAGACAACAAAATTTAAGTATTAAGGTGGCCTGCACAATTGCCAGACCTAAATCCTGATGAGAATTTGTGGCGGGAGGTAAAAATGGCTCTTAAACGAAAGAATCCTTCTAATAAGGAATGAACAATAGACATTGATTGAAGCTGCTTGGTAGAATATTCCAATACAGACTTGTCAAAAGTTAGGGGATTTAATGCCAAAGCTTTACACAGCAGCAAATAAAAATAATGGCTATTCTACAAACTACTGAGGTAAAGTAAGATATAACTTTAATATTTTTGTAATTTAAGATACTTTTTCATTTACATTAAGGTCGATAAATTCGTTGACTCTATTTTTGTTCACAGCAAAAACCTGGGAATTTGAAATATTTTTATTTGTTTGTGCCATTTTATGTATTGAACTGCCACACCGATATTCGAATTTGTCAGATTAATATTGAAATTTAACAAAAATATCTAAAAGTTCCATAAAAAAATATTTTTTTGTGAATTTTTCTTGCTTTGACAATTTTGGTTAGGTGCGACTCTATTTCACAGCACACCACTGTATATTAACAATATACACAACTTAAAAAAAAACTTCTTAGCTTCTCGCGTTGTTGTGAATTAACACGCTATCTATTTTCAGATTCACAACTGACGGCACCTACTTGTTTATCGACGAATGCGAACGTCACTGTTTGGGAAGCTTTTACTAGACTTCCGATTACTCAACACATATACTGCGAAGTTGCTGTCAACAACATTCAAGGGGAGTCGACAATGAAAGAAAATTTGTTTTTTTTTTTTTAAGATGACTGGAGCCAGGATTTGAACCTGTGATCTCCCGCATAGTAGTCGCGTGTTCTAACCACTATTCCACGGCCGGTCCCGGGTACACAACACCCGTGTAAAAAAGATCTTATTAGATCTACTACCTCAATATATCCGAAAAATGGTTATATCTGATTCTATCATATAAGATCAAATGATCAATTGTATTTAATTAGATCTAAAAGTGCCACACATATAATCTGATCTAATCATATCTAATTGCATCAAATCTGATAAAATGTCATCTAATTTGGTCAGAAATCCCTTGCTACATTCTGCTACAATGAGACCAGATAAGATCTTGTAAGTTCTAATTACATAAAATTGCATTTAAAAAAAACATAAAATCTTTTCTTTAATTTTTAATTTTTATTTATTTTTAGGTTAAGTTGAATTTATTTATTTACTAATATCCAAAATTATTTCTTAATAAATAACAAGATTCTGGAGAAACATTTGATTTTCTCCTTAAAATATTCACAAATCTTTTACTCACATTAAATCTCAAACGATTCAAAAATTGTATGTCTGGATATAATAAGATATCTCAAAAGATTTGATTGGATATAGTGGCATAAATATCAATTCTAGCTAGATAATTTGCGTAAAATATGATAATATCGTATCGTATCTAACAACATTTAATTAGATCCAATTATGTCTTAATTTTTTTAGTCTGGCTTAACCTTTTGTGCTAGTTAAGTTGGTTGATAGCTTTTACAATGACCTGTTTGTAATTACATGTATATGTAAAATTCAACTTTTTAGCAAACTCAGTGTCTCCCTTTCGAGTTATACTTTCCTTTATTACGTCAAAATAATTATGAAAATATGAAGTGAAATTTAAATAGAGAAATACAAAATATATCAATACAAGGTGATGTTAGCAGCACAGCTGATTTCTATTTTAGAGAGTTCGAATACATAGAATTTTTAAAAATTGTCGTTGCTCAGTTGCCTTTTTACCACCTACCTTATATTGATCGATATTGAAAGAATCTAATGTTAAAAAGAAAATTCACCACTCACCATTATTTGTATTGGTGGCTCCTTGTGCGGGTGCTGAAGTTGCGATTATTGTTGCGGCAGCCGATGCGACCCCATTGCCAATAGTTCCCGTTAGGGTGTGAGCGGCACTCAGGGTTCCGCCACCGATGCCAACTGTGACACCGTTTGCATTCGCTGCTTGCAATTTCAAACCATTAGGAATGTTAACGGTCACATTGCGACCATTATTTATCACCCCATTAATGGGGGGTGATGACGAGATCAATGATGACGACGACGAGACGCCACTCGATGAGGACGGCGAAGGGGAGGGCGTCGATGGTGTAGGAGAGCCGCGTGTTATAGCAGTGGCCGAAATGTTTTTGGCTGTCAGTGACAGGGGCATACTGCTGGCAACGCTGCCACCGAATGTTACCATGGTCGTTGGGCTGACGGCGGTGGGGCTGTTGTTGCCACCACCCAGTATGGGGGCGCTTGTGGCCAATCCACCAGTTCCGGTGACCTGAGTGGGTATTGTAACAGCTTGTATTGTTGTTGTGATTGTTGTCGTTGGATGCTTGCGCTGATGTTGCAGCTGCAGCTGCTGCTGCTGCTGTTGCATGACAATATTGTTGCTGTTAATAGCAATTGGTGATGTAGAACTGTTGCTGATGTTAGTCGTGTTGTTGTTGCTGATTTTATTTATCACAGGCGATATTGCGGTTGGCATAGCAGTTTGTAACTATTTGTAACAATTACAAATACAATTTTCCATCAAAATCAATCAAAATTGTTTGTGTGTATGAGTGAGTGTGTGTGTGTGTGTGTAATAATTTTTATAGCAGATTTGTTTTAAAAATTAAAATTTTTTGTTTAAAATGAGATCGTTGATTTTTGTTTTGTTTTTAAATTTCAAGAGTTTATAATATTGTTGGTAGGTTTTATGATAACAAAAAATCGTTAGAAAAGAATGTTGAGTGTGTATGTGTGTGTGTGTTTTTGGAGGCATTGGGCAGGAGGAGGAGGAAGATATAAAGACAGACAAAATTATAAATATCATTTGTTAATCTACTTGTAACTAATAAAATAAATATAAATTTTGTTGTTCTATTTTTTTCTTTGTTGGGATAGGGATTTGCGGTTGATTGGTCTATAGTTTTTTGGTTGGTGACATTTACTGAGGAGACACTTTTGTGTCTTAGGGATTTTCTGTTTCTGTTTTTGTATTTGATTTTTGTTTCTTTTCTCTGATCTTTTCTTTGGGTTTCGTGAAATGTCTCTAGTATATGCTAACACTCTATTTCTTTCATCATCATTATAGTATGCATTTGATTTTTACTACTTACACCAGCGCCAACTGGTGATGACATTGCATTGCTGCTGCCGTTGCTGTTACTACCATTACTGCCGCCACTGGACAGTGAACTGGATGAGCTGTACAGTGTACTGCCGCGACCAGATGAGAGTGAGTGTGTATCATTTATGGTATCTGTAAAGAAAACAAAAAAAGAAACAAATCACAAAATTATTAAATTTAAAGAGGGTAAGGTGCGTGCAAAGAAATTGTAGTGTATTAAATGGGTTAAACAAGATGTTTACGGGAATAAATCGTAGTAATTTAGTTATAGTCCCTACAAGATATTCATGTAGAACCTGTGTACTCGATGTAAGTTTAACGAATACATATATTTTCGAGAATACAAGTTTCCATTTAAGCGTGTAAAGGTATCAATGTACTACAAAGTATACCAATTTGATTTGCAGTTATGTTGGTAAGCAAAAAAGAGATCAGCTCTTTAAAATCGCATATTTCCAGGAGAGCAAAAAATACTAAATGAAACGTAACGTTCATCGTAAAACTTGAATAACTTAATCACTGTGTAACCAATTTTTACAAACAAATATGCGTTTTACTCGTGAAAGAATACACTTTCTAAGTATAATATTAAACATTATGATATGCTAATAAAATAGTGGATAAAAACGTCTTCAATCTGCAAAAATAGTGAACAAAATCGAAAAGTTTGCGGTTTCGGGGCAAAAACAGATAGGTATGTCAAATTATCTACATGAAAATACATAAATCGTTGGAAAGGTCCAAGAGTCTTCTTTCTAAAACCATTCAAAAACAAAAACTCGATTAAGAATTGACAGAGGCAAAAGCCTTAAAGTGAGGAAAGTAACGGAAAACCGAGTTTTTTTTAATGGCAAGTCAAGATTTAGAGGGTGCTAGTGAACTTTGGTATACAGATTCATATACACTCCCTAAGTTCCTTAGAACTTTTCCATACGGAAATATTTTTATCAAACGTTGAAGTTATGATGTTTTTATGATGTTTTTTGTCGAAAATAATGCAATTTGCCATTATTTACCCAAAATCAACAACCAAAATAACTGACATAAACGATTGATTGTGAAAACCACAGAATTGTGCTTTCAGTACTTTACGCATATCTTTATGTTATTTTATTGAACAAGAAAGTACTTTTATTGTGCCAAAAATACATCCATTGTACCAAAAATACATCCATTGCACCAAAAAGTACTTTTATTGCACCAAAGACATAATCTGGCTTTTATTTTACGAAAAAGCACTTTTAATGTACGAAATAGTACTTTTATTGTGCCAAAAAGTGATATTCTGTGCCAAAATATACTTTCATTCTACCAAACAAAGTTCTGTTATTACAACCACAAAAAAATTTTATATTACCAAAAAAGTAGTTTGGCACAATATTTTATCAGAAAGTACTTTTATTGTGCCAAAATATACATTTATTTTACCAAAAAGTAATTTTGTTAGACCAGAAAAAAAAATTTATTGTAAAGTATTAACTTTATGTATTGGAATTTACTTTTATTCTGTCAAAAGTACTTTCGTGGTACCAAAAAGGGCGCATTAATTATATCAAAAAGTACTTTTACTGTACCAAAAAGGACTTTTATTGTACCAAAAAATACTTTAATGGTGTCAAAAATTGTACCAAAATCTACATTAATTATGCCTAAAAGTACATTTATTGTACCATAAACTATTTCAATTGTATCAGAAAGTATTTTTATTGTAACAAAAGGTACTTTTATTGTACCAAAATAGTAAATTTATTGCACCAAAAAGTAATTTTATTGTAAGGTAAAGTACTTTTATTGTACCAGAATGTACTTTTTTTGTACCAAAAGGAGCCTAAATTGTGTCAAAAAGTACATTTATAATAACAAAAAGTACATTTATTATAACAAAAAGTACTTTTACTGTACCAGAAAAATCATTTATTGTACAAAAAAGTATTAGGTTGTGCCAAAAAGAACATACATATATCTATCCAAACAGTACATTTATTTATCAAAAAAAGTACATATACTGTACCAACAAGTACTTTTATCATACTTAAAAGAACTTTTGTTGTACCAGAATGTACTTTTATTGTAACAAAAGGAGCCTGAATTGTGTCAAAACTACATTTATCATATCAAAAAGTACATTTATTGTAACAAAAAGTACTTTTACTGTACTAGAAAGATCATTTATTGTACCAAAAAGTACTTAAGTTGTGCCAAAAAGTATCTATCCAAATCTATATCTATCCACAAAGTACATTTATTTATCAAAAATTACATTTACTGTACCAACAAGTACTTTTATCGTACTAAAAAGAACTTTTGTTGTGCCAAAAAATACATTTACTGTGCCAGAAAGAACTTTTTTTATACCAAAATGTACTTAAGTTCTGTCAAAAAGTACAATTATTGTACCAGGAAGAAATTTTATTGTACCAGAAGGTACTTTAATTGTGCCAGATATATTGTACAAAGAAAACTTTAATTGAGCCATATTGTACTAAAAAGTATTTTTATTGAATTAAAAAGTACTTTTATCGTACTAAAAAGAACTTTTGTTGTACCAAAAAGTATATTTATTGTACCAGAAGGAGCCTTAATTGTGTCAAAAAGTACATTTATCATACCAAAAAGTACATTTATTGTATCAAAAAGTACTTTAACTGTACCAGAAAGATCGTTTATTGTACCAAAAAGTACTTAAGTTCTGTCAAAAAGTACAATTATTGCACCAGAGAGAAATTTTATTGTACCAGAAGGTACTTTAATTGTGCCAGAGATATTGTACCAAAAATAAATTCAATTGAGCCATATTGTACCAAAAAGTACTTTATTGTTTCAAAAAGTACTTTTATTGCATCAAAAAGTACTTTTATTGTACCCAATAATACTTTTTTCGTGCCACAAAGAACATTTGTCTTACCAAAAAGTGCATTTATTGTACTAGAAAGAACTGTTATTGTATAAAATAGAACTTTTTTTGTACAAAAAAGTACAATTAAATGTTATTGTACCAAAAGGTAGTTAATTGTACCAAAAGGCACTTTAATTGTATAAAAAAGTACAATTATGGTACCAGAAGTTATTGTTATTGTACCAAAAGGTACGTTAATTGGACAAAAAAGTACTTTTATTGTGCCAAAAAGTACAATTAAGTAATTTGTACCAAAAGGAACTTTAATTGTGCCATAAAGTACATTTATCTTACAATAAAGTTCATTAATTGTACTAAAAAGTATTTTTATTGTAGCGAAAGAAATTTAATTGTCCTAAAACGTACATTAATTGCATCAAAAAGCAATTACTAGCAATTCTTAACTTATTAGTTCAATGAACTACCCCCTAGCTGAAAATTCTGAACTGGTTCTACACCAGTACAAAGGGGACAATTGCCCCCAAGCCTAGGACATTGATGATGATTTTTATTAAAAGTCGATTTAAGGTAAAGGTACTTAAGTTCTGCCAAAAATGTACAATTATTGTACCTGAAAATAATTTTATTATACTAAAAGGTACTTTAATTGTGCCAAAAAGTAAATGTTTATTACAATAAAGTATATTTACAGAATATAATGTTTTTGTACCAAAAGGTACTTTAATCGTGTACCTTTAATCATTTATTGTACCAGAAAGTTTTTTTATTGTACCAAAACATACTTTAATTGCGTCAAAAGAGCGTATAGTGTAGCAAAAAGTACTTTAATTGGGTCATATTGTACCAAAAAGTACTTTTATTGTATCAAAAAGTACTTGTGTTTCATAAAAAAAATAGAATTATGGTATCAGAAATTAAGGTTATTGTACCGAAAGGTACTTTAATTGAGCCAAAAAGTACTTTAATTGTGTCAGAAAGTACAAATCGTGTACCAGAAAGTAATTTTATTGTACCAAAAGGAGCTTTAATTGTGCCAGAAAGAGCGTATGTTGTACCAAAAAGAACTTTAATTGGGCCTTTTTGTACCAAAAAGTACTTTTATTGTATCAAAAAGTACTTTTGTTTCATAAAAAAAATAGAATTATGGTATCAGAAATTAAGGTTATTGTACCGAAAGGTACTTTAATTGAGCCAAAAAGTACTTTAATTGTGTCAGAAAGTACAAATCGTGTACCAGAAAGTAATTTTATTGTACCAAAAGGAGCTTTAATTGTGCCAGAAAGAGCGTATGTTGTACCAAAAAGAACTTTAATTGGGCCTTTTTGTACCAAAAAGTACTTTTATTGTATCAAAAAGTACTTTTGTTGTACCAAAAAGTACATATATCTATCCAAAATGTACACGTATTGAACCAGAAACAACTTTTATCGTACCAAAAAGTACAATTATGATACCAGAAATTAAAGTTCTTGTACCAAAAGGTACGTTAATTGTACCAAAAAGTACTTTTATTGTATCAAAAAGTACTTTTATTGTACCTAAAGGTACTTTTATCTATCCAAAAAGTACACTTATTGTACCAGAAAGAACTTTTATCGTACCAAAAAGTATTTTAATCGTATAACAAAGTACAATTATGGCACCAGAAATTAATGTTATTGTACCAAAAGGTACGATAATTGTACCAAAAAGTACATTTATTTTACCAGAAAGTAAATTTATTGTACCAAAAAGTACTTTAATTGTGACAAAAAGTATATTTAAATCACAATAAAGTACATTTATTGTACTAAAAAGTACTTTTACTGTTCTAAAAAGTACTTTTATTGTACCGAACGAACTTTTATTGTACTATAACGTACATTTATTGCATCAAAAAGCAAAAATTAGAATGTTTTTTTCTTTATTAGTTCAATCAACTACCTCCCTAGCTGAAAATTCTGAACTGTACAAAGGGCACAATTGCCCCCCCAAGTCTAGGACATTGATGATGATTTTTTATAAAAAGACGAGTTAGATCAATTTTTATGTACAAAAAATCTCAATTACTTTTTTTTTATATAAAAGCTATCTTAAGTTATACTCTTCTCCTACAACAACAGTGTCTTCAACGAAACTCGTTTACGTAACAAACACACTGTGATGTTCTAAATTGTTTCCGAACCAGAAACCCTGAAATCAATAGTAATTTTGTTACCCATCATGTGCTCTATTTTCTCTTCAAAATCAATAAATCCATGTCACACAATGTAAACACTGTCGCACTGAAGCGACGAAATTGTTTTGTTGCCATAACTGTCATTTGTACTGCTGCTCGCTTGCCGCTGGATGGCCTTACGAGAATTACAATTGTTAATTTCATGTTTTACGCAAAAAAATCGGTGGTATCGTGTCGTTTATAGTATACCCTTTAGAAAATGTGCATAGTTACATACAGACATTGCCATTTCACAAATTGTATTCAAAAATTTGTATGATTGTTTGTGCTTTGCAAAAAGTAGATCAAGTATTGAATCTAATTTTGTGGCATATTTTTGCATATGTTCTTGTTACTGGCGTTGTTGTTGTATTGCTATTTAATTTCTTTAACACATCATTGAAAATCATGGCATAGGCGACCGACCGCCCACCCGCCGCTTTTAACGCTGCTGCTGGATTGCCAAGTCGAAGCTTAATAAAAACATTTCAAAACCGAGGCAAGCACGCTTGTTTTCTCTCCTCGAAATGAGATGCATTCTATCAAATCGCAATATATGTAAAAAGAAAATAACAGCAGCGCAGCAAACAAAAAACGCTTAGATAAAAAGGACGCAAGCAAATGGCTACAATTATTCATTTATGCATTCAATAAAGTTACAAATAAATTTAAACAAATTAATCATTTCTATGCATGGACAGATATATAGGCATGGGGGAGGGGGTACCCCCTTCTGTATATATTCATCTATGAAAAATCAAATTCGTTCGCTGCCTTGTGTTTATGTTAATAATAATGTACGAGGTGTTTTTTTTCGTTCGTTTTTTTGTTATTTTGATTTTGTTAAATCAATTTCAGTGCAAACTGCAGAAATGTGCGTTTTCTTAGGAGTTATGTAAACATTTTACACAAATAGTAATTTATATACATGTGCTTTGTTTTGCAGTGTATAAGGTTAAATATCGTTATGGTCATGATGATTGGTTATGGGAAAGGAAATACTTCCTTTGAAGCAAGAGATTTTTAAAATTGATTTATTACACAGTGCAGCAGTAAAAACTTGAACCAATTGAGGCCGCCTAAATCTGAAAGCTTATGATGGTAGAAGAAAACCCCTAGCTGGGTTTTGAATTATTAGCTCAGGTTTTTTTATAATTCATTTTTGAAATTTTCGAAAATCCTGTACTGATTCTTAAGGCTATATCTCGTGAACTATTCGAAATTTTAATGTCTCTCTTTGGTAAAATTTTAGCTCTTAATCAGATCTAAAAATTTAACCTTCAGATAAAATCAAAAACACAACAAAATCTCACTCAAAAAAACAAAAATGTAAAAAAATCGTAATCTATTTCATATATAAAGCATATCATTTTTAATTTCGATAAACGTACAATTGAAAGTGATTGCTTTACTGTTTTGCTGATTTAAGTTAGATGTTGTTGTTTTCTTGATTTTATCTCAAGGCAACATTTGTATATCTGCTTAAGAGCTAAAAATTTGCTGAAGAGAGAAAAGCAAGCTATATTTGGAATAGTTCACGAGATATATAGACTACTAAAATCCTCCCCTCAGTCAAAAACTTCAAGAAAGAATTAAAAGAAAACCTTAGCTAATAATTCAAAACCCAGTTAGGGTTATGCTTTCAGATTTTGTGGGTTTCAATTGGTTCAAGAGTTTGAAGTTGGAAAATGTGCTACTGTGTTATAATCAGGGCCAACAAAAGTATGCATTGCATACTTGTATATGTAAATGCATATTGCAGCCCTGCCGGCATGTTTTGGGGGTTTATGCATATAAAAGCATATTTTGGAGTTTTCAGGGTTTTTTGTAATGTTTTTTTTAATTTTCATATAATTTTTGGGGTTATAGGCAACACCTGTTTATTTCATTAGGATTGAAAAATAATCTATATAATTTTGTGCAAAGGGGAACGCCTATCTTTTGTTAAAAAATTATTATTAATAAGTTAATATCTTCTACCAAGGCTGTAATTTTTAAGCGATGTTTTTCCGGTACTAACTAATCGTTATAATATTTTTATATTTGTACTAAGGATCCAGTCCTCCGTCAATAATTTCAATGAGCTCTACCTAACATTGCGTTGCCACCAGTTCTATCCATTGTTCGATGTCAGTAGTGTAAGAGTGAGTTGGCTGAAGCAATGCGTAGTTCCAAAGAGAAAAAGTCAACCAGCGTTTTACTTTTCAAATATGGCAAAACAGATAGCATTGCGAAAAAAACTATTTATATTGAAACAATAAGCGAGGGGAAATTATTCTAAAAGTTGGACTTTCTAACTCCGTCGGAAATTTATGTTCCCATACAAATGTGAAAAAAATTACCGTTTTCCCATAAAAATATTAATCTTTTCTTTCACAAAACAGCTTCTCATAATCACATATATTCATAAACAGAATATTGAACAAGATTTCTATCGCGGAAATCATGAATATGTGACAACAATTCAAGTGAAGGCGTATACATAATATTTATAATACATTAAAAGATTAAGTACGCCATTGAATTCAGCACTACCGAAATATGTATACAGAACTGTTAGTCAAAAAACTTCATGTAATATTTTTAACAGTAGAGTAATTATATGATTAATCAATTCGAAATCTTTAAAATGTAATGTAAAACTTCATTTAATTTTCCACTATTTGTGATGAATTCTTATTAAAAATTAAACGTATTCAGTGAATAAAATTAACTACGAGTCAAAATCTTTTGTGCATTTTTTATCTGTTTTAAAGGCATTTTTTAGTGTTTTTCGTGCTTATCTAATGCGCATGTTTTTAATTTTTCCGGGCATATTTGTGTTGGCCCTGGTTATAATATATGTATAAAATATGAAATAATTAATATAGATGAAATTAAATTTAAGTATGCTTAGAATCATGACAAATAAAATTGTTTGCAAATTTTCAAGAATATTGTAGGATATAAATTTGAAAGGACTTTTTTCACACATTTCTTCTGTTAAGTCAAAAAAAAAAAAGAAGCTAAATATAATTTGTCTTTTGGTATTTATTGCATCATTATACGACTAGAAGAGGTCCAGCAATAAAATGTTCAAATTGGCATTTGAAAATTCAAAATTTTTTTTAAAAAGGAAACGAAACCATATTCGGAGTATAGCCTTACTTTACCGAAAAGACAGTAAAACACGTATATTCTAGTAGCATGGTATGCTTTTCGTACTACAGTGTTGGGCCAATTCACCGTATAAAAACTAGCATGGATGTAACGTAATATAACGTAATATTTTGGCTTTCAGGTCAAGATGAGCGGTGCTATTATTTTGACAGATCATTTTTCAGATTTTTGGAAAAAGTTAAATTTTTTGTTTTAATTTTAAATTAAAAAAAATTTTTATTCTCTATCGTTCTTTATACACATTTTTTTACATTTTGAATAAAATTACAAAATCTTTTTTTTTTTGAATAAATAAGATTTTGTCACCTGTTTAAAATCAGGTATACTAGTGGTGCTATTATTTTGACAGCAGCTGTAATAACATATTAAATTATTATATATATATATGGAACTTACCTCTCTCACTTGGAATGCTACCAATTTCGATATCCGGAAAAATTCCCAAAAATGTTTGTTCGTATTTTGGACCAAGATCACGTTTTAAACTAACAATACGTTTTTGTAAATTGATTTTTTCATTGGCCAAATGTTCCCATTCCGCTTCCAATTCTTGATTACATTTTTGGTAAGTCTAAAAAGAGGAATAATCGAAATATTTATAAAATATTAGTGTATGCAAAAAAAAGTTATAATATAATAAAAGATATTTTGAAAAAAAAAATACAGTGCTTGCAAATCAGCGGAGTATTAAAAAACCATCCCACAGAAACAGATATTTCAAAGATATTTGCTTTACAGTGGGAGAGATGAATTTTAGTACGCAGATAGTACTCGGCACAAGAGATATGAAGGTAAGGTTTGGTTAATTTGGCAACCGCCTTCAGCATAGATCTCTGTGGCCTTCGATACCTCAGTGAAAGCGATGTAGACTAACAATTCGAAGGTGCCGGGTTGGATTCCCGGCCGGGGCACTGGCAAAATCATTATCGATAAAATTACTTTTCAAATACTATCGCGTTCTCCAGCCAACAAAACTCATCCTAGATGCTTCCACTACAAAAATCTTGACTATGCAAGGATGGCTGGCGCCATCTATGGTGGAATTTGGCGGTTAAAACTCACAACAAGAACACATAACAATCCTTGACACAAACCTTGTTATCTACAAAGGAGCGGCGCAGAGTTGCCGACAATGCTCGTATGATAATCTGATTATATGCCCGATTGAGTGCCGTTAAATTGATAATCGGTATAAAGAATTATCACCCCAGCTACTTCCACCAGCTTTTGCAACAACAACAACAGTCCTAGTAAAGGTCCCTTTGTGATACGATTTTAAATTCTCGCACCCCAATTTTCCCACTACTCTATTTGGGCAAAGTCGCTGTCAAGCCATTTCGTATCTCCGAAAAAGACGTAGACGTAGACACAAATGGTTGTAGGAAAGTTTCAATGTATTAGTGAACGGTAATTACAGCTATGATGTTCCTCAGATGGACTCTAGACAGGCTCAACGCTAGTCATGTTAACTAAATATCCATGGTAGGCCAAATCTGTTTGTCGCTGTGCACGTGTGTTCTTCCTCTCATCTTTCTCCGCAAACAGCTGTTTCCTCCTTACAAGATGAACACCAATGTTGTGACAGTGAACTTAGTTCAGATTCAAGATGTTTGTGGCATATGCCAGTGCATCGACTTTTTGGTTACCATTTATGTCCCCATGTCCTGGAACCTATGTAAGAGTAACCGCCAAATGTCTCGAACACTTCTCGAAATGGTGTACACGTTCTACAGGGATCTAATAGCCCCTTCACTATCAGTAAATAAATGAATATAGTCGCCCAATATACTATGAGACTGTATATGCTCCACAGCTAGCTCTTTCTCTCAAACTTTCTCAAACTCGCGGAAAACTGTCCAGTTAACCACTCCAGGTAAATGGAGGGACTATCTGAAGCAGCGCAACCTCAGTACCGGACTCAGCAAATTGTGGACAACGGTCAAATCCCAGTCAAATTTGGCGACAAGGCAGTGACTGATCCTGATTCTGTGGGACAATTTAGTGATGTCACCCGCAAAACAATATCTTCAAAAGCGTTGGGCCATGAGAAAATCGTAATGAATATGTTGAAGCAGTTGGAAACACGGGAGTTGATTACGTCACTGAAGCCCTTAACCACGCAATAGCCAGTGTTTCCCAATGCCTGGAAAATTAGTAGAATGGGCCCGCAGCAGAAGCCTGCGAGTTTGGCAGACTCTTATAGGACAATCTCCTTACTCTCACCAGTAGCGAAATCGCTTGAGGCACTTATCCTCCCGAGTCTCAATTGCTAATCAACATGGATTCCGAAAGCAGCATAGCGCGACAACAGCGCTGTACGTCATCACCAAACATAAACCACCACCATTCCGGCCAGTTTGAAACGATAGGTCATAATATATATGTAGGAACTGGCGCTCCCTTTGTGGAATTCAGAAACCAGTAGTCGAAATCCAGTAGAGTGCAACAAGGTGTACCGCAAGTCAGCGCACAACGTACGCTGCCACTGTTTAACCTATAGTTTGTATAGTTGTTGCTGTAAACTTTGTAAAACTTGTAAATTTTGAATAGTCCAAGCTGTAACAACAACAACATCAACAGTTCGATGCGTCGGCAAGAACATCCGAATTACTTCAGATATTTGGTAAGATATCGGTCTGAATTTGTAACGACGCGTTGAATTTCCCTCGATTTACATTCAAAAATCTTTAAGACGTCGGTACGACATGTCGTACATACATCAGATTTCCCTCAGCTGCGTAGGTCAGACTTCACTTCATGTCAACCACTCCATACGTTTTTAGTAAAGACCTTGGCCCGATTTTGGATCTGGAATCAGAAGATTTTGCCGACTGTCGTACAGATTTCTGAGCATTTTGTTTGCCGGAAAGCTGCAAAGCAGAAACAAGGTCTTCAGTCGCTGGCCGTTAGTACTTGGGGCACGGACAAGGAAACCTTGATATGCACGTATAAAGCAATAGCCCGGTCTGGGGTGAATTCCAGACCTACCGGCATGCGGCCCTGAGAACAACTACAGATGCCCCCTCATGTCATCAGATGAAGAATATTCCATCCTATAGGAAGAAGCAAAGATGCTCTTCGTACGAAAGCACAACGAAATGTTGTGTAAGCAGTACCTGTTGGGGTGCCACAAGAAAAACCACCCTAATCAATATCCCATAGGGTTGGACTCTTAACTCCCGAACATAAAGAGAGATCTTTACGATCTAGAGAGGAAGGTCCAGCGCTATAAAAGAGAGCCTCTAGATCAGCGAGTCTGAACGACATTCATAGATACACTATTACCGCGGCCATGAAGTCTTACCGTAAGAATATGGTTCTCGAAGACCATCCTTCTGAAATTACATCGGAAGAAACCAATGTGCCACAAAGCATGAGATTGATTCTGGCACAGCGGCGATCCGGCTGGTGCAGTAGCCTCAACTTATACTGGGCTCGAATTGAGCCAAACACTCTCAACGTGTGCCTAGCATGCGGTGTAATCCCTCTTACGTCTTAGCATCTATTTCAATGTCCAGCCAAGCCCACTCACCTCATATCAAAGTCATTGTAGACGAACTTAGTGGGTGTGGCTAGATTTCTACACATGGTAATAGACGAAAACCCAACGAGCAGACACCAAAACTTCATTCGTACATTAAATTCACAACCTTCAAATTCACTTGTGGGATTAACCGAAAATCTTTTGTTCCCATTTTTTAAAAAAAAATTTTAATCGGACTTACTTGGACACATTTCAAAGCTTCTCCCAATATCGCTAAATTGGAAGTTTTCCGACGATCTTCATCCTTCAGCGATAACTGATTTTTCAGCGCCTCATAGCATTCTTTTAAATGGGCACGACGATTCTTTTCCAGTTTATTATGAACTTCACGGGTACCGGCCCTGTACAGGAGAAGACATAACAAATAACATAAGATTATTATTAATATTAGTCTAGTTTAGGCTAGAGCTGAAGCACTTACCCATTACTTGTGGAACTTATAGTGCGCCTTCGCGGCGTTACATGTGCCACATGTGGATTTCCGGCCGCAGCTCCTGCCTGCTGTGATATCATGTGCATATAGTGATTGCCGCTCTGTCGCGGCGGTGAATGTTGTTGGCCATTCGATATCCCTGAGGCGGTCGCATAGCCGGTACTGTGCTGTTGCGTCGGTGGTATGTCATCGACCATCATGCTACTGCTGGTGGTGCTGCTGCTGCTGTTGCCATTGGAGTTTTGTACATGCATCTGATGGTTGGCTGAAAATTTATGGGAGGACATTGAGAAACTTCGTATACGAGACTGGGAGGGCTCAACAAATTTTCTACTCGCCATTGGTGGCGGTGTCAATGGGATAAATTGTTTGTGGCGACTAAGCCCACCAACGTTATTAGTGTGCTGTTGCGGGAGATATGGCAGTCCCGGCGTTATTATAGGAATATTCTTGTCATTCAAGGGAATACTAATGGCTTTGGACGATGAACCCAAAACTTGTGTTTGCTGCAGACCTCCGCCCAGGGCGGATCCGATGGGCGAAGCAATGCGTATACCATTGGCCAGCAACATTTGTTTGCTGGCAGCGCTGGTGGTGGCATTTCCTATAATCTCGCCATTACTATCGATCAGTGTAAATGTTGTCGTGGCTAAAGACGACTTTTGGGGACTTGTATGGTGTTGTTGTGATTGTGATTGCCTTTGCTGTTTGAATGTGTCATCTTTTTCGTGTTGTGGTTGTTGTTGTGCTTTAGAGGTAACACCACCTGCATCACACCCACCAACACTACTATTATCACTAGTTGCGATTGTGGCCATAGCTGACGATTGACTTAGGTTGCCCGAATTGCTGACCAGCATAAATGAGGTAGTAGTGTTGGTAGTGTTAGTGGTGCAGGAGGGGGACGCAGAGGAGGAGGCTAAATTATTACTGTCATCTGCTATATGGAATTTATGAAATTTTCAAACCAATTTGTTGTGTTGGTTGGCATTTGAGGAAATGATTCAAAAGGAGTAGTGGGGTGATGGTGTGTGACAGGAAGAAAGAAACAAAAAAGGGAAACAAATTAAAGATAAAATTTGGTGATTTTCATTTTGGAAAAAAGCAATGCACAGAAGATGAGCGTGATTTAATGTTGGTACGCTGATAATAGAACAAGCAGACAACAAAGCAAATATGATGGCAATTATAAGACATAGGAGACGACGCTCAGTGCAAGATGTGACATTTTAGTGGTTTTAAGAAACGAGTAATAGTAGCGATAGATGACATGATGAGCTTGGAAGGAACTAGCACATTGTAAACATATAAGAACATGAAATGGTTACATCATAATGCTATGGCAATGGGTTATTTGGAATTGGAAGAAACTGTCGGAGGGAAAGGTATGAAAAATAAAACGTTTTATATTGTGTGATAAATATATCAAGTTTAGGTAACTAGAAACATAAGCTGCACATAAGGTTTGGATATTGTGACAAAGTGTTAAGATATTCCTCTAGGCCCTTAAAATATTGAAAAAAAAACTAAAAACTGAATTTTTAAATATTGTATTTGCAAACTTATTGTTTACATACATATATCGTCGGTATCCTGCAAAAAAGTCTAAAGTCCATTTTTTGTGAAATGGACTTAATAATGGAAAAGTGTCCCTAAAGTCTCGTCTATGCTCTGTAATTTTGGTGTTATTGTGTGAAAAGCAATTCACTATATGTACAAAACACGGCCATAAACTTTTAATAATCAATAACTCATAAACACAAAAAGTGGCCTTGAGATAGTTTAAATAAAAGATTTTTTGAAAAAAAATTATAATCGAAAAAGCAAAAAACATTTGGAATCTTTATTCGAAATCAACATTGAAAATAAATACAAAAATTAAATATATCAGAATTACAACAGAATTTTTAAGCCTTTCGCCGTCAAAGTTGCTTATAAGCAACTTCTATATTTGACCCCGTATAAAAAGACAGATAAGAAATAATCTCATCAAAATAGACACTCTATTTATCAAATGGAGTTCGGAGAACAAAACAACGACAAAAACATAATGGCAATTTAGTTACGACTGATTTTTCTTAATGCAGTTAACTAAATCGACTGTCCAGTAATTTTAGTGCAAAATAGAAAAATAAAATTAAAACATTTGCAAAAACGAAAACCGCAGTAATAAATACGCAGTTTTGCGTATAAATAGTAAAAAAACACAAATATTTGCTAAACATATTACCGCAACATTGATATAATTTTTTGTTTATGGATGTTGCTTGTAAGCAACTTAAATAAGTAAAGGTCGGTGTGATGCTGATATACAAAAGATTTTGGAGTTCCACTGCGACAAATTTTCTGTGAAAGAGAGTGAGGTTGAGAATGTATAACAAATTTTTGACAAGGGTGATGAAAATCATATAGAAAGCCCAGAGAACAAAATATTTTGTTGAAAAAGTGGAAGTGCCTAAGTAGAAATGAAGAAAAAGACCATTTGATCCAAAGGACGGCACGTTGAAGGGGTCTGTGGAAAACATGGAAACGGTGAAGAAGCCAATAAAAATTTCAAAACTTTAAGCTGTACTTTGACAAATGTATTACTTCAGTAAGCCTTCTTGTGACTTTAAAGCTAGTGAAAGTGTACTAAGTAATAAAGCTTTTTAGTTGTTGTCGACATTTGTAGGAGATGATCAAATCGGGACATGCCATCGGTGGAATTGAAAGGACAAAAGTTACCGAAACCAGAAATTGTATTCGAGTATAATCAACACATAGAAGGAACTGCCCTCTCTGATATGCTATTGGAATTAAGAAGATAATCATCGTTCTAATAAATTATACATGAAGTTGTTTTCCTAAGCTTTAGGAACAGTGGTAATAAATTCCTGATTTCTGTATAGTAGCCATCCCAAAATAGTGAACCAAATGTTAGGCATATTCCTCTTATAAAAGTCCAGATGGAAATATCAAAGCAGCAAGTTCTGTTCGAAGGAAAAGTGGACGCCCTTTGCAATATGTGGGAATAGATTTAGCTCCAGCGTTATTAGGTCTGTAAAGCCAGGAAATTTGTTCAAAAACTGTTGTGTCAGTTAGCCTAGGTGTGAGGTCGAAGAGGTTAATAAAACTATACAACACCAAAATTACATCAGTATTCCCACTATAGTTTTGAAATTTTCCGCGCACTCAAAATTCATTTGAGGCTTGGCACCGTAGATTCAAAACTATTGTAGGAAAAACAATGCGGCGTTTCTAAAATTATTAAAGAGTTAGGGAAAGAATTCATAGAAATAAAAACAAACATAGCCAAAATATACTCAGGCATAGGTATAAGAAAAAATAAAAAAAATGTGGACCGTCTCAAGAAAATTAAAAAAGTTGTTGAATCTCGAGCTCATTTAGAAAAAATTAACTTATTTGGCATATATATTGCATAATATTTCACTTTGCAATTAATATAATATTAATAACATTAATATTTAAAATCGCGGCGATTTTTAACATAATTTGAGTGGTTATCACACAGAATTTGGGGATTTTGATTTGGGGATTTTGTATTTGGCGATTCTGGTTGTGGGGGTTTTGATTTTGGGGATATTGTGGTAGATGCTTAACTTGCCAAATCGATTAACTCCACTTTTTGATTTTTTAAAACTTCGATTTCAAATCCCATATTTTTTGTATAACTTATAAACGGTAAACTGCAGGTTATTTGAACTTTGTCAGATTAACAACTTTATAAAGGTATTTAAAACAATTTCTCAACAACTTTCACACCCATTCTAGTACCTTCCATACACATCACCTAATTCAGCATCATATTTATACTTGTATATATTTTTCGTTAGTAAACGGATTTCAGTAAAATAACATATTGCCCAAGGAAAACTCTTTTGATTTAGGAATGAATACGGTCTATATTACCTTACCCCTTTACCCCTTGTATAATAAAATTACCAACTTTTGGTGAATAAATTTTTCTCACTTAACACACAAACGGACAACGGAAGAATATTTGAGTTTGGTTAGTTTAATTATCTTGTAATAGCTGGCAAATCCTAAGAAAACCAAAACCTTCTGGTACCTTTCATACAAATGACAGAATTCACATCCATAGTTTTACACCCATATATTTTTTTAGAAAATAAATATTACTTCCACAACTTTCGAACGGAAACCTGCAGGATATATGAAATCTCAGAAAACCGAAACATTTTTTACTCCCCTTGTGGTACCTCCAAAACAAATGTCCGAAATCATCCTCATAGTTTTACAGAAAATTAATTTTTTGCCATAATTACTAAAAGAAACCCCTTAAAATGTTGAAAATATTTTACTTTTAATATTTTGTATTTATAGGTGAAACTTAAGAAACCAAAG
The DNA here is from genome assembly GCA_964034835.1 of Muscina levida. Taxonomy (NCBI): domain Eukaryota; kingdom Metazoa; phylum Arthropoda; class Insecta; order Diptera; family Muscidae; genus Muscina; species Muscina levida. The sequence goes on from OZ035882.1 coordinate 75,161,674, forward strand.
AGGTTTACCCCACCAGGAGTTTTACCCCACAATGATGATTTCTTTTGAGATTTTTGTACATATTTATAAGACTTTTTTTCTTGATTTTCAGTTGATACCGTGAGAGACCCTATTCGATAACCCCTTAAAAATGCCCATATGCACAGAGATATTGAATTTAACTTTGTGCATTTCTTGCCTGCAACCTTTTTACAGTTTTACTATATGTCTCGTCTGGATATAAGACCGAAATTCCTATATCCAATCGTCGACGCCCCTCAAACAGGCAAATAATTCATACATAAGTAATTTCGTTTAAAAATCGACAAATTTCAATAACTCGAGACTTAAACAAAAACATACATAGGTTAAGGGCATATATCAATCGGTCAGACTGACTGAATTTTTTTTTATTCCATTTGGTGAATCATATATTATATATGTATCATATAAATATCCATCACTATCTTCTAGTAGGAAAATGATGCCAAGTCTCTGAGTAATAATAAATCTACCAGAAATGTGTGTTTAATGATCAGCAATATTTCAATATCTTTACAAAGTATAATATTATTTATAGCTAAGACTTGTTTTTATCTATCCTCCTCCCTCTCTCTCTCTCTTACACACCCAAAGACTCATTACAACCGATAAATGACCAAAGAGGAGAGCAGTTTTTATTTATCTGGGGTTCTGCTTGATTACACGTTCAATTTTACTTTATCCCCCCCTGCTGCACCCTCTCTTAACTTATAATAAAAAAATACATGCATACATATTTACAAATTGTGCATAATAAAATTTGCATATAAAAAAAAACTAACTAACTTTACTTTGTACCAAACCGACGATACTGGCATGTGAGATTGCCGGGCAATTCACGTGTACATAGCGACGGCGTCGGCGAATACAGCGTCATCACCAGCTTTTCATTGACAATAGATTTTTATCGTAAAAATAAGAAGAACATATTTATAATTTTGATTTCATATACAAACAGAAAAAAAAATCGGAAAAATGTTTGTTTGACTTTCTAATGTAGCAATTTTTTTTGGAACAACATTAGAATTATTGTGCATTATATGTATGTATGTATTTGTCTTTCTTTTTGCTTCGCGATTATTCGAATTGAAACGAACGATTTGAATGGATGGATGACAGACGGGGGCAGACTGAATGCATAATGTACACATGTTTGAATGTTGTTTCGTCAACTGCACGTTATACATAGTATGTCTAGAGAAAGAGTAGACGAAGAAGCAGCAGCAGCAGCAGTATATGACGATAGATGTACAAAATATATAGAAAAGGGTAAATAAATCTCCTAACTTTGTAGTGGCACGCGTTGTTGTACTGTTTGCCAGCGTGATTTTTCTTTCAGCGAGAGTACTGGAAAAAGTTTAACTATAAATTGTTTTAAAGCTTAGAAATGTGTGTGTTGTGTAAGGCTATAGACATCTCAACTGTGGGGATAGTAAATAAGTAGAGCGAGGATGGGTGCCGTGATTGCTAAAAACCGATCATAACCGCAAACGCGTAATACTTAAAAAACGATGGGCGAAGCAGTTGATGTTGCATTTAGAAACTGTAGACGAAGCCTGGAACCATTGCAACACATCAGAGACCGTGGAACAAAACAAAACAATTAACTTTTCCATACAAGGAAAGGTTGGGACTGTCAGCCAGAAAGTATATGTCAACTTTATTTTGGGAAGTATAAAGAGACATGATGATTAGAGCATGCGACAACCATCGGCGGACCCATAGTAGTTGTCGATCGCAACTGCGTAGTAATTGAATCTATCAACATATTCAATAAATACTTTTCAAATTTCGTTAAAATGTAGGTCCCGTTGTGTGAGTCTGATTTAGCTCTGCTCTATCTCATTCATTACATATAAAGAAAATGGGCAAAACGATAACAGGCAAATATTATTCGCAGTTGTTGGATGGAATCGACATTGATTTAAAGCAATATTGAACCAACTTGGCAAAGAAAAAATGGTTCTTCCCCAACGACAACGCACTGGCGCACTTGTCCATAAATTGATTCACGATCTAGAACATTTTTCAGATTTAGACCCGTGTGACCCTGCTTCCAAACCATAACTTTAATCCAAGGTAAACTTTTTTTTCAATTTTATGGATAGAAACTGCTTTAAATGAGGACATCATTACAAAATGATGTCGTACGTCAGCGACATCTATAGGACATATGTAGTACTCGTCGAGACCTATACAACGATATCTTGTATGTTACGACTTAGCCACAAACAAGCCACAGCGATAAAAAAAACGATTTTGGATGTATTTTGGGGGTTGGGGGAGGAAAACAAGTTTTTTCAAGTTGTCTCGAGGTGGTCTTATATTTGCCCTCCACTATGGAAATTTTTTATATGAGGACCGTCCCGTTATGATGTACATATCGCTCGTTTTGTGCAAGACCGCCATATTAATTTAATTTACACCCAACTTGTACAAAATCGAGGAATTCAAATAGCTCTCATGCAAAGTATACACAACATGGAGTATGATGAAATGAACAATTCTACATCTTTAACTCAAAAATCACGTTTTTTGCACAAAACGAGCGATATGTAGCGGGTTTGCAACTTGGTCCTCGCTACATATGTATGAACAACGTATGAGTTATATTAATTTTATGTGGATTGTATATTAATCATACGTACATCATTGCAATATTGTGAAATAACTGTGTGGAACATTTTCAGGGGATCATTGTCTGGGGGTGATGGTACTAGGTCAGTTTAGTAAAACCCCCATAGGATTTGGCGTTCTATACAATTCTGCTGAAGAATAAAATGAGATATCAGCAATGGTTCTTGAACTAAGCGAACACATATCAATATGAGCTAAACAAAGGTCATAAAAAAGTTTGAAATGAGAACCCTAAACCCTTTGGGGTTTTACTATATTTCACCCTCCAAGTTTCACTCTTTATTCAGTCACTAACGTCACTTCAATTAACCAATATTTGAGCCACATTTCATTACTTTTCAATAACTTGCCTTTATACTATTTCTCTATTCTGGTTTGACAACAACTTTATTCGCATAAAAAATAAAACGATATTCAAACGAATTCTATACGTAATTTTTTGCAAAATAAAAGTTGAGTTTAAAAGTAATTTCGCTATCGATGACAATTAAAAAAAAAATTACGCTATGGAAACTCAAAGATTGAATAAGAATTAAACATTGTGTCGAAACAACAGAACAGAACAAAAAACTGAGCAATCACACCACATGATAATTGGTTTTTAATTCACACAGCAGAGCGTTCAAACGAAAAAAAGAAAAAAAAAATTAACTCTCGACATCAATTAATCAAGTCTCTTATGTAATCGCAATACTAAGCTTAGCATGTACAAATAGAAATTAGGGGGCGAGAAGGTTGGGACATGTGAATCGAAATCAATAAAATAAATTTTGAATAAAATTTCTGCGGGTACTGAAAACACTAATTTAAATTTGCCATCTTAAGAAGATGCTATAAATAATATTACCGGTAAATTAATACTGCTGTTACAGATTGATTTATGACCCTGTTGGTTTACTTGTGAAATTTTTAAGTAATTACATTGAATCAATGAAGGAAACGTATGCAAACGCATATTTTTCCTGGACATCCAGAACTTCAAAGAATTGAAAATAACTTTAGAGAAGGCATGTCTCTCAAATCTCAATGTACATTGGAGTTGTTATGTAAAGTAATAAAAATATAGGAAGGAATAATTTTTTTAAAAATGCAGTCAAAGCGACTGATAAATCTCTGTTATTGAAAAATTAAATAAAAAAGAATGGAGATTTTCTGAAAACTTGTTGTTTTTACCGTTTTTTTTTGCAAAACTACAATAACATTTTATTTTTAAAAAAATTAGGATATTTTTTAAATTGCATATTTTATGGGTTTTTAGTGCATATTTGTATTTCAAGAGCATGTCATATGCGGATATTTTCAATTTTTAAGTGCATAAAAAACCTTGCCCTATTAATGACTATATGTTTGGAAGTTATTGAAAGAATACTTATTTTCTAAAAATAAGTTACTTTGTATAAGAGGTAACAGAAGGGGTCGGTCGATATAGTTCGTATTCATTCCTAAAATTTAAAGGACACACAAATAACATATGTTATAACCAGGACCAACAAAAGTATGCAATGCATACTTGTAAATGCAAATGCATATTACAGCCTTACCGGCATGTTTTGGGGGTTTATGATATAAATGCATATTTTGTTGTTTTCAGATTTTTTTTATTAATTTTTTACTCTCATGTATATTCCATATATTCGAAAACAGAATATTGATCAATATTTCAATCGCGGTAATAATGAATGTGAGAAAAATTACAGTGAAGGCCTATACATAATATACATTTAAAGATTAAGTATGCCATTGAAGTCAGCACAACCGAAATATGTGGTCAAAAAACCTCATGTAATTTTTTTTAGAGTAGAGTAATCAATTAATAATCTGAATCTTATAAATAACTTCATTTAATTTTCAACTACTTGTGATGAATTTTTATTAAAAATTAAATGTATTCAGTGAACAATCTAAATTTATTGTGCATTTTTTTGTATCAGTTTTAAGCATTTTTTTTATGTTTTTCGTGCTTATCTATTGAGCATATTTTTAGTTTTTTTTCCTGCATATTTGTGTTGGCCCTGGTTATAAACTATAAAGTCGGTCATTTGTATAAGAGTTTTCAGAAGGGGTATGACAAAGTTTTCGGTTTTCTGAGCGTATGTCTACTATTAAAAGATATTTAAACCTTCCGAATTCAAATATCCTCGAGTTGTCCCTATTTACAATCTCATAACTTCATTTTATTTGTACAGGTAAATTTTCATAAGGATCTGTGAAGGTTTACTCGAATTGTCGCGTCTTGATCGTATTTAAAGTCCTATAACGAATTTGGTCTTAAAATATTTGGGGTCTAATCCGTCTCCCTTCCAAAAAGGTTCAAACCCTCATCCCTAAGGGTGAGGATATGAAAATTAAAGGCGTTACGTTATGTTAAAACAAAAACCAATAGGGACTATGATGCCCTAAGGCATATAATGCATTTTACGCCATGTTTACCTAACTATGTACTTTATAAACTACAATGTGCTTTTGTAAATTTCCCATAAGCTGACAGCGGTACCAATTTAAAGGTGCACAACTAATTACACATAACTTAATATTACATTGCAGCGCATTCAATCTAACAAAAGTTTTCAACAATTTAATTGTTATAGGTGGTACCCTCCTCCTGCTAAGGTTACGCCAGAGAGCGCGAGTAAGATTAACATGTACAATTATTTTCTAAAATAATTCTTTTATAATAAAAAATGCTATGTGTTATTTTCCACTCTGTGTGTAAGTGCTTTACTATATTGAACAGTAAGAGTAAGCAGTCATGATTAAGCTCTAAGATATTAGAATCGCACAGTGTTGGGCGTTATTCAATAAATTTTTATTCAAATAACAAATAACAAATGAATTTTCAATCGTTATTTGTTATTTGGAATATGTTGATTTCAAATTTCAACTGTTATCTTTTTATTTGAGCCACAAATAATTATTCGACATTTGTTAGTTGTTATTTGTCATACAAATAGCATACAAATAAAATATTTTTTGATATGAAAGGAAAAACGAATATTTCAACAAGTGAGTCAGAGAAAAAAAATCAAAAAAAAATAAAATTTCTCATACATACGTACGTACGTACATTATTTGAAATTTTATTTGAAATTTCCGAATAACAAATAAAAAAATGACAAATAAATTGAAGTTATTTATTTTTCCGAATAAACAAATACAAATTTGTAGTTGTTATTCCAAATAAAAACTAAATCAAATTTATTTGTATCTTTTTATTTGTTATTTAGAATAAATTTTGCCCAACACTGGAATCGCATATCGTTATGGCGTTGTAGTGCACAATTTAATTTCATATATTGACTTGTTGTTGTTCTGTTTTCGCACAAAACACGTGTTTTGCATTTTGAAACTGGTTCCATGTAAGTCACTTGTAATTTTATACGTTTTTCTTCTATTCGCGTACATGTTCATCACTGTATGTTTATGACCAATTTAAAAGATTATCTTTGTAATCCTCCTTCTCCTCGGTTGGTTCTGTTACGCTTGTGGGTGTGTTTGTGTGTGAATTTTTATGGGAAACACGTTTTCTAACAATTGTTATTACTAAATGGATAGATACTATGTATCGTATGGACTCGAGAGGATTTCCATATAGGCGCCGTCACAATTTATTAAATGTGCCCGTCGTCCTCCTGTTGTAATGGTGTGAGAAGGGGTCGGTCGTCTTCGGCGTCCACCGCCACCAGTGGTAATTGAAAACGTTAATAAATATTAATAAATTTAGCACGTTAAGAGACTTTACGTTTAAGATCTCTCAAAACGCATATTTCGAAATGTTGTTGACAGCACAAGCATGTACATTGTACACTAGGGTGACCATTAAATGCATAGAAAATATGTATTACATTCCTAAGTTAAATTTTCGTAAGGGTACAAAAAAAGATATGTTTCTAGAACTATGAGGTTGAATTCAGTCATTTGTATGGGAAGTCGTTCGTCTTTCTGAGATTCTGCCCACTATTGCAACATTATTAAGCAAACCAATTTAAATATCCTCCAATAGTCCGGTTGTAACTCTTGGAGGAATTTTAATTTCCGAAAAATAGGAGGTACCAGAAGGGGTCGGTCTATAGTCCATATTCATTCCGTAGACAAATTCTCACAATCGTACATCTTACGCAAAATATGTTTGAATTCAGCGTACTTACAAAAAATATATGTATGTAGAACTATAGAGTAAATTTGGTCGTCTATATGGGACGTACTGGGTGGGGTGTAGCGAATTTTTCGGCTACTATTATTAGATTAAACTGACTAAATTCAAATATCCTCCAGTTGTCCGTTTAGAAGTTCTGAAAGATATATTAACTAACCAAAAATGGGAAATTTTGTATGGGAGGTACCAGAAGGAGGGGCTATTCAGTCCATTTACAAACTCATTACTTTTTTTGGAAAATATTTATACTGGTAAATTTTCAAAACAAACGGTAAAGCCTAACGGCTTTCTAGCCAATCAGATAGACGGACACGGCTCGGCTTGAAACGTATTTGGTCTTAAGATACATGGGGTCTAACACGCCCCCCGGTTCTGCTAATTTCGGTTTAGAATCAGTCATTAAAAAAAAATGTTTTTATGTATAAATTAAATTCAACATTGGGCACAAATCAATGTTCATTGTTGAAAACCGGTTTTAGGCACACATAAATTAAAGTGCATAAACCGGTTTCCTAAACAAGTTTTATGTGTACGTTAAGTTCCATATTATTAACCATCTCAACAAAAACCCGGATTTGAAAACCGTTTTGTAAGAACCCTTGAGTTAAAAAAAAATGTGCCCTCTAAAACCGGTTATGTAATTTTTTTTTTAAAAGGCTTGTTGGAATCCTTTCAGTTGTACAATTTTCGATTATCGCCAACAAAAACAAACAGCTCTTCAACCAAATTCTTAAGAAAAAAAGAGTTCAAATACGGTTACTTTATTTTTCAAATGATTATGAAAATCTAGGTTAGAAAAGGTTTAATGGCAACCGAATTTATACAAAATTTGAATTTTATCACTAAAATAAAAAATCTGTTCTTAAACAACGATTTTGGCAACAGGAGGGGTATATAGAAAACATGGTTCTGCAAATTTAAAATATGCCCTTAAACAGCGATTTTGGCAACAGATTTTGGTATAAACTTTGAGTATACGGTTTAATAAATCGGTTTTTTATAAACCGGATAACAAAACCAGTTTTATGTATCAATTAAGTCCCATTATTTATTTCGACGTAAAAAATAAAATAAATTTAGATTTAGAAACCGGTTTGTCAAAAAAAAAAGTTAAAAAAAACATGTGCATTTTAAATCAGGTTTGAAACTGGTAAACCGGTTTTGGCTACGTATAAATCAAGTTGAACAATTTTTTCGACGCAAAAAACAGATAATTAACCCGATTTTGAGGAACAGTAAGCAACTGTGAATTCAGAATACAGAAACCCGGTTGTTCTAACCGGTTTATAAGTTCAAAATATCAGTACTTGGGTTTAGAAAAACCCAGTTTTAGGTATATCATCTATCGGTTGGTCGATAAATCCTTTAGCCGATTTTTAGGAACCGTTCTCTCAGTGACGATGAGAAATCTGAATTTTGTATACGTCGTCATTAACCGTTTTTCAAAACCGAATTTTGGGAACCGATTTATGAGAAACGATGGGTAATAAAATACGGCATCTTTATAAAATATAGACTAGAATTTGTGCCTAAAATCTATTATTTGTAATCCGATTTAGGTACATATCAATAAATTTCCATAAATTGGTCGACGTTGATAAAATAAAACGGTTTCTTAAATAGATTTTTATGAACAGTTATCTAAGTGACGATGAGCTCAAAAACAATAGATAATGTGACAATCGGTTTACGAAACAAATTTTATAGTTTGGAATCGGTATATATTAATTTCTAATTTATGTTCCACAATTTTGTCTGAGTCGTCAAAAACCGTTTCTTAAAACCGAACATTGGGAACAAGGTTATAAGAAACGATGAATTTATAAAATGAGTTTTTTAAAAACCCAATAATGATTTTACGTCTAAAATCGGTTATTTGCAATTTTCGGCTTAGTTCGTTTTTTAAAAAAACCAGTTCCTAAAACCGGTTTTGTATATATATTAATGAAATTTCATAAATTTTTTAGAAGTTGATGAGAAACACTGAGTTTGAAATCCGGATTTGGAAACCAGTTTTTAAAAAACGATCAGTTCAAAACTGATATTTCCGTTATGGAAATATCAGTTTAGAATCGGACTTTTAGAAGCCGTCTTCAGGTACAGTTAAATAAAGTTACTCAATTTTGTCGACATAAAAAAAACCTATCGTAACGTGGTTTTTGGGAACCATTTTATAAGTAACGATGAGTTCAAATTACGGATAAATTGAAAACCCGGTTAATTTTGTATTTATGTTTCATAACCGGTTCTAAACCGGTTCTTAAACCTTAATATTTGGAACCCGTTAATAAAAAACGACGAAACTAGTTTTTTCAACCCATTTTAAGTACATATACAATAAATTCCACGAATTTGTCGACGTCGATATAATAAAACTGATTCTCAACCAGATTTTTTGGAAACACTTTTTCAAGCAACGATAAGCTCAAACCGGTTTTATTTATAAATTATGTTCCAAACTTTCGTCTTCGTCGTTAAAAAATCGATTCTCAAAACGTTATTTTAAGAACCGGTTTATACAAAACTACGAGTTAAAAGAAATTGGCACAACAAGACCAAACTAGCCAATTTCCTAAACCCAAAAATATTACCTCACCGCCGACATTGCTATGTGGCAACTCTTTAATGAAATTCGCATAACAAAACAAATGATTGCCATTACCGACACATCTGTGTGTGAGATACTGTGCACTTGATGTCAAAAGAAGAAGAAGAAGAAGAATCTGCATAATAGCAAACATTTCCGTTTATCGTTTTACATTTTTGTTTTTTTTTTTGAGTATTTTTTCCAATAAAGTTTTATTTTGTTTCGTTTTGTATTGTTTTTAATTGCGGTAGTGTATGTGTCGTTATTTTCTGTATTATTGCTGTTGTTTCTATTGAAACTATGCACATGTGTCTGTCTGTCTGTCTCTCTGCCTGTCTGTCCTCCTGTCGCACAAAACGTGAAATTGTATAATGCATGTGATTGTTGCTGTTGTTGCTATTGCATTTTAAATTAATAAATATAATTATATTAGCTTAATTTGTTGATGGTGCGCCGCTGACCGCTGACGCGTTGATGCTGTCACGCTGGACATCATCAGTAGCAGCAGCAGCAGAAATAATAACAAAATAACGAAAACCGTGGCCGTAGCCGAGTTGGCTGCTTCTGCTGCTGTTGCCATCACAGTGTGGCCAAAGCAGTTAATAGCAGCATTTGATGGTGGCATCAACTGCGGCGGTTGGTCTTTTATTATGAGGAAAAGGTAGTAAGAGTTATTGTATCTTTACGTGTTATTGTCTGCCATTTGCATTTGCAATTTTATTTTGCTTGCTCGTACCTATACCCTTGCGCACATTCCTCTCAATCGTCTGTCCGTCCGCCCTTACTCCCCCACACATAAAAGTCATCCATCCATTGAAACCATTCATTTGCATTGCGGCTATCATTAGGAGAATGACATCAACTTTGAGGGCAACACAATCAATTTGGATGGCAAAGCAGTCGTCGCAATGACAAACAACAGAGAAAGAGAGAAAGCAACAAAAAAAAAAACAACTAAAGATACGTTTGCAATGGTTAAGTGCTTGCTGCTTGGCTGGGCTCCTCGGATTCCACACAGAAGCGGTAACTAAATAAATGCAAATTAAAAAAAGAAAAAAAAAAAAACAGCAACAGCAATAACAACTACAATACACTGGGAGCAACAACAACCATCGAACGAACACAAAATATTCTAATGAGCAACATGTGCGCTCTAATAGATGTCAATCATTCAAATTGATATTTGTTTGGATGAATAACAAACGACATCACATCACAGACACACACACACACATGCGCATGCACATGTGGTAACACACACGTGCATAGATACATTCTGAGGAATAATGTACTATGCATGCATGTTCTCTAAGTTGCGAAATATTTAGTCAGATGGACAGCACATTGAGGTGCACACAAATGTGTGTTCACACCTTGTTTTCTAATTAGAAAAATGTCATGACAATCACAGTGCCAGATCGATTTGGTTACCTTTTATACTATATGAACATAAAACATTGTACATTTTGCATTTTGCTGTGTGGAAATTACAGCCAATCTGGGGGTGTGAAATTCCAAGTCAGGCTGAAGGTAACATATAAGGTCAGTATATTAAAACTCCCAAAGGTTTTGGCGTTCTTAGGCCAATTTTTTTTATATATATAATATAATATTATAATATTAATCATACGCATCATACGTTCCAATATTGTGGATTTATGGTTTAATTGAAGATTTCTTTCAATAAATTTCATTCCAAATTTATTTTTTACATGGAATGGAAAATCAAAATTTGAAAATACTTTGACCTCAACAATATCCGTGTGACCGAACTTAGTATCAGCCTTTAGCTACAATTCTGCTAAAGAAAGAAACGAGAAATCTTCAATGGTTCTTAAGTTATAGATAAAAAATCTAAGTAAGGAAAATTGGAGTGATATTCGGTTTCATGAGATTATTTGACATTTTCTATGAAGGAAAAGTGCCGATACTCATATAAATAGGGTCGGGCGAGCCGATTTTCATGCCCAGCAGTGTTGTTTGTAAAAGGTTAGAAATTTACGAAATGGGTTGCTTAAAGGGTTTTAAATATATTGCTGTTTTCTAATCATGCTGTTTTTAAAGGATCATGATAAGCTCGTCATAAGATCCTAGTAGCGGATCTGCTGAAAAAGTTTCAGAAGGCAGTTATGCAGTTTTTGGAGTATCTATAGAAAACAATGTATAGCCTATGCGGACGACGTCGTTATCCTAGTAACATGTAGATTTGCTCCACCTTTGAGTGACCTCATACAGGATGACCTACGATCTTCTTTATATCATCTTAATCAGAATGTGCCACAAGCTGTGGTCCGAATGTCAATCCACAAAAAATGGAGCTAGTACTATTCACGCGCAAATATCTCATTGAGAACTTCAGATTTCCGGTTATTGATAGTGTCGAACTTAAACTCTCGTCTGAGTCGAAATATCTAGGCGTCATTTTGGATAGAAAACTAAACTGGAGATGCTTTACGGAGGAAAGGACGAAGAAGGGATTAAATGCTCTATACGGCTGCCGGGACTCTGTAGGGAACAGCTGGGGACTACAACCTGCAATGGTAAATTGGTGGCGGCTTTGAATATTTAAAGTAAGCTAATGTTGATAAGTAGTGTACAGCGAATGACATCACTGTGTATAACAGGTGCTAGACGAAGTACACCACAAGCGGCACTAGACGTGATATTGAACCTGAAGAACCTGCGGTACCATGCACTCGCTGTAGCGGCTAAAAGAGCAATAAGGTTACGAGAAGCAGGCCTTTGGCGGCAAACGGAGACGGGTCACGTAGAATCTATACTATGTTATGGTTCAGCAGACATGGATGCAACGGAGGACTCCACAAAGGAACGGACTATATAGCTCCGTTGTTGGATTTCACATCATGCCCGGAAATAGTGATCCCTGATAGAGAAGATTGGAAAACTTCCTTGCCCTTCAGGGGACTGTCTATCTTCAACGATGGTTCTAGGATGGATATTCGAACAGGATCGGGTATCTTTAGTGAGGATCTCAATTACAGGCAACACTTCCGATTGGATGACGATTGCAGATCTTCGCTATTATAAAATCTGTGGAGGAGGCAAGGAATTTGAAGGAGATCGTGACAATCTATGTGGACAGTCAAGCGGCCTTAAAGGCTTTAGTATCAAAAGTCATAAAGTCGAGATAAGTGTACAGATGTATTACGGCGCTATCAAAACTGCCGGAGAATAGTGTTTGACTCTGTTGGGTTCCGGACTGAGTGACATTTTAGAAAACGAAATAGCAGATGAACTGGCGCGGAAAGGCTCATCACTGGAACCCGGCCAATCGGATGGATCAGTGCAACCACCAATGTGTCGTATATACGGAATTGTGACACCTCACATCGAATGGCTGGAAAATGCATCCTTGGAACATCGCACCGACTGTGTGGTATCAGGGGATTTTTAGCGAAGACTGGATGGAAGCCGAACTAGATCACTATTGGAAGTGGACCGGAGGTCCTTTCGCCGACTAATTGGAGTAATTACAGGCCACTGTGACGTCAGATAATTTACATCCAACTAGGAGATGACACAGGAGAATTATTGCAGGCTTTGAGACGATGAGTATGAAATTGAGATTTTTGAGCATTTGTTGTGCCATTGCCCAGCTCATCATAGAAGAAGGAAGCAATTCCTCGGGAAATGTTTATTTGATAGTCTCATCGAATTGTCGTCATGTAACATGAAGAATCTGGTAAGGTTCACTGATGGTTTGAGATGACTTAAGGGCAGAGGACCATAATGTACCCAATAATGTTGAAGGAGAGTACACACTGGAATTTTTTTTAAGAATTTCTATCTCTCATCCACTGTACTATTATTGTAAACTCAAATGCATCACTTAAGACAACGATTGCGTTAACTAGGTCTTGTAGAGGCAATGGAAAGATTCAACAACGAATTCTTTTGCACTGTCCTCAATGAAGACTACCAATACAATAAGATTACATCGTCTTAATAAAACATTAGTATTAGATATAGAAGATTTAGTTCAATAGTAGGTCTACAAGATGTAGATAGTCCTGAAATTGCATGTGCATCGATCATACAGACATTTAAGAAAAACATGTGAGCACATTTAGTGACAAAGATCAAAAGCAATAAATCTACGAAAAATTATGATCAGCCGACAACGCTTTTTAATATCACAGACAATAAGCTGATAGCGAGTATGAGTGCGCTTATAAGCAGATTTAGTTTAACGAATTTGAACTGACACATCTCTCCTCTGCAAACATTTACTGATACTGGGGTCTATGGGTCTAGCTATAGCGCAGATATCACTTGATTATTTTTTAAGCCATCACATACAATGTATTTCTGAGCATGAATCTAGCTTGCAGAAATCTTAAGTCTAATTTCATATATATTTATACACTAGAGTGGGTCAATTTGTATGTAGTAAAAATAATGCACGAAGCTGCTATCAAAATCGTAGTCTACGATGAATTCTAAGAAAATTTGCCCAAGAAACCATGGGTCAAAAATCAAAATCGAGCCTTCGGTTTTTAACGAGAAACTTTTTGTATTAGGGAAAAACACACAACAAGGCCAACAACTGCCCCGGAATCGCCCCTAGAGGGTTCAAATGTATGACCGACCCCCAGTCATTTTTTTCTGCTAACATTTTTTTCCGAACATACCTACTCCGCATCTTGATCCCCTAAGGAGGTTTCCATACAAACCGAAGAAAAAAGCATTTTTTATTGCCCAAAAATGGGAAATATATCAACCCCGGTTTTCCAGGATAGGAAAAATTCTATGGGCACCGCCGTAATGGTTGAAGGTAGAGGGCAGATATGATCTGAGAAACTGTTGGGGTTGAAAAAATATTGGGGGCTGGTTATGCATTTAACTTCTCTAGGGGGATTATATTTTTATAAAAAAAATATTCTGTATGCGAGCCCCCTTAGGGTGGAGTAGGTATGTTTGTGAAAAATGTTTGGAGGAAAAAATTACTGTGGGTCAGTCATACATTTGAACCCTCTAGGGGCGATTCCGGGGCAATTGTGGGCCTTGTTGTGGATATTTCACCACTACGAAAGTTTTTTTTTTTTTAAATATTTGGTCTTTTGTAATTGTCCTAACTTGGTTACTAAAGTTCAGATTCCCAACAAACAATTTGAGGCATATGTATAAAAAAAGTTTTAACAAATCGTATAAGTACCCTTTAAATAATGTCGTATCCATTTCTTTTTAGGCGGCGGCAATAGTGATTCATCTTCTTCATTTTGCTGCAAAGATCTCGACCTAAAGCGATCATTCGATGATAATTGCAAGAGATCATCAGTACGCTTGCGTAAAGCACGTTTCAAATCACAGTTCATTATTGTAGGGGTGGACGACTTGCGATGGTGTTGCAATGACGACGGAGACAAAATAAATCCATCATTGCCAGAGGTTATGGGTGGGACAGACGGTGATGGTGATTTTAGGTTATTTAAAGCTGGCATTTGTTGTTGCTGCTTTTGCTGTTCATCATAATGACTATGATCCATATGAAAATATGGCTTAAGCAAGTGAGCGGGTAAAATGGGCGCAGTCGCTGCTGTTGTCGGTGGTGATGGTGGTGACGATGTCGTCGTTGTTGTTGGTGCTGCAGCTGACGTACGCAGAGGTAACATTATTGCTGTCTCCCTGGTCGTTGTTGTTGTTGTTTGTGGTGGCCCATAACGATTTCTTGTTGCTGCCATGCTGTTGTTTGCCGATGTCGGCAGTGGTCTTGAGGTATGCACAGGTTGTATCAACTGTTGAAATGTCGGCTGTACTGCTGCCGGATTTGAGAGATGCAAAGCATTTAGACGTATGAATGTCTCGGTTAACACATCCAACGGCAACATATCCAAAACATTGGCAGGTATGGAAGAATGGCTAAAGGGATTTATTAGCGGCAACGGCGGCGAGTGCTCGTCATGATGATGCTTTGAGGTAGCTACAGTTGAATTGGACTCTCGGGACAGCAACAAGTGTCCATTGCTGTTGGCCGCCGTAGCTGCTCGTTGAAAAGCGGTTAGCGATGGCGTTGGCCACTCGCCGAGACTGCCCAAAAAGGCATCAGCTGACCTAGTGCGTGCTTTCAAAAAATGTTGCAAATGGGCCACTACACCTAAGGGAGTATTTTGCAAAAGGGCTGAGGCATTATAATACATAGCGGCGGCTGCAGCAGCCGCTGCTGCCGTATTTAAAGGCGGTACTGCAAATTGAGTGGCAGCCGCCGAGGAAGGATGCAACTTCTGTAAATGCAGTAAGTTCGCCGCCAACAGCACTTCATTTGGCTGTGTTGTGCTGGTCAGCGGCGGTTGTGTCGGTGGCATATTTACATATGGCCCCATATGCTCTGAATGTTTGCTACTCGTAGGTGGTTGCCACATGTTTGCGCGATGAACTAGCAAGATAATCCGCACACGAACACGGCGGCGAAACACCGCAAACGTCACCAAAAGGTGTGATTTTATTATATTTACGATCCCGCAACGAAACCGCTAAACAAACCGGATTTGATATTTTTAACCCAACCTTAATACATATGTAGATATATATTTTCTGTTGTTGTTGCTGTTGTTTTTTTTTTGTTCACAATACATATACTTAAGTATTATTTAAACTTTCCGGCGGCTGTGGCGAGGGGGTGTTGGGTTATTGTATTTAGTGAGAGAGCGAGACCTCATTATGAATAACACAACAACACAGAGAAATAATCGCAACACAACATTTAATTTGATTCACTTAATATGACCAATAAAACGATTAAATAAATATTTTCTCGTTGTTTCCCTTTTTAATGGAATTTTACACTTTACTTTGTACTTATGTGCACTATGTTTGCCGTTTTAACGACAAGCAGGAGAAGAGCAATCAAATTTTGTAGTTTTTTGTTGTTGTTGTTGCTACTTCTTTCTTGAGTGTTTGGCTGTTGTTGCTGCTTCTTGTTCGTGTGTTGTTGTTTGTGGCCAACACTATGGTTTTTTGTCAACCACACACGCGAGCGACTTATTTACGAATGATTGCTATTTTTATTTAAAAACTTTAACAATGCTTTACTTTTTCATTCGTAATTTTGTTGTTGCTGTTGTTGTTTTTTCGTTTTTATTTTTTTTGCTGTTGTTTTTTTTGTGCTTCTTTTGCACAAACAGTTCTCTGTTCGTATGAGAAACAAACAAATTGAAATGCAATTTTCATTAGTTGTTGTCGTCGTCGTTGTTGTTGTTGTTGATTTTGCATGTGTTTGTTGCCTGGCCACCGCCGTCGTTGTCGCTGTCGTCGTTGTTCCTCGTGCGATGATTGCGATGATGACTGCGGTCGTGTTCTAAAACCACAATAAAGACACATCAGCAACAGCAACAAAGTTGGCAGCAACAACATCAGCAGCAATTACAACAAGAACAGTCATATCGACCGACCGACGACACCAACACATGTACGAGACACAGTGGGATACCAAAGCCTGAGAGCGGCGGTGACAACAATCGCACGTACTCGCGAACAACTCACAACAGCTGAAGCGCGGCAGCAGCAGCAGCAGAAACAATCGTAGGGGATGGCACCGTTGGTACATTATTTGGTACGATGTGGCGATTTAAAGTACTCGAAATATAATCTTTATTCACTGTTTTGACTGAATTTTTAGGTGAAAAGTAATATGTTGTTATCACATAATAAAATTGAGTTAAACTTAAAACTTAGTTTTGATTATATAAAAACAACAATATTTGGTAATATAAAAGAAATAACCGAAATATATTCGTACTGGTAAAAATGAAAAAGTTACTAAATGGAACCTGGGAGAATATCAAATATCCTTTTCTTATGACACACGCAGAGTGTGCTGCATATATGTAGATACCTCTTACTGCATTTTTTGTTTCCGGAAGGCAGCGCACGTAATGGTATCACGCCAATTGTCGACGGCAGCTTAGATTGTCTATCACCAAACCAAACCGGGGTAAGAAGAGCAATATCGCTGCCGAAAATTAATAAAGCAGCCGGTGCCGACGGATTGCCGACACAGCTCTTCAAGTCTGATGGCGATTACCTCATAACAAGCGTGCACCAGCTCCTACGCACGGTTAAGCTGAACGAGTGTGTGTTCATGACTGGAATCTTAGCGTATTATGTCCTGTGCTGAAAAAAGGTGATCCAATTGTGCGCTCCAACTATCGCAGGATCAGCCTTTTACCCATCGCATATAAGGTCCTGTCAAGTGTGATATGTGAAAGCCTAAAGCCAGTGTTATCCCACCTGATTGGGCCTTATCAGTATGTCTTTAGACCTAGTAAATTGACAACTGACCTGATATTCACATTCCTGGAAAAGAAGTAAGAAAAATTGGGGCCTATTCACGGCATTCATAATCGAAAAATTTGATCGGAATGTTGACTTTTTGCAATACGATTGCAGAAACATTTCGATCGAAATCCTTTGATCACGAATGTCGTGATTAGGCCCCAGATCGACACGTACTTTCTTTTCGAAACAGCAAAAAAAACTCGTAGCTATGGCTGCATTTGGAGTTCCTGCGAAACTGCGGATGTGACTACAGCCTTCTCAGGTATATCGAAGGAATCAGCAAAAATGGGTATAACGGCGAACGAGGACCCATCGAAGTTATTAGTTTCAACGAACAAAGAATCGACTCGTTTGAGACGTTGCATGAACGTCGACAAGTATAATTTCGAAGAGGTAGATGATTTTAACTAACTGCGCCATCAATAAAACACATCAGCCTTGAAATGCGGGGAAGAATCCTACTTGCGAATATATTTTATTACATATGCTATTATCAAGCGATTTAAAAACAGAGCCCACTCTCAACGGAACAAAGTTTAGCTATACCGGATACTTGTTCTAGTTTTCTTGATGTATGATTCACAATTCTCCGTATTACTTCGTAAAATATATGGGTCCATCATGGTTAACGTAGATTATCGACGTCGTATGAATCATAAGGTGTATGAGCTGTATACCGACGTGATCAGAAGCATTAAGGTAAAGCGGTTGCTATGGCTATGTCATGTTGTATGTATGGAAAAAATTTCTTCAGCTCGAAAAGTCTTCGACAGTGAAATCGATGGACGGTAAGAACATTGCAGAACTTGGCGTGACCAACTGGAGTAGAAGTGCAGAAGATCGGAGCGCATATAATACTTTTCTCACATACGATTTCAAAGAAGTGGCAGCCCATTAAGTAAGTAAACTTTTATAAAAATCTGACTCAGTTATGAATGTGGGGCATATGCATCGACCCCTTGTGGAACCCCCAACATAAAATTACCTTTTTTTTTTTTGGGAAAAAGGATATTTAATGATATTTATTTAATTACATTGTAATAGTAGACAAATATGTAGAAGACCGAAACCTTTGCCACACCCCTTCTGGTACCTCCCTCACAAATGACGGAATTTACCTAAATAAACCAACATGTATGTATATCTTTTATGTAAGTCCACCGAATTTAGTAAAATTTTGCACAGCTAAACTCATACAAAACCCTGAGTCAGGAATGAATGTGCGCCTTATATAGTCTATAATATACACCGACCCCTTCTAGTATCTCCCATACAAATCACTGAATTCACCCAATAACCTTTATATGCATATCCCTTTTGTAAGTCCACCAAATTTTGCACAATGTAAACGGTTATAAAAATCTAACTAAAAAAAATTAATATGAGCTATATCGGTTAACCTCTTCTGTAACATCCTAAAATATTTTTGACCTAAATACTTTTGGAAAATTAATATTTTTCCCATAACTTCAAACTGTAAAACAGCAGGAAACATTCAAATAACCGAATTCACCCATTTTCTTTCACATGTATATCTTTTTTTGTAAATCCACCGAATTCAGTCAAACTTTGCATAATGTAAATAGTTATAAAAATCTAACTCAAGAATGAGTATAAGCTATTTCGGCTAACCCCTTTTGGTATCTCCCATACAAAATAACCTAAAGTTAGTATTTATACCATAAATTCTAAGCCGAAAACTACAAGATATTTGAAATCGAAGACAAAATCTCACAAACCCGAAACATTCACCACACCCATACAAAAATGACCGAATTTATCCTGAAAATTTTTTTCGTAAACACACTGAATTCAGTCAAGTTCTGCCCAAGGTCGACGCTTATGGAAATCTGACTCAGGAATGAATATAGGCATTATCGGCCGATCCCTTCTGTCACCATCTATGTATACCATATTCATTACTCTATGGAACCAAAGTACGTATGATTAATATAAAATTCACATCACATAACATTAATATTACTCATACGTTAAACGTAACATTCATAAGCAAACTCACTATATATGAACTTTACAATACTTCGGTCAGGTACATCGTTCAATATCAAATTATATAGATGAGTCAGCTTATGTATGGCCAGAAAGTTGCGAGTTATGAGGGAAATTTTATAGAAAAAGGCGATAAATAACAACTTCTTAAAATTTTCATTCGATAAAAGTTGTCCGAATTGATTTTTTGCATGGATATATTTATTGAAATTATTTATTCAAGCCTTACGTACAATTCTTTACGCTATGAGTTCGAATACCAGACCTATGTAAACCTGATACTAATTTCGTACACTTTTAAACACTAAGTCCTCGTATCATCCCTGATATGAGCCGAAACCAACAACAACAACAACTAATGCTACAATAGCGACAACAACAATAACACAGATCGAGTGTACTACGTCAATGCAAACAAATGAATGACAGACAACCTGGGAAAGACCAACCGACAAAGCAAAATGGCAACAACAGCAACACATCTCTTTCGTTTTTTTTGCGTTTTTGTTTTGGCCTCTTCTAGCGCCTCTTACACCCACTAAATACGTCGGTTGCCGTACACTTACACACACACACACACCCGTATATGCGCAGCACTCATATTTTGCTTTGTTATTCGTCCAAAATCGTGTGCGCGGTGTAAAATGTGACCCGAAGGCAAGGAATATTTACCAACATTCCCATACGATGACTTTAGCATGACAAATAAAAACTGATTGCAGTTCGTATACAGTGTAAACACACACACACACACACACACTCACACGCACTGCACAGTGCCAAATGTAATAAGAAAGTTAGTTGTAAGCCAAAGGCATTTAGGCGGCTTAGTCAGTTGTTGTTGTAGACGGCGACGTTGCCAGATTGTGGGATTGGCAGGATGATAATATGACATTTATACTTCCAAGCGAATGAGCTTAATAATAGTTCAACGTTCGGGACTAAAATAAGTTTTATTAGATTGCAAATGGTAGATTTATAGTGTGTGGCAGAAGTACAAATTTTTCCACTAAAGAGTTACAGTATACTCTTATAAGGATGAGGGTATATATCGTTTAATACGAGAAAGAGCGTTACACACACTGTTTAACATTTTCGGAGTCATTGTCTTGGGGGGTTAGAAATTCCAAGTCAGGGTGAATGGACTAGGCCAGTATAACCCCTAAAGAACAACCTTTTATATTTTTTTGTTGATCTTGATCTTTAATCGCTTACTTTTTTTTAAGCTATAACTCAATAATTGTAGAGAACGCCAAACCCTTAGGGTTTTACTATTCTGACCTAGCGCCTTCAACCAGATTTGAAATTATCACTTCCCCACAATATTGGAATGACGTGCGTATGATTAATAGTAAATCCGCATACTATTAATATTACTCATACGGTACATATGTATATGTATGTTTGCATATGTACCATATGTAAACTCGCTACATGTCTACAGTATAGTATTGGGTTAGGGTCGTCATTCAATAGCATTAGCAATGACCTGTTTTCTACTTATCACAGATGGGACAGCCATTGCTATTGTCAGAAATATGGAGTTATTGGGGAAAATTTATGGAAAAAGGCGAGAATTGACAATTTTTGAAGATTGCATTGGATAAAACTAGCACCACATGGATATATTAGTAGAAATTATTTATTTAAGCCTTTGCTTCAATTCTGCTGAAGAATAAACTGAGAAATTATCTATGTTTCTTGAGTTATAGCTGAGTTATAGCTAAGAAACATCAAGATAAGCCATACATATAAGAGGTCATAAAGGAAAGTTTGGCCTTAGAACGCCAAAACCTTTGGGGGTTTTACTATACTGACCTAGTATCTTTACCCTAGCTTGGAATTTCTTACTGCCGGATTGTCTGCTGCACTGTGCAATCTGTTGTTTTTCGTAAAGTATATATATATCTTATATACCAGTCTACAGTGATCTCCTTGAGAAAAAAACCTAAAAAACATTTTACGATTCCCAGGATTTCCTGTTAAATTTACAAGAAATGTGTGGCATCGTTACAACCTGACGACTCTTTTCAGCTACTTGCTTTTATTGTACACATAACGTATACGCGTACGTGCTGACGACGTTCAACTGAGTGTGTATGCGTGCACATGACACCTACACAATACAGTCTACGTAAAGGATAATATTTAACATTTCGAAAATCGACGAGGAAACTAAGGAGAAGCACAGAAGAGAAGGAGGCAAAACAAGTGGCATTGTTAGATGGTTATTACACAACTAAAACTACGAGAGCGTAATCATGACTAAACTTTTGAGCTGACTATGGAGGCCAAGGCATGTGATTACCTAAATCAACCAACATCCTTACAAATTGGTGTGTGTGTGTACGAGTATATACGAGTACATGTATGCATAAAAATCGACTAATGTACTTATCACTTTCAATAAACACTTGTGTGTCTCGTTGGGTGTTGCACGCAAATCATATGGCGGCAATTCCCTTTCCCCTTCCCCACCTGAAAACTCATGGTAGGTGGCATTGCATGTTTGCACGCCACCAAACCAAGCTATCGAACGGCAAGAGGAGCTACTAACAGGCAAATAAATCCAAAAAAGATATAAACGTACTCGTCGTTGTACAACGACAATAAATAAATCGCCGAGTTAAACAATAACGACGACATTAACACCAGTGCCAACACTCACGACACTCAGAGACACCTAAAAGCGCGTGCTAGAGCGAGAGAGTGAGCGATTGCGAGCGCGCGAGTGTAATAATAACAATAAAACGAAAAACTTGGCTAAAAATAACTGTATTATATGACAGTCAACAATCGTGAGGACGATGAGGGCTACCTACCATTTTTCATCAGTGGGAACTTTGCGGCGGTGGCTTCATTGTTTTATTGTGCGCCGCCACGGTGCCTGTTAAAGTTAACAGCCAGTTAAACACAATTGTGGTCGTTAGCGTATCGCCAGAAATGTATCAGCTGATTAGTTTTATTATTATTAAACTTAATCAACTAATCTAAAGCGTTTCATTGACGTAAACCCTAATATACTGTGTGTGTGTGTGTGTGTGTGACAAGAACGAACATGCACTGCACTGATAATGCAGGCTAAGAAGAGGGTGTAATAAGCAGAGATTAAGGAATTCCTTAAAAGTACATTAATAGCACGGTGAAACATTTTCGTTGTCAATGTCTGGAGGGTGAGAAATTCTAAGTAAGGCTGAAGGTACTAGGTTAGTATAGTATTAGAGTTGTACTCCTAAAGGATTTGGCCTTCTCAGGCCAAACTGTGTTTTTATGACCTTTTATGATTTTGTTAATATTGATGTTTTCGCTTAGTTTGTCAGCTTTAACCTAAGAACCAGTAATGAATTCGTACTCGTATATCATTTTTCAGCATAATTTTAGCTAAGGCTTAAGTAAATAATTTATATTAATACACTGGAGAGGGAAAAATTATACGCTTCACTGTACTTCGATGCAGATGTACTTAAGGGGCCATAATCCAAAAACCGAATATGAGGAATGAAAATTAATCAAAAACTACACATTTACATCCAACAACAACTAAGTTGTATTTAGTTAAGTTTATGTTTCTTTGCATTTCTTTATATCCCCCCATAGATCATGAAATTAAACGCAGTGGTTTTTAATTGCAAAATAAAATTTGTTTATTAAAACAAAAACCAAATTTAATGTAAAACACACTTTGTAGTAATATGTATCACCTCTCTTATTTTGAAAAAATTCAAAAATGCCTTTCGGTCATAATATTTATCAGTGTTTTTGGGGTTGAACCTTTTGTTTCCTTATTGGAGTGAGTAGACGCTGAGAAATGTAATTTATCACTTGGTTTACCTTCAAGAAGGGTAAAAAATTAATTTTCAGTCTGTCTCTCCGGAGTTTATACGACAGCTTGGAGAGGCCAGCTCTAAAGTTCATTTTTCAAAAAATCCACCTACACCAAACGGCCCCCAAATGGAACTGACGACTTTAGTGGCTCTCCAGTGTATAGCAATGTAAAAAATTAAGTTGGACCAATTTTATCGAATGAAATCTTCGAAAATTATTAAACCATATTTATTACACTATGCGAAAGTCAAAATCGGAATGGGATGAAACCAACGGGAAATGTTATATCGGTCAAAAACAAGTTAAACGTGGCCCGGCGTTTCGCTGGGTCACGTCTAGGAATCGAGATATATCGATTTGAAGTTAGTAACTATCATATAGGGGATGACACGTATAACTTCATTTTTACCGATATAACTTTCCCCGGAAGTTTGAACCCTTTCCGATCACTGACCCCTACCATTTGTCTCACAGTGTTATTATTTAACCATAAATCCACAATAATGGGAACAAAGTACGTATGATAAATATAAAATCCACAAAACATTAATATTACTCATACGTATGTGCAATACAGTATTTTAGTCAGGGTCATCCTTTAATTTTAAATAATCAGAAATGAGGCAGCCTTTATATAGTCAGAAACTTGGAGTTTGAGGGACATTTTATAGAAAAAGGCGATAAATAGCAACATTTTGAAAGTTTCATTCGATAAAATTGTCCAAATTGAATTTTTTTACATGGATATATTAATATAAATTACACAGTGCAAAACACGTTTTCGGGGGTGAACCAAACCAATATCAAACGATAGCATTTGGCCTTAGTAACAAAACCTAAAACTCCATTTTGCTCCACTACGTCACAAATTGTTTTTATAGTGATTTGAAATTTGTTATTTTTGGTCAAAAGTCGAATTAAAGAAGATAGAATTTAGAATTTATAAACATGTCTAAAAAAACATTTGGGATAACCTATATTATAATTTTCCGGGGAATATTTTCTCGGGACATTTTAACTCTGTAGCTCCAACCCGTATGGGACATTTTGGACCCAATTTTGAAAAAACCTTAAAATACAACTTTGGATAAAGATTATAATCCTTGACCTTCTTCCAAAGTTGTATTTTAAGCTTGTTTCAAAATTGGGCCCAAAATGTGCCATACGGGTGGGAGCTAGAAGGTTGAAATGTTCCGAGGAAATCTTATAATATAGGTCTCCGAAGACATGAACTATCCCAAATGTAATTTTACATATTCTTTGATTTTGCATATACATATATAGGTGAAGGGGTGTGGCAAATATTTCGGTTATCTGAGATTTAACCACAATTACAAGGCGATTCATTTTACGAAAATCTAATATAATGCAAATTTCCTTTTGGAAGTTATGGAAGAAATATTATTTTTCCATAAATGGGTCGGTCTATAGGACAGAAATTTATTCCTGGTTTTTATGAGCGTTTAGCTTGTGCCAAATCTGACTGAAATCGGTGGACTTACAAAAAATATATGCATGTAAATGTATATGGGCGAATTTGGTCATTTGTATAGAAGGTATCCAAAGGGGTGTGGCAAATGTTTCGGTTATATGAGGTTTTGCTAAATATTATTCCAAGGCGATACATTCAAAGCAATTCAAAATTATTGTAATTTACCTTTTGAAAGTTATGGGAAAAACATAAGTTTTCCAAAAATAGCTGATTCAAAAAAGATATGCACGTAAATGTATATTGGGTGTGGCAAATGATTCGGTTATTTGAGGTTATGCCAACTATTACAAGGCGATTTATTTAAAGAAATTCAAATTTACTGTAATTTACCTTTTGGAAATAATGGGAGAAATATAAGTTTTCAAAAAATAGGAGGTACGAGAAGGAGTCGGTCTATATGGCCCATATTCATTCACCGAGTCAAGTTTTTATGAGCGTTTAGCATGTGCAAAGTTTGACTGAATTAAGTAGACTTTCAAAGAAGATATGCACGTAAATGCATATGGGTGAATTCGGTCAGTTGTATGGAAGGTACACAAAGGGTTGTGGCAAAAGATTCGGTTATATGAGGTTTCACCTACAATTAGAAGATAATTAAACTGACCGAATTTATATGTCCTGAAATTTTCCATTTGAATGTTATCTAAGAAATATTATTTTCTCTTAAATAGGTCATTTTGCATAGGAGGTACCAGAAGCGGTCGGCTACATCCCAGCAAACATAATGTTTAGACATGGGCCAGAAATCGGTAAAACAGTCGACAAAATCGTTTGATATCGGATCCGAAATTTGACCGAAGTCGTTGCAAAAAAGGTATGGAGTGGTGGTTGGCACGAAGTCTGACCGATTTCTGACTATTATTTTCTCTAAAATAGATCATTTTATATAGGAGGTATCCCGGCAAACAAAATGTTCAGACATCGGTCAGAAACGGTAAGAAATCGGTAAAACAGTCGACAAACTCTTTCGATAATGTAAATCGACGGAAATTCGACGCGTCGTTACGACTTCGGACCGATATCTTACTAAACATCTGAAGTATTTAGGATGTTCTTGCCGACGCTTCATACCGATTTCTGCCCGAAGTCTTATATCTTCCGGTATCGGATCCGAAATCTGACCGAAATCATTACTAAATACGTATGAAGTGGTTGATACGATATCTGACCTACTCAGTTGAAGGAAATCTGATGTACGACATGTCGTACCTGTATCTGAAAGATTTCTGAATGTAAATCGTAGTAAAATCTTAAGGGAAATTCGTTGCTTCTTCAATAACATTTTGTTGTTTCCTCCGACACAGATTTCCGAAATCGCTGCGAACTCGATCACATATGTCGGAGCAAAATAAATCAAATTTCCCTTCAATCAGTCGTACCGATATCTGTAAAAAGAGTCCAAAACAATGTGCAGACGTGTCGGATATCAGCCAATGTCGGATCTTTTGGTTTGCTGGGATACATGGTCCAGTAAAGTAAATGTATATAGGTGAATTCAGTCACTTGTATGTATGACAAGTACCCTATGGGGTGTGAAATATGTTTTAGTTTTCGAAGATTCTGCTTAAACTGACCAAATTTAAGTACTGGGAGAAATGTAATTTTCCAGAAAGGGGTTATTTCGTATGGGAGGTACCACCAGAAGGGTAAGGCTATTATGAATATTTACAAACCCTTAACTACATTTAAGTAAATATCAATATTAGTAAATTTTCGTAACGATCAAGTTGCCCACTTCTCATCCAGCCAGGCAGACAAAATGTCCTGAACGAATTTGGTCTAAATATACTAGGGGTTCAACTCGTCTCCTTTTATGCGTTACACTTTTTCTCGTATCAAATCGCTATGGATGAGGGTATAACAATATAGTGGGTCGATTGGAACCGGACGTGGCATAATGGTAAAACACGCGACTACCATGAGGGAGATTCGTGTTTCGATTCCTGGCTGCAGTGATCTATATGTTTCTTTCATTGTTGGCCCCCCTGATGTTGTCGACAGCAACTTCGCAATATAGTGACGATGTAATGGGTATGTGTAATAAAAGCTTCTCAAACAGTGATGTTCGCATTCGTCGATAAACAAGTAGGTGCCGTTAGTTGTGAATCTAAAATAGAAGGCGTGTTAATTCACAACAACGCGAGTAGCTTTCCCATACCTTATTCATGGGGTGTAAAGGGAAATTTTTTTTACAGATGTCGATTTTTTGCATAATGTTGAATAGTTTTTTATAAAAATTCTTGATCTGATCTTATGCACCTGCCAACTTACGACTGAAGGCAACTTTTTTAATATTCGATTTCGGTTCAATTCATTCTTAATCTTTCTCTTAAAGTCTCTTCCAATAGGCATCAGCAACTTTGTCAACCTGTATGTTAAAGGTTCTCGTAAGAAAAGGCTGATTTTTTCTCTCCAAATATTATCAACAGCAAAACGCACAACTCCTCCACGACGGACGCACCACCTGACCACCTATACAACCGTAACTACGTTATCGATATATTCCTAACTATGCGTATATCCACCCATACCTCAACAAATTCCAATTACGTTGGCGTTACGTGCCATTGCAGCAATTAAAAAAAAAACGTTCGTTTTTCGCACTTGTCAATTATCCTTTAAGTAAGTGAGTAAGCGTCGCAGTCAAGTCGCTCGTCGTCGTAGCGTAGTTAAATAAATTACAAAACCTTCGTCTCGTACACGCAGCTCACACACCTTTGGACCCGGGGGGAGGGCTTAGAGAGTATGGCGTACTAAAAATAGCTCAGTGCTTATTTGACAGACATAATCACCATATGCCGAGGTTAAAATCGCTTAATGTGAATACAACACAAAACAATACGTGCTCTGATTTTGAGGTAAAAAGGAAATAATGTAAATTCGCTGTGACTAAATTGAAGTAACGCGCCGGCAGAGATTTGGAGCGTACATAGAGCGTAGAGCGTTGGTTAGGTTGGTCAGATTGTGGCGAGGTGGCAGTAGTATTGTTTAGGCTACGCGCTAAGTATTTAATCACAGTCGAGTGTCCGGCTGTGTGAGTGGAGCATGTGAGGCACAAGGCGTGAGAGGCCAAAGGCATACCTATGGTGGGGCAAATGCAGAAAGTACCTGTAAATCTAACTTTTGACATTAGTGGACGGCGATATAAAGACGATTTTGGATTGGTACACACATGTCGTGGTCATGAAGCCATTCAGAAATCAAAAATTATTAATTTATAGAACTTAGTACAATAAATATATGATAGGTGGCGCTAATTGAATCTAATCGTATTTGAAAAATATGATTATGAGTTTTCACTAGTCCTTGGCAACTTTACGCAGACCTGATAGAAAGCTACTATGTTGGTATTAGTGCTTAGGAATTAATGACGGAAGAGCCTTAATCACTTTCATTCTCCAAGCTTAAAATACTATTCCATAGATTTTACCAATGATTACTGGCGTGGCCTAAACATTCATAAAAAATTTTGGTAGAAATTCAGATAATCACTTCTTAATCATTGAAGTTGATTGTGGATTTATCAAAGTTGTTAATTGATGAACACAAGAAATTCGATTTTATTACAGCTTTGGAAAAAATTGTATAGAAGAGATAGAGAGTTACTTTGTAACTGGCGTTAATTACTTTGTCTACAGAAATTGATTTAAATTGTAATCTTCTCATCCTAGAAATGAAAATTACTTTGAATATCTGCCGTCATCATACATCACTTGTTTGGTTTTTGCCTTTGTGTTATCATCATTCAGCCACTTATTGCTGCCAATTAGTCGAAAAACAATCACATACACACACACCCACACACACCCACACACACCCACACAACTAATATATGTGTTAACGGTAATTACTTTTCAAATGCATTGAAAAGATTACAGCAACAGCAATAATAGCAGAAAACAAATTGTATGGCAACAACTTGCACCGCACTGCTGCATTCATAGCACTAACAAATGCTCATTAAGAAGTATTGATAGGGTTTTTGTTCTATTTAAAAAAAAAACAAAAACGTTATCACTAAAAATGTTAAATTTTTTCCCTTTTATGTCAAACAAAAACAGCTGTTGACTGTCGACTTTAACTGCATTTGATAAGAACTGCACATGGAGGGGCAACGGAGGGTATAAAATAAATGTCTGCCTAACAGTCTAAATGTCTGTCAAATAGTTGAGATAATTTCAAATTTATCAAACAAATGAAACACCCTCGCAAACAACTCCTGGTTGTTGTCATCGGATGTAGAGTGCATTGGC
Organism: Muscina levida; assembly: GCA_964034835.1. Classification (NCBI taxonomy): domain Eukaryota; kingdom Metazoa; phylum Arthropoda; class Insecta; order Diptera; family Muscidae; genus Muscina; species Muscina levida. The sequence continues at coordinate 75,190,947 of OZ035882.1, forward strand.
TGAATGGCGGTGAGGGTGTTCTATGTGTGTGGCTGTGTGTTTGAAAGTGGCGGTGGCTGATAAGATGAAAAAAAGTACAGTGTATATACAAATAGAGTGGGCGTGTAAATGTTAGGGGCACCATCATCAACAACAGTTAGGTACTTAAGATAAGATACACGTGCTGGTTTTTTTCCCCAACTTCCTTTACATTAATTAAATATTACATTTTGTGTAGCTGAATTTGAAAATTACATAGGTAAGTGTAGCTGAATGAAACAAATTTTAGATATAAACAAACTGGCGAATTGGTGTTTGTATAGTATACATACACAGAAAAAAATAAACCGGATAAATTAAAAAAAAATGCAAATTTTTGGTTAAAATCGTACTTAAAAATTTAAGTACGTTTATACTTGATTCAAATACATAATACATACATAAATGTCAAGCGTAAAAGGGACTAAAATAAGTGAACAATATTTAAGATCAAGTAAACAATTCTCAGTATGAAAAAAAAACTTAAAAATGGTAGCCGAATTTGGGCAAAAAAAGTTGTATTTTAAAACTTAATAGAAACATGTGTGAAATGTTTTTAGATGAAACAGCTAGTGATTTTGAACTTCAGGTCAGCAAATGAGTATAATTTCTAAGGTGTCTAAGAAAATTCCATTACACAGTATAGTATTTATGAATGTTGCAGCATTGTAAAATACTAGTCATATCACTTTTATACAGAAAAAAGCCAATTCAGCTAGCTAAATTATATGACCAGCTGTAGGAAAGGTGCTTAGTTTGTCAGGTAAATAAAAAATTCTGAAAAAATATCATTCAGCTACAAATGTCAACAAAATTTAACGTTACTGACATCGCGAAGAAATTGGTTTCGCTTTTAAATCAGTACTATACAAAACAAAAGCAATTCAGCTAGCTGAATAATATGTTCAACCCAATATATGAGTAATAATTGCAAACAAAATGTAAAAAATGGAAAATAATTATAATTCAGCTACATATTTTTCAATAAAATACAACAAATTATAACTTTTACACAATAAAGGCAATTCAGCTAGCTGAATGTTGTTATCAGTTCTACAAACAACTAAAGTTTGTTAAAGAAAACCTGTATAATAAGAAAACATTCAGCTACGTATTAATCAAATTATAATTAATTAATTAATATTAATATGCTTAACAAAGACAAAGCCAATTCAGCTAGCTGAATTATGTGACCAGCTCAAAAAACGAGTATAGCGTGTAAGGTAAATACAAAAATGCTGAATAATAATTATTCAGCTAAAAATGTTTCATTAAATTACAACAAATTATATCCACAGACACTGCCCAGAAATGGAATTCGCTGTCGAATCATAAATATACAAAAAAATGCAATTTAATCAGATCTACAAATGATTATTGTTGTAAGATTAATAAGAAAATTTCGGTATTAAAAAAAGACAATTCAGCTAGCTGAATTATGTCAACAGCTCTGAGTATGAATAAAGTTTTCAAGATAAATAAAAGAATGCTGAATAATTACACTGTAGCTACAAAATGTTTCATTAAAATCATCATCATTAACACAGCCAAAAAATTGTCTTTGCTGTCAAATCACAAATATACAAAAAAAATTGCAATTCAGCTAGCTGAAATATGTTATTAGGTCTACAAATAACTAAAGTTTAAAATGTGAATAAGAAATAAGATAAGAAAAGTAAGATTCTCATTCAGCTACAAAATCTATTATAATTATAATAAATAATGCCTAATTTATATTTATAGTCACATATATGTATATATATAAAATATAATAATATATAATTTATATTTGAGCCACTATAGACTTGTTAATATAGTAAACAAATACAATTCAGCTTGCTGAATTATGTGTTCCGTTCTACAACTGTTTATTTAAATACAACAAATTAAATTACCAAGAAATTATCTTCGCTACCGAATCACAAAAATACAAAACGAAGTCAATTCAGCTAGCTGAATTATGTTCTCAGTTTAATAAATAAGTAAAGTTTGTAAATCAAAAAGAAAATGCGATAAAACTGTCATTCAGCTACAAATTTGTGTGTTTTAAAATAATTTATGGCTCGTTTATATCAATGCGACTTCGATAAAAGTTTGAACATCATTAATTTACCTTACAAAGACAATTCAGCTAGCTGAATTACTATGTTCTTAGTGCTAAATTACTATATTTTGTTACAACTTTACAAAAAACTTTACCATTGTTGTAATAATATTTATCAAAGCCTTTATTTAGTAAAATTTGACTATGCGCCGCCATATTTCAGTATACAAATACAATTCAGCTAGCTGAATATGTTACAAATTTTAGTAATAACATTGCTTCTACAAAAGTAGGATTCACCGAAGTACCAGTCAATGAAATTTAACATTTTAAGGTATTGAGTGAACAGTACGTACTGCGTAACTTGTGTATAAAATGACAACTATTCAGCTAGCTGAATTACATTTTGTGGCTTGAAAAGCTATTATTTGATTAATTTATATCAAGATCTTTAGTATTCAGCTACATTATTTATTATCTAACGGCTGCAAAATACAAGTTGTTCCATAGTATCCTTAGGGAACGTAGAGGTATATCTTTGCGGCAACTAGTTAGGAAAATAATAACACACGTAGGTGTGAAATTTCTGGTTTCAGTTAGCTATTTTTTAAATATTGAGTAACAATAAATTTTTTACATTTACTTACACTTAAGAGCAATTCAGCTAGCTGAATTAACGTATAGTTTACATCGATCATCAAATTACAAAAAAAAAAACAATATTTAAATAGCTGAATTGTCGCATAGTTGACCCACTGATGATATCCATAATACATTATAGGAGCTGACGTAGTAGTAAACAAATACAGTTAGCTAAAAATTGTTGGTTTATTTACAAAATTGTATGGCTCGCTTACAGCGCTGCGACTTCAGTGTCGCTCGCCTACTGCTTTAAGCTATGCTCTATTAAAATTCAACTTATTGCTGGGCTTTAGAATATAATTCAGCTAGCTGAATTGGCGTATAACTCATTTTGACCACCAAATTTTTAAAAAATATAATAACAATTTATTATTTCAACAGCTGATTTATTGCATAGTTGACACACTGATGATATCCATGGTACCTTATAGACCGTGACTTAGTAGTAAACAAATGCAGTTATTCAGCTACGTAATTTCTTATTCGCTGTGTTATTCAGCTACAAATTTTTCGTTTATTTACAATAATTTATAGCTCGCTTACACCACTGCGACTTCAGTGTCGCTCGCCTAGCTAAATTGGAGTTTTATACACATTAATCTATGAATTATTAAAATATAATAATAAAAAGTTATTATTCAGCTAGCTGAATTGTCGTATAGTTGATATACTGATGATTCTCATAATACATTAGAGGTCCCCGATTTACTAATAAACCAATTCCGTTATTCAGCTAGGTAATTTTTTATTCAGCTGCTACTTCATTAAGAAAACATATTTGTTAATGTACCTTGTCTAAGAATATCATTCAGCCGCCTGAATTTGAAATTTCTAGCATCACGAGACAGCAATATATACATTGTGCTAGTCAATGATTTAGTACCAGCTGAATTACAGAAAACAACAGGAAAAACAATTTTTTTTTATTAAATACATATTTCACGAATGTCAAGTCAATGCAGTAATGCAATAGAAACCTTTCAGCAACATGTGCCACCAAACTGATAGCGGCCCAAAATTAATAGCTGCTCTACAGTGGTTTAAACCAGAAAAATCATGTAACGTGTGAACGAGAGACAAACCCACTACGACAGACATTAACACACAAAAAACGCCATGAGTGGGTGCACGACAAGTGACACGACAAATGTTACATCCACTTCTGACAAAATGCCACGCGACAACAACAACGAGCCAGCCAGCCAGCACACACGAGAACGTGCCAAAGATAAAGAACGAACGTCAAATGTCAACAAGCAACAGAGCAGGCGCAGAATTTAAAAGGCAAAGAGCGAATCAGCCATAAAATCTGTTATTTATTGATACAATAAAATTTATGTACGTATGGGGGGTGGGTATAATCGTATAAAAAATCGAATGTTATTCCTTTTGAATGCCTCGAATTTCGAAGATTCCATGCGCTTCTTGCGTATGACTGATGTGTAGCGGAGAAAAACATCAAAAAACATATTCATCGGTGTTGTCGTCCTACAAAACAACGCAACGCTGAAGAAACCAACAAAGAAAAACTCAAATAATTCGTACAAAGTTCAATGACTCTTTGTTTACAATCGCCGCAGTTTTTTTTTTCTTATGATTATTATTTATTTTCTTTTCTTTTACACACTTCAACAAAAGCTCACGAATACTCACGCTCTCAGTGACAATCAGAGCTCTCTTACTCTTTCTCTCTCTATCTCTGCTCTCGATTTGGCAACGTACAAAAACAAAACACTTGGCGTAATCACAACAACAGTAAGAGTAGCAGCGGTGGCAGCGGCTACGCCATAACGTTAGCTTTGGCGTCATTTGACATGGGAATATGACTTGGCATCGGAGGTAGTATGAGTGTTCACAATAGGATCGTTTGTATTAATCTCTTATTTAGACAGAGAGAGAGAGATAAAGAGAGAGAGAGAGAGAGGCATAGAGTTTTCAGATGCACACAAAGACTGCAAAGTTAGTGATAACCACTATTGCGCTTATTGGAATAGCGTTTAGAATACATCGCAAATTTATTTTTAAATTTTGGGAATTTTTATTAATTTTAATTAATTAATTAATTAGTTTTTAAAACTTGATACAAATCGACCATAAAAAGATGAGAAAAATCACGGAAAAGTGTACATTTAATAACACAACACAAAATATTTCAGCTCATTAACTTGGGACTCAATTCTAAGAATTCCACGTGAAAGTAACCCTAAAAGTAAGAACTTCTGCATCATTCATTTTGCAAAGTTAGCTGCATTAAAAATATAATAGCAATACGATTTTTTTTGGCAATATTTAAGTATACCTTACGGAATGTCTCTTTTGTGTGTAAACAATTGTCGACAACTAGAATATTATAGCAATTCGTTATCTATAACACTCTTGACTGACAAATTTTTCGACAGATTTTTTGTGTCTGAACTAGAGATGGGCACATGAGTAAATTAGACTCACGTTCACGCACGCTCACGTGATTGAAATTGTCACTCACGCACACTCACGCTAGAAAATGTTTTCGCTACTCACGTTCACGCACGCTCACGTGAGTAAATTTTGTACTCACGCACGTTCACGTGAGCGTGAATCACGACAATCACGCCAAATAAAAAGTAAAAAAAAATTATTGTTATGTTCCTATAATTACTATGCAATTTCGAAGCAAAACAGAACGATATGACAAGACACCAATATAAATATGTATATCGATGGAACAGTCTCTTCTTTCCAAATCCACCGATCAATTTAATATCGGTTGATATTCAACCACATTACTGGCTTATATGTGCGGAAAGGTACGAAAACCCGGTCTCATAGTGGTCTTTATGAGGAATTTAGGGTATCTATACATAATCGGATTGTATTGATATGTTCACGAAAGTTGTTCAACGTTACCGTGGCTACAATTTGACGGACATTGCAAGTGAAAAATTTAGACTCCCTCAAAGTAATGCTGCAAAATGTGAAAAAATAGTTTCTTCCTCAATTTTTTAGAAAAAAGTGCAGTTATAAGTGGAATTTTTGGCATACATTGTTAATAATATTTGTGCGCAAAACTACAAAAACTACATTACTCCCGAATATAGTTTAGTGCTATCATGAAGTCTGAGTAAGCTGTTGGACAAAAACACCTTTTCCAAGGGGCTCACCAAGTCCGAGAATCTTTTGGGGTCCATAAAAAAAAATTGGCCACCAATCTCGCCAAACTGAGTGTAGGGTTTTATTACCCTTCCAACGTATAATCGAACCTATACTGTTAAGGTCTTGTACTTTTTTCACTGTTGCACTATGTTATTTGCCTTCTGTTATATAATAAATTGTAAGTTTTAAAAATATAATAGATTAATAAAGAAACAAATAAGTTGAAGAATTCATGAATACATAACATCAAATAAAATATAATAATTTTATATATTTTATTTTACAATAAAAATTATTTTAAAAATTTTTGTGTAAAAAATAAAATTTTATCAATATTTTCTTCACTTGAACTACTTTTTCTTTCTTCTAATATTCTTCTTGACACCCTTTCACTTGCAGCTGAACTGCATGGGATACACAAAATATAAGCTTGGATGTTTTGTTTAAGAGGAATGTCCCCAATTTTTAAAATATTGAGCAATCTTGTTTTATTTTTTTAATTTCTACTGACATAGTTTTTATAGCTGAATAAACGAGATCTTTTTAATCCCGGCTTCTTTAAAAGGAATGAAGCCACATATTGAATATTATCAGATTTAAATATTATTAACAATATTTGTTTTATAGATATTATAAATTTAGTTATGACTTTTGGTTCACACATTTCTTCTGAGCAAATTTAACAAAGTTTTTCGTACCTTAAAAGGTATTCGCTCATTGTTGGACTTTGAGTTTAACAGATCAAAATCCATTAAAGTGTCATAATAGATTAAAACAAATATTTTCAATTTTTCTGGGTATCTGAATTGTGATTCCTATAGTTATTAATATCATGATTTCAAATATGTTTTCAGATTTTTTTCATCAGGCACAGTTTTTTAGTAATTTAATTTTTTTTATTTTTTTTTTCAAAACTTATTTTCAAATAACTAAAAAACCATGCCTGATAGCAAAATTCTGATTTCATAATTGAATTTCCCATGTCAAAAACTGTTATAAACACATAATTCAACACAAGAAAAAAACCCTTGTCGAACGGTGTAACTTTTGAAGTTCTGATTTCATAGTATTTCCTCCAACATATAATAAATTGAATTCCATCGAGTTTTAACATGTTGTTTTAACGATTTACTGAATTTGCTATTAAGTTCTGAGCGTTTAAAGTATCCGACAAGTTTTTTGCAAGCTTTTATAAGTGGGGAAATATTCGATTATTTTATTTTATTTATATATTATACTAGCTTTCCCGGCTCGCGTTGCCGCACCCGATCTTCTTAGGTATTTAAGTACAGGTAAACTGCAACCACATTCGTATCGCACAATTAAAATTGACTGGCCCATGCCCATATACAATTAAAGCTTTAGCCGTTAAGTCTTAGTGATGGTACCAGTTTTTTCCCTTTTCGGCCTTATTACCCCTAAATGTTCGAATTTCTACAATCCCCTTCTGGCGGATTTCTAATTCTAAAGGGAGTAATTCAATATACATTTTCGTAACTCTACCTTTAGGCCTTTGGTCTGGGCGATAGTACAACTTTATCCCTTTTTCGGTATTTGTACACCTAAAAAACGAATTTCGAATAATTACTTCACATCGCACAACTAAAATATTCACTTCAATTTTGTCGACTATACCTTAAGCCGCGGCACCACCCATTTCCCAGCGAAACGCAATCTGTCTTGTTCCAGTAACATATGTAGCAAGTCTCATCTTCATACCTCTAATGGCTCTTGAGATAATACCGATTAAAATTTCGGTTTCTATGGGCGGTGCCACGCCCCTTTATCAAATTATGTTTTCATGTAGCCTATGATAGAGGCCCTATGGACAGTGTCACACATAGAAAATTCTATTGCAATCGGTCCATTTATTTAGCCACTATTATTGGGCTGGGGAGTGATCAGTCAGTCACCCAAGCCTTTTATATATATAGATTAATTTATATTTTAATATTACCAAGAATAAAGTCATGATTTCCTAAAAAATTCACACAAAAATTTAAATCTTTATTAATGTAATGACAAATGCAAATACCTAATTCTGTGTTAAGCACATTTTTTTGCTTTGCGTGATTAGCGTGAGTAGCGTGATTCACGCAAAGTATACACTCACGCACGCTCATGCACGAAGATTTTTTTGATGCTCACGTTCATGCACGCTCACGTGAGCAAATTTCCAACTTACTCACACTCACGCGTGAATCACGCCAATCACGTGTCGAGTGCCCATCTCTAGTCTGAACGCACCTTTTCATTATCTTTCGTATATACTAACTTGCGTATGAGTAATAAATAAAATTCCACGTGACTCATACGCTCTGGCATTGGTAAACTTCATATCGTCACGTAATACGTTTAACCCACAATTGCTAGGTGGTCATTTTATACTTCCTTACAATAAAAACAGATGAAGTTAATTTTTAATAAAGTTTTATTTGCAAAAGCCAAATGACGAGATATTACCGTGTTAAAATATATAAAATTTGGTTAAAAACCCACCTTGAGCAAACAATTCACATGGCTATTAAATTATTAATGCAGCCAACTTGACAAAACGAATGATGCAGAAGTTCTTATTTTTGGGGCTACTTTCACGTGCAATTCACAGAATCGATTCCCAAAATCATGTGTTCTACTGTGTAATTCACATATTTAATTTTCCTTTACACCCCATGAATGAGATATAAGATAGCTTCTCGCGTTGTTCTCTCTATTTTAGATTCACAACAAACGGCACATACTGGTTTATCGACAAATGCGAACGTCACTGTTTGAAAAGCTTTTACTAGACATGCCGATTGACTCGACGCTTATACTGGGAAGTTGCTGTCGTCAACATCGAGGGGCGCCGGCTATGAAAGAAAAATGTAGATAACTTAAGCCGGGAATAGAACCACTCATCTCTCGCATGGTAGTCGCGTGTTCTAACTACTATTCCACGGCCGTTATATGAAATATGATGTACGAAAAGGTTTGTCACGGGTAAACTCAGTATATAGTGAACCGATTTTAATGATTATTTTTAAATAATAATAGAATTAAGATATTAAAAGGAGTAAAGTACTTAATTTTTTTATTATTCGCAAGCGATATGAATTGTGGTATTAAAAACGCACGCCGTATCAGCTAGTAATTATAAGAACTAAAAAAAAACATCTGTATTTTCACTATATTTGTTATATTTTGTATTAATCCACATGGTGACCTATGGAAATAGTCCACAGCGAGTGCCAATAGAATTGCCAATTCTTACAGCAGTAAAGAGCAGATGCTTTTTTGACCCTCTTCACCGCATTGGATTTGTTAGACCGATTCTCGTCGAGGATAATCTCTAGATACTTGTTCTGTCCACTGCAATTGCACGCTATGATACTGTATTAAGTAGGCGGGTTATGCGAATGCTAAGTAAATTAAGGTTTTTACTCGTACATGATCATCGGTGTTCTGTGCCTTGAGCTCACCGTGGAGTTAAGCCCTCACGAGCAGGTATTCACTGAAGCCGAAGGACATCTGATTCAAAAAGCAGCCCTTTGACTGAAGTTAACCATAGAAGTGGAGACAGAACTCCTCCCTGAGATTTTCCTATTATAACATTCCAAGTCATTTAGACCCCTCACCTATTTTCGCCAGAAGCTTCCGAATTAGGAATTTCACTGAACTATCAACCACCAGATCATGTAATAATTTTAGGATTGCCAAAGGTAAAATATTCTTGATATCTAGGATAGTCCCTAGTACGTACACCTTATGGAATGCGGAGCTGTCTCAGTTAAACTTCTATTAGTGTATGCATGCTAATATTTTAATAGTACTTAAATTTTTTAGATGATTACTTCGAACAAGTATTTAAGCTAGGCAGACATTTGGCCATGACTACCGCTTAACATTAGCATTGGGGGATTGGACTTTGCTCAGAGTTGGAAAGTAACTGACTGTCACTCACTTGGGAGTGACCAGAAACGACTCCTCTGTTGCACTGTTCAAACAGCTAACTACTTCCGGTCGTAGACCAAGTATCCCCCGGGCAATGACTATAAAGCAACCACTAAGATGTTAGCAAGAGTGAGAAGGTATTACAACCATGTATCCTGAATGGTCAAAGAGACGTCTCAGGAAAGTAGGCAGATTAAGACTGTCTATGTAAATGTCCCAATCTCTTTGATTGTTCTGGCTTTGGCTTTATTGAAAACTCACCTAACGGAAAATCTCAGACCCCCAAGTTCATTGTTCCACCATTGTGGTTATCTAAAAAGATGTACCAACAAAAATTATGCTATGTAGCAAAAATTACAAAAAAACGTTTCAATATACCGAAAATTCCAATGCGGTAAAAAGTTTTCAATTTAGAATTTTGTTCGTAAAGTCAGATAAGTTATGAATAAAATCCTTAATCCTTTCCTATGAAAATCGATGAGGAAAAATTAATATAATTCAACAATTTTATTTTCACAATAATTTGGAATTTTTGTTTGGTTCAAAAAAATAGGTTTTCAGCATAAGTTTTGGGATAACTCCCAAACAATTATCAGACAGAAAAATAATGTTAGTTAATAACTTCGGAAGAAGTCATAAAATTTCGACTTTTTTAGTAGATTTGCTTATACAGAAAGTCCTTTGGCTTAACGTGAATACCTGCCCATGAAAGGCTTAACTCCACGGTGGGCTCAACCCCACTGGAACATACTACTAGGCCGCTGTTAAGACCCGGATCTAATTCTTCTATCCAAAAGGGATGTTCAAACCGTTTGTATTCCTTTTGTGAGGGTACCATATTGACTGACAAGTACAAGCTCAAGTCTTGCACTCCGTCCGATTTGGCCCCCCACTCCTAATTATTTGCTACTTTAAGTTACATGTACAAGTACATGCACTTGTTATTTCAATCAAATCATGTCCAACCACATCTTCCTCACGCCACAAGTGCGCCCACACCGCCATCTGCTAGGAACCGAGGTTCCCCATCCGGCCGGCCTACATCTGACATCTCTCAATTAAATCCACTCTGGGATAAAACATCAAAATTACACAGATATGTATCCCTTCCGCTACCGTCGGCGAGTGCATTACCACTCCCTCAGGCTAGCTTCCATCGATACCCAGCATTCCTTCCACTGCCATCAGCGAGCGCATTACCACTCCGTCAGGCCAGTTTCCAACAATACCAGGAAACTAGGAAATACAAGCATTTTACCATCAGGACAATCACAACATACAATTGACTACATATTACCTTACTCAAACCATCGCAAAGGTTAAGAACCCCGATCCGGAAAGTCTTTCAGCAATACCAGCATGCTTCCCACCGCCATCCTCAGATGACCGCTTACACATAACCGTTCAATTTAGTCTGTGATTGGACCTGATTTGATATCTATTTGTAGCTCAAAGGAGATACAAACAATTATATCCTCCCCTTGGATATTAGAAAGTCACCGTCGCAAAGTGCATACTTTACTGCGGTATTATGCACACACTTGTTAAGTGTTCAAATCTATCCAAAATTCTTAGTTATGTTTTCGACCAAGATGGTGTTTGATGCACAATGAGAGATGCGAGACTCGTATGGTATCAAGGGACACCCAGCTCCATTTCTCTCGAACATCAAACTCTTAGTCTACTCGCGTAACTTTGAGTTTTAACCAACAACCACCACGAGGCACAGAACACTGTTCCATACCCATTCGGTGGGTAAGTAGTTTTTACGCTACTTAGGGCCCCCATCCGCCCGTGGTACCATCTTTAGACTCCTTGGTCGGAGCTCGTAAAAGATAATACCACCTTTACTGCCTCTTTTCGCCACACGCAGAGCCAGAAAGAGGTCCACTGGTGGTTCTCTCAGGTCCGTGGGGGCGATACTCCCCAAATGCTTCCGTAGAAACACCCTTGCGGTTATCTCGGGTCCGTGGTGTCGACACTCACCAAAGATCCTTTCGAAGATCCAAAGATCTTCGAAAAGACCCCCCTGCGGGCCACATGGTTTTTGAGCTATGCTAACAATGCTGATGGAACAAGATTTTCAGAAATGAAAATTTTAAAAAAAATTTAAATTGCCATAAAACTTTAGCGATTTTCTTGACAAGTGTTGACATCACTGCCTTCTGGTGCAATAGGGCAATACTTGTTTGCTATGAGCACCAGTTCGGAGGTAACATGTTTACAAATGTATTCACTGCAGCACTCAATTGAGCTTAATGACAAGACATCTGATTAAAGGTAATAAATGCTTTGGATATACTCAAAACTAAACCTCAAATGAAACAAAACGGTAAAGAAATGAGAAAAAGAGCGCAACGAAAAGAGCACATAAATACCTCATACTCTGGTGCTTCTATACTTTTCTCGGAGATGTTTGTGCAAAGTCAAATGCAGCGCAACAAGTTTAGATACAGTTAAAATAACAAAAAAAAAACTACAACGCCGACAACAACAGCAATACCGGTGGTCAACAGCAACTCTCTCATTTACATATCGGCAGATTTGTGTAAACAAACAGTTAGGAAAATGAGCAAACTTTGTGTTGTACTCTTCTACACATGCTTGTTATGCTTCACTATACAAGAGGTACACGTGGCCTTAAGTTGTAAATGTGTACGTGTATCTATGAGTACAACAATATTGTTTAGTTGAGCTACTCATATAAGTATTTTCTTTTTTGTGTGCGAGTAATGGCTTGTTGGGGATGGGTAGACCAGAAAAAGCCATATAGTAAAAGCGTTGTGCGTTGGTGTATGTGAGAGAAAAAACAGAGTACAAAGCGATACATAGAGATACTATGAGAGCGATATTATGTGCAAAGATTAACCAAAGGGCAAGGGAGAGAGAGAGAGAGAGAGTGTTTGCTAGTGAAACAGTACTTGTTAGTCAAGGGGAAGGGGTGAGCACTTTGGAACTGTGTTTCCAAACGTGGGGTGCACTATTTACCACTTGTCGAATAAATTTTATGCGTTGTGCAGCAAATTCTTATTCGCCTTCAAAATCAAAAAACATCGTGTAAAAAAGTGTATATCCATGGATCTATTAAAAATCAAAAATGGTCTTATTGGAACAGATCAGATAAGTGCTGATCTTACACAGTACACCACATGATTTTGGGACTCAATTCTGAGAAATGCACGTGAAAGTAGCTCCAAAAATAAAAACTTCTGCATCACTCGTTGTGCTTTAACAATTTTATGGCCATACAAATAGTTTGGGTCATGTTGGATTTTTAGCATTTTTTCTGTATTTTAACACGGTAATATCTCGATATACCGCACGGAATTGGCGGCAACTAGACTGTTATAGCAATTCGTTATCTATAACACAAACAATTTTTGACAGATTCCTTGTGTCTGAACGCGCCTTTACACTTTCTTTCGCCTTACACTTACTGACTTACGTATGAGTAATAAATAAAATTCCACATGACTCATACGCTCTGGTATGTTACATAATATGCTATATTGCGGCGACACAATAACGTTTTACACACAATTACTAGGTCATTTTATACATCCTTACAATTAAACAGATGAATATGATTATTTGCAAAAGCCGTGTTGATAACCCACTTTGAGCAAAAAATTTGCATGGCTATTAATGCAGCTAATTTGACAAAACGAATGATGCAGAAGTTCTTATTTTTGGTGCTACTTTTACGAGCAATTCTCAAAATTTAGTCCCAAATTAATAAGCTGAAAAATTTTGTACTGCGTTACTGTATCTAAGTAGATTTTATCTACATTTCAACATTGTATACAATTTTTTTATCGATATAAGGGTAAATTTAAAGGGCAGAATAAGGAAAAAAGGCAAAAATATGCAGTTTATCCTTAGTCCTTTCGATTGAGGAAATATCAAATTTTAACGTAGTGATAATAATTTATGTGTATATTTGGGCCTCCAACCATTTTTTTAGGTTAGCTTTTGTTTAAGAAATAACTGAGATTGAAAATTTTAGTCTATAACCGGGTCAAAAAAAATAGAGCGAAATTCGAGAAATTTTATTTTATGAATTTTTATCCAGAAAATTCTGATATTCGACCACTGTGCAGTGGTGATATCAAGCCGGAAAACAGTTCAAGTAATACCTGCACTAAAACTTGAAGGCGAATATCTCGAAACGAACAGTCTGTTTTCTATAAATTTGCCTGCATGCTGTCAAATGATACTGCGAGTCCGAATCTTGCCAAAAATTTGTAATTTACGAATTGTAAAAGCAATTTACACATTTAGTAAATTTTTACAAGCATTGAAACCGAGACTTAACACAATCTATGAAACTTGTATTTATCGACTAATGGAAGGGCAGTGTTATTCAAACCTGCCTTGGTAAAAATTTACTAATTTTCTCTTAAAATCCCATGACTTTGATATGGTTTATATTCTTCCATTATTGAAAAATATCAATACTTTCTGACTCACACGACGGGACCTACAGTTTAACGACGATTTCGAACATTAGCTGTTCGAGAAGATTTTAACCCTTTAATGACGAGAGCGAAATAATGGGAATTTTTTAAAGATTTTGTCAGTACTACATATAAAGTAGTTAAAAAAACGAATTTTACATAAAAAAGTAAGACGAAAAATTTCAGAAAAATATCAATTTTTACTGGTGTTATGCAGACTGTGACCATATGGTAACAGCTTTTAACCAGGTAAATAAAAAGAACCAAGTACAAAATAATTCATGCAATCTGTTTTTATGATATTTCATATTTTTCTCAAATAACAAAAACTAAAAGTCTTTTATATATCAGTCTTTGAACAGCCAAAAAATATTCTTGCTATGGAGTGACTTTTTATATCCCTCCATATTGCTGTTTTGCGCACATGTGAAAAACACCTATTTTAAATGATCCCCCCCGCTCGCTACTGACGTCTGATCGCATAGCGGTAAATCAAGAATGAAAGATCAAAGCAGGCTTTGATGAAATCAAAAAAGAAAATTCTTGACATTTTTTTTTATGTTTATTTTATTGCGTGCAATATCTTACGCTGTCGCCGTTACCATATGGTATCAGTCGTCCCTTATGGGTTAATAGACATGCCAAATGGCTCGTCACGACTACGAAGTTGCTGTCGGCTGCTGTTGAGAGGCATGAAAAAAACGTTGAGAAACTCTGCTGAGCACTGATATGAAAAATAATATATGCACTTGGAAAGTAGAACAAAATCACAGCGAAATATAACTTACGACACATTTGTTCTAGGAAAAGGGATTTTATTCAGCTTAAGCGGAATTGCGAAATACATATTTACTAATCCGTAGAAAAATTGCTAAAAATCTAACTTGGCGATTAAATTATAAATGCAGCTAATTTGA
Source organism: Muscina levida (assembly GCA_964034835.1). Taxonomy (NCBI): domain Eukaryota; kingdom Metazoa; phylum Arthropoda; class Insecta; order Diptera; family Muscidae; genus Muscina; species Muscina levida. The sequence goes on from OZ035882.1 coordinate 75,206,090, forward strand.
CAAAACGAATGATGCATAAGTTCTTATTTTTGGGGCTACTTTTACGTGCAAATCTCAGTATAGACTCCCAAATCAATGAGCTGAAAAATTCGACTTCGCTATTCCCACTATATGTTCTTTGATGCAATATGGTCTTTCCATTACAATTTTTGACAATGGTAAAGATGTTTTTAGAAATTTTTTTTTATCATCTTTGTTTTTTTATTTATTCGGTCTGTTAACATGAACATTGATTTGCAATTTATTTCAAGCTCAAGACCAGTGTTTTTCAAAAGAAAATTTGAAAGAAACTTTTATTTTTGAACATATTGTTTCACCGATTTTAGCATAACTCAAGAACCAGTTGACCGATAGTATCAGTAAACTAACCAAAAGTTGCTTTATTGTATTACTTTAATGTTTGTCTAGTGTTATTTTTACCCTGATGCCTTCCAACAGTTTAGGTTTTATCTAAGAGGTTGTAGCAAAAAATCAAGTCTTTCAGAAAACAGTAAAAAATGTTCAGTTGAGGACTTTGTTAATAAAATGAGTCCCTTCCTAAGAAAATCGATGTCTATAGAACATGGACCGTGAGGAAATTTACCCTAAAACAAACGTCATTGAGACGTTAGTAACTATGAAGTGTAAAATTTCATCGAGTTCAAAGCAGGATCATGCTTTATGTTTACTGAATTACAAAATTTCTATTTATATATATATGCAATGAATCTTTTAAAATCAACTATGCCAATTGTTTAATATAAACTACTTGTATTAATTCAGCTAGTAATTATAATTTTTTTTGCTATAGGTTTCTTAACTTTTGTCATTACCATCAAAGCCGCGCAAAAAACAACCGTAATTAGTTCAATTTATTGCGTTGGTAGTCGCCGATAATAGGTTTAGTCATAGTTAATAGCCTGATTAGGTCAACTTAGTTGTTGCCAGCCAATGGTGTCTAAAGCTATTGATTGTAGGCGGAATCTAATTAATGGTCAGGTAGTAGGCGAACGTAGGCGAATAAAGCAAATGAATACCTAAGGTTTAATTGAGGGAACGCAACTTATACTTAAGTTATATTCATTAGTAAATATTAACATAACTGTGAAACTTAATGCGTTGTAAAAAAAAACAAAAGCTTTAGCTAAATAGCACTTAATACAAAAGTTTACACTAAGTTTGAAAGAGTTCATTATTCGGAGTATGAAAAAGGTTTGTAACTATGCTACAAATATTCTAAGACTATAGAGTATAACAAAAGTTCTAAGTTCTTTGGCTTCGTGGGTCGATCGATACTTTCCAGCAACAACTGATCTTGTCTTATATGCCATGAAATGATATTAAGTTAGGTTAGGTTTAAAGGCTGGCACACTTAGTCTTAATGAATTAGAATGCACGACTATCATGCCGGAGATCCAGGGATCGATTCCTGTCTAGTTTTGATCATTGGCGGCGCCCTCTAAGTTGTCGGCAGCTACATCGCAGTATAGTATCGATTCAATCAATATCACAGTACAAAATTTTTCAGCTCATTGATTTGGGACTCATTTCTGAGAATTGCATGTGAAAGTAGCCTTGGAATGCTAAGGAAATTAAGGTGTCTACCTGTACAGATGATGGAAAGATCAACGGCTTAAGAAAATACCTGTCATCCATCTCTAATTCGAGCAGCCAACATTGACAGAGATTAACCTTAGAAGTGGAGACAGAATGCCCCCTGAGTTGTCGCTCTGCTAGGTTAAATAAGGTTTTACGACACGACACACCGAGATCTGCTGAAACATTGTGATTGCCCGTTAGAAAAAAAGAAAGGAAAGTGGAAGTGGAGATTCCATCGTCTCGGACTTCTCCTCGTCCTCACACACATGGCAGTAGTCAGTTATGGAGCTATTCTATTATCCTGTTAGGTGTCTGATAATGCAATGGCCTTTAAGTATTCCACAGGCCAGTCTCTGAACACTTCTGCACAGGCCAACCATGTACGCCGATCGGGATCTGCTGTATTGGAACCATAGTAATCCAGCAGTTGTACAGTCGGTTCTGGAGATCCAACGTCTGAATGCTCTTTTCCACATCGAATCTTCCACTAAGCCATAAAGGCAACGAATGGGCTGATAAACATTTTCTAGTCGGTTCTGGAGATCTCACGTCAAACAATAGAACCTAAAACGTGAGAAATTCCCCTATACGATACATACTAACTTCAAATCGTTTTTAAATTGTTATGGCATGTAACTTGACAAAACGAATGATGCAGAACTTCTTCTTTTTGGGGCTACTTTCACGTGCAGTTTTCAGAATTGGGTCCCAAAATCATGTGTTGTACTGTGCTATGCAACTTAGACGGTGCTTTCTACCTGAAGCTTCCCTATAAGGTGGGTCACTGAACTGTCAACTCCCAGTTCAGTTTAAGGATTGCTCTAAAATAGTATTGAAATCTCTCTTGATGTTTAAGGGAAGTTCCCAGAGCGTAGATCTTATTCTCGAGGGATTACTCGATTGCACTGACTATAGAGTGAAGAAACGCCTCAGTCGATCTTTTTTTGGTGTAGACCAGCTGACATTTTGATAGTTATTACTGTGGAAGAACCAAATCCTGTTACGTAACCATAACTTTTTACACGAATCTGTGAACTTAACATATCGAATCGATCAGATGGGAGTTCACTAGCCGAAATAGTTTTTTATTGTTAATTCGACACAAATTTTTACGGATCTGGTGCCCGTATAGCTCCTGACCATCTGTCAAACTTTATCAGTAGAGGCTTGTAAGGTATGTTTTAGTACAGGTCCCTTTAGCAGAACTAGAATTCTCTACAGAACGTTCTGGAAACTTGAACAGTAGGCAATCACATATATCAATTTTTCGTAAAATTCCTAAATTATAGGCTCTAGACTGTGGCACCGTAAGAGTCTTAAGTTTTTTGGTTCATCGACTCTTAAGAGGATCCGGGAAACAGCTTCCGATTCCTGCCTGTCAAACGAATCTTCCCCATCGACCTATTTAAATCAAAAAAGTTCCTGGGGCCGGCCGTGGCATAATATCGATGGTTCAATACCTGTCTCATCTCATCTACATTTTATTCATCTTCAGCTTACACGATGTTGTCAATAGGAACCTCGCAATAGCTTCTCTCTTAATTGACTTTTACTGGGGTGTATAGGAAAATTAAGTTTACGTTTTAAGTTCTTAAATATGCGGCAAGTGTCAATGTTGACTTAATATAGATAAGATGATCCGTGTTATTACAGATCTCTCAAGTTAATCTTATCCAGTAGTCGGATACAGGCTCCTTGTATACAAACAACAGAGTTGAATATTTTTTTGTGATTGAGTTTCAATTTCAATTTCGATACAAGAAATTCCGAAATTTACCAAAACAATACATGGAAGTACTGTCAAATACATTTTAAGGTGATAATTTGAACTTACCGAAGAGGATACGGACAGATCTCTTACTTTAACTGAAGAAGAATTGTGAACGATATGTATTTGAATTTTGTTCCCATAAGTATCATGAACATTGTCTGGATTTCGATAAAGCCGATCAATTAGAATTTTCCAAAATTTCTCTAAGTTAAGAGAACTTTTGTCAAAATTGTGAAAGCTTTAATTAACCACATGAACCTTATTATGTGACACCATTGTTTATTTTCACTTCTCGTTTGAGACAACCTCAAAATCTGCATGTCCAATTAATTATGTTCTTGTTTGCAACATGAAATCGACATTCGGTTTCAACCGTCTCAAGGAAACCACAAAAGCTATAATCCACCAACCCACAAAGCCGAGCAGGAGTAGAAACATAAAGACAGACAGACAACGGAATTTAAAACCCCCAAAAAGTTACCACTATAAACCACACAGGTAGAGTAAGCCCAGCCACTTAACGGGGTGCGCGTCATTGTCTGGGCTTGAAAGTGAAATATAAGAAGCAGTCCATGGAATCCATAACAAAAGCAGCAGAATTTCAACGAAATACAGAAGCCTTTTTTTTTTGTGCCCACTCACTCACAGAGCAAAGAATATCTTCATACAGCATTTTAAAGCTTAAGCACCAAAAATTGCAAAACAAAATGCAGCACAGAAAACAATACAGCCCAGCCCCGGTCTGCGACTGGGTTCAACTCGTCAGCAGCAGCACCGACGGACAACGAAATACTCGAAATAGATTTTCTCTTCAGACACAGACTTGGGCATGGCGGTGTCGTCAGCCGGTCGAACGTATGGCATTTGTGTTTTTTTTGTTCTTTTCAAAGGGATTACGTATGTGAACTGGCACATTTTAAAGGGTACTTCTCCTCAGGCACAACTCTCACTCACTCCATCAGCCACCACCAGTCGTGCTCTTCCATCGTTATTGTGCAAAAAATCGACACCACACCACAATGTTGCAAGCAACATCATAGCGAGCCAGCCAGTCGATTGTCGTCATTGTTTGGTAAGGGAACAGGAATTGCAAGGTAAAATATGCTAGAGGTCGTGATCTCTGGTATGCGTTAAACTTCCACTGGCAGGATGTTGGTCCGTCCCGTTGTAACGCATGACTTTTCTGTGCCTCAAAAAAGAGGCAACAACACACATGAAGGCAAACAAAATTGCAAACAATCGAATTGAAAAAAAAAAACAAAAATATGAGGGGGAAAAATTGGAATGTTGATTGATTTACTTTTTGTTTTTAGGCAAAATTTTGAATGTAAAATTTATTACTACGCCAAACAGTTACATATAGCGTAAGGCAATGGACAGCTAACTTGCTAAAACAGTGGCCGTGACTCCGTAAAGGAGAATATTTTGAGTAACTGTAAATTTAATTGTGAGCAATGCGGATTAATGCGGAATTAACTTTATAATGGCTGATAGTTTTCGTATAAGAAATTAAATTGGAAATTTTAAAATTGGAATTAGGACATACCACTCAGAAATATGTAGCTTTTGATCTCCCCAAGGTCATACTTATAATACCATCATCCATTGGGGTGATGATATATAACATTCGATACGAGAAAAAGTGTAAAACATGAGATACGACATGGACCCCAAGTATCTTAAGCTGAAATTTGTTTCAGTACTTTTTAAAAAGATATAGCCATGTTTGTCTGTCTGGCTGGTTATTGGACAGGATAATTCCAGTAAACCTTTACTGAACCTTATCAAAACCACTGGTACCAAATCATTTGCCAAATTCCTTCTGGTACCTTTCAAACAAATGAATTTGGTCATAAAATATTACATACATATTCTGTAAGTAAAAACACTGAATTCCATTTATATCTGACTCGGGGATGTATGCGGGCTATATAGGCCGACCTCTTCTGGTACCTCCCATACAAAATGAGCAATTATTTTTTAGAAAACAATAATCAATCTAACAAAAGAGCCTAAAACGTGACAAATTCCCCTATACGATACTTACTAACTTCAAATCGATATAAAATTATTATGGCATGTAATTTGACAAAACGAGTGATACAGAACTTCTCCTTTTTAGGACTCCTTTCACATGTAGTTCTCAGAATTGAGTCCCAAATCAATGAGCTGAAAAATGTAGTGCTATGTTATTTAAAACAACTTTGTAGAAGACGACTTATCCAAAAAAACTAACAAAATCTTTTTAATCTCACGATAGCTCGAAAACCTAATGATGGAGTTCGATTCCGCGTACCCGAATTCGGGGAAGACCCGTCGATTCCGGTTAAAAGACATGAACGGACTGCACGACAATTGGTTGAGAAATTTAGGTGGTTTACAAGGAAACATGTCATTAGGTTTAGGTTGTGAACACGTATAATCCGGTAAAAAAATACCATTTCACACTACACATCGAAATCTGCTGATCCATTGTGATTTCCCGTTAAAGAAGCAGAGAAGAGCGGGACTGCTACAAAGAAGATGTTTCATTGCTAAGGAACTATTCCATTCGCTGACATTGCTGTGGCCAGTTAGAGTTCTACAGGCTAGTCTCAAATCATTGCTTCGCAGGACAACCATATCTCCCAATAGGGATCTGCTAAATTCGGGCCACAGCAATCAATCAGTTATACAGTTGGTTCTGGAGATCTAACGTCTACTGGCTATTTTCCACATCCTAACCTTCACTAAGCCAAAAGGTAAAAAATGGGAATAGTATAACCTCTTTTGGCCAATAAGTCTGCTGATTCAATAACAGGAATTTTGCAATGTCCTGGGACCCAACAGAGGTCGACACCAGCAGGCTTTAGTCGATCCATCTACTCCTCAGTGTTTCCCAGTTTTTATTACAGTCTGGCTATCCACACAGATGGTTATCCGTCTTTAAGTACCGATTTCACACTCCATTATAGCCTCCGCGGCTTTCTGAAGGACCATTAACTTAGCCCGAAAATCACCACATTCATTATGTAGCCTGTAAGTGAGGCTTAGCTACAGGTCTTCGCTGTAAAACCAGCTCCTGTGCCATGTTCCATCTTTGATCTGTCAATAAAGACAGAAATGGAGTCACCATAAGAAGTCTCGCTGTCACTCCATTTTGATCGTTCCGAATTTGCAAATATTGCCTTAAAGTGGCCACTCGGAAGGCACAAGAGTCCCCTGTCTAATACAAACTTTGTAAGAAATATATGGTAGAACTCATATGTAAATTCTTGTAAGCAAATCTTGTAAAACTACTGATTAGAACCCTAAAACATTAAATAGTGGATCAAGATTTCTAATGAATTCTTCCTATTCTAGCTGAAATAAAAACACAATCCATGACACCAAGAAAGTTTCCTTTAAACGGACGTGTAACTGAGTCCTGTCCTTATTCCTATTTGGTCCTACACCAACTTTATCATCTAATATTCTTTCTTAATTGTATTTTATACTTTCATTTCCAATAATCCCGTGACAAATTTAGCTGCCCACTGAAGGCAACCCATTAAAATCATGTGACAATAAATTTGTATTATTTTTATTTTAAAATTTCTTACAGAAAATTCACATCATTATTATTATTGTTCTTGCGTTAAATAAACACACAGAGAGAACGCGAGATTGCAGCATTTCTTTCCCTTGTTGGCTGGCTGATTCTACTGCTCGCTTTCGTGCTACACTTCCCCCACATACATACAAAGCGTGTATTGGCAAACATGTGCGCGCATCTGTTGGATTCGTCGTGTCTGTTCCCGGCCTGCTAGTGTGAGATTCTGTGGGATACTGTTTGTATTTACAAACAAGGTCAAAACAAGTTTTATTTTTCCGTATTTTGTTTTTCATCGTTGTGTTGCTTTTCAGAGCTGCTCACGAAAGCCGGAGCAGAAGCAGTCAAACAAAAAATATATAGAAAGGAATGAAGTAATTGAGTATTATTTGTATGGAAAAACGCCCTCGAGCAGAGTTGCCAGGAGATAGCAAAAAATTTAACAACTGTTAGATGATATGGAATAACCAAAAAGGACAAGACCCGTACATAACAATCATAACAATCAAAATAACTCTGCGAACAGGTACCTGCTGTAAAGCAGATAGTAAGTCAGACATCGTGTCAACCACTTCGTCCGTTTTTAATAACGATTTCGGTCAGTTTTCGGATCCGATATCGGAAGATATTTTCCTAAAGACTTCGAGCAGAGTTCGGTACAACGCGTGGCAAGAACATCCGAATTACTTTAGATATATGGTAAGAATTCGGTGCAGAGTCGTAACGACGCGACGAATTTCACAGAAATTCAAGGAGTTTTTCAAATATACTGCAACAATGAATTTACATCTTTACGGTTCGCATTGAATGACCCCTACATTACACAAAATCTTTATGCATGACTCGACAGTAGTTAAATATGCCATCCTTCGAAAGAGCGCAGCGGGAAATGAAACGAAACAATGACATCAGTATGACATTGTAAGCAAGCGATCGAGTGCTTAGAAACACACGCGTGTGTAATGTAAAAAAATATCGTCCATTCATTATAACATTTATGAAATGGCTCCTACGGACATCGTCACTTACTTTGTTCTTTTTACCGCTAAGATGCTGCGAAGTCCTGCAGTAAGCATACCGTATATACCGACATGGTTATGCGAGGACATATCCAAGGCTGCAGTGTAATCAAGATCTTCTCACATAAGTATAACCATTCTTAAGTAATTCTTTATAACTATCAAAGCAAGAACAGATTATTTGAAAAAATTTGAAATACTCATCTGGAATTTTATTGATTTTATGTTTTTTTGGAAAATGTGTTAAATTAATTTAGTCCGGTTTCTCAGACGTTGTAGCCACCTACAGTACGTTAATTGAACATGTGGCAGACTGATACCTGGAATACACTTCTACAATTTTATTAATATTTTATGTTTTTAAGAAAATGTGTTGAAATAATTTATTTCGGTTTCTCAGACGTTACAGCCATCTATAGTACGTTAATTGAACATGTGGCAGCACTGAAACCTGTACCAATAACAAACAACCCAAGCTGCCCATTTTTGCACATCACAAACTCACCTCTTTTCGGCATTATATGAAATGTGCCACTGTGAGTGTGTGGGAGTCTATAGTGTGATATCAAAAGAGATAAAGCTTAAGACAACTAGAGAAAAAGAGAGAGAAAGGTCTCGCTAGGTTTATACGGATAAAGTCATCTCAATGTTAAACGTTTTAGCTCTCAAGTGCGCTCTCTATCTCTCTTTCTCTCTCTTCATTACACTGCTTTGGTTGTCCACGTTTTGTTGTTCTGTTCAGCAAAAATTATGACAACAAATAGATTTCTTTACACCTTTGCCATTTGCTATTGTCGTTCGTTGTATATACTTGTTTTGCTCTATTGTTGGTATCTCTTGTTGTTTTGTACTCTTTACATGTGAATGTGCTATTTTTATGTCAATTCATTCGGTCGCTCTGAAGTGAACTCTGTTTTCGCAGTTGTTGTTATTATTTATTTTCTGTGTTCTCTCATTTACTACCTACGTCGTATGTGCATGCCGTGTTTGTTTATTTTCCTTTTAACTATGGAAAATTGCATGCGTATGCATGCATATGTGTAATTGCATATATTACACAAACAATTCGCATAAAAATAACTTTACGGATTTTCTTGCACAAATATGTATGTATCATGTGTATAGATATGGTTCAAAATAGGCTGCAGCAGGTTGTGGTCTCGGGCTGCAAACCTGGTACATACATATGTACAAGTGTAATTAACAGAGCTATTTTTGGATAATGGTGAGAAATGCAAAGGATTGAGGCACACACACACAGTCACGCACACAATTAGACAGCAGCACAAACCCTTGGGGCAAGGGTGGCAGGCAGTATTGCATACATACACGCCTACACATTGTGATTGCGTGGGAGAGCAAGAAGCAAGAGCTGGAGGAGACTAATAAGGGTTTAACCGGAAAACCCAGTGATTTCCAATCAATTTGAAATTGGGGAAAAAACATAGCTACCTATTTCTATATTAAAACTTGCAATTTAAATGTCATTAAAATTATGGAATGGTAAATGTCCATGGAAACATAAAAATGTGATAGGAAAAATGTCTAAATACCACCAATTATGGTCATATTTTACATACTGGAACAGGTATATATGTGAGCTATATACTTTGACTAGTCATCTTATAGGCAAATATAAGACAAATTAAGAGAGTGAGGGCGATATACCCCCAGACTTTGAGACTGAAAGTGTAAGCTATTTATCCACAAATATGGGTGGAAGGATGATAAAAAGTTCCTGAATGAAATATCCATGTATGAGATATCCTCTCATCATAATATATTCCCCCTTATTACATATGTGGTAGTCGACTTTCGAAAACAATCGATGGTCCTTTTTTATTTCAACAAAATTAGTAATAATTCAAAATGTTGAGTGTTGAAAAATTTTCATCATTTGATGAATAAGAACACGAAAGGAGCAAGGACAAGTTGTATTTTAATCTCACAAACGACATCAGCGATGGCATATTTAAAAAACGACTAAAATTCGACGTGACTACGACTAGGAGAGAGAATACATAATTGTATATGAGAAAAAGTAAAGTTCATCAAAGCCCATATGACTTAAGCCGATTATTCTAAAAGAAATTTGCCATTGGCATAAAAATCGTAATGGATGTCGCATACAAGGCAAAACTGCAGCCAATGTCAACAGTTATAATGAGAAGAGGAGGGAGATGAAACGCGTTTGTGGAAGAAAAGAGAGAGCCAGGATATCGAAAACTACAGGGATAAAGGTGTAGCCCGAAAGTTCTGCCAAAAGGTAAATAGTAAAGATTTTGGAACAGGAATCCCCACCTGTAAGGACAGATACGGAAATCTGGTCACGGACACTCAGAGTGTGCTACATATATGGAGAGAACACTTTCGACCTCTTCTTGTTCCCGAAGGCAGCATAAGTGACGAAATCACACCAATCTTAGATGACGGAGTAGATTGTCTACCCCCGAGCCAAAACGAGATCAGCACGGCGATCGCTAGGCTTGGACATAATAAAGCCGCAGGAGCCAATGCGATGAGCCGCTAACATGCAAGCTCGTACACACGCTTTAGCTCAAGGAATGCATGCCCGATGATTGGAATCTGAGTGTTCTAGTTATGTCCTGTGCTTACGAAAAACGATCCAAGTGTACGGGTTTTCCAATAAAGGCTTGACAACTTTTTTTTTTTTAAAAAATAAAACGCAAACCATTTGAGATATTTCCTAAACTTTGTGATCGACTTAAATACAATCAAAACATTTACGAATGGAACTCGCCTTCGTTTATATGGGCACCGCTATTTCGCGTTCAATGTTGGATCTGAGATCTTGCAACTTCGTCGGCTTGTTGGCATAGTCCAATGATTTGACGTATCCCCAAAGAAAAAGTCTAGAGGCGTTAAATCGCACGAACGAGGCGGTCAATTGACTGGTCCATTTCTTGAGATAACACGCTCACCAACTTACTCTTCATTAAATCGATTGTAACGTATGCTGTGCGGCTTATGGCACCGTCCTGTTGAAACCACATGTCGTCATTACCAACTATCGCAGGATCAGCCTTTTACCCATCGCATACAAGGTCCTGTCTAGTGTTATGTGAAAGACTAAAGCCCATTCTGGCGAACCTCATTGGACCTTATCAGTGTGGCTTTAGACCTGTTAAATCCACAAACGACCAGATATTCACACTAAGACAAATCCTGGAAAAGACCAAAGAAATGCAGATCGACACCTCCCATATGTTCATCGACTACAAAGCTGTATTCGACAGTACGATACAACTAAAACTATTAGATGCTATGGCTGAGTTTGATATCCCCGCGAAGCTAATACGACTTTGCTGGCCGACACTGACCGACACGAAGTCTTTTGTAAAAATTTACAAAACTCTGACTGATCTCTTTAACGTCATACTAGAGATGATCATACGGAAGGCTTCAGTAAATAGGAACGGTACCATATTTAACTAAAGTCACATGCTGCTCGCGTATGCGCGATTGCGTATAGATATCATTGGCCGTGGATTGCGCGATGTTACTGCGGCCTTTTCGAGCATTGAAAAGCAGTCGGCGGAAGTGAAATGATATTTACACTACAAAAAATCCTGGAAAAGACCCTAGAAATGCAGATCGACACCTCCCATATGTTTATCGACTAAAAAGCTGCATCTCTTAAACGTCGTAATGGAGATTAGCCGGGGACTGCAAGATGTTACTGCGACCTTTTCGAGCATTGAAAATCAGTCGGCGGAAGTAGGTTTGGTGATAAATGAGGACATAACCAACATATTTCTTTCAACGAACACAGAATCCACTCGTCTGGGCGCTGAGTCAACGTTGACAACAATAACTTTAAAGTGGTAGATAATTTTTGTCTACCTTGGCTCCGTCATAAACAAAAATAATGTCAGCCTGGAAACCAAGAGACGAGTATTGATCGCAAACCGCTGCTACTATGCGCTAAGCAAGCGAATTTATGTCAAACCGCTCTCTCAAAAAACAAAGACCCAACTCTACCAGACTCTGCTCCTACCTGTATTGCTCTACAGCGCAGAATCCTAGGTAATGATAGAAGCGGATCAATCTATTTTGGGAGTCTTCGAGAGAAAAATACTTTGCAAAATATTAGGACCCATCATCGTTAACGGCGAGTATCGTCGTCGAATGAACTACGAGCTGTATGAGCTGTACAACGACATCGCCGTAGTCAAGCGCGTTGAAATAGACCGAATGCGCTGGCTTGGTCACGTTGTACGAATGGATGAAAGTGTTGCAGCTCGAGAGGTCTTCGTCAATAAACTCAATGGGCGGCGCAGGAGTGGGCCGACCAAAACTTCGTTGAATGGACCAGGTGAAGGAGCTTTTATCTACACACTTGGTGTGACTAACTATCTACGGAGCGCAAAAGACCGAAGCGCTTGGAATTGTTTTCTACGTGCGGCTACTGATAGATGAATTTCTGTCGCTGCTGCCAATTAAGAAGAATAATACAAATTTTAGGTTGCTATCTTTAATTGAAAACGGGATGTGCCACACCCTTTAAAATATGTCCCTCTACCTCCCTCTCGTTAAAATCTCTGCCAAGAATTAGCAAACCCCCAAACAGAACGGTAACCAAACACACCATAATCTTTTGTTGGCATCTATTACAATGAATTTGTCGGCAGTAAAAACCGCCCACAGTTGCCAACCCCTTTCACACTCATTGCACTGATTCTGTACTAAAGTTTTACATAGTACAACACATGATTTTGTGACTCAACATTTGGGACTCAATTCTGGAAATGCACGTGAAAGTAGCCAAAAAAAAAAGAAGTTCTGCATCATTCGTTTTGTCACGCTACATGCCATAATAATTTAATATTGATTTGAAGTTTGTAAGTATCGTATAGGGGAATTTCTCACGTTTTAGACTACGATACCTACTAACTTCAAATCGATATTAAAATATTATGGCATGTAACATGACAAAACGTATTATGCAAAACTTCTTCTTTTTGGGACTACTTTCACGTGCAGTTCTCAGAATTGAGTCCCAAAATCATGTGTTGTACTGTGTAAACCTTTAGTATGTCCCAAATCAATGAGCTGTAAAATTTTTGTACTGTGTTATTTTTTACAGTGTATAAATTTTGACAATTTTGCAAATGGCCATCGCTATTCCTCGCATAGCTATGGCTCCATGTCATAAAAATTGCCTATTTCTCTCCCGAAGCCTACTATCGTTACCTATCTTACGTATATCCATATCCTTTCGCAATATGAGCCAACGCCAATGACGAGTAGAAATAGTGGTTGCGTTAATTCGATAACATGAACATGAAAGCAAACACGGAAATATTTGCAATAGATTATAGAATAGATCTTTGGACTTACCCGCAATGCGACTTTCACTGGGCCTGTCACTTAGGGATGCGGATGATAACAATGACGCTGCTGCTGCTGCCGCTACAGATGCCGACGATGAAGTTGTCACACTAATGCCATTAGTAAGGCCCGTGGCCACGGAGGATGTTGTCGTTACTCCGGCGACGCCGCTATTGCCATTAAACTCATAATCGTGATGGTTTGCATGTATTAATTGACTATTATGCTGTTGTTGTTGTTGTTGCGGCGGATGATGATGACCATTTGTTGTTGCACTATTTGTACCATTGGTTAATACCGTTGCGGTGACGTGGGGGTGGGTGGCGCTGGAGCTATGATGACCATTGACATGTTGAAATGTGGCGGCTGCCGCTGGGGCGGAAGATGACACTTGCAGTGTGCCGCTGATACTACCGCTGCCACCGCCATGCCTTATATTGGAGTTTCGTATGTTTATGCTGTTGTTGTTGTTGGTCGTACTTAGACTACTACTGCTGAGAAGGCCATTGAGCGCTGTAGTCGTAGCCGTTGCACCATAATGAGCTATGAAACGTTGTGGCGGGTGATGGTCACTGAGTATTGCCGGTATTGCCGTTGCTAGCGGTGACAATTTTAATTTCTCCTGCTGCTCAATGTATTGAGCAGCTTCGAGGAGCGTCTTTAAACCCTCCGACATATCAGGATGACCTAGAATTAGATGAAACCCTCGGTGTTTCTACTCGGCGGATCTCCAAAATGATCACAGTTTTTCGTGTAGCTGAAATTTTCCAAGGTGTTGAGGTCACTTTTGGAAAATGTTTGATTGCAAGTTTGTTGTTTGTTAATTGGGGTGGTAGTGGTGCAATTATGCTTGGTAGGTTGGTAATATTGCCTAGTTTTGGTAGAATATCTGCAAAGATAAATATAATTATATAGTTAGTAAATAGAAATTTACATTTAAGAAAATTAGCAACAAATTTATGAAGAAATATATTTACATAAAATAGACAACGATACAAACATCACAAATTTTTGTATAAAATTCCAGCTGAAATTACGTATTCCTTGCATTAGGTTATAATTAGTACCATCTAATGTTTCTTATATTTATGTGATAAATACCTCATACCAAATGTAATTTCTATTGCCAAGCCTTTAGCTTACGTTTCACCTTACTTGTGAGTGAAATTTAAAACTCGTGCATTTTTCCGAAAAATGATCTAATTCGTTAGAAAATGTTAAACATGTTCTTTTGTACACTTTCAAATATTTGTTTTCTATTTTAACCAAATTGCTTTTGAAACATCATCCAACGTCGCCACCCACCGTACCATCCGTCAACGCCACAAGATAGCCGAAACGAACCTTGATATTATGTCAGCCAAAAACAAAGTTTGAAATCAACAAAAAAACAACGACTACGAAAAAAAACCAACCTCAACAGTTTTCCGTTCCACGCCCTCGCCTTAAATCATCAAAGGCCAACCCGTCAAGCCATCTTCTCTAACTACATCCTCACCACAGCGCCACAAAACACCATTCATAATTAATTTTTAATTATTGTTATTTGTTTAAATCGCGTTTGTTTTGTTTTTGTCGGTGATGGCATTATTTCCTCATAAACCATCCGCTCGCTCTCTTCCTGTTGTTTCGTTCTCCTCGACGCTCGCTCATTGGCGACTTGGGTTGGACAAGTAATTAAGTTTGAAATCTTCAGACACACGTTTACTGAGTTTCCAACAATTACGAGTTTACAATACGAGTATGCGTTTTCTGGTTTGGAATTGTGGTTCATTTTTAAATGACCTACATATATACGAGTATAATTAGAACATATTGTGGGTGAACCCAATGAGACTTACAGAGGCACAGTGATGTCTGAAATATAGTATAGCCTTTTTGAGTGGCTACTGTGTTTAGACATTATTGTTTTACAGTAGCAGAGTTTGTTTGAATAATAGTTTGTGGATTTTTTAAATCGCTACAACTAATTCTTAAAAAATTTGTATATATAAATATATGTACAAATATTTAGTAAAATTTTTTTAATATTATTTCAACTTGACTTTTTAAGAAACTTTTAAAGATTAATTTTTTTTTTTGTAATTTTTCTTGAAGTTTATTTGAGTAAAGTATTCTTGCGTTATTAGAAATTAAAAGTTTTGACTAGAAGTTTGAAAGGATTGATTCGAAATGCATTCAAAGCTGACAAGAATTTAAATATGTAAATGTTTTGTTTTTTAAAATTCCGGCTCTTGGCATATACTTCTTGTGGACTCTTTTTTATCAAATCCAAATGAATATCTTATGAGCAACCTATACTGATGAAAGGAAACTCAGCTGGTCACACTCGCCCATAAGCGCGATCATGTGACCAGTTTTTGGTGATGTTCAACCATAGTCCGGAGAATTTGTTGCGCGGTCTTGTAAACATAGATACATCACAACACACCAGGAACTAAGGAGCAGTCAAAGCAGTGGTTGAACGTGCTCCAAAGAAAACGGGGTCATGTCGATAGGGGGTTTCAGGAAGAGTATCAAAGATCAAGGAGCAACTGTGGCATGATAGTTAGAACACACCACTCTCATGCGGGTGACCTGACATCAAATACTGCCAATGCCATTAAAATTTATTTATTCGAATGTCCCTCGATCTTATCTATAACAACTTCTGAGTTGTTGCTAGTCGAGTCAACCGGCATGTCTAGTAAAAGCTACTTGTCGTTACGGTGCTACCTAAATACAAATATGTTTGCGTTGCAGAAGTATGAATTTTATATTTAAAACTTAAAAACTTAATTTCCCCTTACACCCAATAAATGACGTATGGAATAGCTTCTCGCGTTATTATGAAAAAAAAACACGTTTTCCATTCCATTCCACACTCATATAACGGCAGCTCATTGTATATAGACGAATGCGAACGTCAGCTGTTTGAGAACATTTTACTAGACTTATACTGCGGAGTTGCTGTTGATGACTAAGACTGGAATTAAACCATGAATCTCCCGCATGATAGCCTCGTGTTCTAACCAATCATATTTATTTACCTTAAAATTGCGGAAAAGTTTAATTTTTCTTAAGAGGGTTGACACGGACACCACTCCAGAAGACCCCCATCCAATCTATGAAGATGATATTAACTGTCTACCTCCGAGCCAGAGCGAGAAACGTGTGGCAATATCCCGTCATTAAAATAGCAAAGCGGCTGGAGCCGATGGTCTCCCTGCTGAATTGTTTAAAGCTGGTGGGGAGGAGCAGATAAGGAGCATGCATTAGCTTATGGAGAACATCTGGCTAGAGAAGAGCATGGCCGGGGATTGGAGTCTCAGTCTGTTATGTCCCATATACAAGAAAGGAGATCGTAGTGAATGTAAGAACTACCGTGGAATTTGCCTATTACCAATTGCGTACAACGTCCTTTCGAGCATATTGTGTGAACGTCTTAAGCATATTGTTGAAAAACTAATTGGACCATATCAGTGCGGTTTTAGACCTGGTAAATCTACAACGGATCAAATATTTACATTACGACAAATCCTGAAAAAAATTATGAAAAGCAAATTGACACCTACCACCTCTTTGTCGACTACAAAGCTGCCTTCGACTCTTCGATAAGGAATAGGCCAAGTCTGAGTGTCGTATTCCTAATTTGTAGATTTTGCAGATGTATCTTGGAAACCACCAAATCCTCGGTTAAGATTGGTAAGGATCACTCTGAACCATTCAACATGGAAAGAGGTTTCAGGCAGGGTAATAGCCTGTCCTGTACACTATTTTATGTTATGGAAAAGGTGATAAGAAGAGGTGGTCTCAACATGTCTGGCACCATATTCCACTAGCCTATGCCGATTTTATAGACAAAATTTTCCGAAATCTGCGGGATGTTTCTGCACTTTTCTCATCATTAAAAAAGATGTTAGCAAGAATGGGTTTAGCGGCCAACGGGGACAAAACAAAAATTATGATTTCAAAGAACAAAGTGTTCTCTCGATGGGGACGCACGGTGAGAGTTGACAATTATTGTTTTGAGGTAGTAGATGAATTTATTTACCTCCGATCTCCCGTCAATAAGAAAAATACTGTCCGTGAAGAAATCAAGCGGAGAATAGTGCTTGCCAATAGACGATTTTACACACTTCGACAGCACTTAAGTATCCCACCTGTGAGTATTCGAGAGAAAAGTACTCCGAAAAATATATGAACCTATCTGTGTCGACGGCGAGTTTCACCTTCGAATAAACCTTGAGCTCTATGAGCTTTACCACTACATCGATGTACCTAAAAGATTCAGAATCCAACGACTTCGATGGGTGGGACATGTTGCCAGGATGGATGTAAATGCGATAAAGGTCTTTGAAGGCGAACCTGAAGGATGACACAGAGCAGCGGGACCCAAACTTCGTTGGAAGGACCAAGTGGTTGGCGACGTGGAAGGAATGACTGGAGAACGAACGCAAAAGACCGAAGCGAGTGGAATTCTTTAATACTTTAGGAAAGTAAGTAAGTAAACTGACAATGCGGTAGAACAAAAGAGATGGCTATAGTTTATTGAAATTTCGTGGTAGACGGAAGTTCGTGCCTAAGGTCCTATGGTATTAATATAAAAATTGCGACGTCTTCCTATTAAACAGATGCCAAAACTATCCCATTCATGTTATTTTAAAATGTCTTAAACATAATTTTTATATACCAATGGATAAGGTTTGGTTTATTGTACCAACTAGTACAATTTATTGTACTAAAGGTACAACTTTAATTGTGCTTTATTGTACTAAAAATGATAATATGTTTAACACAGATTAAAATTTATTGTACTTTGTTGTTAGTACTTAAAGGTACGTTTATTATATAAAATAGTATAACTTATGTACAATTTTAGTACAATTTATTGTACCAAAAAGTACTTTTATTGTAACGAAAAGTACACTTTATTATACCAAAAGGTAAAAATTTTTGTTCCTTAACGTACTATTTTTTTTACAAAAAGGACAGTTTATTGTACTAAAAAGTACTTGTACTGCACCAAAAGGTAGTTTTTTACACCAATAAGTACACTTTATTGTACCAAAAAGTACTTTTATTGTGCCTAATAGTAACATTTATTGTACCAAAAAGTACTTTTGTTATACCAAAAAGTACTTTTGTTATACAAAAAAGTACTTTATTTTTGCCCAAAATTTCAAAGACAGCACTTATTGTCACCAAATTTTTTTGCAAAATAAGAAAAGGCAAACATAAAAGATTCAAATGATTTACGGCATTCACTGAGGTATCAGCTAGTTTTTATACCCTCATCCTACGGGTACGAGGTTTGAGTCAAGTAAAAGCTTCCCAAACACGTTTAAGCCATGCCCGTCGGTCTGTCCGGCTAGTACGATAACTTTCGGAAGACGTAACAAATTGTTGTGAAACTTTGCATAGGTTAATATATCCCCAAAACTAATTACGGTATTGGAAATGGGTTACATGGCCACGCCCTGTCTGGTGCCTCCCATACAAATCTACCATTCCGCCCACTTAAAAAATCAAGTATTAATATCAATACACTCAACACGATCGTGTCCAAATTCTGTTTTTAGTAATGCTGAAGCAGGATAAAATTTTGGATAACAAATTGGAAGTCTAGCCAAGCCCCTTCTAGTACCTCCCATACAAATGTACCCTTCCGCCAAAAGCGAAAAATAATATCAATACACCTAACGCTATCGTTTGTAAAGCTATGATAGGATAAAGTTTTGGAGAACAAATTTGAAGTCTAGCCACGCTCCTTCCGCCCTCTTTTGAAACCGAGTATTAACATCAATACGCTCGAAACGATCGTCCCAAATTTTGTATTTTGTTAAGCTATACTAGCATAAAGTTATGGAGAACAAATTGGAAGTCTAGCCACACCCCTTCTGGTAACTCCCATACAAATGTACAACTCCGCCCACTTTAGAAATCGAGTGATAATATCAATATACTTGTAATATGTAATATGTAACTCGGATTTCCCGACTGAAACTTTCTTATTGGTTTTTGCATCGTTCAACCATGATGTCCTCTATTATCCGGGAAAAAACGACCAATATTTTTCGATTACTTTTGAAAATAGGTAAAAATGCCTCGTAGTCGCCAGTAGAGGAGTAAAATGTAAGACCGATCTCCTTTTATTTGCCCCGTTAAAGATTTAAGAGCATACCTTCCCCCATCCACACTTCCTATAGGAGCTTTCATACAAAATTGAAGATTTGAAGAAATTGTTAAAAGTTGGCCAACACAGCTCCCAGGATGACTGACTTTCTTGTTTTTTTCCACTAGAATCATTTTTTCGAAACATGCCTGACACCTATTTCCACTTTCTAAAAGGGGTTTCCATACAAAATTTATATCACAAGAATCGGTTAATTTCCATAATTCAGAGTTAAGCATTATCCACTAGCTTCCTGAGGAAGTGATATAGGTTGAGGGTATTTATCAGGCGGTTCACCTGCGAATAACGCTAATAAAGTCCCTTTCAGACTATCTTCATATTCACATCTGTATAGCAATTGCCTTATAATATTTGTGTATCATATTTCACCTCACTTGGACTGAAATACTTTTGGCCCACTGATATGGTCTGAAATTCTTACTTACACTGCAGAGTACTAACTGTGAATCAAATTGTATCCGATTAGGGCAAAAAAAAAAACAATTGCAACTCTCCCTTTAGGTACAACAAAAAAAAAAAATAAAAATAATTTAGCCTGCAATTCCTTTGATATAACTGTCCAAAAAAGTGTATTAAAATAAGTTCAGATGTTTGTGGTACAAAACCATTTTGTGGACATATTATGTTTTAGGGTAATTAGGTAATAAATTCTTATTCTAATTTTCACTTATTATTATTCAAGAACGATCAGCACAAACAAGAGACTGCTGCATCAACACTCGCTGCGCTTGTGAGTGAATGATTTTTTTAGTCTCTCACTCTTCGAAGAAAAACGGTGAATCCCCTATTTGCTTTTAGCCGTATAGCGAGGTAATGTGCGCCTTAAAGTGAAGGTGTTCCAGAATTGAAAAAGTCCGTTATAGCGAAATGCCGTAAAAAGAGGGGCCGTATAAAGAGTTATGAGTGTATTTGTTTATGTTAATTTAACAATATCAGTAAGACCGTTGTATAAAATAAAGCCAACTACAATTACATCTATGATTTTTCCGTACAGTCAATTTTAACAATTTTTAAATATTCAAATTTTTAGCAGCCTTCTTTCTTAACTGAATACAAAATGAACTATAAAAACAAAACTTTTCGCAACCGACATAACATAAGAATCTTCCTTAATTTTCTTTCAAAAACTACCCTCTTTTCTTACTCTATCTCTTACTCTCTATCTCTTTGTTTTCTCCTTGTGTGTAAACAAAAATATAATTCATATTTTATTTAATTGTCATAATTTTCATGTCATATTTTCATAAAAGTTATGAAATATTACTGCCATGAATCGACAAAGAAAGGAATCGATTGTGAGCCGTGCTCATCTGATGTGCATGATGTTGACCCTAAGCACCGTCAGCTGCTGTCGTCTCTCGCTCAACCAAAAGGAACCCTCGACAACACGTACCAACTAATAATGATTAAAGAATTTTACCTGGACGTTTTGTGTTTTTGTTTTTTTTTCTTATTAAACTCGCCGCCACGTTGGTGTCGTTTAGGGTTTCTATTTGGGTTTTGGGCCAGTAAACGAAGTATATGAAACATAATGTGAGAACAAAGATAATTAACATAATGCAAAGTGTTGATGTCAAACCTATTAACTTCTGTTACATACAACAACAACAAAATTCAACAACAGCTGATGTACAAACGAAGAAGGTCGGTCAAAAGACAACAAACTAAAGTTGTCGGACCAAAGTGGCCAAATACTTAAGGACAACGATGCTAATAGCCAACATAATGACCATTTGTAAGAGATGCAATCGTGGAAATCGTAATAGTCAATGGTTACCTCATTCAGACCTTCATACAGATTCGTGGAATTGTTTACAAGTTTATAAGGCAAAAAAAAGGAAAAAGAATTTTAACTCATTTAGTTATATTTCATAACAATTATAAGAAAAAGGAACAAAAAAAAGGAAAATACTTGTTTTTCTCACATGACATTTAGCTGTAATAGGATCCCTTAAGACTGTTGTTGATTAGTTGCTGGGGTTCTCTGTGTAGTGACTTGTGGTCACTGTTGTCTGTTGTTTGTGAAAATTGTTTGTTAATTATTTCAATGAAATGGACAAACAGCCAAAGAATGTGTAAGCTGTCTCTCTCGCTCTCTCACTTTGTATTTACTGGGTTTGTTACTAAACTGTCTGGCTTTATTTGTTTCTTTACTTTTGTTATGGTAAACTAATTATCTTACTTTTCATATTATCAGGTTTCTTTATACGTCGCCAATTATTTATATATATACCTGTAGTACCCCCTTCTCCTATCATGTCCCAACATTTTCATTCCATTCATGAAGCTGATTCACATAAAACGCTGAATGTCCGTCTGGCTGTGTACTACTGTGTACTTTAGCACACTTTATATACATATTCTATAATTTAAAAAAAAAAACTAAACGTAATTTCCCTGTACATACCACGAATGAGATATGGAAGAGATTCTCGCATATTCTTCAACATTAAGTCCTTATCTACATATAATTAGATTAATATTCCATTCCATAGTAAATATTCCATGGAATCAAAGTGTTCCTTTCCCTATCCTATACATCATAATCTAAAACGTGTTAAGTTTTTAGTAAATCTATGTATGTTACATTAACTTAAGTAATAGGTGTAACAGATATGTTAATTTGGCGTTTAGGCTACGAATTCAAACAATTATGAAGTTCTACCTCGTTGGCTACATTCAAGATATAGCATTCAAACAGAATTTTTTTTGGAAGCAGTTCTTTGGGTATTGGTTAAAAAGGTGTTGGCAGCATTGATACGGCTGGAGTAAAAATATTGCAAGTGTTGACAATCACAATACGCACGAACAATTTTTAGACGTAAATTTCATGTCAACGACCATTTATTTCTCTTGACTATACCTACAACAAGTTAACTGACATTTTTACCAAAGGCACCTTCGTGACATGTCACAGATCTTGACATAGTTGTCATTGTAAGTAAAAATGGAATTCGTCGTACAGAATACAACTCATACACAAGGAATTGCATTTCTTAATGATTTAATTAGATGTAATAAAACTATATTGTCATTAACATCATTAAATGCCTTTGTCATTTTCTTCTCTTGTCTTTATCATAATCCCATTTAAACAGTTTAAACGATTGCACTCAAGTGTACTATATTATAATTGAGAGGGTCAGAAGCAAAGGGTTGCATGTGACAAATAGACACAAATTGAGATAAGTGTATAGTTGTGTTTCATGATACCATCTCTGTCTACAAGCATGAGATGAGATCAATTTTTATTACCAGTGGTGAGATCTAACTAAAAAACACTTCCTCGAAAAATTTGAATAACTTAATCTCTAGTTCACCGATATTTTATAAACAAATATGCGTTTTACATATAACAGCATGAACTTTAAGAATAAATGAAAAGAAATTAGAGTATCTTAATAAAATAGGGGCTAAAATTTTCTTTAAACTTAAAAAATAGCTTAAAAAACACGAAAGTTTGCGATTTTTAGGTAAAAATAGATGTAACAAGTTATGTATATAAATGTATGTATATGTCGTTGGAAATGTCTAAGATTCTTCTTTTCAAAACCGTTAAGAAATCAAGAATTGACTAAGGTATAAGCTCATAAGTGAGGAAAGATTCGAAAAACCGTTTCTTGAACCGTAACGCCAATAAGGCGTGTATATAATATTGAAATATAAATAAAAAAAAAAACAAAAAAAGTCAAGATTTTGAGGGTGTTACGAAGCTTTAGTATGCAGGATCATGTTGTACTCGACCAGACCTACAACGTGGACTAAGTCGCTCCCCCAGTTTTTTAATTTTCTTCTATTTTGTCACAGTGTTTAATCAATCTTCACTGGTTTTTATGCATAGACCGCAGATTTGTTGTACCACCACAAATAAATTAATTGGATTAACTAAATTGAATTTATTTCCTTCATTAAATTTTATCAATTTAATTAAGTTTATTAAATTTATCAAATAAATTAATTTATTTAAATTCATTGAAGGAATTAAATTTATTTAATTAATTAAATTCATTTAATTCATCGCTTAAATCATTAATTTTATCCAATTAATTAAATTCATTAAATACATTAAATTCAATTAAATCATTAAATTTATAAATTGTTTAAATTATTTAAATTCATAAACTCACTAAATTCAATAAAAATATTAAATTCATCATTTCAGCGAAACTCATAAATTAGTTCAATTCATTACATTAATAAAATTATTTAAATTAATTAAACTCATTAAAATTATTAAATAAAATTTTGTAATTTCATTAAATTTGCTAAATCATAAATTCATTATAGTCACCAAATTCATTTAATTATTTAAATTCACTAATATGCATTAAATTAATTAAATTCATTAAATTAATTAAATTTATTTTATTCATTTAACTTATTAAATTCATTTATTACATTAAATTTGTTAAAATTTTTAAAATCAC
The DNA here is from genome assembly GCA_964034835.1 of Muscina levida. NCBI lineage: Eukaryota > Metazoa > Arthropoda > Insecta > Diptera > Muscidae > Muscina > Muscina levida. Next base: position 75,229,983 of record OZ035882.1, read on the forward strand.
TAATTTTTATTAAATTAGTTAAATTAATACAATTCTTAATTTAATAAATTTCATTAACAACATTAAAATTATTAAAATCATTAAATTAATAAAATGTTGTAATTTCATTGAAATAATTAAATTTGCTTAATACATATTTTTCATTAAATTCGTTAGAATTAAATTTGCTTAATACATATTTTTCATTGAATTCGTTAGATTAATTACATTCATTAATTCATTAAACACATTTAATTTATTTAATTCTTTAAATTCACTAAAATTTATTAAATTCATTTATTTAATTAAATTTGCTAAAAAAATTCAGATTCACTAAATTCATTAAATTCATAAAACTTATTAAATTCATTTCGTCCATAAAATATATTAAATTAATTAATTTTACTTAACTTATCAAATTCATTAAATTTATCAAAATCATCAAATCCATTACATTAGTTAAATTCATTAAATTTTTGAAATTCATTAAATTAAGTAAATTCATAAATTTCATTAAATTCTTTTAAATAAATTCATTTATTTCTTTAAATTCGTTAAATTCATTAAATTTATGAAATTCATTAAATTAATAAAAATGTTTAACTTAATTAAATCCATTAAAATTATTAAACTAATAAGATTTTGTAATTTGAATTAAATTCGCTTATTTCATAAATTTCATTTGATTAATTAAATTTATTAAATTCATTATAGTTACTAAATTCATTAAACTCATCAAATTCATTTAATTCTTTAAATTCACATTAATTTATTGAATTTATTAGATTAATTAAATTCATTTTATGCCATAAACTAATTAAATTCATTTATTTAAAAAAAATTGCTAAAACTCATTAAATTCACTAAATTTTTCAAATTGATTAAATTAATACAATTCCTTATTTTAATTAAATTATTAAATTTATTAAATTAATAAAAAAAAAATTATTTCATTACATTAATTAAATTCGCTTAATTCATAAATTTCACTAAAATCACTAGTAAATTAGTAAATTTACATAAATTCATTAAATTGGCTAAATTAATTGCGTTTATTAAATTAATTTAACTTATTAAATTTATAATTATGTAATTCATAAAATTACTTAAGTTCTGTCATTTCATTATATTTATCAAAATAATACATTTCATTAAATTGATTGGATTAATTAAATCATTAAGTCCATTATAGTCATTAAATTTCTTAATTTCATTAAATTAATTACATTCATTAAAATCATTGAATTCATTAACGAATTAATCAATCAAATAAGATAATTTAGTAAATGCACAAAATTTATTACATTATTGAAATTAATTACATTCACTAAATTCATTACATTTATTAAATTTCTTAAAATTGATAAAGTTCCCTAATTTCAGAAAAGTAACTATATTCATTAAATTTATTTCATTTATAAAATTCGTCTAATTCATTGAATTCATTTCGTTCATTAAATTTATTAATTTAATTAAATTCACACAATTCAATTTTTATATAAAATTCATTAAATACGTTAAATTCCATAAATTTATTTAATTAATTAATTTTATTAAATTAGTATAATTCATTAAATTAATCAAATTTTTAAATTTATTACATTACTTAAATAAGGTTAATTAATAACTTCACTAAATTCATTACATTTAACTATAAAAATCAATTAATTGCTTAAAAAACTAAAATCATTACATTTATTAAATTCATTAAGCTGAATAAATTCATTAAAATAATTAAATTCATTAAATTAATTACATTAATTAATTTTATTTTATTATTAATTTTATTAATTTAATTCCTTAAATCCATTTAATTCACTAAATTCATATTATTCATTAATTTTATTAAATTAAATAAATTCAATAAAAATCATAAAATTCATTAAATTTTTTAATTTCATTAAACTAATCTAATTATATTAAATTTATTAAATTCATTAAATTCATTACATATGTATTTGTACAAAGTGACACACACACTCTAAGGAAAAATCACAAAATTACGCGAACATGTTATAACAAAATTTAGCATAACTCATTCATTTTTCAACCGATTCTTATAAACTTACCTATTTTAGAAAGCTACTTTAATATAGCATAATACAAAAATAAAAACTATACATTGCGCAGCTTCATGATCAACTGAGAGCGTTGAAAAAATGAGAATTCGCAATTTTTTGCGGGGTTGTTTTGCTTTAACTGCCGTCGTTTGACTATTTTTTAACCGATTTTCAAAATTATTTTTTTTTAATAAAAGGTGAAAGTCATAGCTTTACAACAAATGTAAGCATTTAAAAATCGGTTTACAAAGAGAAGACTTATGAATTTTGGAACTTGTAATTTTAGGAATATCGCCATTTCACTTAATTTGCTATAAAAACATTACTTAACGAAGTGACCGAGAAAAACTAAAAGTACCACTTTACTCTATGGACTCCAGTCCAACAGAAATGCTACATGAGAACCCCTGTATATTTTGTGTGTAGCACAGTGTTATTAAATAAAAAAAAACTTAATTTCCCTTTGCACCCCATGGATGAGGTATAGGATAGCTTTTCGCGTTGTTGTGAATTAACACGCTTTCTATTTTTAGATTTACAGCTAACGGCATATACTTGTTTATCGACGAATGCAAACGTCACTGTTTGAGAAGCTCTTACTAGACATGCCGATTGACTCGACACTAATACTGTGAAGTTGCTGTCGACAACATTCGAGGGGAGCCAGCAATGAAAGAACATTTTTTTACTTTTATGATGACTGGAGCCAGGAGTTGAACCTGTGATCTCCCGCATGGTAGTCGTGTGTTCTAACCACTATGCCACGGCCGGTCCCAATTTAGACTTTTAACTTTACTAAATTCATTAATTTCACTAAACTAATTAGTTTCATTAAATTCCTTAATTTCATTAAATTCTTCAAATTCATTATTTTTATAAATTCATTAATTTCATTAAATTCTTTATATTCGTAAAATTTTTTGCAATTCTTTAATTTTCACCTCCAATAAATTAATGTAACCATTAAATTTATTGAATTACACTAAATCAATAAATGCAAATTCATTTCATTACTAAGACCTCAATTATAATTATACCATTCTATATATCGGTACACAACACGTATTCTCTCCGGCTTCTTATTACTTTTTTCTAGGTTATGGTTATGTTACATTTAACCTGACAAATGTAACAAACATGTCACCCAACAGCCTGGTTACTCGCAATATCATTGATTTAATTTATACCCGTTGAATCCTTCCTTGTAATGCAAATTGAATCGTTTTTACTCTTCCCATTGGATTTGTTAATGATGGTCCTTTTAATACCTAGAGATTCCGTTCTGCACACCATAGCATTGTGATACCTTTTGTGAAACGTGACTTATTCGTTTCGATAATGGAATTTCCGTTTACTTGGAAATCTCCAACATTACTTTTAGTTTTTGTTTTCAAATAGCCCTTGGAATAAGAGGACATTTTACAACAACAACAAAACAGCAAGAGCAATGCCACGATTTGTCTCTGTCTAAGAGTGTAAGACAAAAGTTTGAGTAAACTGGGTGTATGTCAGGGTGGTGTATGTGTATGAGAGCCAGAATGGATAAAAAGAACTTCTGATGATGAATAAAAAAGAACATTTGCATTATTTTTTTTGCTTAATTAAAATAATTACATAAAACGAAAAGGACAAAACATAAGGGAAAACGAATAAAGACATACAAAAAGACAATGATGAATCCATAAAAAGAAAATATTTGTAAAAGCAACGCAACACCAATAACAAGGGGATTGATTTGCGTTAAAGGACATACGAACCTCTACATACAAACAGTATAATTGCGTAGTATTGCGTATGTGTTTGTATTCTTGGTATTCTTGCCGCTTGGACTTGCTTACGACACGGACGTATGACACTCTCGAACGCAGTGACAGTGAAATAATAATTTTGTACGATTTATTGTTATTACCGCAGTTAAATGTCAAGGGAATCGATGACACATCCAAATATTCGACGAAGAACGACGCCCTGATGTACACACACAACCAAGAAAATAAGGACGAAAGATAGGCCAAGTATCGTCGACACAAAACAAAATGGCAATACTAAATGGGATCAAAAGATCAAATAACAATCTTAGTTGCTTTTTGTGTGTTGTTGTTGCCTTCTTTTGGAACGCAGTGTCATCTGACAAGTAGGACAAATGTGGTGAGCAGCAGCCTTGGTGTAGAAAGCCATAGTAAGATAATTGATATGAGTATAATAAAATGGATTACATCTCAGGAGAATTTTGCTAAACAAGGACATTCAAAGAGCCTTGTTAGAACAGAAAAACAAGGAGTGTTAAAAAATCGCGACAAATTGATGAAAATAGTCTTACAATAAATATTGATAATTTGTTATCTTAATTAAATTGAGAGATATTAACGGTAAATTCACCTGGTTATCTTCCACAGGGGAAGAGTGGAACAAGATTTTAGCATAAAGATATCCTCAAGGCAACATGGCTATCCCCCAATCAAAACACCTAAATATCTAATTTATTATTTGGTAAACGATAGAAGTCATGTAACTTATGCAGTGGCAGGCATATGCGGAACGCACGCACACAACAGTATGGCGTGCTTGTGTGCGGTCGCACAAGAAGCTTCAGCGCTGTCGAATTGTACATGGTGAAAATATTGTGCTCTCCCAACAATCATTGAACATTGTTTCTCTGTCTGTTTTTGTGTTGAATACGCAACAAGCGTGTGTGGTGTAGCTTTTATAACGCTCAAGCAGAGACTGACTTTTTGATTTCAACAAAACTTTTGAGTACGTGTGAATTGCCAATCATGTCTGTGTGGAAAGGATGATTATTGCGAGGCCGGCAAGGCTATGAAATGTGCATTATTCCTGCGATCCGCGGCGTTTACATTGGCTCGGATCACTACTGGGTACATCTAAGGTGCGCATTGGATTAAGCAGAGGGAAAAACGCACGTAACCAAGCAACAAAGAAAGTTGGACATCGCTAAGTTGCAAACCCCAGAGATAGCCGCTGCCTACTCCAACCAAGTTTCCCAACTGATACAGCACAACTCTTCTACTTCAGACGTTCATACAGTGGCAGTATGTTATGCATTCCATGACAACCGCCGCAGCAACCGTGCTTGAATACGAAAAACGGTGCTCAGACAAATCCTGTCGCATAGCGTCTGAGGAACAGGATGCTGCAACAGCCGGGCTGTTAGGGATGGGCACAAGGAGATAGTAAAAAGACGAGGCAGCTATTTAAGCGACAAAAAAAAGTCAGATGAAGGGACGAGAGAATGAGGATATAGAGCGATACAGGAATAAAGGTTATGACTGAAAATTCTACCAGAAGGTAAAAGTAAAATGTAACGGTACTGGGTTTCCCACATTGAAGCACAACGATGGTAATTTGGTAACAGATACGCAGTGTGTGGCATATATGGAGAAAGCAATTGTTTGTTCCGAAAGTCAGCATCAGTTACGGTATCACGCTAATTTTCGACGACGGCTTAGATTGCCCACCACAAAGCCAAACCGAGGTAACAAGAGCAATAACGCTGCCGGTCCCGATGGACTTCCGACAGAGCTCTTCAAGTCCGGTGCCGATGAGTTGATAACGAGCATGCACGAACGGTTTGGCATACGAACGGTTTGGCTTAACTTGTGTATGATTGATGACTGGAATCTAAGCTTTTTATATCCTTTGCTAAAAAAAAAAGGTGATCGAAATGAGAGCTCCAACTAACGCGGGTTTAGCCTTGTAACCATTGCATATCAGGTCCTGTCGAGTCCAGATATTCACACAGCGGCAAATCATGGAAAATACCCTAGAGAAACAGATCGGCAATTACCATCTTTTCGTCGTTTATAAAGCTGCTTAAGACAGGTAGATACGGCAGAAATTACTTAAAGCCACGGCTACGTTTGGTATTCCAGCTAAGCTGATAAGATATGTGGAATGACGCTGACTGACACGAAGTCTTCAATGAAGATTGGCAAACCAGACGACGCCTAATACAAGGCGACAACCGTTTGTCGTACCTCTTCAACATAGTGATGAAGATGACAATGAGGAAAGCTGCTATAAACCCAAGTAAGTCTCAAGGTGTGACTGCAGCCTTCTCAAGTATGCAGAATGAATCAGCAGATTAACCATTACCATCTTTTCGTCGTCTATAAAGCTACCTTAGACAGGCCGATACGGCAGAAATTACTTGAAGTTTGGTTTTCCTGCTAAGCTAATACGTTTTTGCAAGGATCTTACGGAGTCAATCCCAAGCAGACGACGCTTAAACAAAGCGACGACCTATCGTGTACCTCTTTAGCATAGTAATGGAAATTATAATGATGAAAGCTGCTGTAAGAGCGAGTAAGTCACGGGATGTGACTGCAACCTTCTCAGGTATACAGAATGAATCAGCAAAAAGTGGTATAACGGTGAATCAGGACATAATGAAGTTATTAGTTTCAACAAACAAAGAATCTATTCGTTTGGGACGCTTGGAGAACGTTGACAACTACAATATCGAAGTGGTAGAAGATTTTATCTACCTCGGTTCCGCCTTCAATAAAACAAATAACATCAGCCTTGAAATCCAGAAAAGAATCCTGCTTGGGAATAGATGCTATTACGAAGAAATAGGCCTAATGATAGAGCCCTTTTCGACGAATGCAAATTCAGCTATACTAGATAGAGGTTCTATGACACAAACGGACGAATCAGTGCTGGCGGTATTCGAGAGGAAAATACTCCGTAAAATATATGGGTTCATCATCATTGACAGAGAGTGCGACATCATATGTATGACGGGATGTGACTGCAGCCTTCTCAGGTATACAAAATAAATCAGCAAAACTAAAATAATATCGGCGTGATAGATAATTGTATCTACCTCGTTTCAAGCATCAATAAAACAAATAAAGTACGTAATGACAGATCCCTCTTTCGACGAACGAAAATCCAGCTATACTGGATAGTGGTCCTAGCCGTATTCAAGAGCAAAATACTCCGTAAAATATATGGGCCCATCATCACTGACATCAAGTACGACGTCATATAAATCATGACCTGTATACAGACAATGAAGTAGTCAAACGCAATAAGGTACAGCGGTGGCGTTGGCTAGATCATGGTGTACGCATGGATGAAAATTCTCCTGTCCGAAGAGTCTTCGACAAAGAATCCGATTAACGGCTGAGAAAAGGACGACCAAAACTTTATTAGAAAGACCAGTTTACTGAGAACCTTGCAAAAGTTTGTATGTAGTTCGTCAGAAGAAGAAGAAGCGCAGAAGATCAAAGCGCATATAACACTTATCTACGTGCGGCATATTATCTCAATAAATGATTGCAAAGAAGTGACAGCTAGGAACAAGAAGACAAAACTTTCATTACTCTCTAAAGTAACTTCCATTCAAAGTGGAATTCAAAATACTCTTGAACAATTTTAATATTATTTTTTGGCATTTCAATTTAAATCTTATATTTGTGCGTTAAAATCTCTGGATTAGCAAAAGATATTGCAAGATTTAAAAAAGAAAGTTGGTTTTAGCAATTTGCATCTTTAATTAAATTAATGAAATCTCCTACTAAGCTCTTTAGTGGTATTCTGCCACAAGAGGGGTGATGCTGGTGTTAGCATATCATAGGGGTACATACTACTGTTCATAGATGCATCTCTCTCTCTCTATCTCTTCATCTCTTTCTAAAGATTCCATGAGTGTGAATAAATTTATAACAATTTCTTGTTTAAGTTTTTAGAGTTCTTTGTTTTTCTCCTCCTATTAAGACACTTGTGATATGATATCCAACGTCGTCAAACTCTGTCTGCTCTGTTAGCATCCGTGGCGGCGTAATTACAACGTTATGAAGCTGAAAATTTATGATATTGAAGTTGCAGTGGCATCATCATCACCATCACACACTGGCACCAGCAGCAGCAGTTGTAGTGCTGCTGTTTTAAATGGGATTCTTCGTATTCTAAGAGATGTGTTATTATGATTATGGCAGACTTGCAACAAATGTACACAAATTCTGTCAGACTAGACTCTACCACCAGATGCACTAGACTCAGTTGTTGGTAAACTACAAACTTCATCTGTTTTGTTGGTGTATAAGTGCCTTAATATGAGACTGTATGAGGATGCATTTTATCGTTGCTATTACCCGACCTTTCCCCATCTCTCTCCACGGTTACAGTGATATTAGTGTTGCTATAGCTATAAAGACAGAGTTGGCTGCCATATGAAGAATATGCCCAAAGAACCGAGTGGTGTTAAATGTTCTTATGTATGTGTGAATGTGTGTTTGTTTTGAATTGTGTTAATTTGAATCTTGTGAAATTTAAAAAGTCATAAAAGTTTTTAAAATTATTTTTTGTCTTTCATTGTAAATTTTGTGTTCACATCAAAGGGGAGGAAAAAATGTGTCAAACCACCAAAGCAAAAAACTGCTTTAGACAATTAACGAAATCGTTAAAATGGTTGCGTTTTATCTTAGTGTAGGAGAAAAAAAGACCAACCTTGCTGGAGGGGTAATATAAAGTCAAATATTACATTAAAATGATGTATTTTCTAATTTGAGTTTCCTGATCGTAATTTACTTGGAAATAGGAAGAAGATGCTGTTAGTTCAGCAGTCAGAAAATTTAGTCTACACAACAACACCAGACTGGTTAGCTTCGCGTCGGCAAGAAACATGGTAGTGGGAGGAGCCAGATCCCCATATTAAGATTTTCAAAAGGCAACATGGATATCCCCTTGCAATAAGACCAGATACCAGATAATTCACTGTGTAATCGATAGACAACTTGTCTCAAGCGTTATGGACGTGCTTGTGATGCGCGGTGCAAATATTGACTCGGATCATTACCTGTTGCTAGACATCACAAAGCTGCATTCCACCGAGGTAGCCAAGGCCTACTCAAACTAACCCTCTCACTTACTGCAAACAAACACCCCTAATTCTAATGTTCCCGACACACTGTCACAACGACTGTCCTGTGATATGAAAAATTATGCATCAACTGGTACTCGTGCTGTGACAGAACGAGAAGAGGGGAGAGACGAACTCTTCTTCAGATGCAAAAAGCGTCTATGGAAGGACAAATAAAGCAAGGATATGGAAAATAGAGGTGAAGGAGGTGTGTTGGATCAGGAGTTTCCACCTAAAAAGGCAGAGATGAAAATCTGATTACAGACACTCAAAATGTGCTGCAAATATGAAGAGAACACTTTGGTATTCAGCTCTTTTCCGAATGCTGCATTAGTGACAATATAACGCCATTCGTCGACGAAGCAGTAGATTGTCGACAAGAAGATTCTGTTACCGAAAAGAAATATCATCTGTTTATCAAGTACAAAACTGAATTTGACAGTATGATACGACAAAAATGATTAGATGCTATGGCTGGGTATGGTATCCCCTCAAAGCTTGAACGACTTTTTTGGATGACACCGACCGACACAAAGTCTTCATTAAAATTAGACAAAGAGCCGGCAATAGCATTTTCCACCTAGCTAGGCTTTAGACAAGGCTATATGTTAGTTTTTCATGTGATCTTTTTAACTTCCTAATGGAGATGATCATGCGAAAGGCTGCGTCCCCAACGGGTGGACACTTTGTTCGATAATACCATTAACTTCGTCTTGTCCTCATTCACTGCCAAACCTATGTTCGCTGACTCCTTTTCAACAGGTGAGTAGACAGCTGTTACCTCTCGCATCGTCCAACCAATAATGTCGATGTTATCGGCATATGCGAGCAGCATGTGGCTCTTATTAAATCTGCTGCCAGATATGTTTACCGATGCTTTCCTAAACACCTTCTCCATCACTATGTTGAACAGTATGCATGACAAACCATCACCCTGTCTAAGACCTGTCGTCGTATTGAATGGCGCAGATAGATCCTTGCCAATCCGAACAGAGAATATGGTAATCGTAAGGTTCACCGGCAGGGATGAACTATGTTCGCAGAGATACCGAACTCAGCAGCTTTGTAAACGACAAAGAAATGGTAAGTCTCAATTTGCTTCTCATGAGTTTTCTCCAGAATCTGCTGTAGTGTAAATATCTGGTCCGTCGTGGATTTGCCTGGTATAAAGCCTCATTGATAAGGTCCAATCAGATTTTCCACAATTGGCTTTAGACGTTCACACAGTATGCTAGAGTGGACCTTATACGCAATCAGTAAGAGTCGAATTCCACGGTAGTTTTTGCACTCTCTACGGTCACCCTTTATTGTAAATAGGACATATCATGCTGAGATTCCAATCCGCTGGCATGCTCTCCTGATGCCAAATAGTCTCTATTAGCTTTAGCATGCTTAAAACAAGCTCATCTCCACCCACCTTAAACAGCCCATCCGGAAGGTCCACTACCAGAATTTTTCGCCTGAAGAGTCGAGTCGCTTTTCGCGTTGCTATTGGCTGCAGTTTGGCCCTGTATGTAGCATCTTGTTCCCGGGTGGCTTGCGGCATTCGTCGTCGTACCAGGTACTATCGTTTAAGGGATTTAAATATTACAGTATGGACCGCGTAATACTTTGCATCGAGTGGGCAAGATATTGCCATTGCGTGCTAGTATTTTCGGGAGTTGGAGCATTACGAGCATAGTTGAGTGAGTTGGTTAAAATAGGCGTTGGCTATCTTCGTGGTCTACAGTTTAGCGATGCTCAGCTTCCTCTGTGCCTTGTTACGCAGGGTGTTCGCCTTGCTTAGCCTAGTACGCACATTCACTGCAGCGAGGTGGTGATCAGAGTTAATGTTCGCACCCCTGATCACTCGTACGTCTAAGACACTTGACACGTGCCTTCCATCGATTACCACGTGAAACACGTGATGTTTTTGTGGTCAAATCGTGTGCTGCTAATTACATTGTTCCTTGCTGCAGAGAAATCAATCAGTCTGATTCCGTTTGTCAATGTGTCAGTATGCAGACTAAATTTTCCGAATGTTGGGCTAAACACATTCTCCCGGCCTATTTTGGTATAAAAATCTCCAGGCACGAATTTAACATCATGTTATTCTTTAAGGTGGTCGTAGACTTCGTCTTTGACCTCGTAATCACGACTGGTACCATATTTAATGAAAGTCACATGCTGCTCGCGTATGCCGCATACATATCATTGACCAAGGACGGCAAGAGGTTACTGCAGCCTTTTCAAGTATAGAGAATCAGTCGACAGAAGTGGTTCGGATGAGGACAAAACCAAGGTTTACTCGAGTTATTGTGCCGCACAGCCAGCCAGACGGACGGACATGGCTCAATCGTCTTAAAAAGTCCTGAAATGAATTTGTTCTTAAGATACTAGGGGTCCAACTAGTCTTCTTGATGTCTTACACATTTCCTTGTATTTAGTGATATATACTCTATGGGTGAGGGTAAAAAAGAACAATTTGGAAATATGTATCTCGTTGATAAAAATAATCCTCAGTGTTAGCCTGCAAACAAAAATATACTACCGTTGTGAGCCTACTTCTCCCTAATTGCTCCAAAGTTTGTTCTTTTTTGTATAGCCATAGGAAATAGTCATAGAAATGACCAACGGTGTGCTATAGTCTCGGCAGCGCTTTAATCCCAACTGTTGCAAGAATCGAGTTGCGTTACCTCGAAAGCGAACTGACTGACGGTGTATGAATTTCATTTTCTGCTGGGCTATTGCATTACATGTAGCCGCAGTGGTGGTGGGAGATACTTGAATGTTGGTTGGGCTACCTCCACATTCTGTGGTATTCATAAACGAACCTCGTAATCATAAATTAAGCCCGGTTATACTAAACGAGACGCATACACACACACACACATGTGTATATACAAAACCTACATATACATGTAGCCTCCAAGGAAACAATGTAAAAACTGGTGGATGAGCGCAAAGCCAAGACGCAATACAACAAACAAATGACAGAAGAAAAAAAACTTGTTGGAGCAAAAAAAAATACGCTTTCAAAGAAGAGGAAACTCGACGGACGTACCCAAGTTGAAAGAGAATGCATGAAATGAAGGCAAACGGCCAACACACATAAGTATAAATAATACGCTTTGACAAGGTAGAGAGCGAGAGAGAGAGAGGAAGAGTGGTAATGTTGGTGGAGTCTAAAGGGTACCCACAACAATCCTGTCTAAATAAATCACACTGAGTTCCCCTACAAGATAAAGGACATGAAAGGACACAAAGCATTAAAAGCAAAAACCGAAAAAAGCTAATAAAATATAAGAAATATGAGAGAAACACAGGAACGAAGGCGTAAATGACAATATAAGTGAAAATAATTGCAGTAGGAGGACGGACAAAGAAAGTAAGAGAGTTCACAGAAGAGAGAGGGAGAGCGAGAGAACGAGAGAGTGTTCAAGGAGAGTGTTGTGTATTATAATTACCTGTTTGTTGTGAAGAGAGTATGTGATGTTTTTGATACTGTTGTATTTGTTGTTGTTGTTGCTGCTGCTATCGGTATTGTAGTAGTTGTTTTAATACTAGGCAAATGAATGAACAAAAATTTAATGTTTAAAAAAAAGAATTGTTGTAAAATTTATTACAAATCGTAGTGATGATAAAACACAATTAGTTCTCATTAGTTTAACACTGCAAATGAAAAATTCTTTTTTCTTTTATAAAAATAATAAACCGTAGTTTGACATATTATTTTAAGTTTTCGAAACATAAATAACTAAACCATAAAATTTTAATAATAATCACCAGCACTTTGATGCTTTATTTTTTGCAAAAATTTACACTTGTATTAACTTTTTTCAATATCACTATATTTTTTTTGCAACTTTTCTCATATTTTTCTGATTGGTTTTAGTTTTATAATTTTGCCATTTTTTCTATTTTGTATGTTTATGCTAAAATTCATGCATTTTTTTTGGTTTGTTGGATTTTTGCGTATGCGAGGTGACTGACGATGCGAAACTTAAACCGAAACTAAAAATGAGACTGACGCAACTTTATTTTTTCACTGCTCCATCAACATCACCATCACCGTATTCATCTTTCCTCCACGCACTAGAAATAAACAACACAGCGGCTCGTAGACCACGACAACCACAACGAGTACGACACGATGGATGATGGTGGCGACGGTAACGACGACGACGACGACATAAACAACTGACAGACAACCCAACACAAACCACGTAATATTTGTGTGTTGGGCTCGCTCAAAAGCCGTAAGACAAGAAGTGGAAGTAAGCAACTAAACAAACAACAAAAAGTCACCGAAGAAACCCCCAACCATCCAAACAGAGGAAGACGAACGCCAACAGCAGCAACAACAACAACAACTACAACATCTGAGATGTTGTCTAGTTTTTAGCCGGGAGAGCCTGAAGCTCAGACACGAATGACAATTTAGCACGAGTTTACAAAGCAACACTTGAGAGACAAAGAGTAAGTTGTGTGTGTGTGTCTGCGAGAGAGCGAGCGAGAATGCAACAACACAAACGAGTCAAAGTGGAAGGAAACCTGATGATATTTACACAACAAAAGTCCAAAACATGCGCGTCAGGGCGGAACTCATTCAGCACTAAGCGTCACAAACAAGTAAGAAGAAACATTACATTATGAAAGTCTGCATGTAGTGCAGCTCCACTGCAACGTACTACATACTGATTGAACTTCCATGTCGAAGTGAAGGTTTCCTGAGTGGAGTATGCTTGTATTCTTCTGGATAAAGTTAGTAAGATCGGCTATGGGGATTACTCTCCGGTTTGAAATATGTGAACAACTTTGTTCTAGAAAAAACTAGACACGGTTGCCACTGGACTGCCGGAAAAGGTTTACAAGGTAGGTGCCAATAAACTGGTAACCTTCCTGACCCAGCTCATAAATATGATTTGGCTACTGGAATGTACTTCCGATGAATTTAATCTGAGTGTTCTATATATTGTGCTAAAGAAAGTCGATCGTAGCCTTTACGCAACGCATACAAGGTCCTGTCGAGAGTGTTATGTGAAAGAATAAAGCACATCTACATAAACACGATTAAAGCTTATCAGTATAGCTGAAGACATGGTAAACCAGATATTGACACTATGATAAATCCTAGAGAACTATTGATGGTTGAAGGCATCACGCATCTGCCCCGAGTGTTTGTATCCGCTGCTTTTGAGCACAACGTACGCAAACAAATGTTGACATTTGAAGGCACCACGAGTCCGCCCCGAGATGCCATGGCTAAGTTTGGTTTTTATGCGAAGCTGATACGACTTTGCAATATGGCACTGACGGAGTCAATTGATACTAAGCAAGGCTTTAGGCAGCGCAATAGTCTATCATGCGATCTTTTCATCATTATAATGCAGTTGATCGTGGGCTGCAGCAAATACGACTGGTACCATCTTTAATAAGAGTCGCATTATACTCGCTAACGATGATGATATGAAATCATAGGACTGCAAGATGTTACTTCGGCCTTTTCAAGCATTGAGAAGCAATTGGATGAAATGGATATATCGATAAACGAGGACAAACGCAAAACAAACGAACAAAAGGTCTACTTGCTTGAGAAGCTGTGTGAACTTTTCCACCAAAGCTTTGAAGTGCAAGATGAAGATATATATATATATTAGGGTTCCAAATACCTAAAAAATCTGTTATAATTTGTTATAACGGTGTATACGTAATAAATTGATATCAATATTAAGTATACATCATGTCGTCGATATTCTGCAAAAATATTTCAAGTCGACTTTTTGTATTTCTGAGTTAATGATGATTTCTAGTTTAGGGCCGTTTGTGTTTTGTTACAATAATTACAAAAGTACTTTAAATAAACATAAGATTTTTGTTACAGGACATAGACTATGACTTTCGGGACAGTATTGCATCATTGAGTCCATTTCACAAAAAAATAGGACTTTAAACCGCTTTGCAGGGTATCAACGATATGATAACAAATTTCACATTGAAAGTTCTTATATAAGAACCGTAATTTCAAATCTTAAAAGAATTTCAAGACAAGAGCTAAGGATACTAAAACGGTTAGCAGAATGAGGCACCCCAACTAACTTTAAAATCTATTTGTTTTTGAAACATTGTTATAGACATGTCTGTGGTTCTCGTAGTTTAGTAATGTAACAAGCTTTTATTTATAGAATCTCAAGAAATATCGAAGACTACGAACGTCAACATTTTCGAAAATCTTTTAGCAGGAAAATTTCGATTGACTCAACTACTGAAAAGTTGCTGTCTACACCATCGGCAATCGATTAAAGGAATATAGATAGATGTGACAGGCATTAAACTCAGGTTAGCGGTTTGAATTCGGAATTTTCGTTGTGAGAGTCGCGTCAACATACTCAAATTCCATACTACGATACCATGAGAAAAACTGTAACGCATTGTAGGAGACGAGTTGGACCTCAAGCATTCTGTTTGGAAACCCAAACATTTGCCACACCCCCTCGAATGTCTCCCATACAAAGAATTCCACACGCTTCGGTCTTTTGCGTGCGTTCTCTAGTTAGTTCTACCAAATGGTGGCACGTTGCCTAACACTTGGTCCTTCCAGCGAAGTTTGGTCTCCCTACTCTCGGCCGTCATTTAGATTCGCCTTTAAACAACTTTCTCGCTGGCTTCTGACTCTATTAGCTACGTCGATGTCTGGTAAAGCTTATACAGCTCATGGTTCATCCGATGACGAAACTCGCCGTCGACATAGATAGATAATATTAACACTTGGTATAGCTGTTTCATAGTATCCCGACATAAGGTGGAGTAACTGGAGTTACTTTCTTGGCTGACATTAATTTTCTTGTTGACGAAAGACAAAACAATAATTTTCAACGTTGATGTTGAGTTTCCATGGTGAGCAAATCATTTTTTTTCTCGTTGACCGCTTACTCCCTTTGCAGTGTTGAAAAAAGTGAAGTAACATCCCTTAGATTTCGGCCAATGATGTCTATATCATCCGCATAGTCTAGTGGCATGTGGCTCTTGTGGAACATGGTGCCAGACATGTTGAAACCAGCCTTTCTCTTCACCTTCTCCATTACAACATTAAATAGTGTACAGGACAAGCTATCACCCTGACTGAGACCTCTTTCCGTGTTGTATTGTTCAGAATGATCTTTACCAATCTTAATAGAGGATTTGGTGTTTTCCAAGGTACATCTGCAAATTCCAATTAGTTTAGCAGGAATGCCAAACTCAGACATGGTTTCATATCACTTACTCGACAAAGAGGTGTAAGGTGTCGATCTGCTTTTCATGAGTTTTTTTTTTCTATGATTTGTCGTAAAGTGAATATTTGATCCGTCGTAGATTTACCAGATCTAAAGACGCACTGATATGGTCCAATTAGTTTTTCTACAATTGGCTTTAGACGTTTACACAATATGCTCAAAAGGACCTTGTGCGGAATTGGTAATAGGCTTTTTCCACGGTAGTTGTTACACTCACTACGATGTACTTTCTGGATATCTTGTCAGCTATCATACAGAACAAGTGACAATCGAACGACACAATATTTGGAGAATATTGGGGTGTGTGGGGAATACCGAGGTGAGTTTTAACGGGTTTAGCAATACGTTGACATGCCGTAGAATCACTTTGAGAAAAGCGACCGTGGATCTGTGATCGGCTTGGAATTATCTAGGCGGGTTACTCTTAATACGGAAGGAAGCAAGCTCTTCTTGCGTTTTCTTGCTTGCTCATGGAGCAATGCCTCCACCGTCTTTGAAGCTATGAAACCAATCTTGGCACAAAATCAGACATGTTCACTCAACCAAAATAATATGTCAGTAAAACAAAATCACTAATGAGTTAAGCGATTTGGTAACCCCATATTTAAGCTTCATGACATTTAGGTTATTACTACTTGAGCCATCTATTGACAAACTGTTACTAACCAATAACTACTAGATTTTGGCAGAAAGAGCATAGAATAAAAGTAAGTAACAGTTAGTTCACCTAACTTAAATTTCTGTACTGATTTTTAGTTTTACATATAAGATCAGTGACTTCGAAGGTACAATACAATAACATCCAAAGTCTGACCTACGCTGAGAGTCGCTCTACCCTAATTCTTGTAAGAACCCTAATATTTTATCCTCAACCTAATTACTAAGCCCTAGAGAAGTGTTTTTTTTTTCACTTAACACACAAATTTTCCCCGATAAGGCCATCACGTTACAATCTATTTGGTCAATTGTTAAAAAGTGTATACTACAACTACAAAACTCATCATCAATATTCCAAATTACACGATATGTCAAAGTTTTTCACCATTTCTCTCACATGCTTTTACTAATTTGTGTTGCACGGCAGAGTGGCAACAGTGTAAGCTTACGCGTGATATACGCATTTTGACTCAACGATAAACAAACAACCCGGGGAAGCGTGCGTGTGTGAGCAAGTGAGAGAATCACATAGGAAATGAGTCCAAGGGGGGAGGGGGTATGACAACAAACACCAGTTACGATGAAAAAGACAACACCGCCAGCCTGACGAGGCCCAGCGAGAGATTGGGGACAACAACAAAGGCGGTGGGGCAACTAAGACGTCAGCCCCTCCACAAAAAAAAAACACAACACAAATAGCAGCAGCTGCACATGAACGTGGTATCAAAGAATAAACAAACACAAAAAAGTACAATTCACAAATGTTTTCAACTATTTCACGGACTCTAAACTTTAGGGCGTGCAAGAGTTTTATACGCCACCAAGAGAAAAGTGGTTAGCACATGAGAGCGGGAGAGTTCAAAAATGCACAAGTCTATTGTTGAGAAGAGCAACGTAGTGTGTGCCAAACAATGCGTGTGTAGTATGAAGAGAGCGCAAGCAAGGGAGAGCTTCTCGCACGCTCTATGTACTGTAAGCTTAAAATAGAGACTTTTGGCGAAGAAAGGAAAAAAAAGAAATACAAAAATGACTAAACGAAAACGTCAGTAACAAAAAAAAATAAAAATATGTACAATAAATAGATGTAGAAGAATTGTAGAGATGATGGTGGCGGCGGTGATGATGTTTGCTTGAATTGAACTCAACTGAACTGAGCCGAGGAGCTGAGCTGGGTATTTAGTTCTCTGGTTGGTTGGCTGCCTGGCTCGCTGGTTGCTTGGCTTGTGGCTTGGATGACGATGATGTATGTAAATATTGGTGATGTTGGCACTTTAGACTTTTTTGGTCGTTGTCTTCGTCGTCGTCGTTGTCGCTAGTGGCAAAACACACAAATTCTATTCTATTTTTTACTTTCACAATTCCATTGAATTTCTTATTAGATATGCCAGAGATTTTCCTCTTGCTGTTTCATATCTGTTTCTAAAGCACTTTCTTATGTAATTTTTCACACCTTTCGTCGGATTCCAACACTTTTGATCACCAGATATGATTTGATAAATTTTTCCGCTCGTTTCGTGTTATATTCTTCTTCGAACACATCAATTTTTTTTCTTTCCGTCTTATTTATTCACTTTGTATAGGTATTATTTTGCTGAAGCGACCACAACACAAAAGAGTAATGAACAAAAATCGAACAAATGTCTGGGCTGCTGGTGGCTGGTGGTGTTACCGTTTTTCTTTTTCCTATTCTCACGTGATGCAAACTGTGCAGCGTCAAAAACGCAACTGAATATGAAAAACCATTGAAAAATATTACAATGACACCATACATAAAGAAAGCTACTGTCGCTGCTGCTGCTGCCGCCCCTCTCTCTCTCTTTCGGCCCCATCGGGTTGTGCTGGCTACACACAAACAACAACAATGCACATCACACAATATAACGCTAAATAACAGAGCATAGTGCCAAGCGGTGGTACTCAAAAGTCCACCACATAAGCATGCAAGTTGACATCGAAAGAGAGACACAGAGAGACCGCGCGAGCGATATTCTCGCGCGTGTGATTGTTGTTATTGTTTGGCCATATATATCACACACGTATACGCTCGCTCTCCAACAATCTCACAGTCATCGTCGTCATATCACACACCACTGTGTGAAATGTTTGTCTCTCCACTTCCCCCCGCGCCATAAACACTTTATGGTATTATTCATCGTATACAACCCTGGATATTTTCTCTGGTTGTTGTTTTCAAAAAATTGAAAGAAAAAACAACATACATATAGCTATATTTATTTTGCGTTGTTGCTGCTGCTGTTGTTACTGCGGTTGCTTTTGCTTTGTTCGCAATACGATGGCAACAACAAGCAGCAGCAACAGCAACAACAACAAGTCATCCAGTCCAGTCATTGGCACATGACTCTCACCAAAATATACATCACACAGCAGACACGGAATAAAATACATACGACGACGACACTAGCAAATATTAAGAAGCACACACAAAAAGCCCAACAACCAGTGTTGCCTGGTCAATGTGTTTTAAAGTGCTTTTTACAGGATTTTTAAAAATCACCCAAGGTGAATTTTAGTCATAGAGTAGTCACAGTGGGGACGTCTTCATACATTTGATTGAAAAAATTATAAGGAGTGCTCCTAGAGTGATGAAACTTGGCACCGAGCACTCTCTTAACGCTATTAAGAAAAATATAAATTTTTATCAAAATCGGCCACGCTCATCATATACCGCCCATATAACTCAAAATGAATTTTTCATACGAAATTTGTTCTCGTATTCCGACTGTGTTGAAATTTAGCACAGACATTTACAAAATGAAAATGTCCTGAAAGTTTCAATGAAATCGGCCACGCTTATCATATAGCACCCATATAACTCAAAACGGATTTTTCATATAAATTTTTTTTTTAACCGAATGTACGTTCAGTACATTTATCCATATTTATTGAACATTTTATAGCAATGCACATTGGGCAATAAATTAGCGCAATCGTGCGCATTTTTGTAATAACACAACTTCTTTTAAAATGTTCTCTTTGAATTAAAAAAAAAAAAAATATACAAAATATAATATAAAATATAAAAAATATTAATTTTTTGAAAGGTGCAATTGGATGCACTTGAATTTGATTAAAAGTGTAAAAGCAGATATGAGACAATGTATAAGTAGTGATTTCCAACTGCAGGCACGTACAGCTGAAAGTGCAGATCCAAATGTTTGGAGAAAAAGGGATTTTTGTTATGTGTTCATAAAAATAAAAAAATAAAAAAAAAACGTAAGGGTCAGCAGAGTTTATTTCTTCAATTTTAGTATATTGAAATATCCTACTTTAAATAAAAAATAAAAAGAAAACCTTTAGCTCACATAGTAAGATAATATTCGTCTTTAAAATCTTAGGTTTATATTAAGTTAGTTCTGTAAACCATAAAGTACTGACTTTGAAACGGCTTTAAAAAAAAACTAGCAGTCAGATCCAAATAATTCTTTTTGATTTGATTGTACCATTTAGTCTTAAATTTAAAAATACCACTGCATATTGCATAAAGAGTATGTTGACAATTTGACTTTTTTCCGGAAAATCCCCAGTGTGCGCCGTTGCGTAATGGTAAGAAAACAAAATGTCGGAAATCCGGTGGACGGGACACGGGTGCTCGCGCATGAAGACGTCTGACATCTACTATAGTGGCCATGCGGACAAGCACGAATTTGGATGTGTATTTGTGGTTGGCCAGAGATTGCGACACCTTGTCTCACGGTTCAATCTGGTGTGTGAATGAATAGCCACCATAAGAGTCAAAACAAAGTTTTTCTACATAACACTTATATGTGCCAATGCTTCGACAGGAGAGAAAAGCGATGAGGACTATGACGAGTTCTACCAGAGCCTAGAAAATGTATATGACCGTAGCCCAAGCCATGACATCAAACTCGTTCTAAGAGAACAATGGTATCAGACTTATTGATTTCTCTGCGGCAAGAAATATGGTAGTTAGCAGCATCAGATTTGACCATTGAAATATGCTGCATACAGGATAAACCTGCAGTCAATGGCAACGCGAGCTGTTAGTGAACGGCACAGGGGGAAGAGACGAGAGGCAACTCGCCTCTTTAGACGTAAAAAGAGACAGGATATACCGAGTTGTTTCGAAGCAGGGGGGTGGGGGAAGCCCGAAAATTCTACCAGAGAATTAAGGCGAGAATGCATAGAACAGGGTTGGCCTTCTGCAAGGGCAGCGATGGCCAGCTAATGACGGACCCGGATAACGCTCTGAAGATATTCAACAATATACTGGATACGGATACCACCCAAGAAGACTCCGCTCCAATCCATGACGATGGTATTAACGGTCCACCTCCGAGCCAGAGTGAGATACGAATGGCAATATCCCGCCTTAAAATAACAATGCGGCTGGAGACGATGGTCTCCCTGCTGAATTGTTTACTGCATGTGGGCGGGAGCTGATTAGAGGAGAGCATGCCCGGGGATTGGAGTCTCAGTCTGTTATGTGCCATATACACGAGCGGAGATCGTAGTCAGTGTAAGATCTATCGTGGAATAAGCCTACTACCAATTACGTACAAGATCCTTTCAAGCATATTGTGTGAACGTCTAAAGCCAATTGTAAAAAAAAACTAATTGGACCATATCAGTGCGGCTTTAGACCTGGCAAATCTACGACAGATCAAATATTAACCTTACGACAAATCCCGAAAAAAAACTTATGAAAAGCCGATCGACAGCTACCATCTGTTTGTCGACGACAAAGCTGCCTGCGACTCTCCGATAAGGAGTAAGTTATATGATGCCATGTCTGAGTTAGGTGTTCCTGCAAACCTAATTCGACTTTGCAGATGTGTCTTGGAAAACACCAAATCCTCGATTAAGATTGGTAAGGATCACTCCGAATCATTCAATACGGAAAGAGGTATCAAGCAGGGTGATTGCTTGTCCTGTACACTATTTTATAAAGTTATGGCGAAGGTGATGAGAAAGGCTGTTGTCAACCTAACTGGCGATGATATAGACAACATTGGCCGAAATCTGCGAACAAAGAGTCTTCTCGATTGGGACGAATCGTGAACGTTGACAATTATTGTTTTTAGGTAGTAGATGAATTTACCTTACTCGGATCTTCCGTCAATCGGAAAAATAGTGTCAGCCAAGAAATCAAGTGGAGAATAGTGCTCGCCAATACATGTTTTCACGGACTTCGACAGAACTGTAGTAAAACCACATTAACTCGAGATACTAACAAACAGCTGTACCAGGTGTAAATTTTATCCGTTCTGTTGTAAGCCGCCGAATCATCGGTGCTTCCGACAACGGATATAGTATGGGAGTATTCGAGAGAAAAGTACTTCGAAAAATATATATACTTATCTGTGTCGACGGCGACTCTCCCCATGAACCATGAACTGTATGAGCTTTACCACGACATCGACGTAGCTAAAAGAGTCAGAATCCAACGACTGGCGATTGATGGGACATGTCACCAGGATGTTTGTAAATGTTCAGCGAGAAAGGTGTTTGAAGGCGAACCTAGAGGATGGCGCAGATCAGGAAGAGCCAAACTTCGTTGGAAGAACCAAGTGGTAAGCGTCGAGAAACCATTTGGTAGGACTAACTGGAGATCGCACGCAAAAGACCGAAGCGTGTGTAATTCTTAAATACTTCAGGCCTCTGATTTATGAACCACGTTCGAAAGTATTAAATCACAAAATTCTTTTTACAAAAGATACAACGTCAAAACTTTAACAACAACCAAACATGAGTTTATTAAGTCTTTTCAAAGGTAACTATTTTAATAAATAAAGAGAAAGGGAATATAAAAAAACGTCAAAGTTAGTTAAAAAATATAAGGAATTAAAGCAGTCCCCGGTATATGCTCATTTCAAAGTTTTGAAAAA
Organism: Muscina levida; assembly: GCA_964034835.1. Taxonomy (NCBI): domain Eukaryota; kingdom Metazoa; phylum Arthropoda; class Insecta; order Diptera; family Muscidae; genus Muscina; species Muscina levida. The sequence goes on from OZ035882.1 coordinate 75,252,685, forward strand.
GAGATAATAATTTAAAATGTTATGCATTTGTTCATAATTATCGGTCTCTTGTTGACATCCATTGACCGATTTCTATTACAAGTAAGTAAGTAAATAATATTTTTTCCGGTTTAGGACCGTTTTACGTGGAACTGCCCATAACTCAAGAACCATTTGTCCTATATGAAAACTTAACATAAATTTATACTTAAATACTTTAAAGTTCGTCTAGAGATATTTTTTACCTTGAACAAATTTAAACAAATTTAAAATTTATCAACAAGTTGGCCACTTGTCTATATAAACTTTAACTGAGTTCATATATTGCTCTCTTATTCGCAGAATATATATTTACTGGCAACCCTGTCATGCAAAACAATAAACCCGCACATTATGCTCACCGTTCATTCACCAAATGAGAGCCAGACAATTTATCTGCGTGCTGGCTTCTCTGACTGACTCATTGTCTTGGGCTCTCCGATTTGTTTTTCATTTGGTGTAATTACAGTTAATAAAAGAATCATGTTATCATGTTGTTGTTCTTATGTTTTCTTCTTATAATTCGAAATCGCACGTTGGGGCGTTTTGTTATTTTCTCTTTATCGCAGTCTCCCCATTGTTGATTTTCACACACACACACAAACTCTTTATCACTCTCTCTCTCTCTCTCGTTCTCTATATTTGTCAGTGTCTTTAAATAATTGTTTTTCTTGAGGAATATTGCAGGGAAAACATTAGGAACATTAATATCAAGTGAAAAATTTAAATGAATATCACAATCAACGAATAACCGCAAATCGGCATATCCAGACATTCGTCCTTGTGCAAACTCGGCCCCGAAATTGTTCATAATTCACTTCAATGATGCAGCGGTTGTGTCTTTTTCTATATGTATCTACGCATATAAAATAAACTGTTATGCGATAATAAATATTAGAATATTATTATTAAAATTAAATTTAAAATATTAAAACATTAAAATATTAAAATATTAAAATATTAAAATATTAAAATATTAAAATATTAAAATATTAAAATATTAAAATATTAAAATATTAAAATATTAAAATATTAAAATATTAAAATATTAAAATATTAAAATATTAAAATATTAAAATATTAAAATATTAAAATATTAAAATATTAAAATATTAAAATATTAAAATATTAAAATATTAAAATATTAAAATATTAAAATATTAAAATATTAAAATATTAAAATATTAAAATATTAAAATATTAAAATATTAAAATATTAAAATATTAAAATATTAAAATATTAAAATATTAAAATATTAAAATATTAAAATATTAAAATATTAAAATATTAAAATATTAAAATATTAAAATATTAAAATATTAAAATATTAAAATATTAAAATATTAAAATATTAAAATATTAAAATATTAAAATATTAAAATATTAAAATATTAAAATATTAAAATATTAAAATATTAAAATATTAAAATATTAAAATATTAAAATATTAAAATATTAAAATATTAAAATATTAAAATATTAAAATATTAAAATATTAAAATATTAAAATATTAAAATATTAAAATATTAAAATATTAAAATATTAAAATATTAAAATATTAAAATATTAAAATATTAAAATATTAAAATATTAAAATATTAAAATATTAAAATATTAAAATATTAAAATATTAAAATATTAAAATATTAAAATATTAAAATATTAAAATATTAAAATATTAAAATATTAAAATATTAAAATATTAAAATATTAAAATATTAAAATATTAAAATATTAAAATATTAAAATATTAAAATATTAAAATATTAAAATATTAAAATATTAAAATATTAAAATATTAAAATATTAAAATATTAAAATATTAAAATATTAAAAATATTAAAATATTAGGTAGGTCTTCTTCTTCATTTGCCTGTAAATATGAGCAGCTGTACGTTTAAGATTTATCGGCAATCCTCAATACGATGCCACAGTAACTTTTTTTCAACATCATAAGAATTCTACAAAGTTATAACAAATTGCACTTGAACAATGTTCCCAAGATTTCCGCTATAGACCCCGGGAGGAGGTCCACTTGAAATTTGCGATTACTTACTTTTGTGTATGCGTGTGTGTGTGTTTGTGTTTCAAACTCTTGCAAACATGTGAAACTTCCTTTCAAATCACTTCAATCAAAACCACCCCTTTTTTCTGTTTTCCAAAATAATAATACTAGACGGAAGCCAAATTGAAACTCCCTTAATTGTTCAGCTCAGTGCCAGTATTCACATGTACCTGAAAGTGTTGGTGAATATTTTTGAACATCACCAAACTCAAACCCACTTCTATAGCACAAAGTCAGGAAGTATATACAAAAATACACAGTTCTTTTGATTTCTGCCGTTGGCTAAGGTGAGTTTTTTCTTAGAAATCAGGGGCTGAAGTATTTGAGCTAGAGATGGGCACATGAGTGATTTTGACTCACGTTCATGCACGCTCACGTGATTGAAATGGTCACTCACGCACACTCACGTTCTAAGATTTTTTCGCTACTCACGTTCACGCACGCTCACGTGAGTAAATTTTGTACTCACGCACATTCACGTGAGCGTGAATCACGACAATCACGCCAAATAAAAAGTAACATTTGTTTTATTGTTTCTATAATTTTTTGCATTTTATAGTTCATTTTAATTTTTAAAAATATAGTAGATTAATATGGAAATAAATAAATTTATGAATACATAACATCAAAATAAAATATTAATATTATATGTTTGAAAACCAACTACATAATATGTGTGACGTGAGCGACACACATGCTATTAGACAGTGTTTTTTGGTTCGACACGTCTAACTACATGAAAGCCTGTGTAACTGAAATTCCAAATTAAAAAAGCATATTCACTTGGTCTTCCAAGTTATTTCACAAATTATTCACGAATTCGTGAGTATGTCTCCATTTACAAAAATTCGTTTTTCGGACAAGTTTTAATAAACTTTATAAATGTAAATATTTCAAAAATTATAAGTCTTTGCAGATTTTAGGATTGCCAAAGTTTGAGTACGATTGGGGTATGTAAACCCGTGCCGCTTTGGGCTTACAGCTTTAAAGCTCCTGTAGCCTAGTTAGTGGACTAATTCAAGAACGACAAGTCCAATTTTGATCAAACAAAAATCCGAAATTTACGAAATCATAAACGATTTTTCTGCAGAATCAATAGTTACGCAGTTATTTATGAAAACAAATTAAAATTTACCTTAAAAATTCAATACCAACAATAGTTTCGGAAAATATAAGTTATTTCAATATAGGGATATGTGGTTGGCGTGTCCTTTGAGTAGTAATTCAACACCGTTGTCAGTAATACATCATTCGTTGCAGGACTTTTTAAGACGATTGAGCTATGTCCGCCTGGCTGGTGGGCAGGATAACTCGATTAAACCTTAACGGATCGGTATACAAATATACCAGTATTAATATTTTTCACAATGAACTTATGGGATTGTAAATGGGCAGAATAGCTCCACCCCATACAAAATTACCTGTTTTTGGATAATTAATATTTCTTTAATAACTCCCAAATGCATGACCGGAGTATATTTAAATTTGGTCAGTTTATTTATCTTGCAATAGTAGACAAACCCTAAGAACACCGAAACCCTTACCACACCCCTTCTGGTACCTCGCATACAAATGACCGAATTGACCCTCATAAATGTACATGCATATCTTTTTTGTAAGTAAACTGAATTCACTCGAATTTTGCGTATAATGTTCGTTTATGAAACTTAAACTCAGGAATGAATATGGACTATATCGGTTCAAGCCTTCTGGCACCTACCATACAAAATGACCTATTTTTGGAAAATTAATTTTTCTCCCATAACTTCCAAACGGACACTTGGCGGGTAATGATAACTGGTCGATTAATTTATATTGCAATAGGAAGCGAAACCTCAGAAGCCCTAACTATTTGACACACCCCTTCTGGTACCTTCCATATAAACAAACGATATTGCCCCTTTTCATACATATCATTTTATATACACACTGAATTCAGACAAGTTTTGCCAAGGTAAGCGTTCATTGAACGTTGATTTACGAAAACAAGCAGACACGTTGTGCTGGCCCTAATTGTACCTCCTAAACAAGTAAGTCAAATTTTTTACGGTTTTGCTCCACAGGCAGACAAAAAACAATCTATAAGTAATTTTATTTTAATTAAATATCTATTAATTTCAATAACCCCAAACAGAAACAATATCGTATATTGGGTGATGGTATTTATCAGTCAGTTTACCGGACTGAAATTTCTGTACTGGTTTAATATCCCCTTTTATTTTTGGCCTCCGATTGTATGAAAACACGACACTGTGCGGAGTAGCTACCGCAATCATTAAAATGAAATAACCTTTTCGTTATTACTAACATTTATTAATTCTAAGAATCATACAAAATGATCAACGTTTTTTCTAGAGAGTTTTGTAAATATCCTCAAATAATTTTTTTAAATTCATTCAGTACGATTGTCCATATACATTGTATCAAAAAATCAACATTTTTGTCAAATAAGATTCCTTCACTTAATTGTGAATTAAAGCGAAACGCATTCATCGATTTTCATGATCTATGTCTCATTTTATTCATTGGTTATGTGCATTACGGTAATGTAGTAGGACTTGAAAATTTATTATTTTTTAAATATAAAAAAATTTAATTTTTTAGACAATTTCTTTATATTTTTAAAAAACTTTTTATAACTACGAAACTGTTCATTATGCAGAGAAATTACTTATGAACAGGAATATTAATTCCTTAATTTCGGATATATGTTTTATCAAAATTAGACTAGTCGTTCTTGAGTTATGCCCACCAAACGTGGCTGTAGGAGCTTAAAAACTTTACATGTTAACATACTCGAATCGTGCTGGCTATCCTAAAAGCTGCAAAGACATCATTCTTGGGGGGTGGCACTGACAAAAATTCAACACCGATTTTTTCGACCATCCTACCATACATATTTATATATACTTTATTTCGTTGTTAAATTCATTGAAAAAGGTTTCCAACAGTTCATATAAAAATTAATTTATTACATAATTATCTGCTGTAAATTCTATAAACCATAACTATTTTTTTTCTTTGCGTGAGTGGCGTGAGTAGCGTGATTCACGCAAAGTATGCACTCACGCACGCTCATGCACGAAGATTTTTTTGGCACTCACGTTCATGCACGCTCACGTGAGCGAATTTCCAACTTACTCACATTCACGCGTGAATCACGCATGATTCACGTGATTCACGCCAATCACGTAACGAGTGCCCATCTCTAATTTGAGCATTTACTTATTTTTACATTTACTGTTCTGAGTTGGACATGTGGTTTTCTTATTAGAAGATTCTGATATTCATGTTTACCAGCAATAATTTGATGTCTTTGCTTCGTATTATTTTTCTTACTCTCTGTTTGTTTACTTTTTGTTTTTGTTGTTGTCTGTTTGGCTTTAGCTCTGGCATGTCCTTTCTTTGTTTGTATCATACTAATGGATACATCACACAATCCTTGAACATTTTGTGTTAAATAAATAACAAGAAATACTATGAAGTGGGTATAACATTTGTATGTTGGGTTCGTTTGTGTTTTCTGTGTGAAGTAGCTGTGCAGTAGTTTTACGTTTCTCTAAATCCTGGTGTATGTTTACAAACAGGACCTTAAATGTGTTATCGTCTAGTTTTATCCTTTGCTGTTTGTTTACAATCGGTTTTTTTTGTGTTCAATAGACTGATAATTCTTTTTTGATTTTAGGTTAAGTTAATATTACGAGATACGAGAATGTTATATCCTTGTGATATCTTGGGTATATGTCCTTGTGAACAGAGCATTGATCTCCGGCTTTTAGTTATTGTTTGTACAATGGAATGCCATATGTTACATATTACAGTAGTATTCTGTTAGATATAGTTCTCCGATCGTTATTCACTTGGGAATAACCATAACCTCTCTTGGAGGTCCCCAAGCAGCTCACAACTTCCGATAGATTACGAGACAACTGGTCTCGCAGTTTAACCCTGTAATTGACCAAATAGCCTCAATTCCCATCATGGCTAAATATTTTGACATCACGCTGATTTGTATACACGGCCTGACGGAAAACAAAGACGGGGAAGTTAAAGATGCATTCTATGAGTGCCTGAAGGAAATATATGACCGCCGCCCTGCCCATGATATTAAAATTGTACCGGAAGATTGTAATGCTCAAATCTTGGTTCAGCAGTCGGAAAATTTAGTCAACACAACAAGACCTCCAATAACGGATTCAGACTGGTTAGCTTTGCGTCGACTAGAAATATGGTAGTGAGTGGAATCAGATTCCAACAGGAAGTATATTCCAGGATAATACCTGATCAAAAGACAAGAAATCAAATTGATCACGTGGTAATTGATGGAAGGCATGTTCCAAATGATATGGACGTGCGTATGATACTACTTAACTTACTTAATTTCCCTTTACACCCCATGAATGAGATATGGGATAGCTTCTCGCGTTGTTGTGAATTAACACCCTTTTTTTAAATTCACAACTTACGGCACCTACTTGTTTATCGACGAATGCGAACGTCACTGTTTTGAGAAGCTCTTACTAGACACGCCGATTGAATCGACGCTTAATACTGCAAAGTCGCTGTCAACAACATTCGAGGGGAGCCGACAATGAAAGAAAAATGTATTTATGTTTTTTCTTTTAAAATAACTGGAGCCAGGTTTGAACCTGCGATCTCTCGCATGGTAGTCGCGTGTTCTAACCACTATGCCACGGCCGGTCCCGTGCGTATGATACGCTGTGCAAATATTGACTCGGATCTCCACCTAGTTTCAGCCAGTACTAAAAACGCTCGTAACCAAACGCAAAGGAAGTTGGAAATCACAATGACGCATACCACCGAGATAGCCAATGCCTACTCCAATCAACTCTCTCAGTTACTTCAAACCAACCCCCCTAGTTATGATGTTCCCGGCAACCAGTGGAAGCATATTGCGAACTCTATGACCACTGACGCACTGGGTTATGATAAACCACGCTCAGACAAGCTCTGGTTCAATAAGGAATGTCGCGAAATGTCTGAAGAAAAGAATGCTCCATACAGGGCAAAACTGCAGCGAATAGCAACGCGTGTAGTGACGAAGCGTTACAATGAGAAGAGGAGAGAATTTACACGCCTCTTCTGGCGGAAAAAGCGTCTATGGAAGAAAAGAGAGAGCCAAGATATAGAAAATTATAGGGTTAGAGGTGAAGCCCAAAAGTTCTACCAAAAGGTAAAAGCTAAGGGTTTGGACCAGGAATCCCCAACTGTAAGGACGAAGACGGAAATCTGGTCACTGACACTCCAAATGTGCTGCAAATATGGAGGGAACACTTTCGTTCCCTTCTCGTTCACCAAGGCACGGATCACACCAATCATCGACAATGGAGTAGACTGTCCACCACCGAGCCAAAACGAGATCATTGCACGGTTTAAAAACAACAAAGCTGAGGGAGCCGATGGACTGCCGGCAGAGCTTTTGATAACCGGCGGCGATAAGCTGGCTACGTCCATGCACCAGCTCATAAATACGATTTGACTCAATGAATGCATGCCCGATGAGATTGGAATCTGAGTGTTCTATGCTCTGTGCTTAAGAAAAGCGTATCGACATAGTCAAGCGCGTTGAAATACACTGAATGCGCTGGTTGGACACGTTGTACGATTGGATGAAAATGTTTCAGCTTTCAGGAAGGGGCGACCAAAACGTCGTTGGATGGACCAGGTGAAAGAGCTGTTATCTACACTTGGTGTGACTTACTATCTACAGAGCGCAAAACACTTAAGCGTTTGGAATTTTAATCTACGTGCGGCTACTGATAGATGACTTTCTGTTGCTGCTGACAATTAATAAGAAGAAGAAGGCTTTAGTCAAGGCGATAGTCTGTCATGCGATCTCTTTAACATTGTAATAGAGATTATCCTGCGGAAAGCTGCAGTAAGCACGACTGGTATCATCTTTAATAAAAGTCACATGCTGCCCGCGTATGCTGATGATATAGATATCATTGGCCGAGGACTGCCGGATGTTACTGCGGCCTTTTCAAGGATTGAGAAGCAGTCGGCAGAAGTAAGTCTAAGAGTCAAAGATTCAACTCAACCAGACGCTGATCCCAACTGTCTTGCACTACAGCGCAGAATCCTGGGTACTGACACAAGCGGATCAATCAATACTTCGCAGAATATACGGAACCGTCATAGTTAACGGCGAGTATCGTCGCCGAATGAACCATGAGTTGTATAACAACATTGAATGCGCTGGCTTGGACGCGTTGTATGAATGGTGCTCAAAAAATCGTTGGCAATAAACTGTATTGGCGGCGTAGGAAGGGCCGACCAAAACTTCGTTGGATGGACCTGCTAAAAGAGCTGTTATCTAAACATGGCATGACGATCTATCTACGGAGCGTAAAAGACCGCTGAGCTTGGATTTCTTTTCTCCGTGCAGCTATTGATGGATGAATTTCTGTTGCTGCTGCCAAATAAGAAAAATGTGAAATACTAGTTTTACAAGATTTTAGTAAATATCATGATTTTTTATTTTTATATATTTTTGTACGAAAATTGTACGATATTGGATAATTTTTGTTAAAATTTATGAGTTTTTTCTTTTAAGCCATTAAATTCAATCCTTTTATACAATTCATTCATTAAATTATTTCATTTAATCAATTAACTATCGCACTGACGTCATTGCCGACATCTCCCAAGATAACATCACCCTCAGCCTCTGCTACACATTTCCTTGACTTTATTATCATGTGATTGTGGTTCATCCGCGCCGCAAATTGATTTGAATGGAGATTACCACTTCATTTCACCGATACTCTGGTTAGATGCCTGCCATGGAAGGTGAATTTGTTAGCTGGCGTTTGGTCTCTTTCTCACCAAAAAGGGTGTGGAAGTGTGAAAATTGTTCAATTATTAATTTTACCACCGAAAAACGTTTCCAGCAGTACATCTAACAACAGCAACAAGGACGACGACATAAAATCAAAACAAACACACACAAAATTTATTTTTAGATTCCAATCATAGCTCAGGATGATTACAGCGTGAATGAGTAGAGATGTAGAGAAAACGCAAACTTATCATGTACGCAGAGAGAGGGAGATATGTACACAGAGAGAGAGAGAGTGAGAAAGGAGGCTATTTGGGAGGGTTTTAAGAGGACGGCAGAGGAAGTGCCTGGAATGTAGAACGAGTTTTCTTATTGTTTCGTATATACCGAATACACAAACAAAAACAAAACAACAATAAACTAGTTTGCAGCGACAAGTTGAGGCCCACATGACGTCTTCTTCCGCAGTCGTGTGCGAATGAGTTTGACAAAAAGGACTGCAAATGATAACAACACACATCCACACTACGTCAGCTTAGCGTACACAAACTTGCTAGAGGACTCGCAGAAGGCCCACACTAACGCGCCAAGGCGACAGCCAACAGACGATTCATCGTATCTACATTATTCTAACGAAGTGTCATCATCATCGTTGTCGTCGTCGTCATCATTATCACTGCTGCGATGAAGTCTTCGTCGTGCACGTTGTGTGATAATGAAACACATGATACGGCGTATACGTGTTGTTGTTGTTTTGCAGTAAACGAGAATATGATAACAAAATCAAGCAAAAAGGAAGTAATTGTTAAGGAGAGCATCATACACTTATAGAATACGACAAGAAAATAAGTTTGGTGGGCGAGTAAGAGAGAACAAGAGCAAGATTTACATTGAGAGAGAGAGACAGAGAGGAGCAACTCATGCATACACATGTTGTAACCAAAATGTCAATGCCTGATTGCCACCGAATGTGGGAGAGTGTATGCGTGTTATCCATGAAGATATCAGTGCATTTGCATTTGGGTGTTGTTGGACAGAGTCTCGTAGGATGTTGTGTGTATGTGTGTGCGTTGAAGAGTGTGATAAGTTGGTAGTGGTCTTTATTGACTTTATAGGGGTGGGCGGTAGGATCTGTAGGTTACATATTATTGTAATGCATGCAAACATGCATGTATGTATATTAAGATTCATTGTTGTGGATGTTGCTGTTCTAAAAGTTATGTAAAATGCTAATTTAGCGATTAAGTGGGCCTGCGGCAATGTGATGATAGATATTAGTTCAACGGTGTGTCAATCAGCCTAGGCGGCTGTTAATGGGTGGCAATGGGCACGATTATGTTGATATGGAAAGAATGAAAATACAAAGGATACAAAAAAAAGAATAACAAAGTAATATGGAGAACCCAAAATATAAACTTATGTACATATACCTTTGTATGTTTTATAATTAAATGTTGAACAATTTCTAAAAGCTAGAAGATGTTACTGCAGCCTGCTCAAATATTGGAAAGCTATCAGAAAAAATGGGTTTGTGATAATGAAGAACAAGTCAAGATTTAATGTATTGACAAATAAAGATGTTACCAGATCTATGATCGAGTTGTTCATGAATATACTGCGCAGGACTGATGTTGGACTGAAAGGTAGTACATATTTCATAAAAGTTTTATGATACGTTGAGGCACTTGAATGTACCCTAATACTAACTTAAATGAATGTGTTTGAAAAAAATCCAACTTTGAATAAGAATAGACTTTCTGAATACTTTCCACAAGGAAAAAGAGCTTATACAGAAATAGAAAAAATCAGTACAGAAATTGCAGTCAGATAAATAATCTTACTTTAGGCCCTTTCTCTAAAACTCTAATATAGATTCTTTAACTGTAACTTAATGAAATTATTCGATTTTTAAAAATGGTTGGGGATAGGACTTTCTGTCCTATGGTCATAACTTTATAGATATGTATTAAAACTGTAGAAATGGTTACAGCAAATTCTGATGGATGTAGAAAATAATTCTATGCGCTTTGATCGTTTGTGCTCCAAAGAAAGTTACTCACACCAAGCTAAGATGTCAACTCCTTCACTTGGTCCACTCAACGAAGTTTTGGTCGCCCTCAACTGCGCTACCCATCGCCATCGCCTTTCGAGCTGAAGCATTGTTATCCTTTAGTATTAAGTGCTAATTCCAGCGCATTTAGTCTATTTAAACGCGCTTGACATGGTTCATTGATCGACGGTACTCGTCTTTAATAATGATGTGTCCACCTTTGGCATTACCCATAATTCTGGCGTGTAGAGTAAGACAGATTGTCCATGGTTTAACGTGGATGTCTGCCGCAGGTCCTTACGATGCGGAGACCAGCGTCCAAGGTAAACCAAGTACCAGGTTTCGGAGTTATGCGTTTGGGCATAACTTTGGTTTAGGGTCGGAGCCTATCTAAAACTCCTGTCGTTCTATGGGTCACGACACCCGGTTGTTTTTCATACGCAACTTCACACCGGGCCCAACCCCTACCCGCGATTTGGGTATAAACCACAGCCACCACGATACTCCCCGAAGGTCCACCCAATCGGCCTGAAATAAATTCACGACCGATCTTCCTGTGAGCCCAAAATTGCTCCGGACTGGTCACCAATGAGAGCTAAAAACAACCATCATAATTCACACAACTTTGACAACAGGCACACAAACTCCTTTACCACAACATCCCATTCACACTATCTAAGCCGCCTTCACCGAAATAGCTCCCGCGCAAAGGTACCTAGGCTCCTCACCCCATCAGGGAAGCGATGCACACCATTCACACATACAATACCCATAACACCCAAAGTGCGAATATCCGCGTACAGCGGACATTCACACAACACATGCATACAATCCTCACTAATGGCACCACAATCACAACTGGCCCTTCACACAAACTCCGTTTATGGGGAAATGCGTTCAGGAACCCATGTCCGGTTATTATGAACCTAAGACATAGCCCAAAGCTAACAAACCGCAAATCACTCACAAAGCAGTAGGTAGTCCTACCATTCACACTATTATCCCATATATTATCCCGTCTTTTGATTTCCAAGCCGACATTATTATTTTTGTTAATTGCGGAGCTAAGGTACTTCAACACTTCAAAGTTACAGTTGTCAATGTTCACGCAGCGTTCCGCCAAATGCTTCTCAATGCTTGAAAAGGCCGAAGTAACATCCCACACTATCTATATTATAGGCATACGCGAGCAGAATGTGACTTTTGTTAAAGATGGTACCGTTCCTGTTTACTGCAGCCTTCCGCGTGATCATCTCCATTACGATTTTAAAGAGATCGCAAGGCAGACTATCGCCTTGTCTATAGCCTTGTATAATAGAAAATGGCTCCGTTAGATTTTTGGATATTTTCAAGACTTTGTATCGGCCCGTGTCATTCCGCATAGTCTTATCTGCTTCGCGGGGATACCAGACGCAGCAATAGCATATTATAGTTTCTGTCGTCTAGGACTGTCGAATGCAGCTTTGTAAACGATAAATAGATGGTAGGAGTCGATTTGAATTTCTTGGGTCTTTTACAGGATTTGTCGTTGTGTGAATATTTGGACGGTTAGCGATATACTAGCTCGAACGCCACACTGATAAGGTCCAATCAGGTTCGCTATGATGGGCTTTAGCAAAATGTTGATACCGCGATAGTTGGTACACAAACTTGGTTCGCTTTTCTTGAGCACAGGACAGAGAACACTCAGATTTCAATCAATGGGCATGCATTTCTTTAGCCTAATCGTGTTTACGAGCTCTTCGCCGTATGGCTTAAAAAGCTCTGCCGTCCATCGGCTCCTGCAGCTTTATTGTTTTTAAGCCATGCAATTACCGTTCTGATCTCGTTTTGGATCGGTGTTGAACAGTCTACCCCGTCAGCGATGATTGGCTTGATTTTGCTACATATATTGCCTTCAGGGAAGAGCAGAGAACGAAAGTGGTCCATCCATATTTGCAGCACACATATTCATCTCACTCCTTTTCTTATTATAATAACGCTCCGTCACTGCACGCGTTGCTATTGGCAGCAGTTTTGCCTAGTATGCAGCGCTCTCTTCTTCAGATGTTTCGCGAAATTCCTAATCGTACCAGGGCTTGTCTGAGCGTGGTTTTTCAGTACGGTCGTTGCGGCAGTGGTCATAGAATTCGCAATATGCTGCCACTGTGTCGGGAACATAAGAATTGTTTGGAGTAATTAAGAGAGTTGACTGTAGTATGCATTGGCTATCTCGGTGGTATGCAGCGTTGTGATGTCTAGCCTCCTTTGATTTTGATTACGAGCTTTTCGACTGCTGAACCAAAAGCCTTCCCTTATTTTAGCATTAAAATCTCCCAGGACAATTTTAATGTCAGATTTAGAGCAGCTGTCATATATTTTCTCTAGGCGCTCATAGAATGCAAATTTAATGTCCTCTTCTTTGTCTTTCGTCGGGCGTGTACACAAATCAGAGAAATGTAAAAATATTTCGCCATGATTCGAATAGTGGCTATTCGGTTACTTACAGAGTTAAATCGCAAAGTTTTTTGCCGACTATGGATCCAAATCCTAATTCGCACGGCAGCGGAAATCATGTCACAGCTCTTTTGTCGTGTGCATCCTCGTCCCGTCCATCACATTTCCTGTATGTCGGTGATGTTAACCTTATATTTGTCGAGGACATCCGCCAGTGGGATAGAGGCACCTTCTCTATAGAGAGTTCGGACATTCCAGGTCCATATCCGTAAATCATGGTCCTTGTGATGTTTGCGGGAGTCATCCACATTAGGGAGATTCTTGGTTTTTCTTTTCTTCGTGTATTTATAATAGTATTTTATTTAAGAAGACTGACGTATAAGCCTACCGCGCCCGATCCTAGTATGGGGCTGCCAAAGCCACTAAGAGAGCCTCTGTGTTGAACTTCAGTAACTTCTGTTACTTACTTCCTAAGACGCATTGGTGGTAGTATGCCATTTTAGTTACTCAACATTGCACTTTCTCACATTTGCTACCACTGAACGCATGTTCGATTCTCTCGGACGTTGTGAGCTGTTTGGGGACATCCAAAGAGGCTTCCATTAATATAACTATAGGTTTATGAAAAAGTAGCTTTTATTAAAATAACTTATATGCTGCAGAATTGTACTTTTATTATAAATGGTCTCCTTCCACCCATAATGTATTACGCTGCAAATTTCGCAAAATTTAACAAATAACTGCATAACCTTCTACGAATATCGCTTTAACCTTTTCTAACCTTTGACTTTAGGTGTATCCGCGGACGACAAATTCTCTTACGAATTCGAAAACAACAACGAAAATTAAAATTGATTCTTCTGCAAAGTAAAACAGGAAAACACGACGCATATACGAAAAAATAATGGATAACGAATGATGAAGAGACAACAAACAGCGATAGTATAACATTGGAGCAAACCTGAAAGAGTGGTGCAGCAACAACGGAACGTGGACACTAGCAACACTGAGCTCACCACCACCAACACCAACACCGTCATCAGTTCAGCCACGCACTCAACCACTTACGCTATACGCCTCAATACAAGTTTAGCAAATTGAAAATATAATAGCAAAGGAGCAAAAATAAAGTTGGACACAAGAGCAGACGCGTACTCTATGTAGAGTACAAGCGAACATGGTCGTTCATTGTTGGCTAGCTGGCTGACTGTTTACAGATGTATAGAGGACGATAAAGCCAAAAGCAAAACAAAAAACCAGACCAAAACAAAAAAAGCAATAACATGTGATAGATACATTCATGGCACTATTCTACTCCTGGAATCCCACGCCATGGATTCACCAAACAACAGCAACAACTGGCCAAACAAGCATGTCCGGAAAGTAGACAGCGTAACAACAACATAAAACTCGTGCTAAATAAAGCAACAAATGAGCGGAGCATGCGCATCATTGGCCAAACAACCAAAAACACCGACCACCGGCACAAAATCCTATTCGTAATGAAGAAAAAAAAAAACGTTAACGAAATGTCATAATACGCTAGTGATAATGGTAGTAGTGGTGGCAGTGATGGTAATGGTATTGGTGTACGACCGAAGGAAGTCGCCAATGTTAGCGTATTTGTGCAAATATTGTGAATTAACCAATCTCCAGACCTCTCCCTGCCGCGACAGCAACGGACTAAAACATGTTATCCATTGTAGCCATATTCGGGCCTATAACAACAACACGATGATGTTTTTGTTTTCATAGACAATGCGAGTTAAACGGAAAACTGCGCCAATGCTCTCATCGGTGACACGTGAAGAGAGATGCCACAAGGTTGACAAACAATGAAGAGTGAGAGAACCATAAAAGCTGCCGCTGCTGCTGCTCTAATGTAATTGAGAATTGTAACTTGTTTTGTCCGTCATTGAGGAAAATCGAAGCAAAAGCAACGGACAGTTTGCAAAGATTAGTCGATCAACAGTTTCATGTAGCTACAATTTGTATTAATTTTAACCAGAGATGCCAGATGAATTAAGAGTAAAAATATAAAAAATATAAAAATATAAAAATATAAAAATATAAAAATATAAAAATATAAAAATATAAAAATATAAAAATATAAAAATATAAAAACATAAAAATATTAAAATATAAAAATATAAAAATATTAAAATATAAAAATATAAAAATATTAAAATATTAAAATATTAAAATATTAAAATATTAAAATATTAAAATATTAAAATATTAAAATATTAAAATATTAAAATATTAAAATATTAAAATATTAAAATATAAAAATATAAAAATATAAAAATATAAAAATATAAAAATATAAAAATATAAAAATATAAAAATATAAAAATATAAAAATATAAAAATATAAAAATATAAAAATATATAAAAATATAAAAATATAAAAATATCAAAATATAAAAATATAAAAATATAAAAATATAAAAATATAAAAATATAAAAATATAAAAATATAAAAATATAAAAATATAAAAATATAAAAATATAAAAAAAGATAAAAATATAATAATATAAAAATATTAAAACATAAAAAAATAAAAAAAGATAAAAATATAAAAATATTAAAACATAAAAAAATAAAAATATAGAAATACAAAAATAAAAAAATATACATATAAAGATATAAAAATAGAAAAAATGTTCCCAAAAACAACAAGAGTACTTATGTGAGTGAAATATTCCTTAAACAAAAATAGTTTATAGGACAGACATCACCAGGATGGAAGGTTGTTTGACTAGTTACCATGTCCACTACTCTTCTACAAAGAACAGCGGAACTATCGAGTAGTGCCACAATTGTTTTTTGGTCAGCAACTTTAATGTCTGGCCAGTGAACAGTAGAATTGAATGAGTTTGTTTGGATGACAATGATGACGTTTCATTGATGCGAGAATGAGTATTAAAAAATGTGAAGTTTTTTTTGTGTTCGCATTTGTTTTGTTTTAGTTTTTGTAACACAACATTGTTGTACTATGGATCGAACGTTTCCTCACCAACCACTTGAAAAAGCAAACAAATGATATCCATAGTCCGGAAATTGATATATAATTTGCTGCAAAAAACATAAACAGGTACCAGACAAAGAAATACCACTGGCTTGAACTGATCAAAGTCTACATGAAGAGCGAGAGAGAGGAGCAAAAACCAATAACAAATGTGATGTAAACTATTAAAGTGATCACATAACAAAGAGATACCAGAGAACGTCGATTTGTATGAGCAAAAATTAGGGACTGGTTTTGCAATAATGTCTATGAATGTATGTGTGTTTAAATATATATTTCCAGCAGATATACTTCCATGCATATATATCACTTCCGACACCTCTTTGGTTAACTAGATATCACGGTGATAAAATTACAGAAATACAAAAACTGCTAAAATATAGAAATATAACGAATAACAATAATCAAATATGAACAAAAAACATACAAACCATATAAGCTATAAAAATATATAAATTAAAAAACCATAATATTATAAAAATTTCAAAATATAAAAATTCAAAAACATAAATCTTTAAAATAAAGTAAAATAATAATGTAAAAATATAAAAACATAAAAAGATAAGTATACAAGATTTCAAAAACAAAAATATAGAAATATAAATATTTAAAATATAAAAATATAGCAATATTCTAATATCGAAAGAGAAAAATATGCAAATAAAAAAATTTAAAAATATTATAAAATATAAATTGTGGAACTGTTCAACTTGTGCAAATTGCGGCAGAAATGTATGAAAATATAATAGAAAATCGGTGCGTCCAGTCAACGCATTTAATACGATTCGATTTTGCAACGCTCACACACCCTTCCCTATATTTTATATGCCCATGGAAACAATTAGTTTTTTTTTTATAAAATAATCATACTTTATGCATTTGAATCATGACTTAATCAATGAGTCATTCTATATCTGCAGCTATTCGCCGCAAATTTTTCCAAGTTTCATTTTTCAACTCACCTCAAAACAATGCCAATTGAGTGAAACTTTAGAACCTGACAGCGATTTGCAAACATCATTAGTTTGCATTGCAAAGCGCAATTGTAATGCTTATGCTTAAGTTTAAGACAACCAAAACAACCGAAGGTTAGTCGACACATGATAGCTTCCCCTTTATGGCATGAGAAAAGTTTGCAACTGTCAGTGTTTGACGGCAGCCGACAAAACACATTGGCCAAACATGCTATAATTGCTTAAACAATGCGTCCATGGAGGCAAAATAGAAACAGAAACAAATATGAAACTAGAACAACAACGGCTGCTTAATGTACACGATTTAAATGAGAATCAAAATAGAGAGAACTTACGATTCTTTGTATTTGAATGAGGATCACAGGGGGGCGGCGGGTTTATCTATGCGTTGCAAATACCTGGAAAGAGAAAACAAATATTAAAATCGAATAAAACAACTTTTAATAACTACATTTTAATATTAAATTTAATCAGAATGTTTCAAAATTGTAATAAAAACATTATTTCCAACAATTAAAAACACTGAAAAATGGTTTCACTAAAAAATTTAAAACTTCTTAGTACTCTTATAACATTACCATCATTTTTTATATTTTTATAATTTATATATTTTTATATTTTTATATTTATATATTTTTATATTTTAATACTTTAATATTTTTATATTTTTATATTTTTATATTTTTAGATTTTTATATTTTTATATTTTTATATTTTTATATTTTTATATTTTTATATTTTTATATTTTTATATTTTTAAATTTTTATATTTTTATATTTTTATAGTTTAATACTTTTTTATTTTTTTAAACTTTATATTTTAAAATTTTTAAATATTTTTATAATTTGATAATTTAATAAGTTTTTTTATATTTTTTATAGTTTTATATTTTTTTATTTATATATTTTTATATTTGTGTAATTTTATATTTTTATATTATTATAGTTTTATATTTCATACCTTTATATTTTTATAATTTTTTATTTTTTATATTTTTATATTTTTATATTTTTATATTTTTATATTTTTATATTTTTATATTTTTTTATATTTTTATATTTTTATATTTTTATATTTTTATATTTTTATATTTTTATATTTTTATATTTTTTTATTTTGATATTTTATTGTTAAATTTTTTTTAAACTTTATATTTTAAAATTTGTATATATTTTTATAATTTGATAATTTTTTAAGTTTTTTTTATATTTTTTATAGTTTTATATTTTTTTATTTATATACTTTTATATTTTTGTATTTTTATATTTTAATATTATTATATTTTTATATTTTATACTTTTATATTTTTGCCTCCTCTTTAAAATAACTATATTTTGTTCCATATCTACCCCCACACACCAGAGATCTTAACCTTGACCTTTACAAAGCCAACAAAACTCTAACTCTTCAATCACACTACACTACCGCAAACTGTAAGTAAATACTTTTCAAAGTATGACAATTCAATTTCGATTTGAACTTTTCATTTTTTATCGGAGGACAAACATTGTATAGAATTGACATGAATACATTTTGAAATTTACACCGGCAAAAATGTGATATGACAAATGTTACATTCTGAGAGTTTCCATAAACCATTTCCTTTAACTACTCTTTTGTATGGCACAGTGGGAGAAATGCTAAATTGTTTGGATTTCTGAAGCTATTTTCAAATTGTGAATGTTTTCTTTCTGAATATGAAATATTACTTTGGTGAGGAAGAGAGAGAGGAAGAGATACAGAGAGCATTCATAATACGAGAATACTAGAGTTGTGGTAAATGCGTGTAAACATTTGCTCTCAGCTGTGACAAACTCGATTGTTTCTCAAGTACGAAGTAGTAATTTTGAACCAGAATTTATTTTATAACTTCCACTATCTATGCATTAACTGATATTTTTCCATAATTTTCGCAATCAAAAAGCTTTCCACACTGTCTGTAGTACACTTATCCAAATAGTTTCTTTGCCTTTGGCAACATTTCACTTTATGCATTGATTCGCTCCGAAATTAGTGTAGGTTCCTTACGTACATGACATTTTTACAATCGTCGTCGTGTTTTTTTTCATGGTTCATGGTCCCTTTATTCAGTTTTTGTCGCCGTTATCATTAACAGCGTTTAGAATGAGTTATGCATACATGTACAAGAGGAATGAGCATACAAATTCCGCCATGGACGTTACATGCGCATCAACACACTAACACTAACATCCAGTCGTATCATCACATTGTTAATGGTTTCCATTCAAATGGGAAATGTTGCTGTAGGTTCTCGTTTGACTTCGAACAATTGTACAATAGTTGCCAGTATGGAAGTAAGTTCCTGCGCAACAATACAAGGTCATCGGTAATCTAAAGTTCATTAATACCAACGAGGAAAGACGTCGATAAAAAAAAAGAATGTTATTTTTATCTTTCGGTCATGTATAAATCCTCTATTAAAATAGTACAAGCTAAAGGAATTTGAGTTACTACTTAAGTTGAGATAGATTGAACAATAAAAACCGGTAAGAAAGTGTCAGTCGGTCAACCCAACTTACATATACCATCACCCTCAGTACAACAAAAAGTTTTCTATTATACTAATATTATTACTCGATTTCTAAAGTGGGCGCAGTGGTACATTTGTATGAGAGGTACCAGAAGGGGAGTGTCTAGACTTCCAGATTATTTCTCCAAAACTTTATTATGTTATACCTTTACTACATACAGAATTTGGGCACGATGGCGTTGGGTGTATTGATATTATTACTACATCTTTAAAGTAGGCAAATTTGTATTTGTACATTTGTATGGGAGGTACCAGAAGGGGCGTATCTAAAATTCCAGATTTCTTCTCTAAAACTTTTTCCTGCTTGAACTTTACTAAATACAGAATTTGGACACGATCGTCTATTAAAAATAAAAATCGATTTCTAAGGTGGGCGGTACCAGATGGGTATGGGAGGTACCAGATGGGGCGTGGCTAGACTTCAGACTTTTTTTTCTCAAAAACTTTATCCTATTAAAGCATTTCTAAATAAAGAATTTGGGTACGATCACGGTAAATTTATTGACATTATTACCCATCTCTGTAGTGGCGGAAAGGTACATTTGTACCAGAAGGGGCGTGGCTAGACTTCCAATTTTTTTTCGAAAACTTTATCCTGTTATAGCTTTACTTAATACAGAATTTGGGTACGATCCCGTTGGGTGTATTGATATTATTACTCTATTTCTAAAGTGGGCGGAGTGATGCATTTGTATGGGAGGTACCAGAAGGGGCGGGGCCATGTAGCCCATTTACAATACCGTAAGTAGTTTTGGGAAAATATTAACTCCTGCAAAATTTCAAAACATTTGGTTGCGTTTTTCGAAAGTTATCGTGCGCACCAGCCGGACAGCCAGACAGACAGACGGACTCAAAAAGTCATGAATCGAATTTGGTTCAAAGATACCTAGGGTCTTAAGAGAATCCTTCTATGTGTTACACTTTTTGGTCGTATCAAATGATATATACCCTCATCCCTAAGGGTGATGGAATAAAGAGCAAATAATATACAACATCAACTGAGAATATAAAATTGTTGGCAGCTTTGCCAACATGGAGCATGATATCAACAGATATATCCCCAATTGTTTGGTATCGGCTCAATAACCCTTTATACCTCTACAAATAATTTTGGAGAATTGTAAGTGTTAACTACTGCACAAAAGTCCCTCATATAGTACAACTTATTTACTATAGGTGTCGCTTATCGGAACATTTATTCCATTTAATTGTGACAAAATGCCAATACTGTTTTGAGGTATTAATAGTTGCAAATTATTCACTTTTGTCTATAATTTAATTCTGTTATTAATTTCAATTTTCCGCTAAGGTTTTTTTTATTTCAAACCCTACCGACCTTCAACTCTGCAATCATCACCATGAAACTATTTCACAAAAAAAAAAAACAAGAAAACAGAAACTAGAAATTTCATTTTATTTGTTTGTCAAACTTGTTCATTTTGTACGCTCGGTTGACCAAGCCATTGGCCAACCATTACAGTTCGAAACTTTAGTGGGCAGACGTAGGAGTGGTAAGCAAACTAGCCAACAAATGTCATGCACAAATATGCATATATGTGACTGAGCATTTAACAGAGCATGCAAATACCAAAACTAAGAAAATAATTCAGGCTAACAAAACTCTACGTATGTATGTCCTTAAAGAGAGAGATTGTGCAAACAGAAGGTGAGAAGAGCGACAAGGTGATATAGAAGAAGACCATTGGTAGTGTGTGAGATGTCCTTAACAAGAATCAAATACATATAAACAACTGGTAAATGGTCAAAGGATACAGAAATAGTTAAAAACTTATCGTAGCTGAATATGGTAAAGGAAACTTTGCTCAGTGAAACCAATGTATTTATAGTTATGGTTCATATTGAACTACACAGTGGAACAATGGAATAATTTCTTTACGCAATGAAAGTCTTAGTTGAGTATATTAAAATTCCAGAAGGACAGAACACTCTTATATGTCGGTTAATGTTTTCATTTTAACCTAAAATAGATTTTGAAATAAAAACTATGTTCCTTATTGTTTTAGTTAATTTTTAATATCAGAAGTCTTTAATGAAATGTAATGAGCAACTTTTTGTGGAACATTTAAACTCTCTATTTCGACTTCTCTCATGTACTTTTTCGTCCTTATTTCGAAAAACTTCAGAACAGGACCTTTAAAAGGGACTTAACAACATTCAAATGTTCTACTTGGGGTGCCCTAAGACCAAAAATCGATATCTCCAACTTTTACTAATCATTTTGTCTCTTTTTTAGAGCACTGTGTAAAAAACGACCTAAAAGAGAAATTTAACAAGGTAGTACGAAATTTGTATTATCAATTAGTGGTTGGAGGGTGACGTGGTCACAAACTGACTATAGGGAGATAAAATTTGATATCCTGAAAGTACTCTGCAGAACAATTATGAATATGTAGACGAAAATCCATCAGTGGGCGGTGGGGATTGTCGAATCTACATTTTAGCTCTAGATTCATTAAAACTAGTACATAGATAGTACTCGGCAGGTATGGTTGATATTTGCAGACGAAAACTTTATTTCAATCGCAAAACTGTATTTTACCCGTAGACAAGATAAATGTGATATATAGATAGTAACGGGTACAGTAATTACAAAATTTTCGATCAGTAGGCGGAGGAGGCGTGCCCAAATTGTATTTCAGTCCTAAAAAGATACAAATTTTGTATCCTGATAGTACTTTGCAACACAATAATGAATATGCAGCAGAAATTTTCGATCAGTGGGCGATGAGGTCATGGAAAATCTAAATTTTTGCCCAAGAGAGATACAATTTAGTACACAGATAGTACTCGGGAGGATTGGTTGCATTTTGCCGACGCAATTTTTATTTTCAATCAGTGGGCGGACGGGGCGTTGGTGAACTGTATTTTAGCCCTAGACAGATAAAATTTGAAATATAGATTAGAAGTACGATAGTGATCCATGGAGATCTTTAGCGACAAGCTTTTCGATACGAACCACCCCTTAATTTTGTGTGATTCGGTGAAAAAACTGCATGGCAGCGCGTCGTGGTTAAAGTTGGTGGGGAGGTGGAAATAATCTACATCAAGCCCCGCACAACTGTTTATGTTTTCCTCCTAACAATCCCCAACATAAAAAAACTTAATGTCCCTTTGCAACACATGAATGAGGTATAAACGCTTTCTATTTTTAGATTCACAACTAAGGGCACCTACATGTTTATCGACGAATGCGAACGTCACTGTTTTTAGAAGCTTTTTACTAGACACGCCGATTGAATCGACGCTTAATACTGCGAAGTTCCTGTCAACAACACTCAAGGGGAGCCGACAATGAAAGAAAACAAATTTTTTTCTTTTAAGATGACTGGAGCCAGGTTTGAACCTGCGATCTCCCGCGTGGTAGTCGCGTGTTCTAACCACTATGCCACGGCCAATCCAAAACATACCTGCCCTAAATGTTCACCCCCTAAGGGGCCTCCCATACAAAAATCATTTTTTTTATAAATTTTTCTTCCACCGCTCTTACTGCCCCCTGGAGGAGTCAAATGTATTTCTCTAAGTTTCTCTAAACATATCTACCCTCCATCTTCATTCCTTAAGGCGTACCTACAAAAATATTTTTTTTTTAATAAATCAGCTCTTGCCGCTTTTGTTTTGTTTCATATAGGTGTAAAATGTATGACTGCCCCCACTAATTTTTCCTTTCTAACAATTATCCCAAACATACCTATCCCAAATCTTTACAAAAACCAATTTTTTTATAAACTCAAATGTATAACCGACCCGCAATGTTTTTTTTTAACCCCAACAGTATCTCTTAACATATCTACCCTCTATCCTCATCCCTTAAGGTGCTCCCACACAATATTTTTTTTTAATAAATCAGCTATTGCCGCTTCTATTTTGCATCCTAGTGAGGTAAATGTATGACCGATCCTCCCTAATTTTTCCCAACCTACTCTTTTCCCAAACATATCTACCCCTATTTTCACCCCCTAAGGGCCTCCCATAAAAAAATTAATTTTTTATAAATACTTCTCCCACCGCTCTAACTACCCCGAAGGCGCACATAGAAGAGTCAAATGTATGCCCGACCTCCAATGTTTTTGTAACCCTAACAGTTTCTCTAAATATATCTACCCTCTATCTTCAACCCTTAAGGTGGTCCCACATACAATATTGTTTTATTTTTTATAATTTTTTTTAATAAATCAGCTCCTGCCGCTTCCTTTTGCCTTCTAAAGGTGTAAAATGTATAACCGATCCCCAGTCACAATTTTTCCCTCCAAATTTTTTTTTCAAACATAACCAACCCCCATCTTAACCTCCTAAGAGTGCTCTCATACAAAAGTCAATTTTTTAAAAGTTTTGCTCCCACCGATCGAACTGCCACGTAGGTGCGTCTAGAAAAGTCAAAAATATAACCGACCATCAATATTTTTGTGACCTCAACAGTTTCGCTAAACATATCTACCCTCTATACTCAACCCTAAAGGTGGTCCCAAGATAATATTTGTTATGTTTTATAATTTTTTTTTTTTAAGAGGCAAAAGGGTAAAATTTATATTTTCTCCAAACATACCTACCCCCCGTTTTCACCCCCTAGGAGGTCTCCCATGCAAAGATAATTTTTTTTTATTATTTTTGCTCCTACCGCTCTAACTATATCTTTATCTTTCACCCTTAAGGTGGTCCCCACACAATATTTTTTATTTTTTTATAATTTTTTTTTGGATTATAAGAAATAAGCTCCTGCCGCTCTCATTTTGCCTCTTAAAGGGATAAAATGTATGCCCGACCCCAGTAATTTTTCCCTTCTGACATTTTTTTGGAACATACCTGCCCCTAGAGCAGTCAAATGTATAATCAACCCCAACAGTTTTTTTTTATTTTTGATAATTTTTTTATGAAAACCGCTCCTGCCGCTCCCATGGTGTCTCCCACAGGGTTAAAATGTATGACCGATCACCACTAATTATTTGCTCCTAACATTAAATCCAAACATACCTACCCTATTTCTTCACCCCCAAAGGGGGTTCCCATTAGAGTGTTCCGAACCGAAACCGAAAACCATCTAACCGGTTTTTTTTTTCTCAGAAACCGTATGCCGGTTTGTTTAAAAATATCAATTTCGAATATCCGGTTTAACCGGTTTTACAGAAACTCAAATTTTACACTTTTAAGTTAAAATTTCCTAATCATTTCTGTTTGGATGAACTGATCATCCCGAGATTTATATTGGATATAATATAAAGAAAATTAAATTCAAAAGCTTGCATCAATGGCAAAAATGATAAGTTGACTTAGCATACTTAAGAATTAAGATATCGATATTCATATGTTTTCATATATTATATTATTTTATATTTGGTTTCATTTTACAATTTCCGAAAAACCAAACGAAACCCGTTAACCCGGTTTATTACTAAATCAGGAATTCGAAAACCCAATTGTTGGAAAAAGTGACATTTCAAATACATACACCCGAAACCAGGTTTGTGAAAAAGAGTATTTGAACAGTATAGTTCCCATACAAAAACCAAAATGTTTTAAAATTTGTTCACACCCTTGGGGTAGAGTGCGCCTAATTGAGTCAAATATTAGGTGTACAAATAAGTTTCCGCGGTTTGTCAAAAGATGGCCCCACCAGAAAGTTATGGAGAAATTGCCAGATGTAAAACGTAATATCCCAAGTTTCGTCATCCGGCAACACCATAACCTTAAAGTACTAGTGATTCCGTATCAGCATCACGTAATTTTTTTCGTGCAAAAATGTCAAGTTTTGTGCCGAATAAGCATCATTTGCGGGAACTTTTGATTTACTTCTTTAATTTGAAAAAATCTGCAGCTGAGGCGCATCGATTGCTTCTAGAAGCATATGGTGAAGCTGCTTTAAGTGAGAGAAGTTGTCAGGAATGGTTTCAAAAGTTTAAGGACGTGAAGGACAAACAACGCAGTGGAAGGCCGAAAGTGTACGAAGACATGGAATTAGAAGTATTATTGGAGGAAGATTTGTCCCAAACGCAAAAAGAACTTGCACTTACATTACAAGTGACTCAACAACCAATTTCACATCGTTAAAAATCGTTGGGAATGATTCAAAAACAAGGAAATTGGGTTCCATATGAACTAAAGCCGAGAGACGTTGAACGCCGATTATGCATGAGTGAAATGCTGCTTGCCAGGAATAAAAAAAAGAGTTTGTTGCATCGTATAGTCACTGGTGACGAAAAATGTATTCACTACGATAATCCAAAGAAGAGAAAAGAAGGGTTAAGCCCGGCGAACCATCGACAGCTAAGCCGAATATTCATGGAAAAAAACTCATGCTGTGTATTTGGCGGGATCAGCTTGGTGTCGAGTATTATGAATTGCTCAAACCAAGCGAAACTATTACTGGAGCTCTCTACCGAACACAATTGATGAGATTGAGTCGGGTACTTAAGGAAAAACGCGCCCATTACTACTCCAGACACGACAAAATTATTCTTTAACACGATAATGCTCGTCCACATTTTGCGGCGCCGGTAAAAACATACTTGGAAACACTCAACTGGGAAGTTTTAACCCACCCGCCGTATTCACCAGACTTAGCACCTTCTGATTATCACCTGTTCCGGTCGATGGCACATGGTCTGTCTGAGCAGCGCTTCACATCATATGAAGACACCAAAAATTGGGTAGATTTGTGCATAGCGTCAAAAGATGAAGATTTTTTTCGACGAGCTATCCGAATGTTGCCAGAAAGATGGGAAAAAGTAGTGGCAAATGATGGAAAATACTTTGAATAAAACCTAATGTACTGTTCCTTCACAATAAATTCCTAATTTTTTATAAAAAAAAAAACCGCGGAAACTTATTTGTACAGTAATATATTACCTTATAATGAGTATTAATATTTTTATTTGATTTGAAGTATTTCTAAAAAGTTTTTCTTTTAAAATATTTTCGTAGCAAAATTCAATAGTGTTATCATCGTTGTTGTAACAATTACAGTCGTCTTTATCCTCATTATGGTGCCTTTTGGGTGTGACATATCATTGCATGGCAGATGTCCACTCTCTAACATATAAGAAATACATATTACCAATGGCTACGACAAATATATTAAATATCAGTCACTTAGTCAGTCAGTTAGTCAGTCCATTATTCAAATGCTTAGTTGCTTCGAAGCCTCAGTTGGTCATGTGAGTTCCCGACAAGTCGTCATCATCAGCTGAGGCCGCGTTCATCGAAGAATGTATGAACAACACTTCATTGATTACGGACAATACAATGTAAGTGCATGTTGCATATGTGTAAGTTACACTTATGCATAAGTGTGCGACTATTATAATGTGAATACTATTGTGTATATCATTGTGCATGCAAGTAAGTAAGTATGTATGTATGTACTTGTTTGTAAGCGTACTCATCTGATTATGCCTGGGACAACATATCGTCGAGCTTGGGCCTACTTCTGCTCTTATGCTGGCAGCCATGAAAGGAAGGCACTCGCCATGACAACGCATAACATAACAACAAATATCATCGAACCCATGTGGTGGAGTAACAATAAATCGTCGCCCGTTCAGTTTGTTAACTTTGTACTATATATGCAATGGAGAGTGTTAACACAGTGGCATGATGGGCATTTAAATGTTAAACAGTAGGTTATTACTTTTAGCAAAGAAAAAAATTGTGAAGGTTTTATTTTATCCAAAACTAATAGAATAAAATACAATATATATAAGCAACAAATTATTATTTTCAGCAAAGAAAGAAAATCAACATCAATTTCTTTTAAAGAAACATTTTTCTTGAATTTGTTTAATTATATTTATAACTATAATATAATTACTTTTAAAACTATAATATTATTATATTAATATATATAATTATTAATAATTGTAAATATATATAATATTATTATTATATGTATGTATATAAATAATAATATATACATATAAAATTTTTAAAAAAAAATATAAGATTTTTTTTTAAATTTTTTTCAAATAAACATTTTCATTAAAATTTAAAAAAAAAAACATTTTTAAATCTTTGTGATAAAATTTTTTTGAAATTTAATTATTTTCCTTCTCAGTTATCTAAGTTCAATAGAAACACTAGCAAGACTAGCAACATCATTAAATCTCATCATGCCTCATTTCCCCTTTCGTATAACAATATGTGTAGTTGCATTTACTGTATTATATTCATGTGCCCACAGATTGGGTATGAATTGCATGTGGAGCGTGATAATGCTGCAGCAACAACCAGCCAGCCACATAAAGTCTGAAAATGTTAAATACAGAAAGCCAAAACTAAAGAGAATCAACTGCGACGCATAAAGCCTAAAATGCGAGTAAATGATTAAATGCATCAGCTGCATCTGGTGGCAGCATTCGCGCGATGTGATTACTGCCCATCGATAATCAAAAGGGGCGGTGGTGGAGAGGAGGTAAACGAATAGCTTCACGTACATCCCACAGACTGGTGCGATATGCGAATTCCAAACGAAATTTAACACTTAATTGAATTGCGAACTCTTCTCGAAAATAGACCAATTATGGTTATTCAATAAATATCAGCGCTCAACTTTAACTGGGATACTTTGAATGTGTAACGAATGTAAAGGACATGTATAGAATTAAAGGAAATTTTATTCTAGGTGTTAACAATGTTATGGCTTTAATATTAAATTGTATTAATTGAAACTTGGTATACTTTGAATACGTGGAATATTTCAAATACGTGTAACATTTTTAATTTATGTAAATACTTTTTGGGGGCGGAATACTATCTTTATGGAATGAAAGCCTTAGGTGAGTATAGGCTTATGACTTTATAAAATTCCGGGAGGACATATTTCCACAAGGAAACACTTTTTTAAATGGCCCGGTAAAATTTTCAGTGTCAAGTCCTTACATGTCTTTTTCATCCTTATTTCGAGTAATGTCGGAGAAGTGCCTTGAAATGGCACTTTGCAACATTTAAATATTCTAAAAAAAAAATGAGACTTAGAAAATTTTACTTAAGGTGTTCTTTGGTTTTTTAGAAAGAAGAAGTATTTGAATTAACATTTCAGTTGTGAATGCTAGAAAGTATGAAACATTTAAACTGTCCATTTTTGTATATCTTTACACAGTGCACCATTTTCAATTGAAATTTTAAGCAAATCAATTGAAATTCAAATATTCCATTTGAAATTGTCAAATTGTCATCGTCAATTGATATTTGAAAAATCTATTTGAAATTCAAAAATATCCATTCAAATTCATAACTCGTCAATAGAAGTTAAAAAAATATCAATTCAAATTCAAAGCTCGTCATTTGAAATTCAAAATTCCTCAATTGAAATTCAAAACTTGTAAATTGAAATTCAAAACTCGTTAATTGAAATTCAAAACTCATTAGTTGAAAGAGTTTTGAAGATTTTTGAATTTCAATTGACGCATTTTTGAATTTTAATTGATGAGTTTTGAAAATCAATTGATGTGTTTTGAATTTCAATTGACGAGTTTTGATTTTCAATTGACGAATATTGATTTTCAATTGACAATTTTCGAAGTTCAAATGGAAAATTTGAATTTGAATTGATAATTTTTAATTTCAAATGAAATTTTTGAATATTAATTAATGAGTTTTGAATTTCAAATGGAATGTTTGAAAATCAAAGAAAATTTTTGAATTTCAATTGATTTACTTTGAATTTCAATTGGAAATGGTGTATACCAAGATAAAGATATCGATTTTTTGTCTTAGAACACCCAGAGTAAATTTTTTTAAGGTCCTTTTCTGAGACGCCTAGAAATAAAATGTTCAAAAATAAATGCTTGTTGAATTTCATTGAAATCATCTTATAACGAAAATTCACAAAAACAATAACAAACATAGAAACATTGACTATTTGAGGTAGCTATTCATAAAGTGCTTTGAAAAGACACAGAATGGTTGGTAAAACTTAAAAATATCCATTTTTGCTCTTATAGGACCCCAAGTAAGTTACTGAGCCATATTTTTATAAAAGATTTTAAAGTTGTTATGTCCCATTTTAAGGTTGTTTTCTGACTTTTCTTGAATCAAGGACGAAAATGGATATGATACGATTGGATAAAAATACAGCTTAAAAAATGGCGCTGGAGGGGACGACCAAAACTTCGTTGGATGGACCAGGTGGGTGATAAAGCTTTTATCTATTGCTTGGTGCGACGAACTACCTACAAGTACAACATTTTTCAGCTCATTGATTTGGGAATCAATTCTGAGAACTCACGTGAAAGTAGCCCCAAAAAAGAAGAAGTTCTGCATCATTCGTTTTGTCAAGTTACTTGTCATAATAATTTAATATCGATTTGAAGTTAGTAAGTATCGTATCGGCGAATTTGCCACGATTAACAGACCGAAGAGAGCCTAAATAAAATTGAGTCCCAAAATCCTGTGTTGTACTGTGTAAGAAAAAGAATGCCAAATCACCACGACAAGTTTGAAAATTAAACAACAAAAACTTCCGCTAGTGAAAAACTTGCGCGCATTCGATACGGTCAACGAGCCTCCAACACCTTTATGTGAATTGAAAGATCTGACACGACGGTAAAGTCTTTGGTTGCTGACGCAGCAACCTTTGTTACTAAGTTGCTCTGTACCCGATCTCCTCTGCCCTTCTAAGGGCAATAATTTATCGAAGGAAATATTCATTTGTTTAATCGGACTGCGGTCTGTTGAACCAACCTTTGTCGGTTTAACCCAAACTCCATTGGTTCGGACTTCGGTCCGTTGAATCCGAATTCGGTCTGTTGAAGCGAAATTCGGTCTGCTGAATGGGACTTCGGTCTGTTAAATCGGACTTCGGTCTGTTGAATCGTATATCGCTCTGTTGAATCGGATTTCGCTCTGTTAAATGGGAATTTGGTCTGTTGAATCGGACTTCGGTCTGTTGAATCGGACTTCGGTCTGCTGAATGGGACTTCGGTCTGTTAAATCGGACTTTGGTCTGTTGAATCGAATATCGCTCTGTTGAATCGGATTTCGCTCTGTTAAATGGGAATTTGGTCTGTTGAATCGGACTTCGGTCTGTTGAATCGGATATAGCTCTGTTGAATCAGATTTCGCTCTGTTAAATGGGAATTTGGTCTGTTGAATCGGACTTCGGTCTGTTGAATCGGACTTCGGTCTGCTGAATCGGACTTCGGTATGTTAAATCGGACTTCGGTCTGTTAAATCGGACCTTGGTCTATTGAATCGGACTTCGGTCTGTTAAATCGAACTACGGTGTCTTGAATCAGACTTCGGTCTGTTGAATCGGACTTCAGTCTGTTAAATCGAACTTCAGGCTGTTGAATCGGACTTCGGTCCGCCAAATCGGACTTCTGTCTGCCTAATCAGAATTCAGTCTGCTGAATCCGAACTTCGGTCTGTTGAATAGGACTTCGGTCTGTTAAATCGAACTTCAGTCTGTTATATCGAACTTCGGTCACTTGAAACGGACTCCGGTCTGTTAAATTGGACTTCTCTCTATTGAATCGGCCTCCGGTCTGTTTAATCGGACTTTGGTCTGTTAAATCGGACTTCGGTCTATTTAATCGGAGTTCTGTCTGTTGAACCTGACGTCGGTCTGTTAAATCAGACTTCGGTCTGTTGAATCGGACTTCGGTCTGTTGAATCCAACTCCGTTTGTTTATACCGCCTCGTCGGATGCACAGATTTCGGCCTGGTACACGAAGATACTCTTCTATCCCGTAAAATAGTATTATAAATTACCACCGTAGCATTTTGATACCAACACTTCGTCCGGTACGATTATTAGTTCGGTCGCGAAATCGGAATCAATACAAATACGAGTTGCAGAGTCGATTCGCTGAAAAAGTCATCAATACGAGTGGCAGATACCAAACTGATTTTCGACGGAAGCCGAATCATCGATACAACCACGAATTCCAAAAGTCGATTTGTTAAAGAATGCGTTTCATCAACACGATCCAAAGTTGCGGATACCAAACTGATTTACTGACGACAACCGAAGCAACGATATATTCCCGAATTGCTGAAATTAACCTGAATACCCGACATAACCCGAATCTCCAAGACGGCCACGTATACCTGATATAAACCTAGACCACCGACAAAACCAGAGACATCAATCATAACTTGCTGATATTAACCTCGACAAAATCTCACCGAGCTGACAACGTACTGCTGATTTTAATCGTAACTACCGACGAACCTGAATCATTGGTACGCTGCCGAGTTGCTGGTACGAACCTGAATTATCAAAAGTGCCCGAATTACCACATTTCTGACTACCGAAACAATCCTGACCTCTCTGACCCCTACAGTTTTGGGAGTATACTATGAAGTTCGCAATCACCTCAAATCGACAGATTCGTTAAATTCCCGAATATCTTAAATCGACCCGAGTCCCGAAATCTGTCATTAAAGTCATAGGCCACATCAATACTCGCCGAGCGTATACTTATAGTTATCGATCATCTAAAATCGGCCTTTGTACAAATTACCGGACAGGACAACATTGCCATCACTGAATCCGAATCTGAATTGTTTTCGTATCTAAATACTTTATTCAGTAGATTATATGTTTGAATTAGATTCACAACTAACGGCATCTACTTTTTTATCGACGAATGCAAACGCCACTGTTTGAGAAGCTCTTACTATACACACCGATTGACTCGACACTAATACTACGAAGTTGCTTTCGACAACATTCGAGGGGAGCCGACAATGAAAGAAATATGTATTTATTTATTTTCTTTTAAGATGACTGGAGCCAGGAGCTGAACCTGTGATCTGCCGCATGGTAGTCGCGTGTCCCACCATCAATGAACAATACTGTTAATTTGCTCTAGTGAGGGAAAATCTATTAAATTTTTATTCCGTAAGGTTTTGTAGGTCCTTAAGGCGACCCTGGCCACGACTGGACTTACCTTAGCCGACGAGAAAACTATGTTACAGCATCTTAAAATATGGTCAATACAATTGTTAGATAGGTTGTCTCATCTGCGATAAGTAGAAAACTGGCCACTGCTGATGACATTAAATGACGACCCTACATTTGTATGTACAACGTATGAGTAATATTAATTTATTACTGATTTTTATATTAATCATACGAACTACCTTCACCCTGACTTAAAATTTCTTATCCCCCGACAATGACCCTGAAAATGTATCTTAAGTGTATCTTAAACATGGGCTTGTTTAATTCCATTGCAACATATACCCGGCCAAATTGAAACCCCTTTTAGTTTGTAGATTTTATATCTCAACAGCAACAACATTATTTACCATTACCAGGTAATAAACCGAACTGTAAATACGGTAATCTCAATTACTTTAATCTACGTTTAACTACTTGTACTTACGCATGTAACCTCAGTCCAAACAAATGCTAGATTTGTGCCAAACCTTACAGTTTACAACGTATCTCCTCATATTTATAGCACAAAAATTGTAATATTAGATGACATGACCTCATACTTTTTTGCGATACTCTTTACTATCGCACCATTACCGTTTAAGCTTCGTTTAGTAGATTTTGAGAAAATCTTCATAAATATAACTTAGAATCACTTGAAACCAATTCAGTTTCATAAGAGTTCGAGTGTTGTTCGAGTATTGGTGTGTAAAACTACTTGTTACGATTTTGCAATTGCACTGTAGTTGCACTCACATTGATAGAGCTGCATTAAAACAGAATATCAAAAACAGAGAGAGAGAGAGCAGTGGCACTAGTGCTAAGAGAATATCGTTGAAAGAAAAAAACTACTACATCTATGTCAATGTACGTTTTCAATGTTAAATGTGAACAACATACTCTAAGGTCCATTCGCAGGGAAAAATAGCAAAAACAAACAACTCACAACGACGACGACGTCGACAACGAATAGCTTTGTGCAACAGCAGTGTTGGCGGGGTGGAGGTATGGCGAGGCCGTCTATCCTATATGAACTGACGTTAGTGCAATGAGTATTGCAACGTGGATGGTCCTCAGCGCTTCACATTCAAAGCTGCAGTTTATTACCCGGTTTGGAAACAACAATAAAAGCTGCTTGCTGGCTTTTTATAGAACTGAGCTAAGTGCTGGCATCGGTGAGTACTTACTGGTGGGTTGTTGTAGTCTGGTGATACATAGAGAAGAACAGAAAGAGAGAGAATTTGAGAGATGAGAAAAATACTTAATAATGAATTGCATACAAAAATTAATTACATGTGTGTAAACTTGTAAGAGAAACGCTGAAGGAGAGCAATACATGTACATAATTATATTGCCGCATGTAAATAGTAATTACCACAACGAACATGTAGTCATGTAAAACTTGTGAGGAAAGGTCAAGAACGAACAGCCAGCTATTGTGAGCAGGTTGTGAAGGAGAAGGTGGATTGTCCCTACAGCTAGGTGTTGATACAATTTCAATTGAAATATTATAAAAATGTTCACAGAGGAAAAAATGTAGTGGAATCTACTACAAAATGAAAGAAAAAAATTAAGAAACTTAAGGAGTAATCCGGTGCAGGTTGTAGGTCTAGTCAAACACAATACGAATCTATATACCAAAGATCCCTAAAGTGACCTTTACTCTGGCAGACATGTCTGGGAGACAACAAATCCGTGTAAACATCTATCTTTCCCTTTATATTACAGACATATCTGTCGAACTTTCATTTTTTAAAAGCAGTCCACATGAACGATGTAGTGGACCAAGCCAAATTATAATATTTTGCTTTAACAATAATTTACCACAGCACATTCTGAATGTTAATTTCATAACAGTTTTCTTTATTTGACTTCTATTTATACATATATTTTTAATGAATTCCTCTTTATATTTTGAAATATTCTTTGACACCAATAAAAAGTCTGTCCCTACATAATTAGACATGTCTGACCAGATTTAGGAAAATCAAAATCATTTTGATTTTTTACAGACAAATCTGCGCAGACCGAATGCATCGCCCTAAACTGGGAGATAAGTCTGGGTAGATAATATATCTCACAGACTTTTCGGTCAGTGTAAAGTTTACTTAACACACTTAGTATCTTCAGTTAGAGTTGAAAAATCGGCCTTTTCATTACTTTCCTTAATTATCCGCTTATGATCACAAAATTAAGATTTATGAAAAAGGGGCGGGATCGGATTAAGGGGTGTGGCCATTAAAAGATTTATTTAAAACAATTCAAACGAAGGCAAGTTGTTTAAAGCCTGGTAAGCATTCCAAACAAGTGTATAACTTAAATTAATCGAGACATTCCTAACCGAACATTGAATTTGTTAACGGTTTTGAAAAGAATAATATCAGATATTGCCAACGGTATACGGGTCAACAATTTTGAAACGCATAAAGATGTTCTACACCCTTCATTATTTAATAATCGTAACAGGTAGTACAAAAGTACAATTTATTGAACCAAAAAGTACATTTATAGAGTCAAAAAGTACATTTTATCGTACTGAAAAGCATTTTTTTGCACCAAACGGCACTTTTTTTGTACCAAAACGTACATTTATATTACCAAAAAGTTAAATTTATTACAGCAAGAAGTACAATTTATCGTGCCAAAGAGTACAGTTTATTGTACCAAAAGTACGTTCACTGTATCAATAGTTACATTTATTGTATTTGTATAAAAAAGGTTATTTATTGTTTCAAAAATTACTTTTTTTATTTATTATTATAAAGTACATTTACTGGACCAAAAAGTACATTTAATGAATTAAAAAGTACAGCTTATTGTACTGAAAAGCAATTTTTTTTTGCATCAAATGACATTTTTTTTGTGCCAAAACGTACATTTATAGTACCAAATAGTAAAAGTTATTGTATTACAAAGTAATTGTACCAAAAAGTACATTTATTGTACCACTAAACAATTAATTGTACTAAAAAGTACAATTTATAGTACCAAAAAGTAAAATTGATTGTACGAAAAAGTAATTTATTTTACGAAAAATTAAAGTCAATTGTCCCAAAAAGTACACTTTATTGTACCTAAAACTGTTTTTTTGCAACAAATGGTACTTTTTTTGGACCAGAAACTACTTTTATTGTACTTGAACGTAAATTTATAGTACAAAAAGTACAAATTATTGTACCAAAAAGTGCAATTTATAGTACCAAGAAGTAAAATTTATTGTATCAAAAACGTACATGTTATGTACCAAAGTTACTTTCATTGTATCAAAAAGTACATTTATTGTACGAAAAACCACAATTTATTGTAAAAAAAGTACAATTTATAGTACCTAAACGTAAAATTTATTGTACCAAAAAGTTAAATTTATAGTACCAAAAAACAAAATTTATTGCAACAAAAAGTAGTTTTTTTTCCACCAAAAAGTTTTTTTTTGCAACAAAAGGTCCTTTTATTTTATCAAAAAGTACATTTATTGTATCAAAAAGTGATTTTTTGCAACAAAAAGTAAAATCTATTGTACCAAAAAGTAAAATTTGTTGTACCAAAAAGAAAAATTTATTGTATCAAAAAGTACAATTTATTGTACCAAAAAGTATAATTTATTCTACCAAAAAGTATAATTTATAGTAGCAAAAACTTTATTGAACCAAAAGGTACATTTATTGCATCAAAAAGTACATTTATTGTACAATTTACTGTACCAAAAGGTACTTTTATTGTACAAAAAAAGCACATTATAACAAAAGGTATAATTTTTTGTACTTCATAGAACAAATATTTGTACCAAAAGGTACTTTTATTGTAGAAAAAAGCAAATTTTTTTGTACCAAAAAGTACATTTATTGCACCAAAAAAGTAAAGTTTATTGTACAACAAAAATTTTTTTTTTTGCAACAAAATGTCCAAGAAGAATATTTATTGTACCAAAAAGTACATTTACTGTACCAAAAAGTGTTTTTATTTTTGCAACGTTCAATTAATGTTAACTTTGTACAAAATTTAACTAAATTTGGAGTACTTATCAAAATGACATGAATATGGAACTATAAGGGCAGTTGGGGTCATTTCCATACTGAAGGTTTTTTTTTGTAAATTTCCTTTTACACCTCATGAATGAGGTGTTATTGTGAACTAACACGTTTTCTATTTTTAGATTCGCAATAAACGGCACCTACTTGTTTGTTGACGAATGCGAACGTCACTGTCTGAGAAGCTTTTACTAGACATGCCTATTGACTCGACACTTATACTGTGAAGTTGCTGTCGACAACATCGATGGGGCCGGCAATGAAAGAAAGATATAGATGACTGGGGCCGGGAATCAAACCACGGATCTCCCTCATGGTAGTCGTGTGTTCTAAACACTATTTCGGTTCCAATATATCAACTAACCATTACCAATATTTTGATATATGTGTATTAAGTCGGTGTTGATGCTACCATGGGCAGAACTGTGGTCTGGGGGTGGACTCCTTTGAAAACGGAATTGGTTCTCTTTACACGTACAAATGTAAGGTTAAGGACTTCAGGCCGCCGAATCTTAATCAGTCACGAGGGGTGTCAATACTCTTTATATTTATCGGAAGTATATATATAAAAGTAGTGTGCTCAGACCGAAGGTCCAATACGGCTGTAAAATGCGGTAGTCCGTTTGGTTTGGTGGGAGAGGCTAGATAAAAGTATTTTATTAAAAATGCTCAGCAAGATCGAACAAATGGGTGAAATGGAGCTTACTGGGCCCAGAAGGAGCACACCGTAATCGGCTTTAGATGTGTTCCTCGGCTGGCACTTGGCATCAATCCACACATAGTCATGCGTAGATTCTCCGGCTTTTTGGCAATAACATTTCTTTTAATCTACCACCTCTTACTGAAAAACGTGTGAATTTTTGTAAAGCAAACAATGAAATTCCGAAAAGATCGGAATGGATAATGAAACAGGGTACAGGAGCTGTTGTTTACAGCGAAGTCATACAACTAAGCCTCTCTTTTTGGATACAAAATGTATGCAGTGTTCTTCAGACTGAGGGCACTGGCCATAGCCTCGGAAGCTATTATGGAATGTGGAATTAATACTAGCAGGCGGAAAACCATCTGCATGGATAGCCAGACTGCAAGCGATCAATTCGACATTGTGTGAGGAACTGTAAGGAGAAGTTGGATGGACTAAAGCCTTTGAGTGTCAGCCTCTGTTGGGTCCCAGAACATTGCGAGATCCCAATTTAAGTTTCAGCAGACCTATTGGCTAGAGTAGGCTGTACTATGCCTGACCATGACTCTCTGGTAGATGTTCACCCGCCCATTTGTTATCTTTTTGGCTTAGTGGAGGATTGGATGTGGAAAGCAGCCAGCCAGAACCGACTGTTTTACTACCAGATCGCTGTGGCCCGAATACAGCAGATCCCAAACGGCGTACAAGTTTGGTCTCATTTGCCAGGAGTGATCTGAAACTAGCATTCTAAATGGCCATTGCTATAACAGTTACCTGTTAGGCAAATGAGATAGATCTATAACGGACTACTGCTGTGTGTGTAGTACAATGGAACAACTTTTTGTAGCTGTCCCGCTCCAGCCCGTAGGAGGTTAAAATATAGAAATGTTATATAGAAGACCTAAAGTCTCTCTCCCCTCAGTCGGAGAAGTCAAGTTTTTGATGATGTTAGCGAACTTCAGTGTACACATTTATGTTGTACTTGCCCAGACCTACAAGTTGCCTTAGGCCACACCCAAAGTTGAATGTAGTCCGCTGCAATTTAATACTTCCAACATTTAACTATTTTTGTATGCATTTTTCTTCAATATTTTTAAAAATCTAAAATTTTGTATCATTTTCTGTGCCTAGATTAAATACTTTCGAATTCTGTTGCATTTAACTTTTTCTTTAATCTTCTTTATGGACAGTTTTAATCTCTTAGTAATAAAAATTCAAATATTCATCTAGAATTTGGTTTCCTTTTGTTTTTGCATAAATTTAATCACATTAACCCTTTCAGCCCCAATGTTGCCTGAGAGCAACTTCACGTGTTTGTCATTAAACCACAAAGACCACGATTGCATTATCTTCTAAATTTTTGCAGGCATCACTTGGTTTATGTTTAAAGAAGAGAGTGTAAAACAAATAATACAAATTTACCGTTACCATTTGATTTGATTCTACTTTTTGTGCAGAGCGATCAGCATAATTTAGTTATTCAAAATGAAGTGTTAAAAAGAAGTGTTTTGTTCTAAATCATAATTAAATAAATTTCAATAGTGATTACTAGTTTTTTTATTATAAAAACATAAAATAATAAAAATATCAAACTTTTCATACATCAAATATCTTAGTTGTCCATTTTTTGTATACCAAAATGGGCCAAAGTTGCCTACAAGAAACTTTCTCTAGCTCCAAAACGGGGGGTCGAAATGTCTCCAAATTTTGTATGAACACTTCTGAGACAGATATATGAAGATAAAAACCAAAAACAAAATTTTCGATACACAGACAAAAATGTGGGGTTCAAAGGGTTAAATGTTTTTACTGGTTTCGGGTGGGGACCATCTGAAGAATTTACCACAAGAAAATTATTGTTTTTTTTTTTTGTTGTCGTGTAGATTTAAGGACAACAGCAATAATAAAATTATATCCACATAAAAAACGTTACTTTTGTAGATATCAGCAGGGATGGCCACACTGGAGATAAAGCAAATACAGAGCATATAACGGGTCCGCCATCTAACGTTATTTTTTTCAACTTGTGCTTATTTCGTGAATGGTAACACTTAGCTCATGTCTGATTTGACAGATAATTAGTTTTATCCTTCCGCTGAACGAATATGGTTGTGTATACGCTTATACAACGCTGGGAAATATTGCGACATTACTTTGAAAATCATGGTTATGTTGCAGAATGAAAAGCATCTTTTCAGATGAAGCTCATTTTGATCTTGGCGGGTATGTAAACAAGCAAAATTGGAGCATTTGGGACACAGAAAACCCGCACGCATACTTTGAAAAGCCGATGCAACCAAAACGAGTCACTGTTTGGTGCGGATTTTGGTCCAGAGGCACAATTGGGCCTTTTTTCTTCGAAAATGAGCAATAAGTGGCCGTTACAGTCAATGGCGATCGTTATCGGGCCATGTTAAACGAATTTTTGTTCACAAAAATTGAAGAAGAGGATTTTGGCAACATTTGGTTTCAACAGGACGGCGCTACGTGGCACACAGCCGAAGCTACACTCGATGTTTTGCGCCCTGTTTTTGAAGATCGCATTATCAGCCGCAAAGCTGATGTCGTTTGACCACCTCGGAGCTGCGTTTGGACACCGTTGGACTATTATTTGTGGGGTGCACTCAAAGATAAGTGTTACGCCGACAAGCCAGAGACAATTGACGCTTTAAAGGACAGGCTGAAGTGGGAGCGGGAGCCCGATTAAAATAAAAAATATGTCATTGTCTTCGTCTTGGTCCCCAAACATCGGAATGGTAGGTCAAAGTTGGCGCTCAGGGGGGTCAAAAATGGGGCCCCTTACGGTTCTATGATGACCCCCCCAGGTGAAATGAAAGATAATTTTGAAGACGAATCCAACGATGTTATTTTTAGGTTTCTGCGGGTTTTCTGGACCGAGTTAGAGCCATTTGAATTTTCGGGATATACAAAAAAAAAATCGCGCGATTTTTTTAAAAATATTTTTTGCCTACGGCGCTACTAAACCCAACATATCCATTCCCACTCTAATTTACAACAAAATAAATATTTTTTCCGGGATATACCAAAAAGAAATTTTTTTTTCAAAAAATCGCGATATATTTTTGCCTGTGGCACTTTTCCACCCAACATATACATTTTCACTCTAAATTACAAAAAAAAAATATTTTTCCCGGAAAATACCAAAAAGAAAAATTTTTTTTCAAAAAATCCCGCGATTTTTTTAAAATAAATTTTTGACTGCGGCGCTACTGCAACAATCTAAACCGTTCCAACTCTAGTTTAAGAAACAAATAATATTTTAAAGGGATATATATAAAAAAAACTATAATTACAACACATACCTTTTTTTTTAAATATTTTTCAAATTTTTCTTAACTTTTTCCACTTTTATCCTTTTTCTAATCAATTTTCTTCTTTCAATATTTCTCTTTGGACTTTTCTTGAATTTTTTTTAAATATTTCTTGAAATTTACATTTAAAAACATTAAAAAATTCAAAAAAATTTTAAATTTTCACACATTTCTGATGACATTTCATTTTTCTATGGAATTTTTCAATTCATTTCCTTAAATTATTCTAATTTTCCATGATTTTCCCCATTTTTTTAAATTTTTTACGGGGTTTTTCAGAAAAATTTTTTTAATTTTTTTAAAAAATCTCGCGGTTTTTAGATTTTCTATTTTTTTTTTAAAAATTTTTCAAGTTATTTCCTTAAATTTTTCATGTTATTTTTTTTTTTGGCTCCCGCCCGATATTCTGCACTTTTGCCAAAGGACAATATTCGTGAAGCCATTGGTAAAATACAGCTGCACACAATCGATAATGTGCTTAAAAATTGGATCGAACGTGTAGGCTACTGCATGGCCAGCCGAGGCAGCCATTTGCATAAAATTATTTTGCATTATTAACCGGAAGGATTGTACTTTCAAAAAAAAAAAAGAATTTTGAGTTTTCAACTAAAACCCTTAAATACTATTAAATACAGATGTGCAATCGGGAACAAACCTATAAAAAAACAATTAATGGCATCCATGGCGCATGAGTAATACTAATTCCAATGATGTTCATTGCACCACAGCGTATGAGTAATATATACATAACAATAAAGGCATGCTATAATACGCCACCTGTTTTGTTTCTTTAAACTTTTTGTACTTTTGAGTGTATGTATGTCATAAAATTAAATGCACTTTCATAAACAAATATGCTTAAAGTGTGTAAATTTATATTACTTTAATTGTGTGCACCCAACATCTTTTGACATACTAGTTTGTAGCTTCCTGCAACCTTAAAAAGTTAATGTTAATGATGATGATGACGATAATGAAATTGCAGTAATATAATTTTCTCCGACTGTTAAAACCAACAACGAATGTACAGCGTAGAGAAACAACTTCAAATAGAATTATAGATAAACACACAAAGTACATTATGAGTTCTTGAATTTTACATGAACATTCTGATTGAATTTGTGGGTAATAAAAGGAAAATGGCTGAGAAGGCGAAATTTGCAGAGAAATGAGAAAAAAGTTATAATAAATAACAGACAGGAAAATATAAATTTTGGGAAAAGTTTAATTATTTATTACAATACGTGGGTTTATGTATATAATGATAAAAACCCTTAGAATATATAAATAAGATTATGTAAATCTCGTGGAAATGTACAATATTTAAAGTATATATGACAACATCAAAGCAACACAAAGTCTTGAAAAGAAAATAAAATCAAATAGGTAAATACGTACTAATACACTTGCTTATTAGGCCGGTACGAAGTTTGTTTTCTTAGTAGGAAAAAGACTTTGACATCAGGTCTTGTAGTTTAACCCAGTAAGTGGCCGAATAGACACTATTCGAATCAAGGCGAAATATTTTTACATCACGCTGATTTGTGTACACGCCCAGACGTAAGATAAAGAAGAGGACATTAAAGGTGTATTCTATGAGCGCCTGGAGGAAATATATGGAAAGTTGCTCTTGGTTCAGCACACAACAGCACTTTCGACAACGGATTCAAACTGGTTAGCTTCAAGTCAGCAAGAAACATGATAATGAGTGGAACCAGATTCCCGCATAAAGATATCCCCAAGACAACCTGCCTATCCCACGATCAAAAGATAAGACTCAAGATTGATCACGTGGAAATCGATGGAAGGCATGGCTCAAGCGTTAAGGACATGCGTGTGTTTCATCGACTAGTGTCCGCCAAGGTACGCAAGCGATTTAGTAGTGCTAAAAATGCTCGTAACCAAACGTAAAGGAAGCTTTAGATCACAAAGCTGCATACCACCGAGATATCGAATGCCTACCCCCAACCAACTCTCTCAATTACTCAAAACAAAGCCACCTTAATCTGATGTTGCCGACACACAGCTGACCACTGCCGCAACAACGGTTATGGGTTATGGAAAACCAAGCTCAGGCAAGCCCTGGTACGATGATGAATTTCGCGTCATGTCTGAGGAAATGGATACAGCAGACAAGGCAAAACTAAAGCGTGCGGCGACGAAACGATATAATGAGAATATGAGGGAGAAGAAACGCATTTTCAGGGAGAAAAGGCGTATTTGGAAGAAAAGAGACAGCCAGGATATCGAAAATTACAGGGAAACCGGTAAGTTCTACTAAAAAGGTAAAAAAGCATAAGTTTTGGTAAATGGATCCTTAACTGTGCGAACAGAGATGGATAGCTGCTCACGGACACTCAGAGTGTGATACATATATGGATGAAACACTTTCGTGCTCTGCTCATTCGCAAAGGCAGCATAAGTGACGAAATCACAGCAATCATCGACGACGAAGTAGATTGT
Source organism: Muscina levida (assembly GCA_964034835.1). NCBI lineage: Eukaryota > Metazoa > Arthropoda > Insecta > Diptera > Muscidae > Muscina > Muscina levida. Next base: position 75,296,016 of record OZ035882.1, read on the forward strand.
CCCCCACCTAATCAAATCGAGATCAGTATGGCCAATGCATCGCTTAAAGACAACAAAGCTGTGGGCTTGCCGATGGAATGCCGGTAGAGCTTTTTAAAGCCTGCGGCGATAAGCTGACAATGAGCATGCATCAGCTCAAACATACAATTTTGCTAAATGGATGCATCGAGTGTTTAATGTCCTGTGCTTAAGGAAGGCGAAGGCTGAAGTGCAGAATATAATAGTAAAAATATACTATTCTTTTCCATTTTGGTCGCCAAACATCGGAATGGTAGGTTAAAGTTGGCACCGACACCCTGAGGGGCCAAAAAGGTGGTCCCTTGGGTTCTATAACGATCACCTATGTGTGGGTACTCAAATGAAGGATATTTTCAAGGTTCCATGGAACCCAAAAAAGAACTCCCAATGTGCGGGTGATCGAATTAAAAAAAGGCGAATCCAGTGGTGTAATTTTCAAAAAACATAAGAAGGGAGGGGGGTGGGGGGGTGAGTGAAGGTCTCGTACATTCTTTTTTGGGCATCCGCCCCACATTCTGCTAACGCATTTTACCCATCTCGTGAAAGACTTAAAGGACTTGATTAGAACCTGATTAGAACTTGATTAGAACCTATCAGTGTGACTTACTAACTTACTTAATTTCCCTTTACACCCCATGAATGAGGTATGAGATAGTTTTTAGCGTTATTGTGAATTAACACGCTTTCTATTTTTAAATTCGCTACTAACGGCACCTACTTGTTTATCGACGAATGCGAACTTCACTGTTTGAAAAGCTTTTACTAGACATGCTGATTTTCTCGACACATACTGCGAAGTTGCTGACGACAACATCGAGGGGGCCGGCAATGAAAGAAAAATGTATTTTTGTTATTTTTGAGATGACTGGAGCCAGGAGTTGAACTCGGGATTTCCCGAACAGTAGTCGCGTGTTCAGTGTGGCTTTAGACCTGGTAAAACTACAATCGACCATATATTCAGACTACAACAAATCCTGGAGAGTACCCCAGAAAATCAGATCAACACCTATTACCATCTGTTTATCGATTACAAAGCTGCATTCGGCGGTCCAATATGGCAGGAATAACTTTCGCTGGGAATGGGTGCCACACTCCTTTTGAAAAGGCCGTTATCTCGGCGAAGTAAATGAACCGATTGTAATGAAATTTTCACTGTGTAGTACTGTCCGGAGACCGGCCGTGGCATGATGGTTATACCACGCGACTACCGTGCGGGAGATCCCAGGTTCAACTCCTGGCTCCAGTCAACCAAAAATAAATTAATTTATTTTTCTTTTATTGCCGGCCCCCTCGATGTTGTCGTCAGCAACTTCGCATAAGTGTCGAGTCAATCGGCATGCCTAGTAAAAGCTTCTCCAACAGTGACGATTGCATTCGTCGATAAACGAGTAGGTGCCGTAAATTGTGAATCTAAAAATAGAAACAACGCGAGAAGCTATCCCATACCTCATTCATGTTGTGTAAAGGGAAATTAAGTAGGTTCCTTCCGTGGAGCCTCTATCATAGGCTAAATAAAAACATAATTAGATAAAGGGGCGTGGCACCGCACACACAAACAAATATCAATTGGTCATATCTCACTAGCCATTAAAGGTATGAAGATGAGTTTTGTTACATATGTAAATGGTACATGGTGGAATAAGTCTCGTAGGAAAATGGGCGGTGCCACACCCCTTTTGAAAAATTAGTTATGTCGGTCAAATTTTCAAGTAAACGTCAGCTAAGAATGGACATATCGGCTAATAATATAATCGCGAAAATTGATATGGGCATGCTCACTATCAATCTAGTCCACTTTAGTTGTGCGATATAAGGCACTTGTGCATTGTACCGCATATGTACATTGTACAGATAAGATAAAGATCGAACCACATAAATACGGTGTTCATACGCCTTATGAAGCGTTTACATATTACGTGTATTGCTTAAATTCTTAAGAAGATTTATTGTAAGTACGGGTGAAGCAACGGCCGCCGGGAAAGCTAGTAATTCATATAATTGTAAATAAAACTAAAACGCGTTCATCGACTGTCATGATCCAATGTCGCAGTTTTTTCATAGGTTACGTGTCTTAACGTGAGAGTAATAAGACTAGACACGTTTTTCCCTTTGGTAACAAAAAAAAAAAACAACAATTTGGAAAATCGGTTTATGCAGAGTAAAGTTATAATTTTTTAAAACTTTTAATTTTTGGAAAAAAGGTCGAAAATACGCCTAGTACCTGTAAATAACAAATACGAGCTGACAAATATAAATGGAGATTAGATTTAAAATCAGTGCCCTCGAATTAATAAAAAAAAATGGTACAAAGTTTCAGTCATAGCAAAAAAAACATCAATTTTGTTCCCTTGTGTAATAAGTAATACATAATTTCAGTGTTTTAATACCTTAATTTGTAATTGTGACTTTATTTTCCTTAGGTTAATAGGCATTACGAAGCACTAGCTCATTAATATGCATTGTTTTCTTTGACATATGAATTGGTAAAGAAAATGACATTCTATAAGAACTCCCTGCCAACTTCTGATACTATCTCAGCGTATGAGCAATTTTAATTAAATATTACTTAGCCGTCCTAAAGGATTCACTTGTAAATTACCGTAGTTTCAGACAATATTGAAATTTATTTGGGCTCAAGTTGTAACTGTCTAAGTGTACCGCAAATATACGATATTCATAATGCAAACACAACAACAACTTCACATTTTGTCGCTTTTTAACCAAAGATTGCCAAAAAATAATTTATTAAAAAGGGTTACCTTGCATGTTTGCCCATAATATGGTCTCGTATTAAATGACAGTTAAGGCAGTGGTAGTTACCAATTTGGTGGGCGCAATCAATGTATGGTTGGATATATGTATGACACAATACACGTTATGACAAAACGTGGTGTACAACACAATGCCCGAGCACACATAGTGGTTAGCAAGTTAGTCAAACTGATACTTTTGGCGTAGAGATACAAAAGGAATCGGATAAAGAAATAAGTGAGTAAAGCAGATTATGAATTTCAAGTGACGGACAGCCTGTGGTAGGTAGATGGTTAAATCCAAAGAGTCACTTTCCCAAGCGGATGTACTGCAACGCGTCCACGCGCATTTCGAGGACAAATGTCGTCAGTCATTGTGATACCATATTATTTGACATGAAGTATAATCATGTTTTGCCATCGTACCCTTTGGTGTGCACTAAGTACGTATGTGTGCATGTATGAGTTTGGCTAAGTGAGCCCCATTGTTTGCTTACATTTATTTGAGACCTTGAAAATGTTTAACCCCCACCACCCGTTACTATAAAGCTAAAGAATAAAAAAAAACCGTTTTCCTTTTCACTTCTCCTTAAAGTTAAGACTTTTGCTTGATTATTTTTGCTCCTCTGCCATACAGACGTCACATGGAGCATTGTTGACTGTTGACTAAGCAAACGTGGAAAGAGTAGTATAGGATAAGTAAGTATGCAATAAAGATATCCATATCCAATCCACCCAAACACACACATGCACACACACATTGAAATAACTGCTTATTGCACCATGGGGTAAAATATGGTATTCCTTCTGTCTGTCTGGTTGGTTCATTGATGTTTTCATTTTGGGCTGGTTGCCCTGTCTCTGCACCTGCACTACTCACTTGTGCCTTTGTTTATCATGTAAATGATATTTTTTATTATTTATGTTTGTTTGGCAGACAAATATAGGAACCATATAGAGTATAACACCCACACAAGCAAACACACACACTTCTTACGCTATTTCTACACTGCCTACACAATCTGCATAAGTATGTGTGCCTGCATGCTCTTATCTGTATAGGGTTGTTTACGTTGAATGCACCTTTGCTACAACATTTACAACGTAAATTGTTATTTGAAATTATATTTGTACGATGGCTGTTTGTATTCCACTGGCTTTGCATGTGCAACTTAACATGTTCATGCTTGGTCAGACATGCACATTACATGTGTCATGTATCTGGCGTGTCTGGCTCGAGAGAACAGTGGTTCAAGGAATTTGAGTGTTCAAGGAGCATGTAAACAAATTTCTAAACATTATGATGGACTAGGAGAAATTCTAGGAAAAACTACCGAAATGTACGTATGAGTAATATTAATGTAGTAATGAGATTGTGTTTCCAGTACGTATACGTGATATTACTAAAAATTTTCATACTTCATATAAAAATATATTAAAAAGCTAAGACCAATTTGAAAGTTTATTTATTTTTATTGCCCAGTGAAATCACTGTAACACCCACACCCACCGCCCCCCCCCCCCCATCCTCCATTTAACATTTGATGATTCATTCGCTACTGTACTAATACTTATGTGTATTTCCAAAACTCTCTATGATCCACATGACGTCCATGTCTCAAGGAAATTCTTCTAAATCTCAGCTACATGTCTGTGAGCTGTTGAACATAAATATTTCATAAACATACTCCATACATTTGCATTAAACATAAATTGCAACAATGACTGCAGGTAACGGATGAGTGAGTAGGCAACCACCAACATACTCGTAGTACTGTGGCGTCAACACGTTCTTTGTACGTTGTCGTTCTTATCACAAAGGATTTGTACACCTAGACGTTTGTGGTAGGAGGCTACCACGCGGCCGTAAGAAATCTTTACCATGTAATTATGAATGTTCACTGTTTCATTCATGTTTTCTATCCGGCCGCCTCCACTGCCATCGTCATAGCTTTTTCTCAACTGGACTGCGACTACTCGTCAGCCGTTATTGTTGCATGTCACATGTAACGGTTAATTTTCATGTCGAAGGAAGAAGTAAAACGAAAACACCACTGCATGATTATTCAGACATGAGTAAAGACGACGAGACGACATTTATCGTTGTATCGTGGTGCAGACTTATTTACGCCGGCTTTTGTTGTTATTGTTTTGTTTTGTTAAATGACATTATGTAAGCTTATACAAGCAGCCCTTTATTGACGAGCATAGGTGAGAAAATACAGTGGGATGGATATGTATATCATACATTTTTTCTACATAACAGTTAACTTTTCTGGCAACTGGTAATTTTCGCTCAGATGTTGTTTTAGTACTATATTTTTAGTACAAAATTATTAAGAGTAAGATTTTAGAATTGTGTTCCTATTAAATAGTTTAGTATACAAAAGTAATATTAAAGGTATTTTAGTACAAATGTAATTTAATAAAAAGAAAAATTTTTACAAAGGTTATAAATTTTTTTAGTACAAAGTTTAGTTTAGTGTAAAAAGTAATAGTAAAGGTATTTTAGTACAAATGTGATTTAGTACAAAGGTCACAAAGTATTTTAGTATACAAAAGTAATATTAAAGGTATTTTAGTACAAATGTAATTTAATAAAAAGTAAAATTTTACAAAGGTTATAAATTTTTTTAGTACAAAGTTTAGTTTAGTGTAAAAAGTAATAGTAAAGGTATTTTAGTACAAATGTGATTTAGTACAAAGGTTATAAAGTATTTTAGTACAAAGAATCTGTATTATAAAAGTAATTTACTTATTTATAATGATGTTATAGTACAAAGCCAAATCAAATATATCCCATGAAAGAGATATAGAAGAGCTTCTATATTTTTTTAGACTCACACAACGGAACCCACAGTTTAATACGAAATCCCCGATAGTCAGCTTTTTTGAAGAAGCTTTTACTAAATATATGTAATTTTTCCCAACTCTTAGGATATTTCTGCCTACAAGTGTAGGGAGAGCTGCAATATTACAGTAAACAACTAAATACAAATATTTTAGTACAAACGTGTTTGAATACAATGGTACATTAGTACTAAGCGTGGTTATTAGAGAGTTACTTTAGTACACAAGATACTTTAATACTAATGTACTTTATTAAAAAAGGTACATTAGTCAAAAGTACAAATGAAATTTAGTACAAAGTTAATGGAGTCCAAAGTTATTACTGTAAAATGAAAATTTATTATATTTTAGCACAAAGTAACTTTAGCACAAAGGTACTTTAATACAAAGCTAATTTATAACAAATGTAATTGAGAATAAAAATGCATCTAGCATAAAGTAATATTAGTGCAGTGATACTTTACTACAAAAGTAATTTAGTACAATTGTTTATTTGAACAAATTAACTTTAGTACAAAGGTACATTAGTACAAACGTACATAAGTACAAAGGTACTTCAGTACAAGGGTACTTCAGAACAAAGGGACATTAGTGCTATGGTTCAAAAAGTACTTTAGTACAAAGTGACTTTAGTTCAAAATTATTTTAGTGTAGAAAGTGAAAGTAATTAAGCACAAGGGTACTATAGCATGATAATACTTTAGTACAAACACACCTTAGTACAAATATACATTTAGTACAAATGTAATTTAGTACTAATGTACTTTTGGTCAAATGTAATATGGTACAAGTGTACTTCAGTACAAATGTACTTTAGTATTAATGTCCTTAAGTACAAATGCACTGTAGTACAAATATACGTTAGTTCAAATGCACCATATTATGATTCTTAAGTACATTAGCAGAAAAGTATTTTAGTGCATAGGTACTTTCGTTAAACAAAACTTTAGTACAAAAATACTTTCGTAAAGCAGTACTTTGGTACGAAGGTACTGTTGCACAAAATTACTTTAGTGCGAAAGAACTATAGCATGAAAGTACTTTAGTACAAAAGTAGTTTCTTATAAATGTACTTTAGTACAAATGTACGTTAGAACCAATTTACGTTAGTATCAATGTCCGTCAGTACAAATATACTTTAGTACCAATGTACTTTAGTACCAATGTACTTTAGTACACATGAACATTAGTACCAATGTTCTTTAGTGCCAATGTATTTTAGTACAAATATAAGTTTGTTCAAATGCACCATATTAAGATACTTTAGTACATAAGCAGAAAAGTATTTTAGTGCAAAGGTAATTAAGTTCAAACGTACATTCGTAAAAAACTGTAATACAAATGTACTTTACCACAAAAGTACTTTAATGCAAAATTTATATAGCATTAAAGTACTTTGGTACAAACGTATTTAAGTACAAATCCACTTTAGTGAAATGTACGTTAGTAAAAATGTACATTAGTACAAATGTACGTTTGTACAAATGTACGTTTGTACATAAGTACTTACTGTAGTACAAATTTACTTAAATACTAATGTACTTTAGTGCAAATGTACGTTAGTACAACTGTACTAGTACAAATGCACTATATTAAAATACTTTAGTACATTAGCAGAAAAGTATTTTAGGGCAAAAGTACTATAGCATTTAGTACAAATGTACAAATGTTATGTACTTAAGTACATAGGTACTTTAGTTAAATGTACTTTTGAACAGTAATATTGTACAAATGTATTGCAGTACAAATGTACTTTAATAATGTACTTTAGTACAAATGTACTTTAGTACAAATGTACTTTAGTACAAATGTACTTTAGTACAAATGTACATTAGTACAAATGTGCTTTTGAACAAATGTACATTAGTACAAATGTACTTTTGAACAAATGTACATTAGTACAAATGTACTTTTGTACAATAGTACTTTAGTACAATGTTAGTTAGTACCTATGTACGTTAGTACCAATGTACTTCAGTAAAAATTTAATGTAGTACAAATGTGCTTTAGAACAAATGTATGTTAGTACAAATGCACTATATTATGATACTTTAGCACATAAGCAGAAAAGGATTTTAGTGCAAAAGTAGTATAGCATTTAGAACAAATGTACTGTAGTAAAAATGTACTGTAGTACAAATGTACTGTAGTACAAATGTACTGTAGTACAAATGTACTACAGTACAAATGCAGTTTAGTACAATGTACGTTAGTACCAATGTACTGTAATACCAATGTCCCTCTTACCAATGTAATTTAGTACCAACGTACGTTAGTACCAATGTACTTTATTACCACTGACTTAAATACCAATGTACTTAAGTACCAATTTACTTTAGTACCAATTTACTTTGGTACAAATTATTACCAATTTACTTTAGTACAAATGTACTTTAGTTCCTATTTACTTTGGTACAAATTATTACCAATTTACTTTAGTACAAATGTACTTTGGACTAATGTACTTCAGTTCAAAGTACGTTAGTGCCAATGTACTTAAGTACCAATCAACTTTAGTGTAATTAATTAATTAATTTAGTACAAAAATACTTTAGTACAAATGTATTTTAGTTCAAAAATCCTTCATTACAAAAGGACTTTTGCACAAACACACTTTAGTACAAATGTACTTTAGTAGAAATGTACTTTAGTACATAGGTACTTTAGTGCAAAGGTATTTTTGTGGAAATGAACTTTAGTACAAAAGTAATTTAATCGACAGTTTATTAGTTAATTGTGAAAGTACTTTAGTACAAAGCTAGTGCAGCACAAAAGGCAAAGTTACATAAGTTCAATGATGCTAAAGCACAAACTTACCTTGGAATATTAATACAAAATACTCATCCAGAGTACATTTGTACAATGGTGCTTTACTTCAAACTTCAACTTTAGTACTAACGTAATTAAGGCACTAGGTACCCAAAAGGGGTCGAAATTTAACAAAGAACACGATTGAGAGAATTTTCAACAGGGTTACCCTTGGAATAGCTTCTCCCCAAAGCATTTCAAAGACAGCTTCGAAAATGAGCATACACATTTAGTTTTAGTCTACTACCAATTTTTAAATATTACTGAAAACAAATGAAGGAAATAACATACATTTTGGCCATTTTAGCTGTCTTGACAAGTTTAAGGATATACATAATAATATTGTTTATGAATTAAAACAAGATATGTGGTTTCTACTCAGGACACTTTCCTCACTCACACGCACAGGACATATATACCGCTTATGTACCTTTCTTTTGTTTCATCCTACAGTAAGTCCTTTCATTCACATTAACTCCCTTCATTGATTTGGTAAAATATGTTGGCAGTAATTTGTGGTCCAAAAGTCGATGCAAGCAATTAGTTTTAATAGATATTTTGCTGATATCTTCAGATATTATTATCTATCTAAAAAATGCACCATTAGGCATTTACTAACATTATATTACACAGTACAACACATGATGTTGGGACTTAATTCTGAGAACTGCACGTGAAAGTAACCCCAAAAAGAAGAAATTCTGCATCATTAGTTTTGTCAACTTACATGCCATAATAGTTTAATATCGATTTAAAGTTAGTAACTATAGTATAGGGGAATTTGTCACGTTGTAGTCTCTTTTGTTTCATTATTATATGGTGGCGTATGATTATCAGAAGTAATATTCCATATAAATCATACCCCACGGAGTACAACAATTTTATTGTAACTGCTACAAAATAAACCCTGTTCAAAATCATTTGATGAATGGAAAAGTGAAACTGTTGCTTGTGTAGGGAAACGTTATATGAGCAGATTAAAAGAATTGTAATTCTTAATTTTTTTTTTAATTTGTTTCAGTGGTTCTCGAGTTATATCAAACTAAAAGGGCCTAAGACGTGGCAAATTCCCCAACACGATATTTACTAACTTCAAATCGATATTAAATTATTATGTCATGTAACTTGACAAAACTAATGATGCAGAACTTCTTATTTTTGGGGTTACTTTCACGTGCAGTTCTCAGAATTGAGTCCCAAATCAAGCTGAACTGAAAAATGTTGTACTGTGTTATTCTACAATTATGTTAGCAAAACATTTGCAAAACAAAACATCCAAAGCGATCAAAAATATAATACTATATTACTGGACCAGCATTGTCAAGTTTGGGCAGATGGTATCACATGTCCGTGTGCAAACATTGTCAAAAGTATGGAAGTAAATATGTGACGGTCGAAGAACGAAAAACAATAGTAGAATATCGAACAATAAAATGACACACAAATAAGGTCCACAACAAAAGGAAACCTCTTACCGTCATCCGCCACTACAGCTCAAACAATTCCAATACTCATTCAAATACCCCCACATATACATATTGGGGGTTCTCATTTGCTCATATGGACAATTCTTATTTGATATTGAAATACAATTGTTGTTTTCTAATTAAATTTATTTTGTATATAGCATAAGATAAATAATAAATAAAATAAAAATAAATAATTAACTATTTTTATTGCAATTGCAATTAATCTCCATTGTATTTCACTAATTCTCCCTAACTACTGATACTTTCCTGTACACCTAATATTTTAATCGTCCGTCTCTTTTGAATTGAATTCAATCTGTTTTTTATGCTAAATCGAAATTTACCATTCAGTGCCAAACAATGCACCCGCATATTGTGTGTTTGTTTCCTCCACCACATTGGTGGTATCGCCTAGTAATGCATGACAGATTTTTTTTTTTGTATTGTCATATGAATTTGGAGACATTTAATACATACATACAAAATAATAAGTATTCACAACATGAATGTTTTAGTTTTATGGTTTTCAGCAAGAGAACGTAAACTAAATGAAAAACAGCACTAATTATCTCTTTTGGAGAGGATTAATTATACATATATGTATTTTTTTACCATTATGGCAAAAGTTCAATGTCCAATTCTCATAATTTTAAAGGAAGAGAATTAAAAGTTTTGAAACCTCATAAAGACATACTATGAGCTTATCAGCTTTTTATATATCACTTTAAAAGGCTTCCATTCATATCAGACATCCTATCACCCGTTGCAAACTTATTCTGAAAATCAAAACCCAACTTATTGCATATAGTAGGGCGGCAGCTTTGAATTTTCGGTAATGGCCGAGCGGAATATTGTGTCAGTTGGTATAAAACGGCTATGGTCAAAATTTCAGCAAAATCGGACAAAGAGGTCAAAGGTCAAATCTATATATGTATGACATACATTGTATGTGTATGAAATTGAGTTTGCCTTTGTTTGTTGTATTTTTTTGTGCCTTATAGACTCGAAAACTGCTTGACCGATGTTTGTGAAATTTTCACAGAATGTAGCTGTACAGTCGGTGTTGAAAATATGATTTCCATTTTGATATATCAAATTTGCGTAGCCCCACCCATAGGACCCTAATTTTGAAACCGCAATATCTGGAGGACGTTTCTCCAATCGCATTGAAAACTCTAATAGGCTGCAACGCATAAACTATAGCGGGTATAGGGCTGATATTTGTTATGTGTTGTTGGTACAGTAAGCATTGCAGCCAAGATGGAAGTGGGTTGTGCCACGCCCAATTTATGCTTTTTTTACTTTAAGTGGCAAAATTTTCTGGTCGGTCGTTTTTAAATGTCTTTGGTTTTCAAATGTTTTCCCCGGGCAAAGCTATTGAACATCCATTCAGTGGTAGCTTATGTGAGAAGGCACAATGTTGAGTAACCTAATGGCATGCTACTACAGATGTGTCTTAGGAAATAGGTATCAGAAGTTACTGAAGCTCAACACAACGGCTCTCTTAGTGGCATTATCTGTCCCAAAAAACTATGATCGGGCGCGGTGGCCTAATAAGCCACTCTTCTTAAACAAATCCAATTATTATGAAAACACGAGGAAAAGAAAAAGACAAGAACCCCCCAAATGTTGACAACCCCCACAAACATTATAAGGACCATGAACTCTCTACAGAGATGGTACCTCTATCCAGCTGGCGGACTAACTTCACCGCCATACAGGAAATGCGATGGACGGGACAGGCATGTACACGTCGAAAGAACTGTGACATCTTTTATAGCGAATTTGGATGTGGATTCATAGCCGCTATTCACATCGAGGCGAAATATTTTTACGACGCAAGACAAAGATGAGAACATTAAAGATGCATTCTAGGAGCGCCTGGAGGAGATATATGACCGCTGCCCTGCACATGACATTAAAATTTTTCTGGGAGATTTTTATGCTAAAATAGAAAGTGAAAATGCTCTTGGTTCAGCAGTCGGGAAATTCAGTCTGCACAACAACACCTCCGATAACGGATTCAGACTTGCATTCTTTCGTCGGCAAGAAATATGATAGTAAGTAAAACCAGATTCCTGCATTAGATATGCACAAGACCAGGATATTGCCTGATTAAAATACAAGAAACCAGATTAATCACGTGGAAATTGATAGAAAGCTTGTCTCAAGCGTCCATATATGGACGTGCGTGGTAAGCGGTGCAAATATTGACTCGGATCACCACCTAGTTGCAGCCAAGGTACGCATGCGATTAAGCAGTGGTAAAAACGCTCGCAACTAAATGCAAAGGAAGCTAGACATCACAAAGCTACATAACACCAAGATAGCCAATGCCTACTCCAACCAACACTCACAATTACTTCGAACCAACCCCCCTAATTGTGATGTTCCCGACTACCAATGACAGCATATTGCGAATTCTATGACCACTGCCGCAACGGCCGCACTGGATTATGAAATGTCAGAAGAAAAGGATGCTGCGTGCAATGAAGGAGCGTTATAACGAGAAGAAGGAGGGAGATGACACGCCTCTTCAGGCGGAAAAAGTGTCTATGAAAGAAAAGTGAGAGCCATGATATCGAAAATTACAGAGATACAGGTGAAGCCCGAAAGTTCTACCAAAATGTAAAAAGCAAAGCCTTTGGACCAGGGATTCTCACCTGTAACGACGGACACGGAAATCTGGTCACTTATATTCAGAGTATTCTGCAAATATGGAGTAATCACTTCCTACCTCTATTCGTTCCCGAAGGCAGCATAAGTGACGAAGAAATCTCACCAATTATCGACGATGGAGTAGACTTTCACCACCGAGCCAAAACGAGATCAACACGGCAATTGCACGGCTTAAAAACAATAAAGCTGTGGGAGCCAATAGACTGCCGGCAGAGGTTTTTAACCCCGGCGGGGTTCCCAACAGGAGCGCAATTTTTAAATTTTAAATAAAACACAGATATTTAAAAAAAAATCGTGAAACTTTATTATATCGTAAAGTAGACAGAATGAGGTTATGTATGGAACAATATATCGTGCAGATGGCCGCCGCGGCTTTGCTGGCATGCACGCGATCTTTTAATGAAATTTTCAATGACCGTTTCGCATAAATGCTGCGGTATTTCATTAATGCAGCGTCCAATTTCCAATTTATTTTAAGGCTTGAGTCGTCATCGGCTTATTCGCGTAAACCATCGACTTCAAAAAACCCCAAAGAAAAAAATCTAATGGTGTTAAATCGCACGATCTAGGCGGCCAATTCTGATCTCCAAAACGCGAAATAACACGACCGGGAAATGACTGATGCAGCAATTGAATTGTTTCTCTGGCTGTTTAACATGTGGCACCGTCTTGTTGAAATCACATGCCCTCCACGATACCGAACACCATTGATTGTTTGCGCTTGATCTGCCTCATTTTCATAAAAAGAAGGTCCAATGATTCCTCCAGCCCAAAAACCACCCCACACAGTGACACGTTGAGGATGCATTTGCTTCTCGTGAATCACTCGAGGATTTTCCGCATCCCAAATGCGACAATTCTGCCTATTGACGAAGCCATCAAGATAGAAATGGGCCTCGTCACTGAAGATGATTTTAGCGACAAAATCAGCATTTTCATGTTGCAAAACTTTCACCATTTTGGTAAAACAATTTCACAATGAGAATGCGTTGTTCATTCGTGTAGCGCTCCATTTTTACTAACCTCGTACCTTCTACTAGCAAACAATAACAATTGTTCAAATGTCAAACAATGACACTTCGAATGTTGCCAGATTTAAAAATTGCGTTCTTGTTGGGACACCCTTTATAACTTTGAAGTGGTAGATGAATTTATCTACCTCGGCTCCGCCATAAACAAAAATAATAATATCAGACTGGAAATCAAGAGACGAGTATTGATCGCAAACCGCTGCAAAATATTTGGACCCATCATCGTTAACGGCGAGTATAGTCTTCGAATGTGTCATGTGCTGTACTACGGCATCGAAGTAGTCATGCGTCATGTCTTCGGCAATAAACTCGATGAGCGGCGCAGGAGGGTGCGACCATGGACGGAGCGCATAAAACCGAAGCCCATGAAATACTATTCTATGTGCGGCTACTAATAGATACATATTTGTTGTTGCTGCCATTAAAGAAGAAGAATATGTACATCAATTATTCTCTCCAAAGTTTTAACTATGACGGAAGATAGGCTAATCGATCTATGGAGATAGTGGAGGTCGGCCATATATTTTAACCTTCTAGGAGGTATCATTGAAGCAGTATGAGCTAATTTCATAAAAAAAAAATTATGAAAATACGAAAAAATTTTATGGGGGCCACCTTAAGGGTTAAATAAAGAAGGTAAATGTTCTCCTAAACTGTTGGGGTGCAAAAAATATTGGGGGTCGGTCATATATTTGACTCCTCTGAGGGCACGTTTAGGACAGTTAGAGCAGTAGGAGCAAAATTTATTAAAAAAATTATTATTGTATGGGAACCCTTTCAGGGTGTGAAGATAGGGGGTAGGTGTGTTTGGAGAAAATGTTAGGAGGGATAAATGACTGAGGTCTGTCATATATTTTACCCCTCTAGGGGCGACTCCAAGACCGTTGTGGGCAGTATCCTCAACCTTGACCCCGATGCGCTGCCAATTAACCCCACCCCACCAACCACAAATTTTGGATCATAAATTTGTTTTCCCAACCGAAAAAATTAAGGGTTGGTTCGTATCCAAATTTTGTTACTAAGGATCTCCATTAACACTATCGCCCATGCGACGTATATATCCGCCGAAAATTACCAATACCAATTTTTGAATTTTACTGTAAATATTCAACATGAGAATTTAGGATATTTTTCCTCACAATACGATCGTCGAAGTCTCATGAAGAACTCTGTATTATTTAATTATGTTCAGTGTATTGCACTATTAAAAAGCAACTTGTATTTGGTCCACCCTTTATATTCTTCCTATGACATTCCAAGGTTAAATTCATTGCTGATTCAATCAAATCCTAAGCGGTCCTGGATCAGTAATTCCGTTTCTTTATTACTTCTAGCTAAGCTATTTTTGTTTTGCTGGCTAATTAAGTAATAATGATAAATAACATTTTCTTCCTTAGTTTTCATTGTTACATTAAAACCTAATTATATTATCGCCGCTCGCATTATCCACTGCATGCGGTATTTGACACGTAGCAACAATGCTCACAATCCAAAGGGTCAAAGTCTGTGAGTAAGCAAAATTCACTAAGGTAATTTAAACTTTCTTATGTTAACTGTAATTTTTACAACAAATATGACTAGAATGCATTGAATAGTATTAAGTATTAATATAGTATTAGTTTCATTAATAATTCATTATTAGCCACTAAAAAGGTATTCCCCAATATCGAAACTACAACATCTGATCAGAACTTCCCTTTCTCCAATGAGTACCTCGCAAAAGGGGGACAGGCCACTTCTAATCTCAGTCTGAGAGAACAAAACACTTTGACAATAAAAAAAAAAGAAAAACCAAGAGCACACATATTAATAAAATACCAAAACAAGTTTTCGCATGTGCAAAAAACCAAAGAGAGCAACTGAGAGACAGCACATGCAAAGCTCTATAGATAATGGGTTCGATGGTGGGCTGGTTAATGGTATTGGTAGGTAGGCGAGCGAGCAACCTACAAACACATACTTTGTAGCTATAGTATAACAATAATAGAAGACTGACTGCTGATTATTTGTATAAAGTTCATTGCCTAGAAAATGAGTTGTTTGTCTATATTATCATAAATTTTAAAAATGTTTATTACTTTCTATGCAATGGCAACAACAACATCGGCAGCAGCATCACAACATAGATTGTCATAATAACAATAGAGTAAACGCCTGACGATTGGACGGACGGTCATAAAAAGGTTGTTTACATTTAGCAAAGAGGCGTTTTAAAGAAATCAAAAGGTAGAGAGATAGGTACATACCAACGACTCAATATTTTGATAGTAAATCAACATAAAGGGGTTTATGATTAAAACCCAAAAATAACTTATGTTAATCTTGTGGTATTTTTGTTTTTCTGCTTCTCTCTCTCTCTCTTAACAATTGATTAAAACAACAACACCACCACACATAGCAAAAACAATTAATTATATTGTTTTGCAAATAAAATCAAGTCTGGTTTTTATTAAATGACCGACTGACTGACTGAATGAGTGTATGAACGAGCGAACGAGTGAATAAGTGAGAGAATACCAAATTCAGTCAAGCGTTAAGTCGTGAGTCAGTCATTTAGTGCTGAGCGACTGTTAAATTTTGTCGCTGTGCACGTAAGTATGTACGAACATCAGCCGTAGTTGTAGGTTTGGCATTACATACAATACAATTGTTTCGAAAACAAGTTGCATTAAACAGAGCAGCAGCAGCAACGACAACAAGAATAGCAACTGGAACGACAATACATTCGTAGCAAAATTTTAGTACTCTGAATATAGTATCGCTTAGCCACCAGTGTTGCCCATGTGTAGACATTGCACATGAACTTGATTACCAAAGCAATAATCTATATATATAAAAGGCTTGGGTGACTGACTGATCACTATGTAGGTTTCTTTTATGACGTAGGCGCGCACTGAGAAGGGATTTTTGGAAATTCGGACTGAAAGGAAGCAAAATGGGCGTGGCACCGCCACATACAACTGGAAATTTAAAATGACTGTATCTTTTGAACCATTATAGGCACGAAGTCGAGATTTGGTACCTATATCGGTCGTATAAGAAAAAATACTTTGCCACACCCCTTTTTTAAAAATGCTAATATTGGCTTAATAAATGGACCGATTGCAATTAAATTTTCTATGTGTAATACTGTCCATAGGGCCTCTATCATAGGCTACATGAAAAAATAATTAGACAAAGGGGCGTGGCACCGCCCACACAAACAAAAATTTCAATCGGTCATATTTCGCAAGAAGATGAGATTTTCTACATATGTCAAGGGTACATGGGGTAATACGTCTCGCTGGGAAATAGGCAGTGCCACGCCCCTTTTGAAAATATCGTTATCTGGGCGAAATGAATGAACCGATTGCAATGAAATTTTCACTGTGTAGTACTATCACTAGGGTCTATATTATAGGCTACATAAAAACATACTTAGAAAAAGGGGCGTGGCACCGCCCACACAAACCAAAATTTCAATCGGTCATATTTCGCGAGCCTTTAAAGGTATGAAGATAAGATTTGCTACATATGTAAAGGGTACATGGGGATTACGTCTCGCTGGGAAATGGGCAGTGCCACACCCCTTTTGAAACAACTGTTACGTCGGTCATATTAATAGAACAATTGCAATAACATTATCATAATCTTAATACTTAATTTTCCTTTGCACCCCATGAATGAGGTATGGGATAGCTTCTCGCGTTGTTGTGAAATTAACACGCTTTCTTTAGATTCACAACTAACGGCACCTACTTGTTTATCGACGAATGCGAACGTCACTATTTGAGAAGCTCTTACTAGACACGACGATTGAATCGACGCTTAATACTGTGAAGTTGCTGTCAACAACATTCGACGGGAGCCGGCAATGAAAGAAAATTTTATTTCTTTTTTTCTATTTTTTTAAGATGACTGGAGCAAGGTTTGAACCTGCGATCTCCCGCATGGTAGTCGCGTGTTCTAACCACTATGCCACGGCCGGTTCCCATTATCATTATCATAATCATTATCATAATCAATATATTTAAATTGTCTACTGTCTGTAGATAGGATGAAGAAATTTGGGATGGTAGTTCCCCTTTTCGAGTACACGTCAGCTAAGAACGGATTTGTGGAAATTCATACTTTTATGGGTTACAAATTACTAATAAGGTAATCGCGAAAATTGATATGGAAATGATTACTATCAAATTGGATTGAAGTATTTTTTTTTTTAATCCGATGTTTCTGATTAAAAAAATCGAAAAAGGGATAAAAATTTTACTATCGCCCAGACCAAACGGCTAATGATGTAATCATCATAAGTTAAATAGGCTTGCTCCCTATGTAATTAGAACGATGCAAGGAGGGTTTTCGAAATGCTTACCTTTTAGGGGATAAAAGGACTGAAAAAGATAAAAATGTAACTATCGCCTAGACCAAACGGCTAAATGATGTATGCAAGCGGTTTAATAACTAAGCTCTCTCTCTCGACAAACAAATATCGATGGACTTCGCAGTAGGTGGCGAGCAAAACTTCATTGGATGGGAAAGGTAAAAAAGCTGTTATCTAAACTTGGAGTGGCACAACTAACTACGTAGTGCAAAAGACGGAAGAGCTGTATATAACATTCACGTGCGGCGATTTAGAGAAGGAGATGACTAATTTTTAAGAAAGTTATAAAAGTTATCATGATATTTGACTATACGAATAAAAAGGTATTCCCATAATAACATGGGAATATCTTAAAACTCATCGTTGTTTCACTTTAGGGCCAAATATTAATAACTTTTTTTTTATAATATACCAAGTTTTAAATAATTAGGCTCGAGGTCAGAGCCTAATTATGTAATTTCTTTTTCGATAAAAGCAATGTATTTGTGTTAATAAAAAATTTAACGGAAAAGGGTAAATTTTGTCACTAAAATCTCTAAAAATTCAGGTGTAAATCAAGAACCTCCTCATTTTTTTCTTTCGCAGAATTGTAGATAACGCTAAAATCTTTGGGAGTTTGACTGAAGTGCACAATATGGGACGGGAGACCGAGTAAAAAAAAATCGGGCAATTTTTTTAAAAATAATTTTTACCAGCGGCGCTTTTGCACCCATCATACCCATTTTCACTCTAATTCACAAAAATTATATATTTCTCGCAATATACCAAAAAGTTTTTTTTTTTTTTTTAACCCCCCTTTTTTTTGGAAACAAATAATATTTTAAAGGGATACATCAAAAAAATATATATTTAATTACAATACATATTATTTTTTAAAAATCGCGCGGTTTTTAGAATTTTTCAACTTATTTCCTTAAATTTTTCTAACTTTTTCCATGATTTTTTCACATTTTTTTCAATTTTTTTTTTGGTATATCCCGGAAATTTAAATGGATCTAACTCGGTCCAGGAGAACCGTAGGACCCGTAAAAATAACATCGTTGGATTCGTCTCGAAAATATGTTTCATTTGAGTACCCACACATGGGGGGTCATCATAGAACCCAAGGGGCCCCTTTTTTGTCCTCCCCGGTCCCCCGGGCCTTAGCGCCAACTTTGACCTCGATTTTCGTGTTTTGGGGCGTATTTGGTGTGGGGTGGAATTTTTTTTTTTTTTGGACTCCCGACCCATATTCTGCACTTTTGCCGGGAGTTTTACTATACTGACCTAGTAGCTTCATTCTGACATGAAATTTTTCACCACCTAGATTGATTGTTGCATCGTATTATTAATGTATGTATGATTGATATAAAATTCTCATAAAATGTATACTACTCATACGTTGTACATACATACATACATATATACAGCAAATGGACTATCGGAATACCAGTTTAGGTTCAGAAAATCTAAATCAACAATGCTCTGCTATTAAACTTCTTGTGGGAACAGCAAGAGAGGCAATAAATAAGAGGACAATCAAACGACTACTGTGTCGTTGTAACTCTAGATGTGAAGAACGCCTTCAACTCTGCGAACCGCAAGGAAACTATTCAGGCATTGCAGAATCTAAGTACTCCCCAATACCTGATGTCAATCATACAGGACTATTTCAGATACCGATTGGTTCTGTATAATACGGACGATGGTCTCAAAGAAAAATATGTGGTTACCGAAGGCATTCCACAAGTGTCAGTACTTGGCCCTCTCTTGTGAAATGTTATGTATAATGGAATCCTATAACTTAATTCTAGAAGCTAAGACTATTGGATTTGCAGACGATATTGCGTTAATAGTTGTAGCTTCAGATCTTAATGAAGCCAAAACAGTGACAAATGCCAGTATAAGAGTGGTGAAATCATGGCTTGATTCAATGAGCCTTTCACTTGTAGACCATAAGACGGAAGTTGCCGTCATATCCCGCCGACGAGTTACAGAATGTATTAATATAAGCGTTGGAGACTGCGAAATAATTTCCAAGGATTCTTAAAAGTATTTGGGCATGATTATAGTCAGAAAAAGGCCACATCGTCTGTAGCGTATCTTTGAAGAAAGAGAGAAGAAAGATTCTAGCGGAGGTAGTTAAGAACATTATATTATATGCCTCACCTATATGGGCTGACTGCATGAAATTTAAGTCATACTGCGGTAAACCTAACTCGGTATACAGTCTGACAGCACTGAGAGTATGCTGTGCTTACAGAAGCGTTTCCGAAAAAGCTGCGTTCGTCATGGCAGGAATGATACCAGTGGACCCGTTTGCAAAAGAATGTACGTACATATATAAAAACGTCACTACCAAAACGGAAACCAGAGCGAGAACCATGAACACCTGGCAAAGAAGATGGTCTAGTACGACAAAAGGAAGGTGGACATACAGTTTATTACCTAATATTGAACATGGTGCTTTCAGAAAGTACATTCATCATTTCAGAATTGTCGATACACCATTTTGTGTGTGTTGTCAAAATGTGATTGAAGATGCTGAACACGTTTTCATGATCTGCCCGATATTCAGCTTCAAGAGGGAGCACCTACAACGACAGTTAGGCTCTCAAGTAGCTGTCGAAAAAATTATGCAATTGATGTTGGATTCACCGGCAAGTTGGGGTAATATAGCAAACTATATCAGGCGCGTTCTTCTAGAACTCAATAGAGCTTAGACGGCATTAGCGAAGGTTCGATAAACTATTCATCCCGGTGAAAAAATACTTCACGGTTGTACCACCGGGTTTGGGACGACGTTTGAGGTGTTTTAGCGTGTTACAGTCTCGCACATTGTCTTTTGAAGATTTCAATTCGAAAAAAACATACATTCATACATACATATGTAGGGAGTACAATGCAAACTCGCTATATATGTTCAGTACAGTACTTGAGTCAGGATCGTCATTCAATATCATCAGAAATGACCAGTTTTATACTTATCACAGATAAGACAGTCTAGATATGGCTAGAAATTTTGAGTAATTGGGGGAAAATTTATGAAAAAATGCGTTATATGAATATTTTTGGAAGATTTCAATATTTCGATAAAAAAAAGTCCAATAATATTTTTTAGTACTTGGATATATTAATGGAGTATATTTATTTAAGCCTTAGCTACAATTTTGCTGAAGAATGAAAAGAGAAATTATCAATGGTTCTTGAATTATAGCTGAAAAACTAAGCGAGTAAACATCAAGATAAGGAGAAAAGTATAGATCATACAAAAATATAGGAATGAGAACGCTTAACACTTTGGGGAAGTTTTGAAAGCCAGGGCCTCCATACGCCAATGTTCTTCTGTAGGTAATACTACCTCGTTCCGGAGATTTAGTGGAAACTTTTGATATCTCATTGAACCCGATGTTCATTAATCGATATTGCGGGAAATATCACAAGTACTATTGTCAGATTTTTCCAAGTTTTCATAAAACATAAGATTTAATTTTAGAAGCTGATACCAGGTACTTTTTTGCATTCAAACAGATCGAACAGAGTTAATGTACATATTAATAAGACTAGTTTAGCTCCTAAGTTACAAACATAGGACTAACTCAGTACGGCAGTCCTTGAAGGCATATTCTAGAGATACCCTGACGGAATGCCCGTATGATTAACAGTTGACAAATACCAATAAGAAAGTTTCAGTTGGGAAACCCGATTTACATATACCCTCACCATAAGATAAAATTTTTACTCGATTTCTAAAGTGGGCGGAGTAGTACATTTGCATGGGAGGTACCAGTAGGGGCGTAACTAGACTTCCACATTTTGTTACCAAAACTTTATCCAGCTTTAGCTTTACTAAATACAGTATTTGGACTCGATCGCGTTGGATGTATTAATAATATGAATCGATTTCAAAGTGGGCAGTACCAGATGGGTATGGGAGGTACCAGTAGGGGCGTGGCTAGACCTCCACATTTTGTTACCAAAACTTAATCCAGCTTTAGCTTTACTAAATAGAGTATTTGGACTCGATCGCGTTGGGTGTATTAATAATGTTAATCGATTTCTAAAGTGGGCGGAGTGGTACATTTGTATAGGAGGCGCCAAATAGGACGCGGCTAGACTTTCAGTTTTTTTCTCCAAAACTTTATCCTGCTATTGCTTTACTAAATACAGAATTGGTTGTATTGATGTTATTCCTCAATTTCTAAGAAGGGCGGAGTGATACATTTGTATGTGAGGTAACAGAAGAGGCATGGTTAGACTACCAGTTTTTTTCTCATAAAACTTTATCCTGATATTGCTTAACTAAATACAGAATATGGGCTCGTTCGCGTTGGGTGTATTGATATTATTACTCGATTTCTAAAGTGGGCGGAATGATATATTTTTATGGGAGGTACTAGAAGTGGCATGACCATGTACCCCATTTGCAGTACTGTAAGTAGTTTTAGAAAAATATTTACTTGTGTAAAGTTTTAAAATATTTGGTTGCGTCTTTTGAAAGTTATCGTGCGTACCAGCCGGACAGTCCGACAGACTTAAAGTCATGATATCGAATTAGGTTCAAAGAAACCTTAGGTCTGAAGTGACTCCTTCTATGTGTTACATTTTTGGGTCGTACCAAATCTATATATATAAAAATGAAATGGTCCACGTATGTCATACCATCACTTGAGAACGGCTGGAGCGATTTGGCTGATTTTTTTTTTATTCGATTCGAAATTTTCCGTAGATTGTTTGTGTTGAAAAAAATCAAATCCAGGTGGCGCTAGGGTGGATTTATATCGAAAATTTGAATGCATGTACCAATTCAACTGAAATTTAGAATGGATATTCGTTTGATCATGAGAAAACATTTTATGTACAAATAGACCCGTGAGGTGGCGCTGGAGTCGGTTTACAATCAAAATTTTAACGAATGGGCCAATTTAACTGAAATTCAGAATCTATGTTTGTTTGATCATTAGAAAAAATCGTATGTACAAATGGACCCGGTAGGTGGCGCTAGGGTGGATTTATATCGAAAATTTGAATGCATGTACCAATTTAACTAAAATTTAGTATTTATGTTTGTGGAACATTGAGAAAATTTTTTTTGTATAAATTGACCCGGTTGCTGTCGCTATGGTGGAATTATAATGAAAATTTTAAAGAATTAAACAATTTGGCTGAAATTTAGAATGTATATTTGTTTTATTATGAGATTTTTTTTGTATATATGGACCCGCAGTTGATTTGGCTGGGGTTGAATTATTTCGAAAATTTATATCGATTGTCCGATTTTACTTAAACTTAAAATATATGATTTTTTTTGGCATGAGAAAAATTTGAATGTATGTTTGGAACCAGTTGCCGGTGTTTAGCTTATGATACATTTAACATCATAGTTATTATATTATTTTAACATCATAGTTATTCAGAAATCTATAAATATAAAAAAGATGTACATTTCGATATCACCACTAATTGTGAAAACAAAATTTCAGTGAAAGTTAAGGATTGGCTGTAGATGGTCACCCAGACCGCAAAACGGCTTAAAGATGAATGACTAACTTTTATAATGGCGCGCTTCCTACTGAATTAGATAGCTTCACAAAGTGTTTTTACCCATTTCAAAATTTTAGGGGACAATAACGAAAATAGGAATAACTGTTGATATCACCCAGACCATACGGTTAATGGGGTTGCTGAGCCCAATGAATGAATTTTTGGAAATTCGTACTCCTTAGGATAGAAAGGTACAGTCATCCAGTACACCAGCGCAGAAAGTTATATGTCAGTCAATCGGCTTAAAAATGTGGTTTTAGAATATATGCCTATCAATAAGTAAGTTTTCATCACATCATGGACGACACTGCTGATCCGTTTTAGCAATTCTTATAATAATATATAATAATCTTTAAGATATATAAATAACAGAATTTGTCCGGGAAAACCTCGCCCTTTAAATTGAAATATTTAAGAGGTCAAAAAAATAAACCAATCGTTTTTAGATTTCAACTACACTCTACTACCTATTTTACAAAAATTTGGAGGCAGGACGAAGTCTGCCGGGCCAGCTAGTGATATATATAATATACCCTCCTACCCGTAGGCTTAGGGTATAAAAAGTTGATCATTCGTTATACGTAGAACATTTGAGAGGGTCAGAAGCAAAGGATTGCAAGTGACAAAAAGTTGATATCGAGATATGTATTCGCACTCAAAGTTATAATTCACTTGAAAATTCAGGTATTACTTGCACTTTTTTCCGCTATATATCACCGCTGGTAATAAAACTTGATCTCATCTCATGCTAGTAGACAGAGATGGTGCCAAAAAACACAACTGCACACTTATCTCAATTTTTGTGCATTTGTCACTTACATTACTTTGTTTCTAACCACCCTCATTTCCGCGAATGCACCATAATTCTTAAGTCCAATTTACCATAAATATCTATCTGTTTGATGGTAACTCTTATTGTGACGCACAAATACCAGTTCTCATATGTAATATGCCGCCCGTACGTACGTACAACTACCACGTTGCAAAAATACAAAACAATAACAACAACATGGCATGTTAAGTATGTAAACTTACTTACACAGATACTTTACGGCTACTCTTGGCAAAGTGAGATGATGATATTTTGCGCTACACGAGATGAGAGGCAGGCACTCGGTTAAAACGCTGTTGTCGTCCGTCACAGAGCAATACTCGTAAGACGTAATCTCACTCATATAAGGACACAGACACTAAAACACGTACTCACGATTTACTGGTCTCTCCGGATAATTGTAATGTTATTATTGTTGCTGTTGTTGTCTCTACGTACGCGCATGAAAAATTCGCAAATTTATTTTACTTGATTTTTTGGTTTTGCACAAAATAGTATTGAAATACAGCAACAACATATGCGAATTTAAACAAATTACATATACGCACGCACGAACTCACACACACACCGATTCAAACAAATGGAAATTTCTCAATAGAAATCTACCGAAATAACTTGGAATTCTTGTGAAATATTCAATTCACACGATAACCACAAAGATTCTAGGCAGAAATTTTTGCACAAATGTTAAGCAAAGCTAAGAATTCACTTTTAAAATTTTGCACTATTTTCGAATTTTATAGCTTACGATATACTTCTTTTAGAGAAACTTGTACAGAATCGTGACTGCAGTTCTATTGAACAAACGAAACAAACACAAGAGCTGAGCGAGCACACAAAAAACAATACAACACAAGTAATCCGCTGTACATGGAAGTCTGCTACACATAAAACTACTGTACAACGTTTAAACAGTGACGACGACAACGACGCTGTCAATGAGCCAGCAGCATACCAACCAAGGGAACGTAACAACACAGCAAAAATATGCGAATTTTGTTCGTGATTTTACCCAAAAAAAAAAGTAAAATACAAAAGTTTTGTTTTGTTGACGATGTTGCTGCCGCTGCTAGCTGATGTTTAGTACGCGACTTGTACCGTGTTTTCCTTTGTAGTTGTCACTGAGAGTTTTGGTTGTTGTTAATGTTTTGATTGTACTCACAACAATGTTTTGGTATTTTTGGTGTAAGGGTTGCCACATGTCTTAAATGGACAAAATTGTAACCTGACCCGAGTCTAAAATACGAAAATCAAGGTTAAACTTATCTCAATGGAATTTGTCATCCCCGCCGATTGGCTATTGCAATGTGTTATTAAACCATAAATCCACAATATTGAAACGTTGTGCGTATAATTAATATAAAATCTGCATAAAATTAATATAACTCATACGTTGTATATCTTCTATAATATAAAAATAAGTCGCTGAATGTGTTGCAAAGCGCAAAACTCGAGAACGGTTGGACCGATTTGGCTCAATTTTTTTTTCAGTTATTCGTAATTGCCAGGAATAGGTTTCTACGAAAGAAAATTTTGGAAAAGTCGGGAAATTGCAAAAATCGATATAAAAATAAGACGGGTTTTCCTTCCTGACGCTATAACTCCAGAACGCACGAACCGATTTCCACGGTTTGGCATTCGTTGGAAAGGTCTCGGGCTCCGTGATTATAATTACAATTCGGTCTAATTGAACAAAGGGGCGTGGCACCGCCCATACAACTTGAAAATCAAAAGGGCTGTATCTGATGAACTATCAGAGGTATGAAGATGAGAATTGGTATATATGTTGTTGGAGCAGTATTAATTACTGCCAAGGTGGAAGTGGGCGGTGCTACGCCCCTTTTCAAAAATAGCTCTAACGGCTTTTCTAATAGACCGATTGATACGAAAATTTTACCAAATGGTACTGTTGACCTGTTGATAGTCCCTGGCTATATTTGGTTGTGATTGGATAAAGGGGCGTGGCACCGCCCATACAACTTGAAAATCAAAAGGGCTGTATCTCATGAACTATCAGAGGTATGAAGATGAGAATTGGTATATATGTTGTTGGAGCAGTATTAATTACTGCCAAGGTGAAAGTGGGCGGTGTCACGCCCCCTTTTCAAAAATCGCTCTAACGCTCTAATTTTACCAAATGATAGATAGTCCCTGGCTATATTTGGTTGTGATTGGATAAAGGGGCGTGGCACCGCCCATACAACATGAAAATAAAAAGGGATTTATATCATGAACTATAAGAGGTATGAAGATGAGATTTGTTACATATGTTGTTGTTGCAATATAAATTACAGTAAGAGTGGAAGTGGACTGTACCAAACCCCTTTTAAAATAAACAGTTATAAATGTCAAAATTCCACAGTATATTGCAATTCGCCTAGAGATATGAACAGTAAGGTGGGCCAGTTTTTTTATTCGCAAATATTGTAACCAAATCTACGATGAATTGTTAGAAAATGTCACCAATAAACTTTGTGTGTAATATAAATTCCTAGCTCCCGCTGGGAAAGTTTAATTTAGTGCAGAAAACTTAAATTTTGATAGAAGTGTTTTAAAAGCTGATGTCTGTACGCTTTCAATAATCATGGGGCAACGAACGTCACTTCTAAAAGAAGCGCAAAAGGGTGTAAATAAACGAAAAATCCTTTTATCTTAAAAAAAAAGTATCAGCTAGGATTTTGATTCATGTACAATTGACCCCCAACAAAACCCCATTTAGCGTTTTGTTTCCATTTTAGGTCAACCAATTCGTCATTCAGGCGAGGTGTGTGAAGTGTGATAGACTTTCAGACTTTCTTTGAAAAATCACCATGTAAAGACTACACAAGAACAACGTTTACAAATCTTGCAAATTTTTTTAAAAAGCGCGTTCTGTTTGCCCTTTGTGAAGTTTATGGTGCATATACTCATCCATCTGAGCAGCTAATAGAAGCCATCGACGCTGTAGACGTAAGTGTGACAGGGGACTCGAATTTATCGAACCGACGCCGTTCTCAGCAACTCGGTCTCTGCAAATGCTGAGGAAAGATCTTGGCCTATATTCATATATCCAACTGGTAGAAGAACTAAAACCAGTGGAAGATCAATTGATTTTTTTTATTTATCATGTCATTGCACATTATTTGAAGGAGAAATGGTTCCAACACGATGGCGTAAAATGCCATACAGCGCGTGAGATCATCACTTTGTAAAGCCAAACGTTGGTGACCGAATTATCTCATAGAATGGTAATACGAGTTCAATACAAAGATAGTATTCGGAAATATTCTTGATCCATGTGAGAAGAAGACATGGCAAAAAAGGTTTTTATGGCATGAAGCTTCAAACGAAATTTTCATTTTCGGTCAATAGGCGGAGAAGGCATGTCAAAAGTGTTTTTTACGCCCAAAGAGATAGTTTGTATACAGACGGTTACCGCTACTACATTGAATTTTGATCTTTAACGGAATGTCTGTTTCCGATTTGTAAAAGATATGACTTTGCTGGTGAACTTTTTACTATCGTCATAGAGCCTATGATATTAAGAATTTAAAACAACAACACTTAATTTGTTAACTTTCATGTTAAGGAGTTGCTTGAAATAAGTTACATAAGTTAATAAACTCAACATATCATTATCGAGCTTAAGTACCGTTTTCAAAGTACTTTGTAGACCTAAATGTGGAATATATTACAAGTTAAAATGCAATAGCGAAGCATTGCCGGGCCCACTAGTACATAAATATATATGTAGCGAATACCATAAGCAAACTCTGTACAGTAGGGGTATAACCAATTTTTTGGCACAATACCATGAGGTCAACCATGTCCTAGTAACCACGAATGTCATAATCTTTTGTAATTTTTCTGGAAAAAGTTCAGGCACCAATTGGTTTTTCGAAACAGGTGTATAAAAATTTTTTTTTTTTATTTTTATTTTTTTTTTCTAAAGTACTCAAAGTTATATATCGGCAAGGCCACGAAAAATGAAACCACATAGATTTTTTTTTCTGTCACAAGGTCCAACATTTTTTTCATATTTCAAATGTCTAATATGTATAGAATATGGCAGCAATGTATGCCAGTGCAAAATTTGTGTCTGCTTTGACATCCGTAACCATTGGGGACGAAATAGCAGCTCAGCAGGGATACAATTAAAATTGCTTATTTTTGTGATATTTTATGTTTATTTTCGTTAAAAAAAAAACTTCAACTGAAGCGATGCTTTAATTTTGCATAAATTAACAAGACTGAATTAATGAAGACTTTTGTTTTTTTCCAATAATAATGTCTTTTTATTTTACAGAGTCTCCTGGCTTTAGTTCAAAATACTCACACAAAATTTTTATCGCAAAAAAAACAAAAACAGAAGTTAATTCGACATTTTTCGTACTAAATAGCCGCTAAAACTGAAAAGTAGGGAGAAATTACAAATTTTAATTTTAATGATGCAAAACTGATCAAAACCCAATTTCAACCCTCAAGCTATACACATTATTGAAGAAATAATTTTATTAACTAACGCTCAATCATACAAAAATCAGGTCGGGCCCGATTAACTTACTTACTTACTTAAGTGGTCCATTACAACTTACGAACATGGTTCATAAGTTTGAGGCCTGAAGTACTAAAGAATTCCACACGCTTCGGTCTTGTGCGTGTGTTCTCCAGTTAGTCCTACCAGATGGTGGCATGTCGCCTATCACTTGGTTCTTCCAACGGAGTATGGGTCTCCCTGCTCTGCGCCGTCCTTCAGGTTCGCCTTCAAACACCTTTCTCGCTGAAGCATTTACATCCATCCTGGCAACATGACCCAGCCATCGTAGTCGTTGCATTCTGACTCTTTTAGCTACGTCGATGTCGTGGTAAAGCTCATACAGCTCATGGTTCATCCGATGGCGAAACTCGCCGTCGACACAGATAGGTCCATACATTTTTCGGAGTACTTTTCTCTCGAATACTCCCAGGTTTTGTATGTCCGTTGTCGTAAGCACCTGGTAAAGCTGTTTCTTAGTATTCCGAGATAAGGTGGTGTTACTAAAGTGCTGCCGAAGTCCGTAAAAACATATAATGGCTAGCACTATTCTACGCTTAATTTCTTGGCTGACATTATTTTTCATGTTGACGGAAGATCCGAGGTAGGTAAACTCGTCGACTACCTCAAAACAATAATTGTCAACGTTCACGGTGCGTCCCCAACGAGAGTACTCTTTGTTCGTCGAAATCATTATTTTTGTTTTGTCCTCGTTGACCGCTAAACCCATTTTTGCTGACTCCTTTTCTAGTGATGAGACAACTGCAGTAACATCCCGCAGATTTCGACCAATGATGTCAATATCATCGGCATAGGCTAGTGGCATGTGGCTCTTGTGGAATATGGTGCCAGACATGTTGACACCAGCCTTTCTCATCACCTTCTCCATAACTATATTAAATAGTGTACAGGACAGGCTAACGCCCTGCCTGAGACTTCTTTCCGTGTTGAATGGTTCAGACTGATCCTTACCAATCTTAAGCGAGGATTTGGTGTTTTCCAAGGTACATCTGCAAAGTCGAATTAACTTTGCAGGAATACCAAACTCAGACATAGCCTCATAAAGCCTATTCCTTATCGGAGAGTCGAAGGCAGCTTTGTAGTCGACAAAAGGGTGGTAGGTGTCGATCTGCTTTTAATGAGTTCTTTCCAGGATTTGTCGTAAGGTGAATATTTGATCCATCGAAGATTTGCCAGGTCTAAAGCCGCACTGATAAATTCAATTAGTTTTTTACAATTGCCTTTAGACGTTCACACAATATGCTTGAAAGGACCTTGTACGCAATTGGTAATGGGCTTATTCCACGATAGTTCTTACATTCACTACGATCTCCTTTTTTGTATATGGGACATAACAGACTGAGACTCCAATCCCCGGGCATGCTCTCCTCTTGCCAGATGTTCTCCATGAGCTGATGCATGCTCCTAATCAGCTCCTCCCCGCCAGCCTTAAACAATTCAGCAGGGAGACCATCGGCTCCAGCAGCTTTGTTATTTTTAAGGCGGGAGATGGCCATACGTATCTCGCTCTGGCTCGGAGGTGGACAGTTAATGCCATCGTCATGGATTGGAGCGGGGTCTTCTGGAGTGGTGTCAGTATCCAGTAAATTTCTAAAGTGATCTCTCCATATCTTCAGAAAGTTATCCGGGTCCGTCACTAGCTGACCATCTCTGTCCTTGCAGGAGGGCAACTCTGTTCCATGGAACTCATCAGGACGTTAAAAATAGTAGTCTAGATGACTAGAGACAGGAATCGAATCACGCACGGATCTCCCGCATGGTAGTCGCAAGTTCTTATCATCATGCCACAGCCGGTCCCTACCATTTTCGCCCTTTTTTTGAATGTCCTGTAAAAACTCACTGAAATTACTATCCAAAATCACTTCTTATACTATATTTAAAAGGAGCTATTGTATATATCATTTGATACGAGAAAAAGTGTAACGAATTAAAGGAGACGAGTAAGACCTCAAGTATCTTAAGACCAAATTCGTTTCAGGACTTTTTAAGACGATTGAGTTATGTCTGTCTGGCTGGATAGTTGGTGAGCAGGATAACTCGAGTAAACCTAAGCCGATCGCTATAAAAATGTACCAGTATTAGTATTTTTCAAATATGGAGGGCATTTGGTTTAAGTCAGTTTAATAATCTTGTAATATGAGACAAACCCTAAGAAAACCGAAACCTTTGCCACATCCCTTCTTGTAACTCCCATACAAAATGATGACCTATTTTGGAAAAATTTATATTTCTCCCAGAACTTCCAAAAGAACACCTGCAGGATAATAAAATTTATTGAGTTGATTTGTCTTATATAGGGGAGAAAGCTCAGAAAACCTAACTATTTGACACACCTCATCTGGTACCTCCCATATAAAGAACCGAAATTCCCACTTTTCCATGCATATTTCTGCCACATAATTCTGCCACGGTAAGCGTTTATTGAATGTTAGTTTACAAAAAAAAAAACATCGGAGACTTTGTGCTGCCACAAACTTTGCCTCCTAAACAACTAAATTAAGCATTTACGGTTTTGCTACATGTCCCCAGACCGCTGGTATTATGACCGAAAGTCCTATCTACAAACGTTTACGCTCCACAAACAAGCAACTAATATTACATAAGTACTTTTAATTAAAAATCGGTTAATTTCAATAACTCAAGACTTAAGCAATATCTTATATTGGGAAATGTTATTTAGCAGTCAGTTTATCTGACTGAAATTTCTGTACTGGCTATTATGACCTTTTATTAGTTTTTGCTTATCTTAATGGTTATTCGCTTATTTTTCAGGTATAACTCAAGAACAATTGATGATTTCCGATTTTATACTTCAGTCCCCTTTTGGGGGTATTCCTGACTTGTAATTTCTCACGCCCTAGATTAACTGTTGCACTGTTATGAAACTATAAATCCACAATAGTGAAATGATGTGTGTATAATTAATAAAAAATTCGCATTAAATTAATATTACGAGTACTATATGCATACTCGCTACATAAAGTTCTTGGGTCAGTATCTTCAGAATTTATCAGTTTTCCACTCTTCAAAGAAGAGACAGCCTATATATGACCAGAAATTTTGAGTTATCGGGGGAAAATTTATAAAAAAAAAGGCGATAAAAAACAGTTTTTTGGAAGATTTCATTCGATATATTATATATTAATAGAAATCATGGAGTTATTAATAGAAATTATTAATGGAAGCCTTACCTCATTTCTTAATGAAATGAGAAATCATCTATGGTACTTGAGTTAAAGCTGAAAAACTAATAAAAAAAAAATAATTGCAATTTTTAACAAAAATATTTTACATATTTAGTATTATTATCAAATTTAACCAACTTCCTTAAGCAATTTTGCCACAGTTAAGGTGAGATCATGTGTAAGCAATTTTAAGTGTCTGAAACTTATATTCTTTTATTATTTTACTAAAATTCATTTTCCATTTTTTTTTTAAGTTTGTCAAAATTATTTCTTTTATGTTGCCAAACAGAACTGAACACGACAGACCTTTCGCAACGTCCTATTGAAAAAAAATGCCTTTAAATAAATCACATGATACATTGAACAAGACTTCGTCATAACTACGTTGCTTACCTTTCTGCTGAAACTTAAATAAAATAGCATTCAAAATACATAAACTCGTTTTTTGCAAAAAAAAAAAAAAAATATCCATTTCCTCCTAAGGTGTATTTGGCAACCCTGCCATTGGCAGCATTTCAAATTGCACGTACCCAGACTGTCTGTTGCTCTCCTCTCTCTTGCTCTTATTCACGCGTCGCTATTATTGTTATTATTGCTCACTCTGGTCATAACAACAACAAGTTTGCAAAAAAACACAAATGAATACGAAAACCAGTATACAAAACACAATACAAACAAACAATACAACGTGCAAGAGAGCTTAATGTGTTTTCCTCTTTTCACTTTGCTTCGGTTTTGCACGCCTTTCGAAATGAGCTCAACCCTATCCGAAACAAAAACAAACAGAATGACAAAATGTCAAACTTAAAATGAGAAAGAGAGGTAGAAAAAAAAGAAATGGTTTACAAAAATTAACATAGACGAGTTTGAAAAAAAAAATCGAACTTAAAAGTACTCTGCAAACCGTTTAGAAGCCGGCTTGACGAAAAGGTCCTTATAAAAAAGGGACTTCAGCTTACTGTGACACGCCACAATATGTAGCCCTATGTTAAGTGAGCAGTGTTTTTGTGTTTGAGGTCTAATTTTTAAGACTTTAAATCAACAAAAATATATCTACATATCTATATCTATATATATAAAAGGCTTGGGTGACTGACTGTTCACTTCCCAGCCCAAACGGCTAAAGCTAGAACCTTGAAATTTAGAATGTAAGTTCTTTTTATGACGTAGGCGCATACTAAGAAGGGATTTTTGGAAACTCGGGCTGCGAGGGGGTCAACAGGGTGTGGCACCCACCACACAGTTGGAAATTTGAAATGGCTATAACTCATAAACCATGATAGGTACGATGTCGAGATGTTGGTGGTACAAGAAATATCAAATTTTTTTGAAGAAAGTGGGCGCCCTCACTGTTTGTTACTGTCCCCCTAAAAAAAATTCTAAATTTCCCTTTCCACCCCATGACTGAGGTATGGGATAGCTCCTCGCGTAGTTGTGAATTAACACGCTTTCTATTTAGATTCACAACAAACGGCACTTACTTGTTTATCGACGAATGCGAACTTCTCTGAGAAGTTCTTACTAGACATGGCGATTGACTCGACACTATACTGCGAAGTTTCTGTCTACAACATCGAGGGTGTCGGCAATGAAAGAAAAATGAGTCGAACTACGGATCTCCCGCATGGTAGTCGCGTGTTCTAACCACTACGCCACGATGTCGAAAACAGCGAGGGGAACACCGGTGAAAGCACTGCCAATGACTGAAGACAGGAATGGAACCCCGCATGATAGGTATGTGTTCTAACCATAGCTTTTACAAAAATTTTTAAAGACTTAAAAAATGCTCCAGCAAGCTTTATATCAACATGTCGCTCCCAGGTTTTTTTGTTGACAGAAGATCCGTGGTAGGTTAACTCATCTACTACCTCAAAATAATAATTTTTAACGTTGACAGCGCGCGTCCCTTCAAGATGACTTGTTGGTCGTCGAAATCATTGTATTTGTTTTTTCCTTTTCCAGTGATGAGAAAACTGCAGTAACATCCCGCAGTCTATGTCTATATCATCGGCATAGGTTAGTGGCATGTGGCTTTTGTAGAATACTAGTGGGCTCGGCAAAGCTTCGCTATTGCATATTATTTTTAAAAAAATGGGCGTAAAAGTGGGCGTGGTTGAAAAAAAGTACCCTATAAATCATGCCAGAGTCCCAGTTAAATGCTGTGAAAACTTCAGGACGATCGGTCCAGAGGTTTGGTCTCCTATAATGTACAAACAAACAAATAAATAAAAAAACGCACATTCCATTTAATATATATAAATGGTGCCAGACATGTTAACACCAGCCTTTCTCATCACCTTTTCCATAACTATATTAAATAGAGTACAGGACAAGCTATCGCCCTGCTTGAGACCTCCTTCTGCGTTGAATGGTTCAGAGTGATCCTTACCCATCTTAACCGAGGGTTTAGTGTTTTCCAACGTACATCTACAAATTCGAATTATGTTTGCAGGCATACCAAACTCAGATATGACTTCATATAACTTACTCCTTATCGGAGAGTCGAAGGCAGCCTTGTAGTCGACAAAGAGGTGGTAGGTGTCGATATGCTTTTCATGAGTTTTTTTCCCCAGGATTTGTCGTAAGGTGAATATTTGATCCGTCGTAGATTTACCAGGTCTAAGGCAGCACTGATATGGTCCAATTAGTTTTTCTGCAATTGGCTTTAGACGTTTACACAATATGCTCGAAAGGACATTGTACGCAATTGGTAATATACTTATTCCACGGTAGTTCTTACATTCACTACGATTTCCTTTCTTGTATATGGGACATAACAGACTGAAACTCCAATCGCCGGCCAGGCTCTTCTCTAGCCAGATGTTTTCCATGAGCTGATACATGCTCCTAAGCAGCTCCTCCGCGCCTGCCTTAAACAATTCAGCTGGGGGGACCATCGGCTCCAGACGCTTTGTTGTTTTTATGGCGGGATATTGCTACATGTATCTCGCTCTGGCTCGGAGGTATACAGTTAATATCATCATCATGGATTGGAGCGGGGTCTTCTGGAGTGGTGTCCGTATCCATAAGATTGCTGAAATATTCTCTCCATAACTTCTGAACGTAATCCGGGTCCGTCCTTAGCTGGCCTCTTCGCTGTCCTTGCAGGAGGGCAACCCTGTTCCACGCATTATCGCCTTAACTCTCTGGTAGAATTTTCGGGCTTCTCCTATGCTTCGGAGCAACTATGTGCACTTGTCCTGTATCTTCTTCAGCTCCTTCTTTTTGCGTTTAAAAAGACGAGTTGCCTCTCGTCTCTTCTCCCTGTTCCGTTCGCGAACGGCTCGCGTTGCTATTGGGAGATTTCTGCCTACTGTACAATGACTGATCAAATCTTTCTGGAAGATGTTCACCCGCCCATTTGTTAATTTTTTGGCTTAGGGAAGGATTGGATGTGGAAAACAGCCAGCATACATTAGGTCTCCAGAACCCACTGTATAACTAATAGATCGCGGTGGCCCGAATACAGCAGATCCCGATCGGCGTACATGGTTGGCCTATGCAGCAATTATCTAAGACGGATTTCTCACACGCCTTTGCAATATAAGTCACCTGAAAAGTAAATGGAATATATACATACCAGACTATCGCCGTCTGTGTAAGGTACTTATGGAAAAGTTATATAGAAGACCTAGTGTTTCATGCGGAGCCTTCCATTGCTTACTGTGACAAGATAACGATAGGGGTTCCCATCTGATCTGAGACGGTTTGTGGATTTCTTACAGACCATTGCAAACGGAATAGATACATACCAGACTATCGCCGTGTGTGTGAGGGCGAGGAGGTGTCCGAGACGATGTAGCTGCCCCGCTCTAGCCTGTAGAAGGCGAAAATACTTAGGGATAAGTTATATATAAGACCTAGGGCCTCTCGCCTCATTCAGAGTGTAAATATGTTTCTTGAGGCGCCTTCAATGGTTAACTGACCCAAGATAACGATTGGGGTTACCACGATGTTCTCTTCTTTCTCTAACGTTCCTTTCTCACCTTCTTTCTCTTTCCATTTCCTTAATCGTTTTTCTAACTGACAATCACAATAGATTAGCAGATCTCAGTGTGTAGTTTTCATCAGATTGTACGTGTCTACAACCTATCCTTACCAAAGCATTGACCACCTAGTCCCTCCACGAGATACATAGTAGGCGGCATATAGATTCCCTATAGAGATGCAAGTCTCCCATACTTTATGCGCTTTGTTAGACATCCATTCATTTGGGAGCGAATTAATTGACTCAAACTTTATTTTTAAAATTTTGTAAAAACAAAATGAGTCGGTAAGAGGCATCGAAGGGTCAACGTTGCTTTTAGGTATCCAATGCTATTAAAGGTGTAACCTTTCAACAGGATAGTAATCGGCAGCTTATATTAATGGCGGTTGAAACATACTATTTGTTGTTATTACAACCACACTTAGTGAAGAATCCTCAAGCTTCGGGTTTCTGTGGTTCCTTTTCACTTTGTCAGGCAGTAAAAATATAAGCGAATAAAATCACAGATATAAAACTATTGCGTTAATAGACTAAATTGATATTTAATCTTGCATTAAGAATTTATTGAAACACTCTAAGTAGGGACCGGCCGTGGCATAGTGGTTAGACCACGCGACTACCATGCGGGTGATCGCAGGTTCAAACCTGGCTCCAGTCATATTAAAAATAAAAAATATTCTTTCATTGTCGGCTCCCCTCGAATGTCGTTGACAGCTACTTCGCAGTATTAAGTCTCGAGTCAATCGGCGTGTCTAGTAATAGCTTCTCAAACAGTGACGTTCGCATTCGTCGATAAACAAGTAGGTGCCGTTAGTTGTGAATCTAAAAATAGAAAGCGTGTTAATTCACAACAACGCGAGAAGCTATCCCATACCTCATTCATGGGGTGCAAAGGGAAATTAAGTAAGTAAGTAAGTACTCTAAGCAGAAACTAAAGCTACAATTATGTTAGTACTAAGTGCCGGTTCGTAACATGTAGTTTTTCTTTCATATCGCTTATAATGAATCGTTTTGAGCTGATTAAAATTTCAGATGGCAACATTTTGCCAAAAAACAATTAGTCTGTCATTGCTGGCTGGCAACAATCGTAAATGCTACTACACACAGCCCCACAAGTTTAAAAGGGTGCAAGAGAGCCGAATGGGAGAGCGAAAAACTGTTACTCTCATGGTATTAATATTACTAATACGTAACATGCAGCGGCTCAAGTAGGTGGACAAAAATGCATTCATTGGCCCCCTCATGTAGGTGTTGGGAGAGAAGACAAGAGAAAACACCGTCGCAGTCGAAGACCATGAGTGGAGCACTTTCAGCAAAGAGCACAGTACATACAATTCTTAATACGATTATAGTAAACGTGAATCAAAACAAATACGACAATAGAGGTTTTTGCCATAGAATCTCATGTTTATCGAGCATGACCAGAACAGCAGAACAGAACAACAAAAACAATTGTTGCATTTCCATGACAAAACCGACAAAAACAAACACAATGGTGGAGGAAACAAACGAACGAAAAAAAAAACCCAGAAATGTGAAGCAAAGAAGAGCATTAAACAAAAGGGAGTGGATACAAGAGACAATGTTTATAATTATATACATAAATATAATACACGGTGAACACATATGTATCTTGAAAGAGGGCGCATTTCTATAAATACTTAGATACATATGTACATAGTAGATAATGTCATTAATCGGAATTATTAAGTAAATTTGTAATGTTTTTTTTTGTAAACACTATCAAAGAATAATAACGGCAAGTATTTTTTTTATATACCAACCATATTTTTGTATAATAACCAAGTTTTACGTAATGGCACAAGTCATACCTGAAATTAGAAGAATAAGACGGGACAAGTTTAATTATCGCAATTGTTTAAATATGCAAAAAAAAGTATTATAGTATCATTATTATAAATGGTTTATTTAAATATAAATTACTGTACTGGGAATACAGTGCGCAAAGAGTTAAATACAATATACATCCAACGACGAGGCTGCAATGAAAGTTGTCGAAAATTAAAAGTAATATTTTGGAATGCTATTGCAAATGTTTACTGCATATCATACCTCAATGGGTATGGCAGAACTTCAGAGTAGTCGAGCAGTGAGCATGCTTTTGGTTAAAGATTCTCTAAAAGCAGGAGAATTCTAACTTAACTATACGTTTCGGTTGCGTACAAGGGCAGTTTGCCAATTTCGTAAGTTTTTGAATTGCCTTTGCAGTTAACTTAAAATCACCTTTGCGCCTGTCAACCACCATCTGTTAATAGACACCTGTCAAATTTTGACAAAGCAGCGTCATTTAGTTGGTATTTGACAGCCATCGAAAGCCGACAACCTCGTGAATTTCAACATAGTAGGCGAAATACACAAAAAAAAAGAATTACCTGTAAGATCATTTATTATTTTCTTGCTTTAAATAATCATTTTCATAACAGTGATTTTGGTCCGACCATGCCATGATGGTTAGAGCACTTGACTATCATGCGATTGACCTAGGTCAGATGGCTGTGAGAAACATTTCATAGATCGCAACTTCCCAGTTGCGACGACGGTGTGTTTGGAGGATAAGCGCGGTATGAAATTTATGCTGTCCTCTATCTATATGCCGTACGTAGAGCTGGAACTGAGAGCTGAAGCTTTACACCATCTCACAAGGTACTTGTCACTTTATCACCTAACCAAACACATTCAAGAAACGACATCACCTGGAAGACTGTTAATCGATGCAGTGTAATGCGATGTAATTCTCACTACATCGAGAGCTCCACTTACTTAAATGATCGAGCATTACCGCTGCGACGTTTATTGCTAAGATGCTCTCTACTCGATCTCCCCTGCCAATAACATATTGAAGGAAATATTTTTTTGCTTAAAACGGACTTCGGTCTGTTGAAACAACTTTTGTTTGTTAAACCCAAATTCCATTTAATTAACTCGACTGCGATCTGTTTAATCGGACTTCGGTCTGTTGAATCGGACTTCGGTCTGTTAAATCGGACTTCGGTCTGTTGAATTGGACTTTGGTCTGTTGAATCGGACTTCGGTCTATCGAAACGGACTTCGGTCTGTTGAATTGGACTTCGGTCTGTTAAATCGGACTTCGGTCTGTTACATCGGACTTCGTTCTGTTTTATCGGACTTCGGTTTGTTGAATCGCACTTCGGTCTGTTAAATCAGACTTAGGTCTGTTTAATCGGACTTCGGTCTGTTGATTTGGACTTCGGTCTGTTGAATCGGACTTCGGTCTGTTGAATCGGTCTTCGGTCTGTTAAATCGGACTTCGTTCTGTTGAATCGGACATCGGTCTGCTAAATCGGACTTTGGTCTGTTGAAACGGACTGTGGTCTGTTACATCGAACTTCGGTCTGTTTAATCGGATTTTAGTCTGTTAAATCGGACTTCGGTTTGTTGAACCGGTCTTCGTTCTGTTGAATCGGAGTTCGGTTTGATGAACCGGTCTTTGGTCTGTTGAAGCCAACTCCGGTTGGTTCAACCGACGGGTCGGTTGTACATATTTCGGTCTCGTACACTAAGATACTCTTCGTTCCTCTAGCATTGTTTTACAAACTAGCACCGTAGCATCTTGATACTAACACCCCGTTCGGTCACGAATTCGGAATTGATACAACTACGAAGTCGATTTACTGAAGAACAAGTCATTATCACGATCCTGGGTTGCGGATACCAAACAGATTTACGACAAAAGACGAATCATCGATAATACCACGAGTCGCAGAAGTCAATTTGCTAAAAAAAACGCAGGTCACCACCACGATTCTGAATTGCGGATTCGAAGCTGAATTACCAACAACCCTGAATTAACAATATATTCCCGAACTGCTAATATGAACCCAAACCACCGAGAAACCCGAATCAACAAGATGACCCAGTATTGCTGATTTAAACCTGAATCATCAACTTAACCCGAATCACCAATACCCTTCTGAATTGTTGACATTAACCCGAACCACCGACGAACCCAGGTCATCAATCATCAGTTGCTGATATAAATCGTAAGCACCTACGAACACGAATCATCAGTACGCTGCCGAGTTGCTGTTACGAGCCTGAATTATCGAAAGTACCCGAAATACCACGTTCCAGAGTATCGAAACGATCCTGACCTACCTGTCCTCTACAGTTTTGGG
Organism: Muscina levida; assembly: GCA_964034835.1. Taxonomy (NCBI): domain Eukaryota; kingdom Metazoa; phylum Arthropoda; class Insecta; order Diptera; family Muscidae; genus Muscina; species Muscina levida. Next base: position 75,336,200 of record OZ035882.1, read on the forward strand.
AGTATGGTATGGTAAAAACCGAATCGTGAAGTTCCCGACTATCTTAAATGGAACTGGTCATAAATCATCACTTGCTGTTATAAATCGTAAGCACCGACGAACCCGAATCATCCGTACGCTGCCTAGTTGCTAGTACTAGCCTGAATTATCGAAAGTACCCGAATTACCACGTACCTGAATACCGAAACAATCCTAACCTATATGACCTATACAGTTTTGGGAGTATAGTATAATGTTCGCGATCACCTCAAATCGACCGATCCGTAAAGTTCCCGATTATTTTAAATAGAACTGAGTCCCAAAACCTGTCATTGCAGTCATAGGTTAGCCTCATATATACTCGCCGAGCGTATACTAAAAGCTATCGATCATCTAAGATCGGCATGGCTACAAATTAGCGGACAAGACAACATCGCTATCCCTGAATACAGTAGATTATAAGTTTGAATTACACCATCAATAAAAAATACTGTTATTTTGTTCTAGTCAGGGAAAATCTACTGAGTTCTTATTCCGTAAGATTTGGGTGGGTCCTTATGGCGACCCTGGCGACGACTGGATCTCAGCCGACGTGAAAACCACCTTACAATGTCTGGTTTAGTGGAAACGTAATTTATTAAACATACTCAGCAAGTTCCAAATTACGCTAAAATGGGGATTGCTGGGGCTTGAAGGCTATGATATTTAGGGGAAAGTTATATAGAAGACTTAGAGTCTCTCTCCTCAGTCCGAGTGGTCTCACCCTCCCTCCTCTTACGATGAGAGTATACGTAAGTCAGTTCTACTGACTAAATCTTCTGTACAGGTTTTATTTTCTACACTTTCTATAATCTCAATTAAAAATCATTAGATTTTGCATTAAAATATCTAATAGTTAGTTTACTTTGTGATTTTTTTTCGTAATTCCTCCCTCGTTACTCACTACCACCACAACTCTGGAGGTAAGAGAGCGGGTATGGGCTGGGGGCTCACCACAGCCATATATTAAATAAGAAAATAAAATCTGGGTGTTGGTCTAGTGCCGTCCGTTTGTTGCTGTCCGTAATTATTATTCAATTGTGGTGTAGTTGCACAGCAACCCAACCCCCAAACCCTTCTCATTTCTTTACCACCACGTTCCAACAAACATCGGGATACTGCTCTGCCCACATGTTAGAAAATGCATTCAATTCAATTGAGCTCTCACTCTCTCGTCAATAGATTTAATTACACACGTTTACACTATGAAGTAAATCCCACACTCATACGGACGGAATGAGGCGACATTCTGTGCCGTCTCGTAGCCAGTGTTGCCAACCAAACCGATGGATTAAGCCAGATTTGAAGATTTTTAAAACAAATCGCCACTAAGAAAGACATATATTTATAATTATCAGAAATAATAATAATCGATAAAGTAATTATAAGAAAAAATATGCATATTTTTTGGTGGAATCATTTAAGTTAAGCGATTTCCATTACTCGCGACAACATTTGTTAACACTGCTCGTATATGACTTTATCCATTGGTTTGGTTGGCAACACTGGCTGCGAGACGGCACTGAATGTCGCCTCATTCCTATCGTCCGTCCGTCCATAAATCCGTATGAGTGTGGTCTCTACTTCAAGCATCTCACGTGTTAGCAGTACAACAATAAATTGTCAACCAATCAGTAGAGAAAACCAGGATCACGTGCACTTTACCGCGTGCGTGAGTTGCGGTGGCGTCGAACCACTTACAAGTTTGCCAGTGAGAAAAGTAAACAATCATAAATGTTAGACAATCTGCCTAATGGCAGGGAGGTGAGAGGAAGGGATTGCTGTATCAGAAGTTATTGTTAAGTGAACAGATAGAAAGAGAGAGAGAGAGAGAGAGAGTGTGTCATTGTGATGAAAGAAACAAATCACTAATATAAAACTAAGCAACAAGAGAACGTCACAATCAGGATTGAGTCGAATAGGTACCGGCAAAAGAAGTACATTTATTTTTAAGGATATGCCGCACATTATTATGCGTATATTAAAGAACTAGTGGACCCGACAATGCTTTGCTATTGCATAGTTGATTAATACTGCAATAATAACTTAATGTAATACACATATATCAATAAGAATTGGCTCACAGTTATAAATTCTGTAAATATGCCACCATTAAACGTTGTTTGGGAACGTTTCCTTAACTCGATTATAATATGATTTGCTTGCTTTCTTAAAGGGATAATTATAAGCGTTTATCCTACGTGCTCAAAGTGTATCTCTCTGGTCCCAAAAAAACAAGTTTTTTTTTAAATAAAAATTGTGTCTGAATATTTATATTCGTGTTGTCTAGCACTATCTAGGTATAATTTGTCTTTTTAGCTCCAAAAAAAATCTTTTTTGTAAGTCTAGATAACATCCGTATCTATCTTGCTCATCTTAGAACATAACCTCCGCTTAGAGGATAGAAGCTTACATACCAAATTTCAGATTGATAACTCTTAAATTAAGGCTGTAACCGCGGGGACAGATAGACGGGTTACCCCAAAATGGAACATTTTGTATGAGAGGTGGGATAAGTTGTTGACCTATCTTGCTTATCTAGGAACACAACCTCCGCTCAGAGGATAAAAGTTTGTATACCAAATATCAGCTCGATATCACATACACTCCCTACGAGAAAATGAACCAGTACAGTACCAGTCACGGGACCGGTTCCCTGGGGTGCATGAGCCGGTTCTAGTTCCGGAACTTTTGTATGTAGAGAACCGGTACGTTTTGTATGGGGTTGGCCACTAAAGTGTCAATTGACACTTAACTGATACTTTGTGATGTGTCTTGAACCGGTTCAACAGTACAAACCCTACGACAGGTTCAGTAAAAACCAGTCACCAGTCATGAATATTTTTGATAAATAACTTAGTTGTCTAGAGTTACATTATATAATATACAAATATTTTCAATTTTTCTGACTTTTCTACTTATTTATTAACAACGCCGTTGGAAACACAACGACGCAGAATACTACAGATCAGTCAAATTGACTTTTCTTTAACACTTTAGAACCTGTTTGGTGACACATCCCCTCTTCACCCGTCCTGAGATAGGTACATTAGGTAAATTATAGGGTGATCAATTATTCGGGTTTTTGCGAAAACCGGATTTCGAATTATTCGAAAAATGACATTTAAAAAAAACCGGTTGCTTTTTTTGAAATTCACAAAAAACCGGATAATCCGGTTTTCAAATGTATGCCAAATAACAAATTAAAACGCAATTTTTGACAAAATTTTCATTAAAAAATAACAGAAAACAATTCAATTATACCTATAAAAAGTAAACTTTTATTTTAATTATAATTATAATGCAAAACATTAGTGAGATCAGTTTGTTATTTTAACAAAAACAGTCAAAACAAAACAATTAATTTGTAAATTGATTGATTTTATATAAATATATTTAATTTAATCTTTAGTTTTCCCTAAAGTAACATTTAAGAAATAAGATACAAATTAAGTGCGTGGGTGTATACCTATTTATTTTCTTTGGTTTTTATAAAACTTGACATTGAAAATGCCCGTCTGTCAAGGTTTCGAGTCCTTTTGCCGCTCTTATCCATATATTTAAAATCAAAAATCATTTTTACTTGAATATTTTAGAAATGCGTCACTAATTGGGAGTTTACTCGTACTTAAATACAAAATGAGAGTATTCAGAGATTGAACACGTCGTTCTCATTTACATCTTTTTAAAATTTCATATAAATTTAGTGATAATTGGTTTTGAATTGTTGTTTGTGTTTAAGTAAAAATTTAAAAATACCTTCAGCATCAGCTAAAGTCGAAGAGTTTGCAGAAAGTTTTTGTATAGACATTTCCAAAGGTTTAAGGATATCACTAAGCACAGACAAAGTTTCGATATCATTTTCACTAAATGGTGTCAGTCCTAAGTTCAATAAAGTATGATTCACACATTTGTGCAATTTTAAAAATTGGGAAACCATATTGGCCATAGTATTCCAGCTGTGATTTACATCATGAATAAGTTTAAGCTCCTTATTAAATTGGTCTTTTACAAACATTTGTAATTTCTTTCGCTTTTCAGCCGACTTATTAGAAATTGAAGATTTATAAAATTAACAATTAGGTTGTTCGGACGAAACACTGGAAAAAACATGTACGAGTACACATTTAAAAAAATTATGAATAAATTTAAATAAAAAATATCGAACGCCAAAAAACCGACATTCGACAAAAAATAACCGGATTATTCGATATTCGAAAAACAGGGATTTAAAAAAAACCGACGGTTTTTATGAGTGAAAAAAACCGAATAGCCGGTTTCTGAAAACCGAACTGATCACCCTAGTAAATTAACACCACTTTTCCCGTAGGGCTACGACTGTAATCGCAGAGACAGACCCCAAAAAGGTGCAATTTGTTGAAAGAAGTTTGGGTGTTGAAATTAGTTAGATAGAAGCTACCATTCCAAATTTCAGTTCGATATTTCTTAAACTACGGCTGTAATCGTGGGGAGAGTTGGACGGACACCTTAAAAATAGGGGAGTTTGTACTGGAGATGGAAGTAGTTTTCGTCCGATCTTGCTCACCGTTAGAGATGAGGGTATATATTATTTGATAGGAGAAAATGTGTACTGCATTAAAGAAGACGGGTATCATAAGCCGAAATTCGACTTTTTAAGACTATTGAGCCATGTTGGTCTGTATGGCTTGCTAGCGGGCAGAATAACTTGAGTAAACCTTCACTTATCGTTATGAAAACTTATCAGCTGTAAAAGTAGTCTAAATAAATCCATAGAATTGCAAATTGGACGAATAGCACCCCCTCTCCATCCTTCTATGAACACTTGTACCTCTGCACAGTGTAAGATTTTGGGGGACTTAAATCAATAGCGGTCGTATTTTTAATAATATGGGCGGGGCTCCTTTAAGGGCATAAAATGCTAAAAAATACCCTTATTTTAACCAAAGACAAAATTAATTTTTTTGTTTTAAATTTTAAATAATCTGGCATTCTATGTTATAAATTTAAAAAAAAAAAAAATTGACAAAAAAATCAACAAGTTTTGTTCCTTTTTATCTCTAAAATTACTAATTTTAAAGATCCTTTTTCTATCGCACAATTGCTTCATAAGATGAATGATCAACCCAATTTATGTGAGTGTAGCTTTAGCCTCCTAGCCTGGGCGATGGTACCACTTTTGTCCCCACTTAGCCCTAAAAGTAAAAATTGCCATTCTTATTCATTCTTATGGACTAGCATTCCCTCTAAATGTATAGGGAGCATGGCTATATCGCAACCAAAAGTCGTAAAGGTTGTAAGTCCAATTTTGCCTAAATGTATTTTTTGATTGAAATTGAAAATTGAAAACGCATCTGGCTTGAAATAAAAAACCACCAAAAATATATGTATTGTAATGTTTCATACACATAATTGCATTAAAAGTTTTGAAAAAGTAAGTCGTTAAAGGATAAAGTAAAGTTTTTTGTCCCTCCTGTAAAATTTGGAATTTTGGACTTACAACCTTTGCGACTTTAGGTCGCAATATACGATTATAGCTTACGCCGTTTGGTCTGGGTCATGATTTTATCCATATTCTCCTTTTTTTTCTCCTAAAAGTACTAATTTCTGAAAACCCTTCTGGCACCTCTCTAACTCTATAGGGGGCAATTCTATATACATTTTCACGACTCTACCTTTAACCGTTAGGTTTGGGCCACAGTACCTGTTTTATCCCTTTTTTGATTTTTACCCCTAAAGTACGACTTTTGAAAAATTTTTGCGACTCTATCTTAAGCGGTTTAGTACCAGATTTTCCCTTTTTAAGTCTTTTTTACCCCTAAGAGTTACGATTTTCGAAAATACTCTCTTACTTCGTTCTAATTCTATAGGAAGCAAGCCCATATAAATTTTCACGATTATAGCATTAGCCGTTTGGTCTGGCGACAGTAACATTTTTATTCCATTTTTCGAATTTATTTATTTATCCCAGAAAGTGCGGATTTCGTAAAAACCTTCAATCAGTCGTTTCACTCAATCAGTTAATCAAGCATTTCAAATATATTGATTATGAAAATTTTATTCCAATTCATTGTTCTACATGCATATCTATTTTTTATAAGTACACTAAATTTAGTAAAATTTTTCACAATGTAAGCGTGTATTCAACGTTAATTTACGAAAAAAAAATCGGACACATTGTGCTGTTCCTTCCTATACAAAAAAGCCCACTAACCAAAAATTTATATTTTTTTCAATAATTTCCAAAAGGAACACCTCAAAACGTTGGAAATAGTTTGCCGGAAATATTTTCTATTTATAGGTGAAACTTAAGAAACTGGAATGTTTACTCCATCATTAGAAACTAAGAATGAATATGAATGAATTCTTGTAAGATATTTGTGCTTATTAATTATGGAATTTTTCTCAGTTGATTATTACCAGGGCAACCGAAAAATTGCACTAGAAAAATATTTTATGCCCTTAAAATATGCCCTAAAAATAGAAAATATGCTCTTAAAATTAAAAGATATGCTCTTAAACCATAAAATGCAATTAAAATCATAAAACCTGCTCTTAAATCATAAAACATGCTCTTAAAATAATAAAATATGCTCTTAAAATCATAAAATATGCTCTTGAAATCATGAAACATTATCATAAAATATGCTCTTGAAATCATAAAATATGCTCTACAAATAATAAAATAATATTAATATTAAATAATATTATAAAATATGCTCTAAAAAATTTAAGTCACACAAATTTTCTACTTTTTCATCGTTTAATGTACTTAGGACCTTTAAAATACCTTCATAATTGTTGGCATAGTAATTAACTGATTTAAGCCATATTCCCAAACGTGTAGTAGTAGTAGATCCTGGAAGCAATGCAAGGTCTGGAAATATTTGTTTAGAAAGTTCTATTCTACGTGGAGCTTTCTAAAATACCTTTTTGACATTAACAATTATTGACGTTTTCATATAAATTCCTAATACATTCACATAATCGATGAAGACCCTGAGCAATACATGTCACATGCGTCACATTAGGATAAAATGCCATACCATGTATGGAGCTGCATCCGTCACAAAAAGCAAAACATTATTCTAATTGAAGTTGACGTCCTCACACAGTCGAGCAATTGTCGAGTAATTAGTCTTTTCCAAGGCTGCCGTATGTAGTAAAAATTGTTTCACATTGCCTCATTTCTGCCTGTCGCATCTATAGTTTCATCTATTGAGACTAGTGTTTTTGATTTCCCGGAACATCGGGATTTTTTTTATCATTTTCCCGGGATCCCGGGAAATCGCGGTTCAAAACAAAAAATAAATAAAAATTGACTTTTTTATTTTAATGATAAACGAATATGAAATGAAACATAAAAATAATAAAATAATCTCGCGTTATGGTTTATCCGAAAATTTGTTAACATTTAGACGAACTATAACAAGTGAAAAAACTCATTACATTATCCAGGCCAAACGGCAAAAGCTATTATCGTGGAAATGCATATGAGCACGCTTCTTAAAGAACAATAGGGCTGCTAGTAAAGATTTTTCGAAATCTGTACTTTTTGGGGTAAAAAGGCCAAAAAGGGATAAAACCGGTACCATTGAGTAATGTCCTTATAGAATTAGAGAGCTGGACGAAGTGATTTTTCGAAATTCGTCCATTAAGAGGTAAATAAGGACGCAATCCAAACGACTTAAGCTATAATCCGAAGGGATTTTTCAAAATTCGTTCTTAGGTGCTAAAAATGCCCCAAAAGGGGTAAAACTTATACAATCCTCAGACAACGGCTAAAGGTAGCATCGCGAAAATCTATATGGGAATGTTTCCTATAAAATTAGAGAGGAGGGTAACAAAATTGTTACCCCTTAAAGAAAAACCAAACCAGGACCAAACGGCTTAAGGTAGATTAGCACATAAGGAGGGAGTATTAATTTTAGTGAGTATATGTGCGCTGTGAATTCATATCAAAGTGGTACCTTCACCCTAAAGTTGTAAATGCTGGTATTGGGGCGAATATTTATTTTATGGAGCAATTCCGTGATATAAAATAATTTCGAATTTAGCAGGCCAAACTCGAAAATGGTATGAAACTGTTACTATCACCCAGACCAAACGGCTAAAGGTGAAATAAGCGACAATTATATTTAACCATTATTTTATAGGGTAATTGTGCAAGATTTATACTCCTTGGGATAAAAAGGGGAAAAGTGTTATCATCGCTCAGACCAAACACCTAAAGGTACTATCACCCACTACACCAACAAAGAAAGTTATATGTCAGTCAATTTGCTTAAAAATATTGTTTTAGAATATATGCCTATCAATAAGTAAGTACCCATCAACTCATGAGCATGGTATTGCTGATCCATTTTAGCAATTTAATACGTACGAATTTTTCTCTATATATAGTGATGGTCACGAAAATAGTCACCAATTGGTAATTCTATGGAAAAAAAATTTGGAACACTAAACAATTTATGGTTTTAGTGGATTTTAACTTATTTAACATTTTGATATTAAAAGATTTAATAAGCATAATGAAATCCCGGGAAATCCCGGTCGCTTTCCCGGGATTCCGGGACAAAAATTTGGCCGGGATTCCCGGGATTTTTGTCCCGGTAATTCTCGGGACAAAAACACTAATTGAGACCCATATAACTTGATTTTTTTTAGTTTTGCAAACAAAAAGAAATAAATTGGCAGCGCAGTTATTTGTGTCAAATAAATATTTGTTTTCTTTCCATTCACTCGGAAATATTGTAGTTTAGAATTTTTTTTTTTGATAGATTGTCATCCTGATTATTTTCACTTCTTTGATTTAGTTAACTATTTTCGCCGTTTTCCAAATGCTGATTCACTTGAAATTTGCAATCTGCTGCAATAACTTTCAGCTCGCAAGTCAGGAAACTATTCTGCAAGAGCCTTTAGTTTTGCTGCTTTTTTCGTTTTAGCTTTAGGCATTATGTCCAGGATCGAAATCGTTGGATGTTAAACAACTTTTTTATGTTTTGTTTATTATTAAACAAGAATGCGCGTGAAAAAACAAGATTTTTTAACTTTTTTTTAAGCAACAAAAAATTAATGTGAAAAAATATAAAATATGCTTAAAAATGGATGTTTTTAAAAAATATGCTCCAAAAAATATGCATTAAAAATAATTTTTTTTTTAAATATGGTCTTTAAACCAAAATATGCTCTTAACACCGAAATATGCTAAAATATGACTTCATGAGTAAAATATGCAATAATAAGCATATTACAAATATATGTCAAAATACTTACAAGATAATGAAACATATAAATGCCTTACCCATTTGTTAAAATCTCCTTCTAAAAAAACATGTATTTGCATATTTCCGATTGCCCTGGAAATTACCGCATAAGACTCTTCCGCTAACCCAGTACAAAGTTATCAAATGACCAGTATTAGTGAATTGAACCTTTTTTACATTTGTTGACGAATTTATTAACACTTTTTACACTGTAACATATTATACAGTTTTACTACATGTCTGTTAACCTCAGATCTGACGACCGAAAGTGCTATCTCCAACCATTTACGCTTCACAAGCAGGTTAATAATAATACATAAGTAATTTCAGTTCAAAATCGGTTAAGTTAATAACACAAGACTTAGACATACATAGGGTGAAGGTATTTATTAGTTAAATTACCTGACTGAAATTCCTGTACTGGTTAAGAAGCTTTTTCGATACATGCCGATTAGCTAAGCTACTACGAAGTTGCTGATAGCAACATGGGGTTGCCTTCGATGAAAGAACCAGTAAGAAAGTTTCAGTCGGGCGACCCGACTTACATATACCATCACCCTCAGTAAAATAAAAAAAATTGCTATTATATTGATATTATTACTCGATTTCTAAATTGGGTGGAGTGGTAAATTTGTATGGGAGGTACTAGAAGGGGCGTGTCTAGACTTCTAGGTTTATCCTCCAAAACTTTATCCTGTTATAGCTTTACTAAATACAGAGTTTGGGCACGATAGCGTTGGATGTATTGATATTATTACTCCATCTCTGAAGTGGGCGGAAAGGTACATTTGTATGGGAGGTCCCATAAGGGACTTCCAATTTTTTCTCCAAAACTTTATCCTGTTATAACTTAATAAAATACAGAATTGGGGCACGATCGTGTCGAGTATATTGATATTATTACTCCATCTCTAAAGTGGGCGGAGTGGTACATTTGTATGGGAGGTACCAGGAGGGGCGTGTCTAGACATCCAGATCATTTCTACAAAACTTTATCCTGTTATAGCTTTACTAAATACAGAATTTGGGCTCGATCGTGTCAAGTGTATTGATATTATAATTCCATCTCTAAAGTGGGCGGAAAGGTACATTTGTATGGGAGGTACCAGAATGGGCGTGTCTAGACTTCCAGATTTTTTCTCCAAAACTTTATCCTGTTTGAACGTTACTAAATACAGAATTTGGTCACGATCGCGGTAGTTCTAATAATAATATTAATCGATTTCTAAAGTGGGCGGTACCAGATGTGTGTGGGAAGTACCAGATGGGGCGTTGGTAGACTTCCAGTTTTTTTCTCAAAAACTGTATCCTGCTATAGTTTTAATAAAATAAGAATTAGGGTAGGAGCGCGATGGTTTTATTGATATTATTACTCCATATCTAAAGTGGGCGGAAAGGTGAATTTGTATGGGAGGTACCAGAAGGGGCGTGGCTAGACTTCCAATTTTTTTCCAAAGCTTCATCATATAATAGCTTTACTAAGAAGAAGAATTTGGGTACGATCCCGTTGGGTGTATTGATATTATAACTCGATTTCTAAAGTGGGCGGAATGATGTATTTGTATGGGAGGTACCAGAAGGAGCGGAGCCATGTAGCCCATTTGCAATACCGTAAGTAGTTTTGGGGAAATATTAACTCGTGCAAAATTTCAAGACATTTGGTTGCGTCTTTCGAAAGTTATCGTGCGAACCAGCCGGACAGCCACAAGACAGACAGACAGACGGACATGGTTCAAATGACTTTAAAAGTCATGAATCGAATTTGGTTCTAAGAAACCTAGGGTATCAAATGATATATACCCTCATCCCTAAGGATGATGGTATAAAAATACATAACTGTGAAAGGGCTCATACCCAGTTCACCCGCGTATAATCGGCTCCACGAAAAGCCCCCCAATGAAATAACGCCCAAACGAGAAATGAAAAATTCCCCAAATTTTTTTCATACATTTTTGGGTGTTATTTCATATGAAATAACTCCCAATTTTTTTGGGCCGTTTTTCATTTTTCTTTGGGAATTATTTCATTCCTCATTTGGGGTTTTCAAATTATGAAATAATCTCCAATGAAATAACACCCAACAAATTTTTTAAATTCGGGGCTTGTTTCATATCGTGTATAATTTGGGTGTAATTTCATTTTTTATTCGGGGGTTATTTCATTTTTAAAGCTATTGGTTTTTAGGGATTATAACTATATAATTATATAAAAATAGGCCTTTTACAAGAAAACTTTTAGCCTGTGAATATATTACAATATCTTTTGAATGTTTACAGATATTTCCATTTGTGTTCATATTGACGGATAGAAAACCAACAAAATGCACAGAGAATTTTTATTTTGAGAATTCGATTAGTACACACTAAGAATGGATTTTTATTTTTTTTATTTGTAAGAGTTCTTCAAAAGAAGAATTCAATAAAAGCAGAGAGTTTGATTTGCTTGTGAACACTGGACGTGGTTGTGTAAAGGCCAAACGTAAAAGGCAAATTGTTTTCCGAACTGCAAAAATAGAGCAGGGCTACAACGATCTACGATCCACACGATTCTTTTCAATAATTTTGCGACTTTGCTGTTGGTCCATATTGACTTCATGAAATCCTTTTTGTTGCTGATGGGGTTTATTCCATTGGGGGTTATTTCATTTTCATCATTGGGTGTTATTTCATATGAAATAACTTCCAAATATTGGGGGTTGTTTCGCTTTGGGGTTTATTTTATATATTTTTGGATGTTATTTCATTCACTGTTTTTGGGTGTTATTTCCTATTTTTTGGGGTTTGTTTCATTGGGGCTTATTTCCTGTGCGTTATTTCATTGGGGGGCTTTTCGTGGAGCCGTCTAATCAGTGTCAGTTCTACCATTCAGTACCTATAGAAATAATTAAAAATTCTACTCTTCTAGTGCGATATTGCAATTCAGCGTTGTAGCCTCCAGTTTATAGCACATATTCATTTAAAAAAAAAAACTATTCCACATCGAAGATTTCTTTCTCTTAGATATTTGTTTCTATTTAATTCTACATCAGATGTTTTCATCCACCACCACTTGCAGAATTGCATTTTCCACTGCGTCGCCAATTTTCGCATTATCATAAATTATATGCAAGCATGCAAATTTTATTTTGTTTTTCTATTTATTTTCTTTGTGTTTTGTATAAATGTTTTTAATAAACTTTCTTTTTATTTGCTATTTCTTATATGAATTGATGTTTTTCTTTTTCGTCTATATATTGTTGTCGATCGCCGTCGCAGCTGAGCTTATCAGTGCGCGGGCATGCAAATAGCGACAACGACACCAACAACGACAGAATTGCCGCTCTACAAAAGAGTAGTATGTATTAAAATATCAAAATAAAAGCATCAGCAAACAACAACAACAAAAATACGAGAATAATATTTTATTTCTACTCTCATGCAGAGGTGACGATGACGTCGAGGAACCAGAAAAAAAGAACTCAACTAAAAACAAACAAGACAAAAATTAATGAAAACAAATTTCAATGTCAAATAAACGCTTATTTTTTTCAATGTCAAGATTGCCAAACAAAACGCAAACACACACAAACTTATACAAAACAATAAAAAGACAAAAAAAAACAACGAAAGAAATTAAATGTTAAACAAATATCAAACACACCTTTGTACAGATAAACAGGTACACATGCATGTGGCGTATATTCCGCACACAGTCAAATTTGCCAAAATTATATCATTAATGTTGTTATTAGTAAGCATTAGTTGGTTCTTTTTGGTTTTTCTTTGCAGAGAGTTCACATTGCACTTGTGATAATTGATAAATCGTGATAACATCTCTTTATCTCTCTCTGTTCAATCTGTTTGTTGCTTTCTTTTATTACTTATCGCGAGTACATCTCACGTTCTCTCCCCCTCTCTGTAGTCCTGTTGCTTTGTAAACAATAGATTCGTTCAAGTGACAGCTTAAAAGGACATCGTCATAATGCATCGTCCAGTGACAGTTTCCAACTGTGTTCAAGTGAGAACGCTACAGAGTAAGAGATGACACAATGAGCATAGTGAGTGTTGTGTTGCTAACTTGACAAATGTTTTGCTTACGTCAATGAAAAGCCCAACGAACGTATAATGGATGATTAATGTGTATTTTTCCGGTTATCAAAAAATAGCTACAAAATGTTAAAAGAATTGGGCAAATTGTAGTGTCAGCAATAGAGGCGAGAGTATAAAGCTGATGGAGGAAAACGAACCCAATGAAAGAAATAAAGATAGTATTTATACCACCTCACCTGCCATGTTAGGTAATATCAAAGGGCACATCAATAAACAAAACCGTACGACGTTTTTAGATTAAACACTGTTCCAAAACCTTTACTTTGTACCTTTTTGTAGAACTTTTAGGCCTCACCTTCGATATCCTGGGTCTCTCTTTTCTTCCACAGACACTTTTTTTGCCTGAACAGGCGTTTCATCTTCCTCCTTTTCTCTTTATAACGCTCCGTCACCGCACGTGTCGCCATTAGCTGCAGTTTTGCTCTGTATACAGCATCATTTTCCTCCGACATTGCGCGACATACCTCATCGAACCAGGGCTTGTCTGAGGGTGGTTTTGTATAACACAGTACATTCGTTGTGGCAATAGTCACAGAATTCAGAATATGCATCCACTGTCGAGAATATCAGAACTATGGGTTTTGTATGGAGTAAATGAGAGAGTGGGTTGGAGTAGGCATTGGCTATCTCGGTGGCATGCACCTTTGTGATGTCTACCTTCCTTGGCGTTTGTTTACGAGCATTTTTAGCACTTCTTAATCGCTTGTGTACTTTTGCTGCAATTAGGTGGTGATCCTAGTCAATATTTGCACCGCGCATCACTCGCATGTCCATAACGCTTGAGATATGCCTTCCATCGATTACCATGTGATCAATATGGTTTCTTGACTTTTGACTATATTAGGTCACCAAAACAAGGGCAGTGACAAAGAAGTTTCTCTGTGGTCCCCTCCTCTTCCACGTTGTTGCAACTTCTAATAAATTGTAAAGAATTTTTAACCTCATAGCGTGTTTGCCAACCGGCCAGTAACCGGTTATTACAGCTATAATTTTTCTCATATGGAATAGAGACAGGTTTTAAACAAATCGTTTCCTATTAAATTCCTACATTAAATGAAAACGAACCCAATGAAAGAAATAAAGATAGTATTTATACCACCTCACCTGCCATGTTAGGTAATATCAAAGGGCACATCAATAAACAAAACCGTACGACGTTTTTAGATTAAACAACTAGAAGCATAATAGGTAATGTAATTAACATTAAAATCGAATGAATTGATGTTTTCAAATCAATACAGAGAGCAATTGATTGCGGTTGTTCAGCAACCCAATGGGCGGAGTAGGCGTGGCAAAACTTAGTTTTTAGAGCTAGAGAGATAAAATTGATATACAGATAGTACTCGACAACACGAATATGAATAAGCAGACGAAATTTTAATTTTGGACCCAATGGGCGGAGTGGGCGTGGCAAAACCTTTTTTAGAGCTTCTTCTTCTTCTTTAATGGCAGCAACAACAGAAATTTGTCCGTCAGTAGTTGCACGTAGAAAAATATTCCAAGCGCTTCGGTCTTTTGCGCACCGTAGATAGTTTTTCACACCAAGCTCAGTCAACAGCTCTTTCACCTGGTCCATCCATCGGAGTTTTGGTCGCCTCCTCCTGCGCGGCACATCGAGTTTATTATACTTTTCGAGCAGGAGCGTTTTCGTCCATTCGTACAACGTGTCCAAGTCAGCGCATTCGGTCTATTTGAACGCGCTTGACCACGTCGATTTCGTTGTACAGCTCATACAGCTCATGATTCATTCGACGACGGTACTTGCCGTTAACGACGATGGGTTCAAATATTTTGCGTAGTATTTTTCTCTCGAAGACTCCCAGAATAGATTGACCCGCTTTTGTCATTACCCAGTATTCTGTTTTTCGGGAGAGCGCTTTGTCGTTAAATCGCTTGCTTAGCGCATAGTAGCAGCGGTTTGCAATCAATACTCGTCTTTTTACTTCCAGGCTGACATTATTATTTTTTATTATGGGTGAGCCAAGGTAGACAAAATCATCTACCACTTCAAAGTTATAGTTGTCAACGTTCACGCAGCGTTCCAGGCGAGTGGACTCTTTGTTCGTTGAAACAAATAACTTGGTTTTGTCCTCGTTTATCACCAGACCCACTTCAGCCGACTGCTTTTCAATACTCGAAAAAGCCGCAGTAACATCTCGCAATCCACGTCCAATGATATATATATCATCAGCGTACGCGAACAACATGTGACCTTTGTTGAAGATGGTACCATTCCAGTTTACTGCAGCCTTCCGCATGATCATCTCAATTATGACGTTAAAGAGATCGCAGGACAGACTATCGCCCTGTCCAAAGCCTCGCTTGGTAGAAAATGGCTCTGACAGACTTTTGCCAATTTTCACTGAAGACTTCGTGTCAGTCAGTGTCATCCAGCAAAGTCGAATTAGCTTCGCGGGAATACCAAACTCAGCCATAGCATCCAACAATTTCTTTCGTATCAGACTGTCGAATGCAGTTTTGTAATCGATGAGCAGATGGTAGGTTTGGACCTGCATTTCTTGGGTCTTCTCCAGGATTTGTCGTATTGTGAATATCTGGTCGGTCATGCATTTAACAGGTCTAAAGCCACACTGATAAGGTCCAATGAGGTTCGCCAGAAAGGGCTTTAGTCTTTCACATAACACACTAGACAGGACCTTGTATGTGATGGGTAAAAAGCTAACCCGGCGATAGTTGGTACACACACTTGGATCGCCTTTCTTAAGCACGGGACATAGGACACTCAGATTCCAATCATCGGGCATGCACTCCCTGGGCCAAATCGTGTTTATGAGTTGGTGCATACATGTTACCATGTTACCACTCTGCTGGCAGTCCATCGGCTCCCGCAGCTTTATTATTTTTAAGCCGTGCAATTGCCGCGCTGATCTCGTTTTGGCTTAGTGGTGGACAGTCTACTCCATCGTCGATGATTGGTGTGATTTCGTCACTTATGCTGCCTTCAGGAAAGAGTAGAGATTGAAAGGGTTCCCTCTATATTGCAGCACACTGTGAGTGTCCGTGACCAGATTTCCGTCTCTGTCCTTACAGGTGGGGATCCCTGTTCCAAAACCTTTACTTTGTACCTTTTTGTAGAACTTTTAGGCCTCACCTTCGATATCCTGGGTCTCTCTTTTCTTCCACAGACACTTTTTTTGCCTGAACAGGCGTTTCATCTTCCTCCTTTTCTCTTTATAACGCTCCGTCACCGCACGTGTCGCCATTAGCTGCAGTTTTGCTCTGTATACAGCATCATTTTCCTCCGACATTGCGCGACATACCTCATCGAACCAGGGCTTGTCTGAGGGTGGTTTTGTATAACACAGTACATTCGTTGTGGCAATAGTCACAGAATTCAGAATATGCATCCACTGTCGAGAATATCAGAACTATGGGTTTTGTATGGAGTAAATGAGAGAGTGGGTTGGAGTAGGCATTGGCTATCTCGGTGGCATGCACCTTTGTGATGTCTACCTTCCTTGGCGTTTGTTTACGAGCATTTTTAGCACTTCTTAATCGCTTGTGTACTTTTGCTGCAATTAGGTGGTGATCCTAGTCAATATTTGCACCGCGCATCACTCGCATGTCCATAACGCTTGAGATATGCCTTCCATCGATTACCATGTGATCAATATGGTTTCTTGACTTTTGACTATATTAGGTCACCAAAACAAGGGCAGTGACAAAGAAGTTTCTCTGTGGTCCCCTCCTCTTCCACGTTGTTGCAACTTCTAATAAATTGTAAAGAATTTTTAACCTCATAGCGTGTTTGCCAACCGGCCAGTAACCGGTTATTACAGCTATAATTTTTCTCATATGGAATAGAGACAGGTTTTAAACAAATCGTTTCCTATTAAATTCCTACATTAAATGAGGTTACTTTATGAGGTTCCAAAAATTTGAATGGACTTCCTGTAAAATTATAAAAGTTTAGCATATCAACTTGTGCTATAATGGTATATACATCTCAATACTTAAGACAAACATACCATCTTGTATGTATGTAATCCATTGGAATGCATTTTATAGCAATATTCGTCTGCCTAGCAATAATTGTGTTTTTCACACAGACGCAATCGACAATTCACATATATGCGAATGATTCTTTTGATTCAAAATATTAAGTCTTTGCTTGAGTGTTATGAAAGTAACACCAAACAAGCTTGTTTCGCATTCAACACAAGTAACATACAGCCAGAGAAACAATGTTCAGCGATTGTTGGGAGAGCACAACATTTTCACCGCGTACAATTCGACAGCGTTGACGCACACCATACTGTTGTGTACGTGCGTTCGGTATATGCCTACCACTGACGTAATCTATTGTATGCTGAGCGTAATCATTTTCTTAAGGCTAATTTGCCAAGGAAAAAAGCTGCATCTACAACGACATTGATATAATAACAGATAACTGGATGCTCGAAAGACAACAACAACAACAACTCAACACTAAAATCATATTTCTCCCCTCCTCCGCTGCCACCAAGAACTCTATTTTTGTCCGCTGTAGATAGTGCCGCTACCATCAAGCTGTTGCTACAAACATTTTGCTGCTCTGCTCCTTAAGTATTCTTAAGCAGTCATCTCACTGACTGGCACTTAAGACAATATGGACGTTAAAATTGCATTTAATTGCCAACAATATTGCCAAGACACTATGGAAGTCATACAAGCATAAGTAGTTGTTGTTATCAGCTAAGTACAATTACAAGATGCTGCAGCAATTTGCAGGAAAGGAAAAAAACATCACAAAAAACTACAAATTCCCAAACAACACGAATCGTTGCAATCAGCCAGTCAGTTTGTCCGGGCAGGGAGTAGTAATGCTAGTCGAGAGGAGCAACTGATATAGCTGTGAAGAGAAAAGTAAATGTCTTCCTCCCCTTTGTAGTTACGATTGTAGTTCAGAAGATGCAGAGTGAACGTTAAACATAAAGTTGTTGCTACTGGCTACGCTGGCTTGAGTCTTACCGCTTCGTCTATAAAGCGATTTAGTATCATGCTTACCATCAGCTCAGTAATGGAAAACTTTGTAAAGGCGAAAGGGTTATCCACTAAGGATGCATTTTTTTTAAGAGAGAAAAAAACCGGACAAAATATTATTGAAAGAATAGAATATGCTGGACATGTTCCCGAAAAAAACAACTACATACAATATTTTGGAACTAATTTTAATTAAAACTTAATTTCCCTTAACACCGCATGAATGAGGTATAGGATAGCTTCTTGTGTTATTGTGAATTCATAACAAACGGCAACTATTTACTTGTTTGTAGACGAATGCAAACGTCATGTATCGTGGTTTTTCTCGTCGGCTGAGGTAGATCCAGCCGTCGCCAGGGACGCCATAAGGACCCACAAAACCTTACGGAATAAGAACTCAGTGGATTTTCCCTGACTAGGGCAAAGTAACAGTATTTGTTTATTGATGGTGTAATACAAACTTATAATCTACTGGATAAAGTATTTAGATACGAAAACAATTCAGATTCGGATTCAGTAATAGCAATGTTGTCTTGTCCGGTAATTTGTACCCATGTCCTATGACTTGAATGACAGGACTCGGGTCGATTAAAGATAGTCAGGAATCGGTCGATTTGTGGAGATCGGGAACTTTTTACTATGCTCCCAAAACTGTAGAGGTCAGGTAGGTCAGGCTCGTTTCGGTATTCACGAACGTGGTAATTCGGGTACTTCGATAATTCAGGCTCGGACCAGCAACTTGGCAGCTTACTGATGATTCGAATTCGTGGGTGGTTACGATTAATATCAGCAATATGTAGTCAGCTTGGTGATTCGAGTTTTGTCGGGGTTTCAGGTTAATGTCAGCAAGTGCTGATTGATAGTGGGGGTGACTCACGTTTTTCAGTAAATCGAATTTGTAGCTCGTTGTTGTATCGATGATTCGGCTTTCGTTGTAAATCAGTTTGGTATCTGCAATTCAGGATCGTGTTGATGACTCATGTTTTTCAGCAAATCGACTTTTGCAGCTTGTCGTTGTATCGATGATTCGACTTTCGTCGTAAATCAGTTTGGTATCCGCAACTCAGGATCGTGTTGATGATTCGTGTTCTTCGGTAGATCGACTTATGCAACTCGTAGTTGTATCGATTCCAAATTCGCGACCGAATTAAAAATCGTACCCGACGGAGTGTTAGTATCAAGATGCTACAGTGCTCATTTCTAATACTATGCTACAGGAATGGAGAGTATCTTCGTGTACCAAACCGAAATCTGTGCAACCGACGACCAACCGAAGTTGGATTCACCAGACCGAAGTCCGTTTCAACAGACCGAAGTCCGATTAACAGACTGGAGTTCGATTCAACACACCGAAGTCAGTTTCAACAGACCGAAGTCAGATTCAACAGACTGAAGTCCGATTTAACAGACCGAAGTCCGATTCAATTGACCAAAATCCGATTCAACAGACTGAAGTCCGTTTCAACAGACCGGAGTCCGTTTCAACAGACCGGAGTCCGTTTCAATAGACCGAAGTCCGATTCAATAGACCGAAGTCCGTTTCAATAGACCGAAGCCGATCTAACAGACCGAAGTCCGATTCATCAGGCAAAGTCCGATTCAACAGACCGAAGTCCGATTCCTCAGGCAAAGTCCGATTTAACAGACCAGAGTCCGTTTCAACAGACCGGAGTCCGTTTCAATAGACCGAAGTCCGATTCAACAGACCGAAGTCCGATTTAACAGACCGGAGTCCGTTTCAATAGACCGAAGTCCGATTCAACAGACAAAAGTCCGATTCAACAGACCGATTTAACAGACCGAAGTTCGTTTCAACAGACCGAAGTCCAAAGTCCGATTTACAAGACCGATATCCAATTCAATAAACCGAAGTCCGTTTCAATAGACCGAAGTCCGAGATAAACCAATGGAATTTGGGTTAAACCAACAAAAGTTGATTCAGAAGTTCGATTAAACAAAATAATATTTCATTCGATAAATTATTGCCCTGAGGACAGGGGAGTTCGGGTACAAAGCAACTTATCAATGAACTTCGCTGCGATAGCAACTGACCAACTTAGCAAGCAAAATGCTCGATCATTTAAGAAAGTGGAGCTCTCGATGTAATGAGAATAATATCGCATCACACTGCATCGATTAACACTTTCTCTTGAGAAGTCGTTTCCTGAATGTGTTTGGTTGAATGTTGGTCGTCGCGCTCATTCGCCGTTTGCTCTTGAAGTAATTGAAAGAGTAAATGATTGTTGGTGTCAGAGGTTAAAAGGTCATAATTGTGTAGTTAGCGCTAGAACAGTATATATAAGGAGGCATAAATGTACGGACGACTTTCGTCACTATATAGTCACTTGTTGAAAAGCTTTTACTAGACATGCCGATTGACACGGCACTTTACTGCGAAGTTGCTGTC
Organism: Muscina levida; assembly: GCA_964034835.1. Classification (NCBI taxonomy): domain Eukaryota; kingdom Metazoa; phylum Arthropoda; class Insecta; order Diptera; family Muscidae; genus Muscina; species Muscina levida. The sequence goes on from OZ035882.1 coordinate 75,356,941, forward strand.
GGTAACATCGAGGTAACATCAAAAACTGCCTGTTTATTTCGCAGATTTTTCTCCAGTTAATTGAGTAGACCAGTTTATGACTTCCAGTATCATGTATACTGTAATTGTAATTCCAATCCAGTTTAACTTTACAATAATGGCTCTTTTTCTAGTTTGAGGTAGCCTCTCCTCCCTTACAGATGTGATGTGTGGTTGTAGAAGTTCATGTGTAGTTTACATGTCAGCCCGTAGACATTCGTCTGGTAATCTATCTTTGCCTGCTTTCTTATTACTTCTTTACTTTCCGAAAGGCTCTTTTACCTCATTTAAACTATAAAGCTTCTTTATATTCATTTGAAGTCTTCCTTAATGTAATCGCCTTTTGTTATGCATTGCCAGCGAGATAATGTACCAAGTAATGGATAGATACTTCAGTACCGCAATTATAAGATAGCATCTTTTTGTGTTCTATTTATCGGAACTCACAAAATACTTTTAAGATATTTATAGACATAAGACTGTCCTTCGAAGAAGTGTTTACAAAATGTTCCATTATCAGGTTAAGAAAAATTAATAATTAACACAATATAACGTTATAAATTCGAACCAAAGTAAATTGTTAATATTTTAAAGTTGAAATACTTAAACTTACCTACTAAGTTCAGTAAAATGTCCTTAAATTTGTTGTGGCAAATCAATGCAAAAATAAAGTGCGTCTTTCCTAAATAACAATAACGTTAAAGAATTTGACGATGACGGCAATCACAACAGGGACATATCTCCACAGATTTGGATTAAACTACGACGAAAAACAGCTCCTGCCATCCATGACGGTAGAGCAGCTGCTGTCCCAACAACACTTACACGGTTTGAAGTATACTCAACTACACCCTGAGCATTTTGTACACAATAGGCTACAATATGCAACAGTTGCGAGAGCAAGATTGACATTTAGCTCAATAGCGGAAAATGTCACAAATGACGTAAATTAAAATAATTTTAGACGTAGCCATATCGATATACCAAGGTAGGTAAATACATATGGACTATTACGTAAATTGTTGGCATTTCAATTTTTTTTCAACTAACTGACTGTTTGAAATACGTAAATACGTGATTTACAGTACAATTTGGAACTTAACAGACATATAAAACTGGTACAGAAATTCAGTTTACATGACTGATAAATACACTCACCCTATGTTTGATATTAGATTCTGTATGATAAAAGTGTTCATAATAAAATCATCAACAAATGTAAAAAGTTCAATTATCTATTTCTGGGTAATTGGTCATTTTGTATGCGAATGTCGAAAGAGTCTTATACTGTAACAGTACCAACTGAGTCTTTAGTTCTCTTATTGATACATAATATTATAAGTGAACTATTTTCTAAGTTTTGACGTATTTTTTAGGAATTATTGAAAAAGTATTTTAGCGAAATTGGCAAATTTGTGTAAGAGGTATCAGAATGTTATCCCAGACCCGTTTCGGACTCGTTACTTACTTAGCTGGTACTTCTTTGCATTCCCAGTGGATTATATACCGCACGTAGAAACATTTTAAAAGCTCTTCGATCTTCTGCGAATTTTCTCCAGTTAGTCACACCAAGATTTGCAAGGTTCTCAGTAACCTGGTATTTCCAACGTAGTTTTGGTCGCCCTTTTCTGCGCCGGCCATAGAGTTCATTGCCGAAGACTTTTCGAGCTGGAGCATTTTCGTCCATGCGTACAACATGACCCAGCCAACGCAACCTCTGCACCTTAATGCGTCTGACCATGCCAATGTCAGTGTACAGCTCGTACAGCTCATGATTCATACGACGTCGTACTCTCCGTTAATGATGATGGGCCCATATATTTTCCGGAGTATTTTCCTCTCGAATACTGCCTGAACCGATTCATTCGCTTGTGTTATAACCCAGGATTCTGAACCATACATCAAGACAGGTAGAATCAGTATCTGGTATAGCTGGATTTTTGTACGTCAAAAGAGGGCTTGTCTGTCTTCTGTCGCTTGCTTACCGTAGCAGCATTTATTAGCTAGCAGGATTCTCTTCCAGATTTCGAGGCTGACGTTTGTTTTTTTGTTGATGACGAAGCCTAGGTGGATAAAATTATCTACCACCTCGAAATTATAGTTGTCAGCGTTTACGGAGTTTCCCAAACGAGTAGATTCTTTGTTCGTTAAAACTAATAACTTCGTTTTGTCCTCGTTCACCATTAGACAACATGAGAAGACTGCAGTCACATCCCGCAGTTCGACCAATGATGTCCACGTCATCAGCGTACGCGAGTAGCATGTGGTTTTTGTTGAATATCGTGCCACTCGTGTTTACTGCAGCTTTCTTCATTATCGTATCCATCACTATGTCGAAGAGGTCACACGATAGGCCGTAGCCTTATTTTAAGCCTCGTCTGGTATAAAATGCCTCGGTAAGGTCCTTGCCAATCTTCACTGAAGACTTCGTGTCAGTCGGCGTCATTCATTTCAAAGGCGTATCAACTTAGCTGGAATACCAAACTCAGCCATGGCTTCGAGTAATTTCTGCCGTATCTGATTGTCGAAGGCAGCTTTATAGTCGACGAAAAGAGGGTACCTGCCGATCTGTTTCTCTTGGGTCTTTTCCAGGATTTGCCAAAGTGTGAATATTTGGTCTGTTGTTGATTTACCAGATCTAAAGTCACTGATAAGGCCCGATCAGGTTGGATAATACTGCCTTTAGTCTTTCACATATCAAACTCGACAGGACCTTATATGCGATGGATAAAAGACTGATCCGCGATAGTTGGAGCACACACTTGGATCACTTTTTTTTAAGCACAGGACAAAATACGCTTAAATTCCAATCGTCGGGCGTGCACTATTTCTGCCAAACCTTGCGTTGAAGCTGCTGCATGCTCGTTATCAGCTCCTCGCTACCGGACTTGTAGACCCCTGTCGGAAGTCCGTCGGCGCCGGCTGCTTTATTATTTTTCAGCCGCGATATTGCTCATCTTACCTCGGGCAATCTAAGCCGTCGTCGACAATTGGCGTGATACCTTCACGAGCGCTGCCTTCTAAAACCAGCAGTTGCAGGAAGTGTTCTCTTCATATGTGCAGCACACTCCGCGTATCTGTGACCAGAATTCCATCCTTGTTCTTACAGAAGGGGAGCCCATTACCTTAGCCTTTTGCTTTTACTTTCTGGTAAAATTGTCGGGCCTCACCTCTATCCCTGTATCGCTCTATATATTCGTTCTCCCGTTCCTTCATCTGACGTTTTTTCGCCTAAATAGCTGTCTCGCCTGTTTTGCTTTCTCCTTATGCCGTTCCCTAACAGCAGGGGTTACAATTGGCTGTAGCGTTGCCCTATAAGCTGTATCCTATTCCTCAGACGCTATGGGACATCTTACCAGGATTCATCTGAGCGATCATATCCTTGCAAGGTTGTTGCGGCGGTTGCTATGGAATGCGCAATATGCTGCCACTGTGTATCTGGAACGTCAGAAGTAGAGGCGTTGTGTCGTAAAAGTTGGGAGAGCTGGTTGGAGTAGGCAGTGGCTATCTCTGCAGCTTCGCGATGTCCAGCTTTCTTTGTGTTTGGTTACGTGCGTTTTTCGCTCTGCTCAATCTTGTGCGCACCTTGGCTGCAACCAGGTAATAATCCGAGCCAATATTAGCACCACGGATCACACGCACGTCCATGACACTAGATGCAAGATCAATTTAATTTTTGGTGTTTTGATCGGGGGATAGCCAAGTTGCCTTGTGGATATATTTGTGCTGGAATCTGGTTCCGCTCACTACCATGTTCCTTCCCGCTGCGAAGCTAACCAGCCTAAACCCGTTGTCTGACGTGTCGGTATGCAGGCTGAATTTAACGATCGATGGACCAAGAACATCTTTCATTCCTATTTTTGCACTAATGTCGCCCAAAACCATTTTGGTCGTATGTTTCCTCTAGGCGCTCGTAAAATGCATCTTTAATATCATCGTCTTTATCTTCCGTCGGGGCGCGTACACAAATCAGCGTAATGTAAAAATATTTCGCCCGGATGCGAATGAAGGCTATTCGGTCACTTACAGGGTTAAACCGCGAGACCAGGTGTCGAAGTCTCTTGCCGACTATGAAACCACATCCAAATTCGTGTCTTTCTGCATGGCAGCTGTAAAAAATGTCACAGTTCTTTCGTCGTGTGCATCCCTGTCCCGTCCATCTCATTTCCTGTATGGCGGTGATGTCAGCCTTGTATTTGTCGAGGACATCTGCTAGTTAGATAGAGGCACCATCTCTGTAAAGAGTTCGGACATTCCAGGTGCATATCTTTAAATCATGGTCCTTATATCGTTTGCGGGGGTCGTTAACATTTGGGGGGGGGGGGGTTCTTGTTTTAATCTTTCTCCGTGTTTTCATAATAAATTTTGTTTAAGGAGAGTGGCTTATTAGGCCTCAGCTCCCGATCCTAGTTTCTTGGGGTGGTAGCATGCCGATTAGGTTACTCAACGTTGCGCCTTCTAACTCTAGCTAACTTCTAAGCGGTTGCTTTAAAGTCATTGCCCGGGGAATACTTGGTCTAAGACCGGAAGTAGTTAGCTGCTTAGACAGTGCTACAAAGTAATCGCTTCTGGTCACTCCCAAGTGAGTGACAATCAGTAACTTTCAACCTCTGGGCAAAGGCCCATTCCCCAATCCCATTCCTCATCGTGAATATCGTTGCAAATTTTCTGGCCGTTCGACGCTAACTGGAGTAATTCTGCAGCGTTGGCAAACCCCCCTTGATGAGACTGGGACAATATGAGATCCTTTCATGGCTGGCCGGCTCCATAGCAGCTGTTCTACTTAGAATACCGCTGCTGTTACCCAAGATGTCGGTCACTCAATTGGACATTAGCCGGCGGACTATACTCAGAATTTTGTTGAAAGATTTATAGAGAATCCCTTACAGAGATTCCCTCGCTGCCTCACCAAGTCGTGTACAGGTTCTTCAGGGATTTGATACTACTTTAGTATGAGTAAGCAAATGAATATTTCAGCCCAATATCCTATGATACTGTATTTGCTCCATAGCTATTCTATTTCGGCCTGATCTATGCTACAGTAATCTGTAATCCTAATCGACAGTTGCAACTTCAATTCCTCCGAAAAGATTCCACAGTCTGCTCTTTCTCTTAATTTCAATCCTGCCGTGAAAATTAGGATGATATCTTCTCCAAATTTAAGGGCATTATAATTTTATCGTAGTTCGTTACGTACGTACTCGGATGTTTCCATAAAACCTGGATTGATACTTTATATTGATTAAATACAGAATTTTGGCATGATCATAGTCCCTTTGCCTCCTTGCTCCCGTGGCGCCTAAATGCATTGCCATGTTCGCTGCTATCTTCTTCACCTCAATGTCTGGTATCAGGATAGTAATGCACGTTAGCATAGTTCGATGTTAAAGTCGAACAATCACTAAAAGTCGATGATATTATGGAAAAAGAAAAGAACGACAGATATTTAAGAATCGTGAACGTTGCTAGGGATCTAGACATTTATCACCAAACAATTCTCAGCCATTTGAAGAAAGCTGGATACACGAAGAAACTCGATGTTTGGGTGCCACATGAATTAACAGAAAATTTTAATGGACCGAAGAAGGAAAATGTAATGCTGCTTATCTGGTGCGATTGAAAGGACATTTTTTATTGTGGGCATCTACAACCTGGTCAAACGAATGATTCCGATCTCTACTGTTAACAATTTACAAGATTAAAGCAAGCAATTCAATTGAAACGGCCAGAATTCTTCTTTATTTGTCATAATTATTATTTGGTTATGTAGCCACCATATGCCCTGGTTTTCTAATAGAAACGCTCTCAAAACATAATAAGCTGGTTGTTTTCGTTTTATCATACCGACCCAGTTCATTGAGTCCGCCAGCAAACAAATCACAGCTTACAACTAAATCATAACCACTAAAGTCGTCGTCGTCGCCATCGTCATCACTGTCATGTCGATGTACACTCGGCCGCCGCCGCTTTGTTATTGCGAAAAGTCATTGTACGACCTTAAGTGAAAAATTTCAGTATGCGCGTAACTCTAACTACTCGTCGCTCGAACATGTTGCTTATTACCACCCAAGCAGCCAACCAGCCAGCCAGTCCATAATGTAAATGCGTCGTATCATGTGTTCTTTGGGCTGTGTTCTCATTCTCGGCTTGTAGTCTTTATGCTTCATGCTCGGCGGCATGTAATTGTTAGTTTCCACATTCCACGCAATAGTTTTGTTTATTGCTAACACACTCCCTCTCTCCCCCTATTAGACAAAATAGCACAGATTGGATATGCGATGGCACTGCCAGACTGGCAGACGTCAATGGCGCAAAACGTTTTGGAATAATAGAATACAACGTGTAAGGTCACAAACAATTGTGAATGAACTAAAATGGGAATTTGTTGTTGTGGTTGTGGTAAAGGTAAAGGCAGAGCTATGTACATGCGGGTATAGTACAGGGTAAGCTCGGTTAACGCAAATATGAGACTCTATAACATTGGATTTAAACGAGTTAGTCACTATAATAGAAGCAAAAAATAAACATAAGAAAAGTTGTATATGGGAAGATGCCCTATGGCGGAAAGAAGGACCTATAAAGCCTTATAGAACGCTTTCAAGGGCAGTTAATTCCCTCCTTCCTTTCCAAATAAGATAGGGTGTCGACATATTCGACAATTGCCTTCAAATGGGTTCCAGGACATCGGGACATATGTAGTAATCAAAGAGTCGTTGCATTGGCAAAGGTCGATACCATCGTGAATTCGGGCGAAGTTTACAGTCACATTGGTGTTCCTCTCCTAAGGGGGAAACAGCTATTTGCAGGGAAACTGTAATATATTGCTAAGGAAAGATGGGCGAAAGAATCCACATTCACAGCGACCAAACGCATTTGGCCTACCATGGATACACAAAGGACACGATTTGCGCTGAAACTGTCTAAAGTTTATCTGAGGAACATCTTAGTTGTAATAAACGTTCACGGACCGGTTCTAAAACTTTCCTCTTAAGGAAGAAGAGAAGATCACGGAGCATCTTTTATGTCACTGCTCTGCTTTTGAGATATGAGAAGTTTGGTCATCTGACACTTATGGACAATACCTGTATATCAGTGGGCGTAACATCTACGTCATTATCAGAGCAACTAAATGGCTTGTGGGCGACGTTGATCAAATAGAGTAGAAATAATTAGGACGAGAATTAAAAATGGTATCATCATATGGAACCTATACTAGGACCCAAGTGAGTACCATAAAAATGGATCAATGTGGATGCACTGCACGAAGTGGCCCATTACAACTTACGAACGTGGTTCATAAATTAGAGGCCTGAAGTATTAAAGAATTCCACACGCTTCGGTCTTCTGCGTGTATTCTCCAGTTAGTCCTACCAGATGGTGGCACGACGCCTACCACTTGGTCCTTCCAACGATGTTTGGGTCTCCCTGATCCGATGGCGAAACTCGGGCATACAAAACGCTCAGGTTTTGTATGTCCGTTGTCGTAAGCACCCACGATTCGGCAGAATACATCAGAAGGGGTAAAATTAGCACCTGGTATAGCTGTTTCTTAGAAGTTCGAGACAAGGTGCTGGCGAAGTCCGTAAAAACATATGTTGGCGAGCACTATTCTCCGCTTCATTTCTTGTCTGACATTATTTTTCTTGTTGACGGACGATCCGAGGTAGGTAAACTTATCTACTACCTCAAAACAATAACACTATGCCACAGTCAAAATCGGAATGGAATGAAACCAACGGGAAATGTTATATCGGTCAAAAACAAGTTATACGAGTCCCGGCGTTTCGCTGGGTCACGTCTAGGAATCGAGATATATCGATTTGAAGTTAGTAACTATCATATAGGGGAATATCTCACGTTTTAGGCTCATTTGTTTTATTGTTATATGGTGGCGTATGAATATCATAAGTAATATTCCACTATTCCAATCACTGACCCCTACCATTTGTCTCACAGTGTAATGTTTTATCGTTGACGCTGCGTCTCCATGGAGAAACCAAAAACCCAAAACCCATTTTAGTTGACTACTTTTCAAGTGATGAGAAAACTGCAGTAACATACCGCATGTCTATCGTATCGGCATAGGCTAGTGGTATGTGGCTCTTGTGGAATATAGTGCCAGACATGTTGACACCAACTTTTCTTAACACCTTATCCATAACTATATTAAACTAGCTGACCCGGCAAACGTTGTTCTGCCATACAACTTCTGACTCGGCGAACTTCATATAAGCTCCAGAGTAATATTAAAACACATATAGTTCAAAATTTAATGTGACTTATTTGAATTTAATCGAAATCAGTGAAGAACGGTCTGAAAAACAATGTTTTTCGATTTGTTTTCCGACGCTATAACAAACAATGAAGACAGTTTGCCAACACGCGAAAAACTAAGAAATTCGAGGTCGATCCCACAAACTTCCAATGATTGGCCTTGCGATTTATTGATTGTTATCGCAAAAGCCAATCGAATGGGGAATTGAATTCGATAGAATTGGAAGGGAAAATCGGTTGGAATAATAGAAATTTGACGGATAAGGACTTCCTCTCCTTTGAAAAAATTTGACGGGAATGTCATCAATCCAGTTGAAATATCAACAGGAATTTGGCTATTACAAAGTGCCAGTAGATAATTTGAAAATGCAGTTGCCGATGGGTCGTTTTGCAAAGTGACTCTCATGTTCGTAGTTAATTTCAACTCCTTGTCATTCCGCCACAAAGACATTAATTTCATCAGCAGCAGTAGATTTTGGAATGGCGGGAAGCGTTTGTCGAAAATCTTCGACAGAAATATCATAGCCCCACCAAATCGTTTCGAGTCACCTCATAAATCCTTCAATTTTCGGTCAACTGCCTCCAAAGTTCGTTGATGCGCTATCGTGCATTCATCCCAAATGAAGATTTTGCATTCTCGCAACAATTTCGCAGTCGCCGAACTTCTGGATATTGTGCCCAATGGCTTGTCAACTGTGAGAAGATTCATCTGCAACTTCATAGCGGAGAGTGCAGTTCGACCGCCTTTCAACAAAGTGGCATCAGATGGTGCAACAGCTAACGCAATTTGCGATCGATACGCATAAAAATTATTTGAGCTAACCTCGAACGTTGGGCAAAATTTTACTTCAGTTAACACTTTGCCTAAGATATTCCTAGATTATTTAATTTCATTATCTTCTTTTGTTGTCTTCGTTTCTTTTGTTTAAGCAACGAAAAGAAACAAAATGTTTTGCGACCTATTTAAAAAAGTGAAAAAAATATTTTTCACTGAGCAAGGGGTTTACTCAGCTACAGTTATACTATCTGAACTGCATAACTGCGTTCGTGCGTTTTTTCACTGTTCCACTGTGTTATGAGACGCCATAACCTTTTAACTCGGATTGTTGCCGGGTTGATCAACAACCGGCTCCGAATAACGGCATTTGATAGCATCCTTCATATTTGTGTGTATTTGCCAGGAAATGTTTTGATTAGATTGTATTTCCATAGAGAAAGGAATATGTTACAGTGGCACTGGCGGATGAGTCCAAACGGCAATTTCACGTTGCTACCATAAGCCGGCAGTTTCAAACAGATAATGAACCGATATCAACGCAGCGAAGTTCTTTGTAGGCGATTGTGGAATCGTATTCAAATGCAGCGCGATTCAAAACTATATTTACGACTGGTCTTTTTCTAGTAAAATTTTGTCGAATTTGAGCTGGTGATTTTGCAGCGCGAAACTGTGCAATATTCATTTTTTTGGCACGTTCCTTTTGCGTTTGATTATTACGGACGTTCTGACTAATTATAGCACGACGCTTACGTTATCCAAAGTTTGATTGTCTAATAGGAGGCATAAGTCTTGTAAATAAAACTCCCTAAAAACAACTATGTCCTATTCGAAAAATCCAAATTTTTCGAGTTTTTCACCAAGAATTTGTTTATTTTTCCATTCGAAAAGCCATTTAGTAACAATTGCACTCAATTTTCCCGGCTTTTCCTAAGGATTTTCCCAAAATTTCCTGGCATAAAAAACTCTTGCCAATTACGAACAATTGAAAAAAAAATAGAGCAAACTGGGCCAACGTCTCTTGATAAATTACTATACATTTTCACACTATATTTCACAATAATCCGAAATTTTTCAGCAACACATTATTTTGCACCTTTACGTCGTCTGAAATCATTAAATCAAGCGATACAATGGAAGATTTAGTCGAAGGCATCCAAATCTTTCGATTTTTTTTTTTTTGGATTTTCCGAGTTTTCTCCCAAGAATTTTTCTATTTTTACATTTGAAAAGTCATAATTGTTCGAAATTGTTCACATATACATCGCCCAAAATTACGAAAACATACGATAAGATGAAAATTATTTCGAAAAAAAAGAAAAATTTTTTTTTGGCATTTTCCATAATTTTCCAACTAAAACTTTCTATTTTTCCATTCGAAAACCGAAAAAAATTTAATTTTGCGATTTACCTCAAATCAGGTGATGAAAAGCAAAATTTTACCGAAAAAATTCAAAATTTTCGATTTTTTCGGAGTTTTTCGAGTTTTCCACCGAGAATTTATCTATTTTACCATTCGGAAAGTCATTTCGGAATAATTATCCGAGATTTTTCGCTAGTTACATCGTTCAAAACTATCAAATCGTACGACAAAAAGCAAATTTCGTCGAAAAATAGTATTAATTTTTTTCGAATTTTTCCGAATTTTCCAACAAAATTTTTTTATTTTTCCATTCGAAAACTCATTCGTAACAATTTCACAGAAAATTCCATACAAAAAAGCAATTTTCGGTTTTTCCCATTTTCCGGCTTTTCCGGAGGATTTTCCCAAAATTTTCTTTTACATAAACCTTCTCTTGGCAATTACGAACAACTGAAAAAAAATTTCAGCAAAATCGGTAAAGCCGTTCTCAATTGATGAATTACTATACATTTTTGCCACCATTTTTATATATATAGATTGTAAATGTCAAATAATAGACAAATAATTTGCAATAAAATAATATTGCGACTATACTTTAAGATGTAAGCTATCCTATCTTTCAAGTTGAATCAAACCGAACACGGTGTGCAAATTTGATTCAAATCGGTTAAGTAGTTTAGGAGTCCATCGCGGACAAACAACGTGACACGTAATTTATAGTGTACAGAACAAGCTATCGCCCTGCCTGAGACCTCTTTCCGTGTTGAATGGTTCAGAGTGATTCTTGGTGTTTTCCAACGTATATCTACAAAGTCTAATTAGTTTTGCAGAATAACCACACTTAGACATGGCATCGTATAGCCTATTCCTTACCGGAGAGTCGAAGGCAGCTTTGTAGTCGATAAAGAGGTGGTAGGTGTCGATCTGCTTTTCATAAGTTTTTTTCCAGGATTTGTCGTAGAGTGAATATTTGATCCGTCGTAGATTTACCAGGTCTAAAGCCGCACTGATAAGGTCCAATTAGTTTTCCTATAATTGGCTTAAGACGTTCACACACAGTATGCACGAAAGGACCTTGTACGCAATTGGTAATAGGCTTAGTTCACGGAAGTTCTTACACTCACTACGATCTCCTTTCTTGTATATGGGTCATAACAGACTGAGACTCCAATCCCTGGGAATGCTCTCCTCTGCCAGATGTTCTTCATGAACTGATGCATGCTCCTAATCAGATCAGCCCCGCAGCCTTAAGCAATTCCGCGGGGAGACCATCGGCTTTAGCCGCATTGTTGGACAGTTAATACCATTGTCATGGATTTAAGCGGGTTCTTCTGGAGTGTTGTCCGTATCCAGTAGGTTGCTAAATATTTTGGAAATATTTTGCAAAGTAATACAACGAACTTTGAATTTACTACTGTAAATAACATTGATGTCTTATCCTGTTTTTCTGAAGTTAAATCTAACGCCACAGGTTACGACAATATTGATCCGAGGTTCCTACGAATCCTTCTGCCGTTTATTTTACATTATATTACGCACTTTTTTAATACCATCATTACCACTAGTACATTTCCAACAATGTGGAAACATGCTAAAATTTTACCAATCCCGAAATCTAATAATGAATACAGACCAATTGCCATACTTTGCTTTCTTTCTAAGGTATTTGAAAAGCTCCTTCACAAACAAATCAGTGGACACCTCAATTCTAATTCATTAATGCATGAAAAACAATCTGGTTTTCGTCCAAACCACAGTTGTACTAGTTCTTTATTGGAAGTATCTGAAAACATAAGAAATGAATTAGAAGATCGTCATATTACTTTTCTAGTCCTTTTGGATCACTCCAAGGCCTTCGATACGGTAGATCACACTACATTATGTATGAAGTTAAATCATTTTTTTAATTTTGCGCCCACTGCTGTAAAGCTTATACAATCCTATCTCTCTGGCCGCACACAATCCGTGCACGCAGCTAATTGTGTTTCTGTAAAACTTCCATGTACAAAAGGAGTACCACAGGGATCAATTTTAGGGCCCATACTGTTTTCTGTATACATAAACGACTTGCCGCAACAATTGTCATTTTCTAAAATACATATGTACGCTGATGACGTGCAACTTTATTTAAGTTGTCCACTTTATTCTATGGTTGAGCATATTGAAAAAATTAATAGTGATTTATCTCAAATTCATTCCTGGGCAACGGCAAATGGACTCTGCCTTAATCCACGAAAATCGAAATGTCTGTTAATTCATAAAAGGAATTTTGTTTCTACTAATCTTGATGTTTATATACTGTTAAATGGTGAAAAAATTGAAATTGTTAAGCATGTTAAAAATCTTGGCATAGTATTTAACAATAACTTAAGTTGGTCGAATCACATTAGCACAGTTGTCGGTCAAACTTACTCAAAACTTAGAGCGTTATGGTCAACACAAATTCATACACCTCTTTCAATACGAGTACTACTTGCAAAGTCATACATTCTGCCTGGATTGTTCTTTGGTTGCGAGCTATTCTCAAACTGTGATTCGTCTAGCAAAAGAAAACTGAATGTTGTATATAATAATACTATTCGATATATATATGGTTTGAAAAGATTTCAACCTGTCTCTCATGTTTCAAATTCGCTATATGGAGTCTCTTTTAACAACCTTTTAAACATTAAGACTCTTTTGTACCTTCATAAAATAATATTTACTCAGAAACCATTATACCTCTTTCAAAAACTGCAATTTTCTAGATCCAACAGGGGTAAGAAGCTTATGCCATTAATTCACCGTAGTCTTGTGTCTGATTGGCAATTCTTTGTTCATTCAATTCGTCTTTGGAATGCACTACCAAACAGCCTCCAAACTATCAGTAACGCTAATAAATTTAAAAAACATATCACTGATTTTTATAAAACCCACGTTAATAATAACTGAATACTTTTTTATGCATAAAATTAACTTGTGTAATAGGTTTCTCTCTCTTTTCTCTCCTTATATTGTTTAAACGATTTTATATTTATATTTATCATTTTTCTTTTCATTTTACTTATTTATTTAGTTTAAAACCCTTTTTTGTAACAAAACATATTTTAACCTTTATAATTCCTGTACTGTAATTATAAGAAATTTTCTTGTTGTACAGGATATCAAATAATAAACAAATACAAATACAAATACAAAGTGTTTACTACATATCTTTAGAACGTAATCCGGGTCCGTCACTAGCTGGCCATCGCTGTCCTTGCAGGAGGGCAACCCTGTTCCACGCATTCTCGCTTTAACTCTCTGGTAGATTTTTCGTGCATCTTCTCTACTTCGGAGCAACTCTGTGCACTCATCCTGTCTCTTCTTCAGCTCCTTCTTTTTCCGTCTAAAAAGACGAGTTCTCTCTCGTCTCTTCTCCCTGTGCCGTTCACGAATAGCTGGCGTTGTCATTGTTCGCAGGTTTGTCCTGTATGGAACATTCGTCTATTTCGTGGCATTGCGACAGTCATAATCGTACCAGGTATCTTCTAGAGAAGGCTTTGAATACTCCAGTACGCTTCTCACAGTCCTTTCTATGCAGTCGGCAATATATTGTCACTGCGTGGTAATATTATCAGGGGTTGGAGCATTCCATAGCAGTTGAGTTAGGTGGTTGAAGTAGGCCTCTGTTGTCTCCAGTTTACCGATGTCAAGCTTTCGTTGTGCCTGGACTGCAGTAAGGTAGTGGTCGGAGTCAATGTTCGCACCCCTGATCACTCGTACGTCCAGAGCGCTCGATGCGTGCCTTCCATCGACTACCACGTGATCTATCTGATTCCTCGTCAATTGAAATGGATTTAACCATGTTGCCTTATGAATATTTTTATGGTCAAATCTAGTGCTGCTAACTATCTAATATAAATGTTAATTTTTTTTTAACGAAAAACTGTCTTTCATTTAAAATACACATACTTATCAAATCTCCCTCGTATGCAACTTCCATACAACTTTGTATGCTGGCACAGGGATCTTTGCACATAAGGCAATAGTTTCTGCATCATCACGACCTGTTCATATGGAAAACCTACTCCAGCAGACCGTTTAATACCACAAACCTAAACAGATGGCAGAAAATCGGCAACAACAACAAAATAAACGTTAATCTGTCTAATTCTCAAGTTAAACACCATTACTTCAGGATGATTACCAGCAATAAAACAAACAAGCGCGATTTAATGACTTTGGAAATCGAAATGGGGAGAGAAAAACATCACAACACCTTTGCCAAGCTATACAACCCCTACCCCCATCACGCTTTAACGCAAACGTGAAGTGGTAAGCAGAAAATAAAAACATATTTAGAAACCAAAATCCAAACTAAGCTACAGTTTCGTTTTTCTATTTCTTCGTACTTTAGCCACAGTTTGGCATTGGCAAATTTGCAAATAAAAACCTACGAAAAACGAGACGTAACAGAGATCCAGTTAAAAAACCACACACACACACACAAAATATACCGTTTCCCCCCAAATGAGTCCGGACGTAATCATCATTATAAATCTTGTTTGTTTGGTCAAAGACAATTTCAAACAATTAAACACTGCACATCGTGTTACGTGTCTACAAACAAAAACACAAATGCTGCAAACACCTAAAAAACCAAAACAAGAAACAACCATAAGCAACCAAAAGATACAGATACATGAACGGAAACATAGATTTACCATATAAATGGGAAGGCAGTTTGAAGACGCAAAACCATACAAAACGCAAATGTCCAGATGAAATCTTATTAGAGAAGATTCAATTTTTTGATTTATAGGCGACCACTGCTGAGTCTACGTGACTGCTAAGGATAAGCATCGAAAGGAGGTTATTGTTATGGAAAAAAACACTAAAATTTACTAGTAAATGTTAAAATGAATGTAAGCTCAAGGATTGTGTGATAATCTTCACGATTGAGCCATGTCCGTCTGCCTGGCTGGCTGGTTAGCTAGATAACTCCAGTAAACCGTTACTGCTCGTTATAACAATTTAAATTTAAGTAATGGCTTAAAAGTGGGCAGAAAGCCTCACCCCTTCTGGTAACCGAAACTTTCACCTTCTGGTGCTTTCCATACAAATGACCGAATCACCCCCTAGTTTTGCATATATGTCTTTTTTGTAAGTACACTGAATTAAGCAAATATGGCGTAATATTTACGCTTATAAAAGTTACCATCTAGTACCTCCCAAAGAAAATGAACCTCCAAGACAAAGTTTATTGCCAAGTCAATGAATGTTATCTGATCGTCTTGTTGCTTTGCGATTGTACGAAGACAAGCATCTTTGTTAAACGGACAACAAATCTGTACAACAGGGCTATAGGCCTGTACAATCGGACCTTGAGTCTGTACAATCGGACAATAAGTCTGTACAACTGGGCTATATGCCTGTACAATCGGGCTGTAAGCCTGTACAATCTGTACAACCGGGATACGAGCCTGTATAATCAAGTTATAAGCCTAAACAATCGGACCTTGAGTCTGTACAATCGGACCTACGAGTCTGTACGACGTACGCTTAGTCTGTACAACGAGTCCTTGTACTTGTAAGGCCAGGGCGTATTAAAAGTTGTTCTTATTCCTCCGTTCCAGGAGCTTAGCAAATTTCACCAGAAGGACCTACCGAATGTACCTGCGAGTCCTCGACGTCCGACGCCATCCGAATTACCGAAACATAAAACCCGTCCTGTTTCTCGTCACCATCATATTCTCGAAAATTTTTGGGAAAAACAGCATATACAGCATTAAACTAGACTACAATAGCTATTATTTCCGCTAGTCCGATCGACGCACCCCTCTCCAAATGGCCACTATGGACGCACTTCATCCCAGCAACATACAAATTTTAACATTTTTTTCAAAAATTTCATATTCTGGAAATTTTTTGGGGAAAACGGCTTATGCAGTATTAAACTAGTCTACAATAGCTATTATTTGCCTTTAGTCCGATCGACGCACCCCTTTCTAGATGGCCACTATGGACAAAAACTTCACCCGAAAAAAGTGTTAGATTCACTACTCTATAAAACATACCCTGGTTAAATTTTTACAAAACTTTCCTCATGTATCTTAAATAATGTTATTTAGCTGCTGTCAAAGTTTTGTTTTAATATCTTTTGTAGACACAAGAGATATTTACGATTCTATCGCTATATAAAATATAACATATCTCGGCCAGCTCACTTAACAGAGCTCTGTAAATAAAAAACGGTTTGTGTCTTGTCTAGTTAAAATACGAATTTAACTTCACACATATCAAACATCTTAAGGATATCAGATCAGTAATCGCACTTTAGCTTAATGATCCGGAGTGTTTCGTTGTATTTAAATTTTGTTGAGTGTAAAATAAGGAAATAAATATGTTATATCTTACCCCAGTCAGGGAAAATCCACTATTTTATTTCGTAACGTTTTGAGGGTTCTTGCGAAGACCATGGAGGCGGATGAGACTAGCTCAGCCTAAGGTAAAACTTAATTTCCTTTAAACCCCATCAACAAGGTATGGAATGGCATATCGCGTTGTTGTGAAATTACACGCTTTCTATTTTAAGATTCACAACTAACGGCACCTACTTGTTTATCGACGAATGCGAACGTCACTGTTTGAGAAGCTTTATACTAGACATGTCGTTTCACTCGACACTATACTGCGAAGTTGCTGTCGACAAAATCGAGGGGGCCGGCAATGAAAGAACAATTTAGATGTGCTGGAGACAGGAATGGAACCATGGATCTCCCGCACCATCATGCCACGACCGGTCCCGCAAACGTTATAAGGACCATGATTTAACGATATGCACCTGGAAAGTCCGAACTCTCTGCAGAGATGGTGCCTCGATTCTCTATGGCGGATGTCCTCGACAAATACAATGCTGACATCACCGCCATACGGGAAATGCGATGCTCGGGGCAGGAATGAACACGACGAAAGAACTGTGACATATTTTACAGCTGCCATGCAGCAAGACATGAATTTGGATGTGGATTCACTGTCGGCAAGAGACTTCGACATCTGGTCCCGCGGTTTAGCCCTGTAAGTGACTGAATAGCCCCTATTGGCATCAAGGGGAAGTATTTTTACACCACAGTGATTTGTGAACACGACCCGATGGAAGACAAAGACGAGGACATTAAACATGAGCGCCCGGAGGAAATATATGACCGCTGCCTTGCTCAGCCGTGTTCTCGGAGATTTAAATGCTAAAATAGCAAGGAAAGAAGCTCTTGGTACAGCAGTCGGAAAATTAAGTGCGTGCAACAACACTTCAGATAACGGATACCGAGTGGTTAGCTTTCCGTCGGCTAATGAGTGGAACTAAATTTTCATATAAAGATATCCACACGCCAACCTAGATATCCCCTGATCAAAAGACAAAAAACCAAAATAACAACGTAGTAATCGTTGGAAGGCATGCCCCAAGCGTTATGAACGTACATGTGATGCTTGGTGCAAATATTGACTCGGATCAACATCTAGTTGCAGCCAAGGTACGCACGCGATTCGGTAGTGCTAAACACGCCCATAACCAAACCATCACAAAGCTGCATAACACCGAGATAGTCAATGCCTACTCCAACCAACTCTCTCAATTACTTCAAATAAACCCCCATAACTCTGAAGTTCCCGACACACAGTGGCAGCATATTGCAAATTCTATGGCCAACGACCATATTGGGTTTTGAAAAACCACGCTCAGACAAGTCCTGATACGATTATGAATATCGCAAAATGTTTGAGGAAATGGATACTGCATACAATGTAAAACTGCAGCCATTGCCAATGCGTGCGTTGACGGAGCCTTATAATGAATAGAGAAGTCAGATGAAACGTCTATTCAAGCGGAAAAAGCGTCTATATAAGAAACGAGAAAGCCATTATATCGAAAACTGCAGGGATAGAGGTGAAGCCCGAACGTTGTACTAAAAGGTAAAAAGCAAAGGTTTTAAAACAGGGATCCTTACCTGTTAGGACCGAGATGGGAATCACACGCAGAGGGAACACTTTTGTCTCCTGCTTGTACCCGAAGACAGCATAAGTGACGAAATCATGGAGTAGATTGTCTACCACCGAGCCAAAATGAGATCAGCACGGCAACTGCACGGCTTTAAAATAATTAAGCTGCGAGGGCCATTGACTGTCGGCAGAGCTTTTTAAGGCCGGCGGCGAAGAGCAGGCAACGTGCATGCACCAGCTTATAAACACGATTTGGCTCAAGGGGAATGCATGTCTGATGATTGCAATCTGAATGTTCAATGACTCGGGGTTAAGAAAGGCGATCCAAGTGTATGTACCAACTATCGCGGATTCAGACTTTTACCCATCACATACAAGGTCATGTCTAGTGTGTTATGGGAAAGACTAAAGCCCATTCTAGCGAACCTGATTGGATCGTATCAGCGTGGCTTTAGAGCTGATAAATCCACGACCGACCAGATATTCACATTATGACAAATCCTAGAAAAGACCCACAAAATGCAGATCCACGCCTACCATCTTAGCATCGATTACAAGCATTCAACAGTCCGATACGACAGAAACTGTTAGATTGCGGGATGACACTGAGTGGCTCTAAGTCTTCAGTGAAAGTAGGCAAATATCTGATAGAGCCATTTTCTACCAAGCAAGACTTTAGACAAGGCGACAGCTTGCATGCGATATATTCAACATCATAACAGAGATGATCATGCGGAAGGCAGCAGTAAACTCAACTGGTACCATATTTAACAAAAGCCATATGCTTCTCGCGTATGCCGATGGTATAGATATCATAGGCCGTGTACCGCGGGATGTTACTGCAGCCATGCGGAAGGCAGCAGTAAACTAAACTGGTACCATATTTAACAAAAGCCATATGCTTCTCGCGTATGCCGATGGTATAGATATCATAGGCCGTGTACCGCGGGATGTTACTGCAGCCGTTTTTAGTATTGAGAAACAGTCGGCAGAAATTGTTCTGGCAATAAATGAGTACAAAACTAAACTATTTGTTTTAACGAACAAAGAGTCTACGTAGCGTTGACAACTATTACTTTGACCAAATGCGCTGGCTTGATCACGTTGTACAAATATTTTCGGCAATAAGAGGCAGTGGGCGACTACAACTTCGATGGATAGATAAGGTAAAAGAGTTGTTGTCTAATCTTGTTGTGATGAATTATTTTCTACGTGCGGCAGCTGATGGATGACTTAATGTTGCTGCTGCCAAATTAGAAGAAGAAGAAGTTTTACTAAATTCAGTCGTATTTTAGTTATATGTAGGCTATGTGAAATTGGAGTCATGAAAGGATATGGACCCTACCGCTTCTGGTACCTCCCAGACAAAATGACATATTTGTAGAAAATTATTATATCCGAACAGAAAACTTTTTAGTAAATCTGAAAAAGATCCTCAAAATGTTGTATTTATAGTTAAAAAAAAAAGTCGGGAGGTTTATTCCACTCATTTAAAATGAGGATCTCTTTTAAGATTTTTCTTCAAATTAATAAGAGATTTTTTTTCGTTAGTTCTCAGTTGGTACCGTAAAAGACCCCATACAAAGTGGCCATATGTCTAGAGATATGGAATTGCATTTTTTATATTTGATGGCGAATTCATTAACACATTTTACACGGGCTACCGTGTAACTACTTGTCTGTAAGCCTTTAACTGTAATCTGTAATCCTCTGGTCTGACGACCGAAAGTTCGATCTTCAACCATTTACGCTCCATAAGAAGGCAAATTAAAATTCATTACTAATTTCATTTAAAAATCTTTCAGTTTCAATAACTCCACAACTTAAAAAATATCAAACATAGGGTGAGGGTATTTATGAGTCAGTTCACCTGACTGAAATTTCTGTACTAGTACTCTTACCAAATTATATATACTCGCATACCTATGGGTGTGAATATACTATAATAACAAACTAACATTTTTTATGGGTGTTATTATTTATATATGAATTATTATTAACACTTCGTAAAGATTTTAATTTTAACACGCATGTATGTAGTTCTTCACTTAATTTTGAACAACCCTGACTACCAAACCGGTTTCCCTTTGAATTGCAATTTTTTCGAATAACTTAAAGACCGGTTATTGAAAAAGTACCAAGTGGTGATTAACAATATACACACAAAAAGTATACACAAAAAATGAGAGAGATCTTTAGAAAAAACGCGCCAAAAAATATTTACGCTTAAAGCGCACGCTACACACCACGTTGTTTCCGTTAAGCATAAACGACGCACAAACACAGCATTAGGGCAGTTTGCCAACACCACCACTACACAAACAAAACAAAAAACCGTTAGTAACATAGAAACAAATTTGTGTTTTACCGCTGCTTTTTACTATTTTGTGTACGGGAGAAAAACAGCGAGAGGAAGAGGCAACAAGTGCTTGAGTAGTAATCAATGCAGAGTACCCCACAATGAAGACGGTAGCGGCCGCGTGATGGCGTCGTACGCGTATAATTAGCATTGTTGTCTTGTTTTAACAAATAAATAAACAATTTCGTTATGGTTAATTGTTTTGCTGCTGTTGTTTTTAAATCATTTGTAAAAAAATAAACAAAATTTAGGCGAAGGCTTAATATAGTAAAAAAAAATTAATGTTAGATATTTTTTTTTTTTTGTTATTGGTATTTTTTAGTTTGAGTTGTTTTCGTTTCAACTATATGAGTAAACAATATGATTTGGTTTTGTTTTTGCAATTTTTGACAATATTTTGCATTGTCATCGTGTGCCCCCTACTGTGAGTGGGAGGCATGAAAAAAAAGTTCGCGCTCTTTTATCCATCGTTGCATCTAGCATGAAAGCAAGTGACACATCAATGTAACCATTTTAATAAATTTTATTGTTTTCATCTCAACGCAACGAGAAATTGTACCATGAAACCAAATTTATAGCCCAAAACAGTGTTGACTAAAATTTTGCTGCACTTTACATGACCAAACGCCATAAACAACGCCAAATATTCTCAGGCAGAAGGCCAAGCCAACGTCAAAAGCCCCATTTGGGCTTATGTCCGCAGATTAGTATCAGACATAACTACCAATTTATGGACATAAGCCCCAACCTTTTTTTGGGTTAATGTCTGTGTGGGGTTATGTCACGGCACCCATAAAATTGCGACATCTATTACAGCTGCCATGCGGAAAAGCACGAATTTGGATGTGGATTTGTAGTTGGCAAGAGACTTAGACATCTTGTCTCGCGATTCAATTCTATTAGTGATCGAATAGCCACAATCCGTATCAATGCGGAATATTTCTACATCACGCTGATTTGTGCTCATGCCCCGACGAAAGATAAAGACGATGAGATTAAAGATGCATTTTACGAGCGCCTAGAGGAAACATACGACTGCTGCCCTGGCCACAACATTAAAATTGTTCTGGGAGACTTTAATGCAAAAATTAGATGGGAAGATGTTCTTGGTCTATCTCGATCGATAAAATCAGCCTGCATACTGACACGTCAGACAACGGGTTTAGGCTGATTAGCTACGCAGCGGGAAGGAACATGGTAGTGAGGGGAACCAGATTCCAGCACAAAGATATCCACAAGGCAACTGGGCTATACCCCGATCAATATACCGAAAATCAAATTGATCATGTGGTAATTGATGGCAATCGTGCATCTAGTGTCATGGACGTGCGTGTGATCCGTGGTGCTCGGATCATTACCTGGTTGCAGCCAAAGTGCGCACAGGATTGGGCAGAGCGAAAAATGCACTTAATCAAACACAAAGAAAGCTGGACATCGCAAAGTTGCAAACCCCAGAGATAGCCACTGCCTACTCCAACCAGCTCTCTCATCTTCTACGACACAACGCCTTGACTTCTGACGTTCCCGATTCACAGTGGCATCATATTGCGCATTCAATGGCAACCGCCGCAACAACCGTGCTGGGATATGAAAAACGGCGCTCAGACGAATCCTGGTACGATGAAGAATGTCTCATGGCGTCTGAAGAACAGAATGCTGCTTATAGGGCAACGCTACAGCCAATTGTAACCCGGGCTGTTAGGGAAAGCACAAGGAGACATTAAAACAGGCTAAACAGCTATTTAAGCGAAAAACGTCAGATGAAGGAACGGGAGGAAGAGGATATACATAGAGCGTTACAGGAATAGAGGTGAGGCCCGAAAATTTTACCAGAAAGTAAAAGCAAAAGGCTACAGTAATGGGCTCCCCTCATGTAAGGACAAGGACGGAAATCTGGCTACAGATACGCAGAGTGTGCAGCATATATGGAGAGAACACTTCCAGCAACTGCTGGTTCCGGAAGGCAGCGCACGAGAAGATATCACGCCAATTGTCGACGACGGCTTAGATTGCCCACCACCAAATCAAGCCGAGGTAAGAAGTGCAATATCGCGACCCTTATCAGTGTGGCTTTAGACCTGGTAAATCAACAACTGACCAGATATCCACACTTCGGCAAATCCTGGAAAAGACCCAAGAGAAACAGATCTACACGGACTATCTTTTCATCGACTATAAAGCTGTCTTCGACAGCCGGATACGGCAAAATTACTCGAAGCCATGAGTGATGTTTGGTTGCGAAGCTGATACGCCTTTGCAGAATGACGCTTACTGACAACACGAAGTCTTCAGTGAAGATTGGCAAAGTCCTTACGGAGCCATTTTATACCAAACGAGGCCTAAAACAATGCGACGGCATATCGTGCGACCTCTTAAACATAGTTATAGAGATTATAATTAGGAAAGCTGCAGTAAACACGAATGGCACGATATTCAAGAAAAGCCACATGCTACTCGCGTACATCATCGGTCGAAAACTGCGGGATGTGACTGCAGCCTTCTCAAGTATACAAAAAGAATCAGTGAAAATGGGTCTTATGGTGAACGAGGACAAAATTAAGTTATTAGTTTCAACGAATAAAGAATCTAATCTACCGCGTGAACGTTGACACAAGCGGATGAATCGGTTTTGGCAGAATTCGAGAGAAAAATACTCCATAAAATATATAGGCGTTAACGGTGAATATCGACGTCGAATGAATAATGAGCTGTACCCTGACATTGACATGGTCAGACGTATTAAAGCGCAGCGGTTGCGTTGGCTAGGTCATGTTGTACGCATGAACAAAAATGCTCCAGCTCAAAAAGTCTTCGACAATGAACTTGATGGACGGCGCAGAAGAGAGTGACCAAAACTTCGTTGGAAAGACCAGGTTACTGAGAACCTTACAGAACTTAGTGTGACTTACTGATGAAGAAGCGCAGAAAATCGAATCGCTTATTATATTTTTCTACGTGCGGTATATAATTCAATAGGATTGCAAAGAAGTGGCAGCTAAGTAAGTAAGAAAGACTTTCTTTCTTAGGAGGGCAGTACAGACATGTAGTTAAACATTTACAATTTACTATTTGAGGAATTTGGTCATTTTAAAAATATCATTTTCGCGAACTTGGCTAATTTGTACAGGAGGTACATGAAGGGGCAACTCAACGTGTCCAATTTTTATTTTCGTAAATAAACGATTAGTAATCGCTTACCTTGTGCAAAATTTTACTAAATTCTGTGTATTTTGAAAAAAATTGGATTTGCACATTTCGGTCGTAAGTGACACTTTTTGTCCTGTGGACAAACTTGTCAAACATCACTATCATTATGCCCACTTTTCTTTATGTGGGTTGTAATTGATGAACTGACTCGCAATGAATACTTAAATCCTATGGCAAAATCGAAAGCTGACTCCACACTAATTACAACAGAGTAGTGCCACCTGCTCACACTTTTTATGCACGCCTATAAGAGTCGGATCTTCACTCCTCTTGCACAACCGCAACCGATTAAATGGATTATCTTGATTTCTATCGGTCAATTGTCCCAGCTACATATCGTCGTCCCGAAGTTATCTTCACGTATCTCCAGAAAATTTTTTTGTGGGAAATTGGTTCTAAAGTTTCAAAACTTAATACAAAAAAAGTTGTGTGAAAAAAGTATTCCAATATTTTTGTTAGAAGTAGTGCTTGAAATTCTACATATATTAGTGTAAAAAAAACCAAAGCCATGGAAACTATTTTCCGAGTTATAGCTATTTTTACATCAAATTATTTTGTCACATTTTGTTGTATACGCCACTTTTTGGAAAATATTTATTTTTTTATGGCACATACGTGAAAATAACATGAAAACCCGCGTTCATATGTTTTTACTCCGAAATTATCTTCACGTATATCCACTATACATTCAGTAAGTTGCAAGTAGGCAATTGATTAATAACAACGTGAAACATTTGCGCATTCTGTATAACGTGGTACTAAATTTTACCGAAATGGGTTTTAAAGTCATTAGAATTGAAATATATAAGTATCGTCACCTGGAATGTAAAAAAAGCGAAAGTCTCATTTTCATAATTTTAGAGGAGAAGCAAAAAACTTTATAACATGAAAAGTATTAAATTTTTGGACACGAATTACTCACAGATTCGCTTAAGATCAACAATATATTAAAATATTTTTGGAAAATATTTTTTTTTTTAGAATTTCTGAAGTTATGTTTGTTAGTCTTTTTTGATTGTTTATGCAATAAAACCGTTATTTTTGGACCTTTGACGGGATGTGTAGAATCGCCTAGTATGCTATATTCAATCAAAAAAAGAATTTTTATTTTTTTGAATTTACGGTTTTTGCATTCCCATTGATGGTATGTCGAATTGTTAATTGTTTGTTTCGAAAAATTTATTGATAATACACTGCTACAGTATGGAGAAAAATTAAGGAAATTGGAGGAGTGACATGTTGTAAGTGTGATTAAGAACAACATGTATCTGTAACCCATATTTCGGTAACACCCTCAAAAACCTGAATTGCTGGTAAAAACCCGGTCTCCACTTCAGGGCTTATAACTCAGTCAATTTTTAACCGTGTTTAGTTGCTTTAATGGTCTGAAAAGAAGAAGAGACTACTGTCTTTCAAACGATGTATATATTTAAATAAATAACTTGTCATATATGTCTGTGTTTGCCTTGAAAACGCAAACTTGTAGGATTTGAAAATGACGTTCTTCGAAAAACTTCAATAATTTAACCACTGTGTAAACAATTTTATGGGCAAATATGCGTTGTACTAGTAAATGAATGCAATTTCTTAACAAAATAATAAACATTAGAGAATCCTAATAAAATATAGGATAAAAACTTCTTCTAACTTAAAAAATAGTGAAAAATCCAACAAGTTTGCGGTATCGAGGCAAAAACAGACATATATGACAAGTTATCTATATGAATATATGTATTGTTGCAAATGCCGAGTCTTTTCTTTCCAAAACCATTAAGAAATCTAACTTTGGTTAGGAATTGACTGAGTTATAAGCCTTCAAGTGAGGAAAGTAATGAAGAGTCAGTATTTTTACCCATAAGTAAGGATTTTTGTAGTTTAGGGAACTTTGGTATACAGGTTATTGTTGTACTCGATATGACATACAACATGCACTAGTTTACGTTCTAAGTTCTCATTGACTATAGCACGGTGTAATTTATTTTTCAAAATATGTCACATTTTTCTGGCACATACGTGAAGATAACTTATTTTTTTATAATTCGAAATTTTCATATATTTTTTATTGTATATCCACAACAATGGTTTATACGGCATCATAACGCAAAAATTTTTTCCCAAAAGTGGATATACAACAAAACGGCTCCTCAATATCTCAGAAACTACAAGAGGTAAGGACCTGGGGATTAAACAGATCGATAGATCTAACAAATTTATCCAAGGAAATGATCTTATCTCAATTTTTTTGATTTTGTGATATACGTGAAGATAACTTCGGAACGACGATATGGCGCGCACACTCTCTCAATACTTCGGATATTTCACATCTTATATAGCGTATGGAATGGGTATAACATACACCCTTGGGATAATTTCAAAAATCCATTTTGAATCTTTTATTCTTTATACTGAACATCTTCTTTAACAGACTACACCTAGCTCTAAAATCTCTGAAATTCTTCTTCACCTCTCTCAAGCCACTTTGTTCAACGCTGCTACCAGTGTATTTTCTTTTTAATTATGTGGAACATTACTGAGATAATGGCAGGTCCTTGAGCTGGTCATGGTTTTCGTATATGTTGACACTAACATGCCTTCATCACATCGTATCAAAAAATGATAAATTGTATCATCAAATCACGGAAAGATATCTCCCCTTGCATCCGCTTATCAGGTATATTCGACGCGCTCTTCTCCTCCATTCATAAGTGAACCCCAATCCTTACACATTCTTTAGACTGTTAATCAATTTCTTCTGGCGTTCTAAAGGCGTTTCTTTTACGAATTTTCATGCCATCCAAGATTATATTTGTGAAAGGTGTATATTATCGAAGAGCTATTTGTTGGTGCAATAAATAGAATTTTAAAAATTTTTATTTATCTTAACCCGTAAGCCAATTTTTTATTTTGAATAGCTTTCGGACGTTTCAAAACGACTTCCGTTTTGTAAAACGTCCGAACGCATATTAAAAATTCAAATTTAGCTTAACTGTTCAATTTTTATTTATTACTAAACCTTTTCTAATTGTAATTCGGAAAAGGCCAACTGAAAATCAGAAATTCTTCTTGAAATTCGGAAAAGAACAATTGAAAATCAGAATTTCTATTTGAAATTCGGAAAAGAACAATTGAAATTAAGAAATTCAAATTGAAATTCAGAAAAGAGCAATTCAAAATCAGAAATTCTGCTAGAAATTCAGAAAAAAATAAGAAATTTTACTTGAATTTCAGAAAAGAACTATTAAAATTCAGAATTTTAAATTGAAAATCAGAATTTATATTTAAAATTCAGAAAGAACAATAAAAAATTAGAATTTCTACTTGATATTCAGAAAACGTCAATTGAAAATCAGAAATTCTACTTGAAGTTCAGAAAAGAATTATTGATATTCGGAATTTTAAGTTGAAAACCAGAATTTCTTATTGAATTTCAGAAAAGACAAATTGAAAATCAGAAATTCCAATTAAAATTCAGAATACACCAATTAAAATTCGGAAATTCTACTTGAAACTCCGAAAATACCAATTGAAAATCAGAAATTCTACTTGAAATTCAGAAAAGATCAATTGAAATTCAGAATTTCAAATTGAAATTCAGAAAATAATAATTGAAAATCAGAAAATTTTAATTGAAATTCAGAATATACAAATTGGAAATCAGAAATTCTACTTGAAATTCAGAAAATAAAAATTTTATTCAGCAACAATTGTCAGTTTCTTTGGTTGGTTGTCAAATATTAAAAACTTAAAGTTTAAATTTTGGAGTGCGCAGCAAAATAGCAAATATTTAAACAGTTTAATTTTAAGTTAATCCATTATCATGAAACTTCTAGATATATGGACATTTTACACTGTAAGAATTAGCAGATGCAAAGTCAAGAGAATGCTTACTGCATCCTCAGGTGTGATATATAAAACAGCATTATTGATATCATGGGTGGGAGCGAAACCACAGTCATAAAATTTGATTGACTGCCTTATCATTCAACCTTAAAGCACTTATTTTGTGTAAATATGTTTCTGATTTTCAATTTTTTTTTCGGAATTTCAATTGATATTTTCTGATTATCCATTTGTCTTTCCTGAATTTCAATTTCAATTTTCTGATTTTCAATTGTTAATTCAATTTGATATTCTGAATTTCAATTATTCTTTTTTGAATTTCAGGTAGAATTTCTAATTTTCAATTGGTATTTTCCGAATTTCATGTAGAATTTCCGATTTTCAATTGGTGTATTCTGAATTTTAATTGAAATTTCTGATTTTCAATTGGGTCTTTCTGAATTTCAAATAGAAATTTTGATTTTAAAAATAAAAATCTAAATCTCAATTGTTCTTTTCTGAATTTCAAGTAAAATTTCTGATTTTTAACTGATGTTTTCTGAATTTCGGGACCGGCCGTGGCATAGTGGTTAGAACACGCGACTACCATGCGGGAGATCACAGGTTCAACTCCTGGCTCCAGTCATCTTAAAAAAAGAAGAAAAAATGTTTCTTTCATTGTCGGCTCCCCTCGAATGTTGTCGACAGCAACTTCGCAGTATTAGTGTCGAGTCAATTGGTATGTCTAGTAAAAAGCTTCTCAAACAGTGACGTTCACATTCGTCGATAAACAAGTAGGTGCCGTTAGTTGTGAATCTAAAAATACAAAGCGTGTTAATTCACACAACGCGAGAATCTATCCCATACCTCATTCATGGGTTGTAAAGGGAAATTAAATTTTTAAGTTTTTCTGAATTTCAAGTTGAATTTCTGAATTTCAATTGGTGTATTCTAAATTTCAATCAAAATTTCTGATTTTCAATTAGTCCATTCTGAAATTTAAAAAGAATTTCTGGTTTTTAACTTAAAATTCCGAATATCTATTGTTCTTTTCTGAATTTCAAGTAAAATTTCTGATTATCAATTGGTATATTCTGAATTCCAAGTAGAATTTCTGAATTTCATCTGGTCTTTTCTGAATATCAAGTAAAAATTCTGATTTTCAATTGTTCGTTTCTTAATATCAAATAGAAATTCTGATTTTCAATTGAAAATTCTGAATTTCAATTGATCTTTTCTGAAGTTGTTTTGCCTTCAAATTTTATTTCACTGCAAGTCTGGTTCCGTTGCAAAAACACAAAAAAAAAACTAAATATTACGCCATCTGTCGGACGAACTTCAAACTACACAGAAACACTACTCACGGCCCATAGAGCATGCATATAAATTTGGTCAAAATCGGTCCAGTAGTTTTTGAGTTGATCGATTACGAACATACACGTAATTTTTATATATGTAGAGATACCAATAGTTAGCTCTTCGATAATATACACCTCTCTCAAATATAACCTTGGATGGTATGAAAATTCGTAAAAGAAGTGACGAATGAAAAGTCCGACACGCTAGGATTTACCTATATATAAAATGATACGAATGCGGCGCAATTCAGCTTGAACTTCCATGCCATCGTCAGCTTGACCACTATCTCGGGTCTCTCTACTACATTATACACTTCCTGCTCTATATATTTATTCACAACCTCATTCTGTTTTGGGTCAAAGTCGACCCCATACATCGAAACCGTACTTTAGACTTATCTCCCTGTACGATGCACAGCTCTGGATTTTTTTTGAGGAACACTCATGTTCCTCTTTAGTTGCCAAAATCAACTCTATAGATCGGAATCGTTTCTATAACCGAAGGAATTTTCCCAATTTCCTTTGTAAAAGTAAATGTTGGTCGCTACAAAAGAATTCCACTGTAATTATGCAATTTTCATAATGCATAATATAAACAATAAAGACTTCGACTGCCGATAACCTATTTCCAAAAGAATCGTTTAATCGATTGAGTAAGACCAATAATAAATATCAGCTGTGATTATTGGGCGTACGTGATGTACTACATGAACTTTCACAAAACTGCAAAGCGAATGTGGTTTCCAAATTAATATTGCAAAAAGAAAACAGTATAAATAAACGAAAACTAATAACAACAGAACAGCTACAGCTGACAAAAGCAGAACAATTTCATAACCTGATTCTTTTAAACAAACACACGCAAAAAACCAACCTCATAGTCTTAGTCTCTTTTCTCTATTTGTTGCTCTTTCGCAATGTTTGCTAATGTTTGCATTCTTTCATTTGTTGTTTGCAGATTCAGTTTTTTTGTTGCTCGTCTTTATTATCCCACTAGTGCAATCCGCCCGTGGTTCATTTTCACGAGGCTAGAGAGATACGCTCTAGTCGAGTACATTCAAAAATCTCATTCACATGCTGACGTGCCATCTTCGCGACGAGTACTCACTCACACTGCAGAACAGAGTAAGTGCATTGCTCACTCACGGATCTGTTGTGCACTCTCTGGTCAAAAAAAGAGGATGGTTCGATAAGTAAAGATAAATGTTATGCATAAATTGTTATTACTTAAAAAACAATAAAAAAAACAATAGCCTCCCAAAAAAAAAAATTAAAATTAAGAATTAAAAAAATTAAGAATTAAAAAAATTAAAATTAAAAATTAAAAATTAAAAATTAAAAATTAAAAATTAAAAATTAAAAATTAAAAATTAAAAATTAAAAATTAAAAATTAAAAATTAAAAATTAAAAATTAAAAATTAAAAATTAAAAATTAAAAATTAAAAATTAAAAATTAAAAATTAAAAATTAAAAATTAAAAATTAAAAATTAAAAATTAAAAATTAAAAATTAAAAAATAAAAAATTAAATATTTAGCCATACAAGTTTATTCTATCTATCTGACTTTGTATTAATATTTTGTTATTATTTTGTTTACGGTCTCTGCTGCTTTAGCATGTGAAAGTGTGGTGAAGTCATTTCGAAATTATGTCACTCAGACATGCAACAAAATGTTTGCTTAACGAATCTTTATTTTGCAATTTATCTTTTCACACGTTGTTTCTTGTTTACGTCCAGTT
Organism: Muscina levida; assembly: GCA_964034835.1. Taxonomy (NCBI): domain Eukaryota; kingdom Metazoa; phylum Arthropoda; class Insecta; order Diptera; family Muscidae; genus Muscina; species Muscina levida. The sequence goes on from OZ035882.1 coordinate 75,387,813, forward strand.
TTAAAGATGTTGTTGTCTACGGTCCGTTCTCTGTGTGGTACTTGAACGTATGTATTGGCGATCTGTATTTAGTTCTCCAAGTATAGGAGAATGTTGATGATTTTTTTTAAATTAAAAGTCTTCATACATTTTTTTTTGAATAGAAGAAACCTTCATGTTAAGAGGGAAATACCAAAGGTTTATATCACAATACAAAATATCAGCTGATATTACTGTGTCTTAGACAAGTTTATAGTAATTAATATCGCAAGTGTTTAAATAATGTATAGGACATAACAAATAAGCAGATCACATGTCTTAAGACTGAGTTGTAAATCAAATATTTTGTGTTGAACTTTAAACATGAATCGCAAATTTTCAAATAAAATGTGATTTTAAATTAATCTCTTTTGTGTACTACAGACTTCTGTAACAATACCCTGTGCAACGAAGGGCTTAAGTATGTATAAGAGGGTTTAATTTAATATATCAGAATTTACATATTTTATGTTAGTTTGATGAAAGGAAAGAATTTTAAGAAATGAAAAAATTTAGTAATTATAGCTACAAATAATTCTTTGATTTTTCCTCTATATAGTACGTATTTGTAACTCGTGTAATAACACATAATCAAATTAATATATTTCATCACCTTAGGCATTATGACTAAGCTTCATAGGAATAAAAGCCTGCCGATTATAAAATTCAATATAGTATTACGCCGCTGCATATTTAGGCACTGTTCTCTCGATTCAATACCGTTGAGCATAACATACAATATATACAATAAAAAATCACACGAGAGGGCTCTTATCAGTTAAGTGGAAAAGAGATTAAAAGGAAGAACAAAAATAAGGCCAAGAACCAACTACAAGGTCATTTGCAGTGCAGTTCAACACACCTTTATCAGGTATTGGCAAATAATTTACGCGAACACGGCGAATAGCCAACCAACAAACAATGGCAGAAATAAAAAAAAATCATACACCCCAGAACATACATACATAGTTACATACATTTATAATTTTCATAATATTTTGCAAACTTATTGTGCGAAAATAAAAGTGGCGAATTGATGGCGACTTGCAGAGAGGGCTTCAGCGTGTGGAAACGGCTTTATAATCATAAAATGAGATAATTTGTGAAATCAATCGATATATTATTAAAATCAGTACAAAAATTTTGTCAGGTGAACTAACTGATAAATTTTTAGATAGGTCTATTTAATATATATAACATATCTAAAAACTAAAATGGGGTTGTGTTCTTATTTTTTTTTTAAATATTTTTCAAGTAAATGCATCTCTTATTAACTTCCTTATATTTTGATATCTTGTGTGACAAAAAAGAATAAAGTAGCAAAACTTTGAAAGTTATACAGATTTTTTGGTAATTCTAATAGATTACAACAAGAATCGTATTATACATTTTGCAGACACACCCAACTTTAGAGATGGAGCAATTATATCAATAAAACCAACGCTATCGTACACAAATTCTTTATTTAGTAAAACTATAGCAGGATAGATTTTTGGAGAAAAAACTGAAAGTCTAGCCACACCCCATATGGTAACTCCCATACCCATCTGGTACCGCTCACTTTAGAAATCGATTAATATTATTAATAGACCCAAGGCAATCGTCACCAAATTCTGTATTTAGTAAAGCTATAGCAGGATACAGTTTTGGAGAAAAAAATTGGAAGTCTAGACACACCCCTTCTGGTATCTCCCATACAAATGTACCACTTCGCCGACTTTAGAATTCGGGTCATTATATAAATATAATAGTACATTTTATGTTTAACTGAGGGTGAGGGTATATATAAGTCGGGTTGCTCAACTGAAACTTTCTTACTGTTTTTTGCCAAGGAATTTGTAGAACACATGAATAAGATGGTGACATGCATTTACTTAAAAATTAAAAAAAAAAATAATAATAAGAAAAACCCCTTTTTAGTTTTTAGATAGGTTATATATATTAAATAGACCTATCTAAAAATATTTTTTTTTGAGAAAATAAGACTTGATCTTCAAAGAGTTTTCCAAGTTTAAAACTAAAAAAAATTTTTGTGTAATATTTTTACAGTGTATGTTTCGAAAGCTGACTTATATACCGTTCTAATGGCACCAAGATCTTTTCAATCGGTTGAGGCATTCCATAGTAATCGCAGCTTAAAAGTACCTATTACCATAATTTTTTCAAATATTTCGATACCTTGCCACTCCCACATATTTTAAAAAATTCAATTTCTAAAAATGAGTTTGTGTTCTTATTGGTAAAATCTAGCTGTATGCAAAATTTCATTAAAATATCAGAGGATCGGGTTCAATGAATATCGGTTTTGATATGAAATTCATCATATGTATTATTTTCCTGCTTTTTTGTATGGGAGATAAATATTAGGAGGGAAATGCTAGTGGGGGTCGGTCATACATTTTACTCCTCTAGCCGACACCATGGGAGCGGCAGGAGCTTATTTAAAAAAAAATATAAAATTAAAAAAATTGTATGGGGAGCACCTTAATAGTTGAAGATAGAGGGAAGATATGTTTTGAGAAACTGTTGGGGATAGAGCGGAGAAGATAGAGCGGTGGAAGCAAATTGTATAAAAAAAATTGTGCTGTATAGTAGCCCACTGGGGGGTAGGTATGTTTGGGAAAATTTAAGGAGGCAAAAATTACTGGGGGTCGGTCATACATTTAAACCCTCTAGGAGTCACCATGGGCAGGAGCTGATTAAAAATATATAAAAATTGTACAGGGACCACCTTAAGGGATGAGGTTAAAGGGTAGATATGTTTTGAGAAACTGTTGGGGTTGCGAAATTATTGGGTGTCGGTCATACATTTCACTACTCTAGTGGCATCTTAAGGGAAGTTAGGAGCAAATTTTATAAATATTTGATTTTTTTATGGACCCTCCTTAGGGGATGAAAATGGGGGCGGGGGTGTAGATATGTTTGGGAAAAATTTTAGGAGGGAAAAATTACAAGAGCCGGCCATACATTTTACCCCTCTAGGTGGAACTTTGGGACAGATAGAGCAGTGGGAGAAAATTAAAAAAAAAATTCTGTATGGTAGCCCCCTTAGGGGGTGAAGAAAGGGTGTAGGTATGTTTGGGAAAAATCCTAGGAGAGGACAATTATGAGGGTCGGTCATACATTTGAACTCTCTAGGGGCAATTCCGAGGCAATTGAGTGGCTTGTGGAATTGTTCCCCAAAACGAAAAGTTTCTCGTTAAAAACCGGGGTCCTGATTTTGATTTTAGACCTACGGTGTTTTGGGCAAATTGTCTTAGATTTCATAGTAGATTACGATTCTGATAACCGCTTGATGCATTTTTTACTTTATACAAATTGACTCACTCTAGTATATACCCTTATCCCTAAAACTGCCATTAGACGACGTGTATTTTACATATGACATGCCAGTTTTCCCAGTGTAAAATTTATACATATCGTGTGACCCCTTTCAAACACTGCTTTTGTAAAACAATGTGTTAGATAACTTATGTATACATTTCATTTAGAGCGTGCTCTATTTTGATATGTAATACATATCGGTAATCAGCTGTTTGTGACAAAACAACAAAGCGTTTGCTGACAAAAAGTTGAAAAGGATAAGTATTTTATTTCAAATAGTACAAAGAACAACTAATGAGTGTTTTTCAACATATTTTTAGTTAAATTTGGCAAATAAATCTGTAAAATATAGCAAAGTCAGCTGTTAATGATAAACACATGTAAACATACACAAGCACGTTTGAACGCAAAAATTATAAACCAAATGTACACGCTCATTTTGACAGACATGCAGAATTACATGTCGGTTTTTAAATTAACAAGCCATGTGTACAATACACGTCGTCTAATGGCAGCTTAAGGGTGGGGGTATAAATAAATATACAAAATATTTAAAAACTTTCAAATATTAAAAAAAAATTACAATATTAAAAATATTTCAAGTAATCACTATATTAAAAGCATTCCAAACATTAAAAATCTTATAAATCTTAACAATCATAAAAATATTCAAAATATTTTAGTTTTATGTTAGTTTTTTAGTCGATCGTGTTTTTATATATTAAATTTAGGTTAAGTGTATCAAATGATACATCAAATTCGGCTTACGATCAGAAAAGTGTTTTTTTTATTGTTTTGATATTTTTGGTCAAATTCGGTGTGTCACGCACTAGGATGACGCGTTTCTTCAGACCCCTTTGTGACGAACTGATGCACAATGGTACATCATCAGCTGTATATATATCTACAATTATGTCAAACATGTACATGCGAAGTAGATATCAGCCGAAAATGTCCAGCAGCAATTATAGTTTGAATTTGACCGTTAATATTCAAACATGAGATATATTAAAAATATTAAAAATATTAAAAATATTAAAAATATTAAAAATATTAAAAATATTAAAAATATTAAAAATATTAAATATATCAAAAATATTTAAAATATTAAAAAACAAAAACTTGTAAAAACAAATTCTATTAGCAATAATAGAATAGATCTCAAACCGAACAATGAAAAACATATTAATATTAAAAATATTAAAAATATTAAAAATATTAAAAGTATTAAAAATAATAATAGTATTAAAAATAAAAAATATTAAAATATTTAAGATATTTAAAATTTTAAAAATCTTAAAAATATCAAAATTTTAAAAATTAAAAATATTTAAAATATTAACAATATTACAAATACTAAAAATATTAATAGTATTACAAATATTAATAGTATAAAAAATATTAATAATATTAAAAATATTAAAAATTTAAAAAAATTTATAAATTTTAAAAAATATTAAAATGATCAATAATATTAGAAATATTAAAAATTTAAAATATTAAAAATATATAAAAAATTATATATTTAAATATTTATTTTTGATAATTTAAATATATAAAAAAGTCATTAAAACCCTAAAAAGTAATAAACGTATTTCAAATATCATACACATTTAAACTAATCAAATATTACAAATCGTTTTACCATCACATGTAGTATTACTTTACTGTGTAGGGTGCCAACAGCGCGTTAAGACCACTTCAGCGCAAAATAATATCACTAATATCGGCCACAACAATATAATGTGCACACAAATTAGAAATCTGCTGCAGACACAATAAGAAATTTCGCTTTGCTAATCATTATTGATAATAATACATAGTTTCCTTGGCCATAACCTAGAAACTAGAAAAAGCTATACATTCCTTTACCAAATAAAAAACACAACAACAATCAAAATATAGTAGAGCGTACTGAGTTGTTTATCAGTCAGTAGAGCGATGAACGCCACAGCTGTCGCAAACGTCGTTGCCAGCTGCCAACATTTAATGAAACTTTGTTTTTTAAATATTTGTGTTTTTGTTATTGTTTATACTTTGTAGTCCCAAGTTTGCTCTCTCAGAATATTTAGATTTTATTACAATCTTAGTTTAAAATATATTAATAACAACTAAATTTTCACCAAAAAACAAATTTCTTCATATCAGATAGAAAAAGTCATTGAACGTCTAAGTATTAATTTTTATCGCCCTGTTAACGGATCACAAATCAAAATCACAGATTTCGAAAATCAAATTACGCAAAAAAACAACAAAATTAAACAAATTAACATTTAATGTTAACATTTATTCAAGTGAACTTTGGAGGGAAGAAAGCAGGGAAAAATTTAAGTAAATGCTCTAGATATTTGTTTTTTTTTTGCTGGAATAATAGCACCAATTTGGAAAGGGAAATTATTATGTCATAGAATTGAAAAGTATAATGTGTGTATAAAATTAAATTTAAACTTAGCGTTCAAAAAGTATACCAGTGTACATTCCCCAATTGAATACACACAGTGGAGAGCAAAAGTTAACATAAACGAAAGGCATTTGAATTGCTTACAATGTATATACTTGGACTAAATATATAATAAAAACAACAGTTTTCGTAAATATTTTAAAATATTAAAAACAGTTATGGATAAAGCTTGTCATTAGTATTAATCAGATTTTAATTTATACTCGTATATAGAAGACAAAACCTATCAAATGCACAACTTTTTCTTTGTTCAAATTTGTCAACAATTAAATCGAAGAAATTGATGAAAAATACAATTGATGCAAACTTTATAAAATATATTCTCAAAAACTATTTCTTTAATTCTGCAACTATTGGAAAATTGACTGATTCCAATCATAATTTTATGGAATGCAGTAACAGGCAATGGGAACACAATGGGTTGCTTCATTCTTCGGATTCTGCTTACGTGAGTACTATCGAAACTCTGAATGTTATTGCTAGTAACTAATATCCGAATGCTGGTTCATAACTCAAAAGCCACATTATTGTATAACTAGAGCTAGAAGAATCGTAGGGACATAGGGCACCATGGATACAAAGATATTTGATATAACGTCATATGCGTGTCGTGGAGGCAAAATAGATACCTTCAGATTTTTCACAACGTTAAAAATATTCGCAAAATCATATTAACCGATTAATTTTGGTTTGTTTTGCCTGAATGCGCTTATATTTAAGCAAAATGTTTCAAGGCCACTATTGCACATTCATATATTTGCAAAAAGTTATAGAATTATAAATAACAATTCTGTGAGATTAAAAGAGAAAGAGAGAGATCTCAAAGAGATATATAAACAAAAATCATATTTTGTTTGTTTTGCTTTTATCATTGTTGAGGTAAGAACCGCAAGTGAAACCCAAAAACCAAAAAAAAAACACAAACGAAAAACAATCAGACCAGAATACGTAATGTAGCAAGAATATATACGAGGGTTGCTTCCAATTAGCTAGCTTCCAAAATAATAAAATAATTATATTAATAAGTTTACTTTATCTGAAATTCGTAGGTACATTTACGGGTTAAAAAGGGACAAAATTAGTACCGTAGACCAGACCGAGCGGCCAAAGCACATTGGTCGAATCTGTGAAAAATTTGGCCTTTATATGAAGGAGACTTCCAGTGGGCATAAAGCAGTTACTAAGGGGTTTTTTGGGGTCGTTAATTTCGAATCCGGAGTAAAATTTTGAAAAAACAAAATGGAGAAAATTTTTTTCAATAAGTGCTTACATTCAACTGATATTGTACCTAAGGGAATTTTTGGGGTCGCTGATTTTGAGCGTGGAGCTGAATTTTGAAAAAAAAAACAAAAAGGCGGATACAAAATGGCAGATATTTTTTTCAAAAAATGCTATAATTCGTCCCAAATTGCGCCATGGTGGTTTTTTGGGGTCGCAGGTTTCGAATCTGGAGTAAAATTAAAAAAAAAACGAAAAGGAGGTTGCAGAATGGACATTTTTTAAAAAAAGGCTGTAATTTAACTGATATTGTGCATATGGAGGTTTTTGGTGCCGCCGATTTTGAACTCGAAGTCAAATTTTGAAAAAACAAAATGTCGGATACTCTAATGTGGGCATTTTTAAAAAAAAAATTGCTTGAATTTTGGTGATATTGATATTTTGGTGATATTGAAAATTGGCACCCAAATTCGGGGCCAATTTTTGAAAAAAATATGGCGAATACAGAATGTCGGACATTGTTTTCAAAAAAAAACTTTACTTTGATATACATTAAAAAAATTGCGATTTTGGTAAAAAAAAATTGTTTTGTTTATTTTCTATCTTTTTCTTCCTCGCTTATATAAAAACAAATTTATCATTTTATAAAATAGTACTTAAAGGGCCCTATTTTTGTTTTCTACGCTAAACTTTACAATGGTTGTCGTGTTTTTTGGGGTATTTGGGAAGTGTTTCCTTTTTTAGACCCCACTGGGAAAATTGCCATTTTACACTTTCTCGTGTTCGCTCACTATTTTACACTTTTTAACAAATGGCAAGCAATAACTTTTTCTTTTGAAAAGGGGTCCTTGAGGTGCTTACTTATGGGTTAGCAAAATTTGAAATTTGTGAAAAAATCAATGTTATAATAAGGAGTAAAAGCAAAAATATATTTAAATTTTTTTTTTTTTAAGGATTTGATGATTAAAAAATATCCAAAAAAAATCTTAAAATTTTACTTTTATAATCATTTTTTATTAAATTATTAAAAATTTTATAAAATTTTTTTATTTTTTATTTTTCTTAGCTAAGTAGAACTTTATTTTTGCAAACTCGCTTGTTATACCGGCGCCACTGAGCGACGACCACAATTTGTTATTTAAAAAATTTAATTTAATTTGTTATTTAATATGACGTTAAGAGTCATTTTTTATAATAACAAAATTTTATTATTAAAGAATAATGTTGGGAAATTTTTTACGATTTTTAATTTTTCTCTTTTTTCTAGATTTTGTATTTTTTTGTCAATTTTTTTTTTTAATTTGACGTAATTTTTTTGTAGGAATTTTTTTTTATATTATGTTTCTGAGTTTTTTTAAAGATTTTTTTTTAAATTTTGTCTGCGACGCTTTTAATACAAAAACATACATTTTCACTCTAATATACAAATAAAAAAAATTCCCGGGATATACCAAAAAATACCAAGTTTTATTGAATTTGGCTATTTTTTTGGCCTAAAATTTTCCGGTGGGGGGTCATGATTTTTTTTACAATTTTTTTTTTTAAATATTTCTTTTTGCACTTTTTCGTAAATTCTTTTTAAATATTTCTTGAAGTTGTCCATTTGTTTACGTAATTTTTTCTTAATTTTCATTTTTTAATTAAAAAAATTGGCAAAAATGCAGATTATGGGGCGGGAGCCCAAAAAAAAAAATCAAACCCCACCCAAAAAACGCCCCAAAACACAAAAATCGAGGTCAAAGTTGGCGCTAAGGGGGGCCCCTGGGGATCTATGATGACCCCCCATGTGAGGGTACTGAAATGAAAGATATTTTCGAGACGAACCAGCGGGTCTCCTGGACCGAGTTAGATCCATTTAAATTTCCGGGATATACCAAAAAAAAAATTGAAAAAATCATAGAAAAGTTAGAAAATTTTAAGGAAATAAATTGAAAAATTCTAAAAAAAATAGAAAATCTAAAAACCGCGCGATTTTTAAAAAAAAAAATTTTTTCTGAAAACCCCCATAAAAAATTTAAATAAATGGGGAAAAATCATGGAAAATTAGAATAACTTAAAGAAATGAATTGAAAAAATTCCATAGAAAAATGAAATGTCATCAAAAATGTGTGGAAATTTTAAATTTTTTTTGAATTTTTTTAAGGTTTTTAAAGGAAAATTCCAAGAAATATTCAATAAAAATTCAAGAAAAAGTCTAAAAAGAAATATTTGAAAGAAGAAAATTGATTAAAAAAGGATAAAAGTGGAAAAAATTAAGAAAAATTTGAAAAATATTTTAAAAAAAGCTATGTATTGTAATTATATATAATTTATTTTTTTTGTTTTAAATTAGTGTTGAAAAATTTTTTTCTTTTTGGTATATTTTGGGAAAAATATTTTTTTTTGTAAATTTGAGTGAAAATGGGTATGTTGGGCGTAAAAGCGCCGCTGGCATATCCGGGAAATTCAAATGGCCTTATCTCGGTCCATTAGACCCGTAGGAACCTAAAAATAACATCGTTAGATTCGTCTCGAAAATATCTTTCATCTGCACCTGGGTGGTCATCATAGAACCGAAAGGGGCCCCTTTTTTGACCACACCGGGCCCCATGGGCCTGAGCGCCAACTTTGATCTATCATTTCGATGTTTGGGGAACGAGACGAAGACAATGGCATATTTTTTTTTTAATCGGGCTCCCGCCCCATATTCTGCACTTCAGCCAAAAAATTATTTAAATTTTCACACATTTTTGATGACATTTAATTTTTCTATTTTTTTATAGAATTTTTCAATTTATTTCTTTAAATTTTTCTAATCTTAAATGATTTTTCCCTTTTTTTTTTGGGGGTATTTCAGAAAAAATATTGTTTTTTTTCAATTTTAAATTTTTTAATTTTTTTTTTAATTTTTCAATTTATTTCCATAAATTTTTCTTATTTTGTCCATGATTTTTTCACATTTTTTTAATTTTTTTTGGTATATCCTTGGTCCATGTCTCATTTTTCTTTTTTTATTTCTTTTCCCATGGAGCTTTTTGGGCTCCTTATTTTGTTTAAAAAAATCTCGCCGAAATATCTTTCATTTGAGTACCCGCACATGGGGGGTCATCATAGAACCCAAGGGGCCCCTTTTCGACCCCTCCCCCCATGAGACTTAGCGCCAACTTTGGCCTGATTTACGTATTTTGCAGCGTATTTGGGGGGATTGACATTTTTTTTAGGCTCCCGCACCATATTCTGCACTTTTCACAAAATTTTAATAAATCAATTGTTTCATATAGTACTGCAGTCCCATCTCTATCGCCATGATTATTACACTTACCTCTTTTTGCAAATTCGCCGACTTTGAAGCACTAGTAGATATTATTTTTAACCCTGATGTGGTTGCCGTTGTTGTTGCAATTGCCTTAACGTTGTTGTTCGCATTTGTTACTGTTATTAGTTAGGTATTATAAGGGATATTGTATTTACAATTATTTATCTTTGTTTACTAAATAAACAGAAGTCATGTAAATATGCACACACAATTTTTGGCAATACAAAGAAAATGTATTTTCCGTATTTTGCTTTAAAACAAAATTGTTGCTTTTCATTCGTATGCACAAAACAAGGTCGGCACTAAAAGGAACTCGCGAAAATATTTTTATACAATCTGTTCTGCTCTCCTACAGGACGAATAACCACCGTGCTTTTTCCGATTCTCCGTTTTAATAACTTTTTCACGCACACGAAATTGCAAACAAACATACACACAATATTGCAACGCGACACCCTTTGCAATGATTCTCAAAAAATTTTATTGTTAGAAGGATAGATATTTGTTAAGCTAGGCGCAGAGCGATTGTTGTACCGCTATTTATCTAACTATGTTTCGCGTCTTCACTTCCACGCGCACGTTTTAGGCTTAAAACCCGCTTTATTTCCGTTTAATTACGATTAGGCACAACGAATGGATGAAAATTTGCTGAAATTCCGAAAATCCGATTTGTTTACAATTTTCTAGATTTTCTGAAGATTGAACTTCCGATTTTTGCTGCGACGTTTTTAAAAACCGATATAAGAAAACCAAACGATTACAAACTACAATTGGAGCTCAGTTTAGCTATTGTTTTTCTTTTCTCGTGTCGGCACAAAGAGACAAATAAAACAGAGAATAATAAAAGTAACAAATATACAAACACAACCAACAACAATGTGTAGCAACAGAAATTTCAATTGTTGAAAGAATATCAGCAACATCAACAAAAGCAATTGGGGACACAAGAACAGGTGGGGATTGTTGGCACACATGGTTGGCAACGTAGCCAGATATTTGCAAAAAGGGTTCCCCTTGGATGTTTAAAATGTGCGAACTTTTGATTACGCAATGAGATTTCCATATTTTTCAATTGATATTTTTTAGCTCCCTATGACAATTTTGGGATGAAGATGTCAACCTCTTTTGTACAGTGCAATAAAAATTAAAACAAAGGCTAATATTGGCCTTAGATCCTGACATATTATGACCTCCTATGTGTGGGGGTACCCATATTAAAGGTGTAATCACGACGATTTCAAAAATACTATTTTTAAAATCAAGTTAAGCTAATTTTTGTAATTTTTTTTAATGAAAAATATATATGTACAGTGAAACTTCGATATAACGAATCTAGAGGGGACCGAAAAATACTTCGTTATAGCTATTGATTCGTTATACATATGCATTGTGAAACCTTGGTATAACGAAATTTAAAGAAATACGAAAGAAATTCGTTATAACCATAGTTTTTTTTGTTTTTTTTACTATTTAAGAGGTAAATAAAAAATTAAGTTTTTATTATTTTTTTATTTTATTACATTTTAGTAAAATATTGTGTAATTTTTGTTTGTTTTTTCTCGTATAGAAATTGATTTATGCTTTAATACACTCATTTTGACAAAGAACCAAAACAGAACTGACTATGTAATTTGTGGCGCTTTACATATTAACCTGCAAAGACATTTACCTTTCGTTGGTTTTAAAAGGGAATTCCCCGTTTTGCTTAAAATTTAATTTTGCTTTATGCTTTATTCCGACTTCGTTGTATGGAGGCTATAGTTCAAGACTTCGTTATGTAGAGGCTTTTGATAATGACTTACACACTTAAAATGTTATATGTATGTATTACTCAATTATAATTTCGTTGTATAGAGGCTTTTGAAAAAATAATTCGCTATATAGAGGCTTTATAGATCAGAATTTTTTCGTTATAGCTATAGAGCATTTTTGTATGAAAAACTTTGCAATAAAAAGGTTTTTTCAAGGGTCTCAGCTAAAAATTCGTTATATTGAGTTTTTCGTTATAACGAAGTTCGTAATATCGAAGTTTCACTGTATATACTTTTTTAAACTTTTTAATTTTAATAAAATATGTATATTTGTGAATATTTTGCTTGTGTGCACAATATGGAAGGAACCCAAAAATAAATCTTTAATGACTTCCTTTGTAGGGGTACTCAAATTAAAGATGTATTCGATACGAACCCAATGTTTTTTTTTTCATAGATAGGTCATACGAGGTCTATGGGGCCATCGAGAGTGAAAAAGGGAAAAGCCTTAGATTCTATGGTGACCCTCTATGTGCGGGTACTTAAACAAAATATTTTTGAGACTAAATCAAACGAAATAAAAAAAATGGAACAAGTCCAGTATATGGACACGACGTAGATTTTTAGTTTTTTTTGAGGTTGTAAGGATTTGAGCTAAAATGAGAATAAAACAAAAATTTTTTTGGGGACGGACATAGTTTATGAGATATCGCCCCTTAAAGTTGGAATCTATATATATAAATATCTCCGACATCTGGTGACTATATATATATCATTGGAAAGCCCTCTAAAAAATCTTTCCAACCGTATATATACAAATTGTTTTATTAACCCATTATGTGCTAAAATTTTTTTTTTGGACCATGATTTTTTTAATAAAATTATTTAATTACCAAAAATGCGTTTAATTTTTTTTCACCAAACGAAAGAGGAGACTTTAATCTTTCCAATGAGGTATCGTACATTGGTCTAGCTTACAAGGTTTCGAAGTTATTAAGCTTTAAAAATAATAAAATATAAAATAAAAAGCGAAAAATAAAAAAAAATGTAGAAAATTAAAAATTAAGCATAAGAAATACAAAATAACAAATAAAAAGTGAACTGCAATTAAATTAAATGACAAAGAAAAAAATGGGTTAATTTGATTTTTAGCACATAATGGGTTAATAAAACAATTTGTGTACATACACTTGGAAAGCTTTTTCAGAGGGCTTTCAATGATATATATATAGTCTCGATCCGTCACCAGATGTCGGAGATATTTATATATATATTCCAACTTTAAGGGGCGATATCTCCTAAACTATAATTTTCCCCCAATAAAAAATAAAACTACTATACTCAGGATAGCAATGTTTATATATACCTAAAATTTTAACCCAATCAGGATTGTGTCCATATACTAGACTTAAGCCAAAAAATATTTCGAATTTATTTGCGAAAATATAAGTGATATAAATCATATGTAATTTAAAATAAAAACTGAATTTCGATAAAAGATTACAATTTAAAAGTTAAACATTCCAGATTTGGTAAAACTTTTTTGAAAAAAATTTCACTTTTTTGTTATATAAGTTTGTATTTTTGTTAAAATCCATAAGAATGTTAAAAAATATCTTATAGTTTGAATACCCTCACATATATGTATCTATGTACCTTTGCTAATTATTTTTACCTCAAAACTGACAAAAGAGATCCAACAAAAATAGGTATACCACGGTCCAAGACCCCTGTAAAAGATACACCATTGAAAAATTTACTCGCACATATGGGGTCATCTTGGAACCCAGGCAGACCATGGGCCCGGCCACTACTTTGACCAGCCATTGCAATGTTTCGGGTTCAAGAAGAACAAAATGGTATATATTTTTTTTCAAATCAGCGATCCGACCCTAAAACTCTAAACTTCAGCTGAAAATTGTATTATTAATTTACGACAATTCTTGACCGTTAGAACCCCAAATACCCCAAACTGGCATTAATTATGCCAATTTTTTTATACGGCATAGAGGTGTATTCTGGAACAGTAGGCTTTATTTTAAAGAAAATGCGCCTTTTATTTCATAAGGTATTGAGATACGTGTATCCAGTAAAATGGCAACAACATATTTCTAACTATGTTTTAGAATTTTTAGGTTGTTCATTTTCAAACTTTATCAAAAAAAGAACGCTTTTGCATTTTTATAAAATTTATAAGACAAGAACTCCGTCATTCTTAGTGAATTTGTTTAGATTTGGTCGATCTACTAGGAATTTGCAACTAGTTATGCCGAAATTGTCGCCGTCCTTAGATCGGTCTTATTTTGTAAGAGTAGCAAGAATATATAATAAATTACCTAGCTCTTTAAAAGTGTTTAACAACTCTGTTGCCACGTTTAAGAAGAAAATTAATCTATATCTAGTTTTAAATGATTTGTAATGATAATTACAAATTAATTTTTGTTGTTGGTTTTACTACGTTGGTGTAGTGAGAATATGTCTATTTCAAAATTTGAAAATAACTATACTTTATACATTTTTTTATACTCATACTCCTGAAACCATTTGGTCAGTTTTTGTTTTTTTTTTTATAGGTCTGGTTCACTCCATAACACTCCTATTTGCATGCATTTTGGAAATATTTTATTACAAACTTGTTTAAATTCTGATTACAAACTGAGGATACAAAACTGTTATCATTAGATTTATTGTTTTTATATTCAAAAAGTTTAAAAATCGAATTATTGAATATATTTTTTTGCACTTCTAATATTATTTTAATGAACAAATTTATGAGTAGATATTTGTAACCATATAAGGCCCTATAGGCTCGGTTATTGAAACTATACAATAAATAAAAAAAAAAAAAAAAATAAAAAATAGTCCTATTCAAGAATTCTTTAAATTTTCTTTAGGAACGACATTGAAAATCGCAGATATTTCTAAAAAATTCGCCTTCAGTGCTTTTTTCTACTAACTTTTTTTATGAAATAAAATTTAGAAAAATACACCTTTATTAATCATTTCTATTAAATATAAATATATATAGATTAAATAAACATTTTTATAAAATCTTACTTCTTCCAACATGTTATTATAAAGTGCTTTTATATGTATATATATTATTGTTTATGTATATTTATAAAAATAATAATTCTGAAACAAGTGATAACAATAATTTCAAAAATTTTATGTTTGAGAATTTTTTGACATATTTACTTGGCAAAAGTGCAGAATATGGGGCGGGAGCCCAAAAAAATCCACTAACATAGGGCTCAGTTCACAAAAAGGCCCGATTGCATCATATACCTACTTCTACCAACTGTGTGTATGAACGCGGCTTAATAAAATCTGCACTAATCGAATATTAACGTGGTTTCTTATTTCTCTCCCCTGACTTGGAACTCTGGTTCCCATAACTGACATTTACCAGGTGGCAACGCTCTTAAGCCAAAACAAAAGCAAGGGCGCAAAATAAATATTGTCAATTGAAAGCGTTCGAAAAAGAAATTCACAAATTTATTTACAATTTAATAACAAATAAAATGGATCCAATAATATTAACCGATACCGAGGCTGAAAGTAGCATGGAGCAAGATGGAGAAGAGAAACTACACACACGAGCTAGCAACGCCAACAGTAATGCCACAAAGAGTCTCTTCAACATTACAATGGATAATTGTAAGTCAATTATTATACATGCAGGAAGAAGCCTTACTATCCTAACTTCATTGTTTGCATTTGCAGTATTGGAGGAGGAAAGGCAACAAAGTTTGGAATTCAAAGAGTAAGTTGGTATTGCAGTTTTTTTTGTCAAAATTTCGCTAAAATTCAGTTTTTAGTTATGAGACGCGGCTGCAGCATGAGATGAAGCAATGGAAATCCGTGATCTTTAACCTTTATAGCGATTTAAAAAAGTCTAAGCTAAAACATCCCACTGTTGACCAGTCAATTCTGTCCCAAGAGAAAAGGGAATATTTACAGAAAGCTCCTTGCTTACAAAGTTTCATACGGGAATCTATGGAATTCTGTGAACAGGCACACATCTTTATGGAATTGGACGTCGCTGAGCTAATGGAGGCTTTAGAAAACCTTGAAGGTTTATGTGAACACCGTATGAATTTGATAAAAGCTCAAAAAATAGCGGAAAACTTGGCAAACTACCAAAAGAGGAAGTAGTTTTTATACAACAAACAAAAACTTCTGTTCCGTATTTATGAAACAATTGAAAATTCTACAAGAAAATGAGTGAAAATTTAAACCGTAAATCTATAATTTAACTTTTTGTGATATTGGTCATTCCTTGCCCCAGGCAGCCAGATATTTCATCAAGTCCGTCAGACTATCAAAATCAGTTCGGCTGGTTGGCGGCTCACTGCTGGTAATTTTGGGTAAACCACTGCCCATTTTTAAACGAAATTCCTCCAACTGCAAGAAAACGAAAAAAAACGACAAGTTTTTTTCAAACTCACCAAATCTAAATCGCAACACTTACATTTTTTGCTCCCGACAGCTTCCAGACACCAAAGCAAAATGCCCCCGTGCCCAACACAGCATATAATGAGCCCCAACCAAATGCACGCATAGCTAACATTGATCCTTCGTCCAATAGCACAATGGTTTTAGTACCTCCCTTTTCTATTAGTTTCGACTCCGACTTTTTGACGTTACCTAAAGTCCGCGAGAATCCAAATAAGGCAGATATTCCTCCAACCAAACCCAAGAAAGCGGCCGCTGCAAGGTAATACACACACACGAGATGTTTTGTAATCTTTGTCGGTTGCTTTGTACCAACTTTTGTTGTTTTGTTTTTCTTACCCCGTATTCTATACTTTTTGTCTTCAGTCATTGTTGCGCTAGGTTCACTCATCTTGCTTTATGTTGCAATTGCTTATCGTTTTCTTTGATAATTACGTTTTTTAAGAAATGCTATAAGATTGTTGCCCCTTTTTTATTTACATTTTTGTTTTATTTTTGCTACTCTCTAGTCGGCACAATGTCATTCATTGAACCTTTACGCCGCTGGCGAAGTGTGTTCAGTGAGACAACATATGATTTGGATAGCCCCATCGGTTGACAGTGGAGTGAAATTACTACACGAATATCTAATTAACCAACAAACCGAGCATCTCATTAAATGCAGTCTCTGGTGGACTTCATACCACTTGTCCCAAATACTCCCTAAATCACAAAAGGGTAGTCGAGGCCCCTTAAACCATTTTTTAACAAGACCAAAGAAGTTTTACTACTTAACAAATTAGAGGTAAAATTGCAGATGACCGGGCCGGAATACGATACCTCGTTGGAACGGTTCAAGTGCCCTTCATTGGTGCAAACTGTTACATAATAGTTTTTTTTTTTTTGAAATACAGTTGATTTGTTAAAAAAAAAGTCATTGTCCAAAATGGGTTAATTTTCAGCACATAATGGAAAAAGTCATGGTCCAAAATGGGTTAATTTTTAGTGCATAATAGGTTAAAAAATCATTTGTATTTGCATTATTGGAAAACTTTGTCAGGGAGCTCCATAGCGATGCATATAAAGTCTAGATCCGTCATCATCCGTCATATATAAAAATATGGGTACCAACTTAAAGGGACAATATCTCCTAAACTAAAAATTTCCCCCAATAAACTCAACACTATTTTGAATTGAAAATTAAAGAAAAATATTTCATTACCTGTTAATTCCAAAATTGCCCACTGTAGTATCCCTACATATGTTTGTTAGGGGTATGTTCAGTACAAGGCAAAGTACAACACTGGCCTTGTTTACTTGACAGTCTCCTTAGAGGTTAGTTCAGTTTTATTCAGTAATAACGAAATTAAGAACTCGGAACGAAAGATGTCGAATATACTATTAAACGCAATAAGAAATTCACGTAATGTCGCTGGCACTGTTGGAAAACTGGCAGTCAGGTTAATATTATACATTTACAATTCAATACCATTTTTTTGATCTGGATTTAATTTTTCTTCAGCGGAGCTGTGTCCCCAAAAAGGCATCTAATGCAATACGGCAAGAAGCTGTGGACACATCCGAGCCAAAACAAATTGTTGGCTCACGAAAAACATCGCAGTCCTCTAGAGCAATGGCAGCGGACAATGTTCATACAAACTCAAGATACACCCAATCCGGATAGTTTGAAATTTCTTCCCGGTACTGACGTCTTGGGCAAGGGTAGCACCTATGATTTTCCCTCGGTATCAGCTGCTTACTGCAGTCCTTTGGGTAAATGATTTTATTAATTATGCAAAGGTGTGCAGAAATAATACGTCTTATACTTGCAGCCAAGCTATTATTCCGCATTGAAGGTGTGCGCTCCGTATTTTTTGGTGGCGATTTCATTACAATCTCCAAAGAGGAGGAAGCCGAGTGGGGTGTTATAAAACCTGAAGTTTTCGCTGTTATTATGGACTTTTTCGCCAGTGGCCTACCGATTTTGAACGAAGCGAAACCTAACACTGATACCGAAATTCACGAAGACGATGACGAGACCGTCATGATGATAAAAGAACTCCTGGATAGCAAAATTAGGCCGACAGTGCAAGAAGATGGCGGTGACATTATCTTTATGGGTATGGAAGATGGCATTGTTAAATTAAAAATGCAGGGCTCCTGTTCCTCTTGCCCCAGTTCAATTGTTACCCTAAAGAATGGTGTGGAAAATATGCTACAGTTCTACATACCTGAAGTAAAGGGTGTCGAGCAAGTCTTTGACGCCGTAGACAGAATAACGGATACAGAATTTGAAAAGTTCGAGAAAAACATCAAGTCGAAAAAGGGTGATGCAGATACAGTACAGACTAAATAATTTATTATGTATAGTTAATGTAGAGAAGATCATGATCCGAAGAGAATGCAATAGAATAAATAAAAATTGTTGTTTAGTGTTGTAAGAAGATGGAAAAACAAAAGTTATTCATTTACTCAGCCGGAAGTGAAATTGTGGATTCTTGCAATTGCTAAGGACAACTACACAATGGTCAATCATTAACATTTATTTATAAAAACAATGAATTAGTTGCAAAGTAAGCAAAGAAAATGTTTATCAGCCTTACAAAAAAAAAATTATATCAAATGTGGGTATATTCCTCGGATTTTACAAAAAATAAAATCGACTATTAAACGGTTGTTTGGTACACTAGAATATCTGACATATTCGGATAACAATTCGGTTTGAAAACATAGCAAAATCGGTAAAAATGTATTAAAAAGTATTACCTTTCTGGAAAACAATTCGGTATGAAAACAGAGCAAAATCGGTAAAAATTTATTAAAAAGTATTACCTTTTTACCGATTTTGCTCTGTTTTCAAACCAAATTGTTTCCCAGAACATGGCTGTATAAATGTTTATTGCTCGGAGTAAAAACTTCAACGAGGCAAATTTAATTTCTTTTTAAAATAAAAATTAACGCTCTAAAAAATATAATGGGCCATTCAGACTGCCATCGTAATTAAGTTATTTTAATTGTAATGTCATTTTGATTTACATTTAAGAGTAGTTTATTTGATTCTGGTAGTCTATTTGAATCATTCAACAGCGAATATTTCAAATAATGCCATTATGCCACAAAATATAGTTTGTCTTTCAATAAAAAAAAATATTTTAATTTTTTTTTGGCAAAAGTACAGAAATCGGAGCAGGGGCCCAACAACAAAAAAAAAATACGACACGCTCCCCACATTAGCTCTAAAATTTTAATAAAAAATATTTTATTTTAAATACGTTCGGAATGATTATTAATACACTGTAGTCTGAATTTCCGCCTATATGTATATATTAATTTTTTGAATATCGCTTGCCTTTAAATTTACAACACTGACTTAACAAAAATAGGTCTAACTCGGTCCAGTGGCTTGAAAGATACACTGTTGGATTCGTCTTGAAAATATCTTTGAGTACCTGCACATAGGGTGTTATCGTAGAATCCACAGATATCAGCATAACTCAAGAACCATTTGTCCGATTTGTATCAGGAAACGTAACAAAAGTTTCTAAATTTAAGAACAGTCAGTCGAATAATATTTTTAACACTTATCAATAACCTAGGTGTTATATAAAATGTTTTACAAAAATGTTTTTTAGCCAAAAGCAAAAAAATTAAAAAATTTTGAGTTTAGTGTTTGGGACGCGAACGCTGATTTGTATAGAGTATATAAGTTTTTTCTAAGAAATTCGATGAAGAAATTTTTGATATTATTCACAATAAAGTAAATAATGCCATTTTGAAAAGTATTTAAAAGATAAATTTAAAATTTTTCTTCTTAAAAGTTATAATTGTTTTAAATTTTTTTTGAAAAAAAAAACGCAATTCATAAATGAGAGTTCCACAAAAAATACACTATTTGGTTCAATTCACATTTAAAAAATGTGAAATATAAAAAAATTATTGAAACTGTATTGTTTGTCGATCTTATTGATTATATATCTGACGAACTGATGCACAATGGTACATCATCAGCTGTATATATATCTACAATTATGTCAAACATGTACATGCGAAGTAGAATCAAAAAAAATTACTAAATTTACGTTTAGTGCACTTCTTTACACTGGGAGAAAAAAAATGCGTGGAAACAGCTGTCTTCCCCTTTAATTTTTCACCAGCAGACAACATGAACGGTGTAGCGGGTGGCCTTCGATAGCTCAGTGGAAGCGACGTAGACTAGCAATCCGAAGGTGCCGGGTTCGATTCCCGGCCGGGGCACTGGCCAAAATCAACATCGATGAAAAATTAATTTTTCAAATACTTTCGAGTTCTCCAGCCAACAAAACTCATCCTAGATGCTTCCACTACAAAAATCCAGATTGCGCAAGGATCAAGGAAAATGATTTACCAACATCTCATATAAATCAACAAGCCAGCCAACTTACAACAACAACACCTAACAATCCTTGACACAAACCTTGTTATCTACAAAGGAACCAACAGAGTTGCCAACAATGATTGTATGATAATCGGATTTATATGCCCGATCGAGTGCCGATAAATAGAAAATCGGTATAAAGAATTATCACCCCAGCTACCACCAGCTGTTACAACAACAACAACGGTGTAGCGGACCATGCCTAACATATGTATTTTATTTTTACTGAAATTTAGCCCAACCGTTTTTGAATGTTGATTCTTAAAATATTTTTTTATTTGATTTCCATTCGTATAATTTGGGGACCGGCCGTGGCATAGTGGTTAGAACATGCGGGAGATCGCAGGTTCAAACCTGGCTCCAGTCATCTTAAAAGAAAAAAATAAATAAAATTTTCTTTCATTGTCGGCCCAACTCGAATGTTGTTTGACAGCAACTTCGCAGTATTAAGCGTCGATTCAATCGTCGTGTCTAGTAAGAGCTTCTCAAAACAGTGACGTTCGCATTCGTCGATAAATAAGTAGGTGCCGTTAGTTGTGAATCTAAAAATAGAAAGCGTGTTAATTCACAACAACGCGAGAAGCTATCCCATACCTCATTCATGGGGTGCAAAGGGAAATTAAGTTTTTTTTATTCGTATAATTTAAGGAATTTAACAAGTTTTCTTATTTATTTTTAAAAATTTTCTTTGACACGAAAAAAAGTCTGTCGTAACTGTCCCTTAATTATCAGACATGTATGCACAGATTTATGAAAATCAAATTTTTTTACAGACAAGTCAGCACATACCGAATACATCGCAATAAACTGGGGGCAGACATCATATCTCACAAACTTGTCTGCTAGTGTAAAGTGGGCTTTATATTGCCGGCAGACTGTTTGGCTTTACACGGGGTCTCCACCTGAAATAATGTTTGGCATAATATCTGAGAAAACGTCGACAGAATGAGAGAAGACATTTCTTCAATTTCATTTAAATGTTAAACAAGGGGAAAACGTAGCTATGTTATTCTTATAACATTTCATTTTTCACTCGCTCTCGTACAGTAAACATGTGTTGTTCATGGATGTTTTTATTGTGTGCGTGGCTTGTCTTTTTGTTTTTTTTATAATTTTTTGTAAAAAAAATGCAGAATAATAATAAAATTGATTTTTTGGCTGTATTTTTATTTCACAATTGTACACTTCACAAGAATTACATTTTCAATGATGGCGTCTGTTTATTGTTATGATTGTGTGTGCTGTTTTTGACAGCCCATATTATAACATAGTTGTTACGACAATTGTCGTGACAACTGTATCTTGACATTTATTAAAATACAAACGCTAACACTATTTGAGTGTCCACACGTAACATAATACACTCTGCGATTGAATTTGACGTTCGCTGATATAAAAATATTATATCTTGTCTCTGGTGTAGACCCCATGTTAAAGAATTTAAAAAGTTTTATAAAAATGCCGAATTGCTATGACGCGCTTAGACACACGGATCTGTCGACGGATTTGTCTGTCGGGTGTGTTATCTTTAACGAATTATTATGTTATTACATCTGGATTGTCGACAGACGCTTACAAACAACATTTTCTTGTATTTTATATAAATACGTAGACCGATCCACAAGTCTGAATGCGCCTTTAGAGGTACTAAAAAAGGGCATGGAGTTAGTTTTTTTTTTAATTTTTTTTTATTAAATTTATTTAATTGTCTCACATTTTATCAAATTTGTATCTAATTATTTCATTTATAGTTCAAGATCTTTTTATTACAAAATATCACAGCAAACATGACATCAGGAATGGTGCCAAGTTTTCGGAATGATTTTGGGTAATTTTAATAAAGTTCTTTGACCATAATTATAGCATTTTTACATCAAAAACCATTTCGCATATACATTTTTTGTACTTCCATGTGGTTAAGTATTTTTTTTTAGATAAATGTAATAAACAACGAAATTGGTGCTGGTTCCCGGATCAACATTATTGATAAAAATCGCTGTAATTCAGCTATTTGAATTACAACAACAAAATACATTTACAAATTTTAGCATTTTGGCCACGTCTTTCAAATGTGCGGAATAATGTGAAAATATGCTAAATGCGTTCCAGTGTAAAAAGGCTATTATATAGAGGCCTAATATTTCTACTGATACATCTGGCAATTTATGATGACTATCTGTTATATTTTTCGCAAAGAAAAATTTTAATCGCGGTATCACAATCCCCAAACAAATAAAAATAATTAAATAATATATATCTATAATTTCGCGTTTGACACAAGAATATACATAAAATACAAC
The DNA here is from genome assembly GCA_964034835.1 of Muscina levida. Classification (NCBI taxonomy): domain Eukaryota; kingdom Metazoa; phylum Arthropoda; class Insecta; order Diptera; family Muscidae; genus Muscina; species Muscina levida. Next base: position 75,411,031 of record OZ035882.1, read on the forward strand.
AAATCAAGAGTTTTCAACATTGAAATCTCTGTACCTAAATGCACTATTATGTCGACGTATGATTTTTTTTTCAGTGCAGGTGCATATAGCTTGTAATTTTGGTTTGGGTATTTTTAAGACTTTTTGGATAAATATATATTATATATATAAAAATACCCATTTAACGAATATAATTTAGGTGCAATGAATTGTAGTATTATAATCACAGACGATTTTGGAAATACTAAATACGATTTTTTTTTGTCTGTATATTAAAATTATTCCTATACATTTTCTAACAAATAAATATTTCGATACAACCCTAATAGTTTTGCGCCACACATCTGGCAACTCAACACAACAGTGCGGCCAAGTTACATTTACTCCGAAAATTTTCCATCCCTTCAAGAAATTCGCTTGCACGAAGCAGCCATTTTATTTAGTTTGGTTTTTGGTTAAAAAGCCAACGTCGTTCCTCGCTTTTTTGCTACAGATTATTTTTATTTAAATAAATTAGTATTAATAATTTATTTAAATTTAGTAGATATATTAGTAGCAGTAACACTTAAATATTAATAAAATATATTTAACTGAAAAACGAAGAACGTATAAGTAAAGAAATACTTTTTTCGTTTTACGACACAAAAGACGGAAAAAATCTACACTACTACGTAAGTGGAAAAATTGATTTTTCATCGTCTCATACAAAGAACTACCAGAGAAACCAACTAAAAAAAAGAAAGCGAGGCGGCGGCTTTGGTCATCAGAAAAAAATTAACAGAATAAAAAACGAAATAAAACTTCAATATTAGATTAAAATCAATTATTCTAATAAATAAAGTTTGTTCGAATCCAGTTTTTGTGTGAAATACAAGCAGAAAAAACCAACAAAGTTAGGTAAGTTTGAAAAGAAATTGTCTTCTCATAGAAAAGTATAATGGAATAAAAATCATTTGCTGTAATATGTGTAGTGTGTGTATGTGTGGCTGTATGTAGTAGGGTTGCCAATCGAGAGACGGAGTTGCGGTGTTGCAATGATTGCATGATTTGTCATGTCTGTATGTATGTACATTTTTGTGCGCGTGTGTGTTTGTAGTTTTTAACTACTTTGGATTGTGTGTGATGGTTGAGTTGCAGAAGGGAGCGGGCGGTCCATCTTCTTGATACATTCAAATCACTGTGTAAATAATTCTTCGGGGTAAAATGTACACATTTTTTGAGCACATGGTAAAATTCTGCTAGTTTTGTGTATGTTTTTGATGTTGATCGTCTCAGTTATTGCAACGACAGATTTTTGATTGCAATGTCGTCGTCGACTTTTTATTACAGTTTTGGGTTGTAAGTAAGCATGTTGAGTGTATATAGTTATAAAACATCATCTTTGTCTTATCTCGATGTAAGGACAGATTACATTAGTTATGACCAAAGGAAACAAAACCTTCGGCAATATTTATAATAATTTATGTTAATAATGATAGATTATAAAAAATCGAGATTTTATTTATTTATTTTACAACGAGCCTTTTAATTTATGCTTTTTAGTCTAGGGATATCCTATATCAACGGTCTAAGGGAGGGGTAATTCATTCATAATGTCCAGAGAACATTGACTCGTTTAAGTGCGTTAAGGACACCACGCAACATGAGCATAAACTATAACTGACGAATTAACGGCATTTCTGGTAGTAAGAACAATCGGTTTTTTGGTATTTAAAAAAAGGATAAGGGCAGTATAACACAAAACGGAAACCTTGACATACTAACTAAACATCAATTTACAATGTAAACTCTTGATGCTACATGTTTTGCATTATTTTGAATTTGTCGCATCATCAGTATAAATCAGTAACAAAAACTTAACATATCAATATGTAAGACCGGCATAACTCAATAAAATCGATTCCGGGATGAATATATTTAAAATTATTCAATCCAATCCCACCTTTCAAAGAATAGAGGAAATCAAATAGCTCTCAAGCTGATTGTATGAAATATATTAATCTGATTTTTTCAGCTTCATCTGTTTTTAAACACCAAATGATTTTGTCCCAAAAGTCATAGTCTATGTTCTGTAAAAATTCCATGTCTATTTGAAGTAGTTTTGTAGTATATTGTTATATTGTATCAATACTAGGGATGCAACGAATGTGCTTTAGCGAATGCGAATGCGAATATTGGAATATTTTTTTTTTTGCGAAAGCGAATGCGAATACTTACTTTTGGTTTTGCGAATGCGAAAGGGAATATTCCAAAATTGTTTAGCAAATGTCAAAAAATGGTTTACGTAAACGAATAATTTAGTTTCATTCCTACTGTCTGCCTATTCAAATAAAAATATGTCTTCCAGTTATGTAATTAAACATATAATATTTATTTCAAGGTAAAACAAAAATATATGTAATTCTCAAAAATTCAGTCTTTAAGGTAATTAAACAATAATTTTATTTACTTTCGAAAACTTTGACTTATTCAGTATTCAAAGTTTAGTAAAACCAAATTGTATTTAACAAAAAGAAGCTTCACTGCTTTTTCGCTATGCAATCTAGTTCTTAGTGGATCATAGATAAGTCCGACTCCACTAAACAACTGTTCGCTGGGGACACTTCCCGGAGGCGTATCTAAGAACTGGCATGCCAAAGGTACTAACTTTTGATATTTCGAGCTGTTTCGTTTTCCCCACAATACAGGATCTTCTGAAATATGAATTTTTTCTCCTTATTGTATTCAGCTAACAATTTTTTTTCATGAGAGACAGATAACGTGACCTCTAGCATGTCGTCATCAGTCTCATTATTACTTTTATTTAAGAAATTTTTTTGCGAATGCGAAAGCGACTGCGAATATTGAAATATACATAGTATATTTATACGAATGCGAAAGCCAATGTACAAAATGATGCGAATAATTCGCATTCGCATATGCGTTCGTTACATCCCTAATCAATACATAGCCGGCCATGAGCTTTTAATCATCGATAGCACAAAAACCCAAAAGTGAACTTCACAACTTTTTGTAAAAGTGTCCCAAACGCCATAGTCTGTGTACTGGAAAAAGCCCACGTTTATTTTAAGTGTTTTTTTTTGTAGTTATTGTAAAAAATACCATCGGCCATAAACTTTAAATAATGGCTTCAACGAAGATTACACTGTTAGACTGCCAAATTTCAAAATTACTTGCTGTCCTTTGTGGAAGAAATTGATCAATTACATTTATATTGCAGATTTTTTACTACTGCAACGCTTCACTTTCGTCATTGCTAAATTTTTTAACAAAAAATCAAATACTTCATAATAGACCATTGATGAATGTTTTAAAAACAAATTATTAATAATTCGCGGTTGTCAGAAAAGTTCACTCACAAAACACAGTTTGTCCGAAAAATTAAATAGTTTTTATTTTATCAATATCTCAAACAGTTTCGAATCCTTACTTGAAATTTTCGATAAGGGGAGAGAAACTACTGTTTTACTATAAAAAAAATTGCGTTTTGATTTCAAACCTATATACATAAAATAAGATGGCTATTGATATAAACTCAAAATGTGTGTGTTTTTTTTTTATTATTTTATGCTGTAATATATAGGTTACTTGTTATACGTGATTCCTGCAAAAAATACGTTGCCCTAAATTATTAAAAATATATTTTACCAACGATGCTTTCCAATTTTCTGTTTACCCATTTCTCAAAAACTTCACATACTATATTGCGTACAACATTGTTGAGACTTATTTATATTGACAATTTTTGTGACATTTCCTATTTCTTAATTTTCTTCTATTTCCATTAGTTTTTCTTTCTAATAATTTATTAATACATATGTTGTTTCTTTTTTTTTCTTTTACAACAGGAATATACCTTTCGAAAGTATTTTTTTTCGATAACTCCATAACGCACTACTCTCTTTCGATTATCGATACGTCAATAAAGAACATTAACCAAAAATATGTATGCAAACGGTTATACAGCTACCGCTCAAGGTGTCGGAGCTCCTGCACCAAGCTATGGCAATGCTAACACTAATGCCGGTGGTCAAATACGTCCAGATCGTCCCCATTACCAACGTAATACTAGCGGTGCCATGGGTGGTGTAGGTGGAGGTTATGGTGGTGCACCCAACAACATGGCTGGTGGTTACGGTGGTGGACAACAGAACAATGGCGGCTATGGCGGTGGCTATCGCAACTCCTACAACCCATTGTTGGCCAACGGCGGTCAAACATTCTACAATGGCGGTGCTGGAGGCTATAAGCCCCGTGGTAACAATCCCAACTTTGTGCCACGTCATCAGAAGCCACAGACTGGTGGTAACTATCAGGGCAACAACATGTATAAGCCATCTATTAATTTAGCCTCTCTTTCTAAAGAAGAACGCGCTGAATTGCAACGTGAGAAGGCTAAGAACCCTGGACGTACCCTTGAGAAGCCCGAATGGCAGAATCTGCAGCCATTTAAAAAAAATTTTTACATTCCAACTCAGAATACTTTGAATATGGGCGAGCAAGAAGTTTCCGATATGCGTAAGGATATGCAAATCACCGTTTCCGGCGAAGGACTCCCACATCCCGTTGCCACATTTGAGGATTGCTCTCTTCCCGAGTACGCCATCGAGGAGATGAAACGTCAAGGTTTCACCAAGCCAACAGCCATTCAGGCACAGGGTTGGCCTATTGCCCTGTCGGGCCGTGATTTGGTGGGTATCGCCCAAACTGGTTCGGGTAAAACATTAGCTTATATGTTGCCAGCTATGGTCCATATATACAATCAACCACCAATTCAACGTGGAGAGGGACCGATTGCTTTGGTTCTGGCCCCTACCCGTGAGTTGGCCCAACAAATCCAATCTGTTGTACGCGACTATGGTCATTTGTGCAAGCCTGAAATTCGTCACACATGCATTTTTGGAGGATCTTCTAAGTTGCCTCAGGCCCGAGACTTGGATCGCGGTGTCGAGGTAATCATTGCGACCCCTGGACGTTTGATTGATTTCCTTGAAAATCGCACCACAAACTTGCAACGTTGCACGTACTTGGTATTGGATGAAGCCGATCGTATGTTGGACATGGGTTTCGAACCCCAAATCCGTAAAATCATTGAACAAATTCGTCCCGATCGTCAAGTAGTCATGTGGTCTGCCACCTGGCCTAAAGAGGTTCAAGCATTGGCTGGAGATTTTCTTAACGATTACATTCAAATCAACATCGGCTCAATGAATCTATCGGCCAATCATAACATTCGCCAAATTGTTGAGGTGTGTCAAGAAAATGAGAAACCACAACTAGTTGTTAAGTTGCTGAAGGAAATTTTGCCAACAACAAATAACGCAGCCAATAACAGCAACAAGATAATTATATTTGTTGAAACTAAAATTAAGGTAAGTTGAAAGCCGCGATGCTGGGGTTGTAGTTAGCATTGACATTTTGCCAAGGTTTGAGTTGTCTATTAATTAGACTTGAGAAAGTTTTTGTTAATAGTTGTGATTTGATACATGGCTGTGTGATACATGGTACAATCAAAGCACCTATTGGTACAATAAAAGTACTTTTTGGTGCAATAAAAGTACTTTTTGGTACAATAAAGAATTTTTTGGTACAATAAATTGTACTTTCTGGTATAATAAAAGTACTTTTTGGTTGAATAAATTGGTACAATAAAAAAACTTTTTGATACAATAAACTGTTTTTAGAACAATAAATCACTTGTTCGAAAAAAAATATCTCTTTCGTACAATAAAAGAACTTTGGTATAATAACGGGTTTTTTTCAGAACAATAAAATTTCTATTTGGTACAAAAGAAGTAATTTTTTTTAAATGTACTTGTTAGTACAATATATGTAATTGTTGGTACAATTAAAGTACTTTTTGGTACAATAAAAATACTTATTGGTACAACAAAAGTACATATTGGTACAATAAAATAACTTTTTGTGCAAAAAATGGTATCATTTGGTATAATTAACGTACTTTTTGGTACAATAGATTGTACTCTGGAACAATACAGTTTACTTTTTGTTGCAGTATATTGCACTATTTGGTAAAATAAAAGTACTAGTTGTACAATAGATTGTACTCTGGTGCCATAAGTTGTACTTTTTGGTGCAATAGCAGAAAAAAGTATTTTTTTTTTACAGTTAAAGAACTTTTTGGTACAATAAATGAAATTTTTGGTATAATAAAGTTTTGTACAATAAATGTACCTTTTGGTACAATAAAAGTACTTTGCGGTACAATTTAAGTAATTTTTAGTACAATAAAATTGCTTATTTGGTACAGCAAAATTTTACAATTTGATACATCACAAATCTTGTTTAGAATCTTTTACTGTCGTTTATAACAAATTTTAAGTCCATTTGCTTAACAAAACGCAATTTTCATCAAAACTCACACTCTTTTGCTTAAGCTGTGTTGCTTTACGAAAAACAACACCGTGGTCGTGTACATATTACTGTTATTCTGAATAAAAACAATCAATTGTTTGATACCATTTGAAGTCCACTTGTGCGGGGCTTTAGTGTATGCGCCTCCTCGGCCTTACGCAAACATTATTAATACATTCTCCATTTTGTATTCCATCCTCTGTTTAGGTTGAAGAAATCTTGCAAATCATCCGCAATGAAGGTTACACAGCTACTTCCATACACGGCGATAAGTCACAGCCCGAACGTGATTTAACCTTAAAAGATTTCCGCAATGGTAAGTCGAACATTTTAATTGCTACAGATGTGGCTTCGCGTGGTTTGGACGTAGAGGACTTGCAGTATGTCATCAATTACGATTATCCCAACTCTTCGGAAAACTATGTCCATCGTATTGGTCGCACTGGACGTTGCCAGCAATTGGGTACCGCGTACACATTCTTCACACCCGACAATGCCAAGCAGGCACGAGAATTGTTATCGGTATTGGAGGAGGCTGGTCAGCCGCCCAATTCAGCGTTAATTGATATGGCCCGTTCAATGGGCGGCAATGGCAATGGCCGCAATAACGGCAATAAACGCTGGATGCAAAATAGTGGAGGTCAACAGCAACGTAACAACCCCTTGAACTATCAAGCCAATGGCGGAGGCCCCAATAACTCGGGTGGCTATGTGCCCAAACCCAGTTATCAGCAGTACAACAATGGTGGTGGCTATCAAAATCAAGGAGGAAACACCGGAGGTCCCAAACCTGGTGGTGGTATGGGCAATTGGAACAATCGCTCGACTGGTCAATTCAACAACAACAATGGCCAGGATGGCCAAGCTGGCCGAACCTACCGCCCGAGGGCTCAATTCAATGCCGCCAACGGCGGCGCACCTCGACCCATGATGGGCGGCTATATGCCCCATCCTCAATTGCCACCACATATGCAGCAGGGAGCCGGAGGCTATGTGCCACAGCAGCAACAACAGTACCGTCCCCGAGGACAGTATATGCCACCAAATGGCAATGGACAGACACGTTTCCAGCAATACCAAAAACGTGATTACCAGCAACAGCAGCCAAATGGCCATTACAATAAACAAGGCCAACAGCAGATGGACAACGGTCGTCCCCAGAATGACAATGCGGCCGCACAACAGCAACAAATTAATGTTGCTGCCAACATCGCCGCTGCTGTAGCAGCCGCTGGTGGCCAAGTCGGTGGACCCGCTGAATATCCAAGCAATGTTTCAACACCCCCAGCTACCACCCTCTATGCTGCGCCAGCTCAATCCCCGCCAGCCTCTGCGGCTGCCGCTTATATGTATGATGCTACTGGTATGTTAGCTGCCGCTGCAGCGGCGGCCGGCAACCCTTACGCCACCGGTCAATTTGGTCCTCCACCAACAGCATATTATCCCCATCCTCATCAATTTACTACTGCTCCCAATGGCATGGCCACCAGTGCTAATGGTGCTGGCACCCCAGGTGCAGAGATGATAGCCCAACAACAATAAGTTGAGCACATAACGAAAGTAGAGAAAAAGGTACATTTCCAACCAATTCTTACTTTGTATAACCCCCCTCCTTATGCTTAAACAACAAAACTAAATATTAATACATGAATATGAATACAAACAACAAAACAATTAATTAACTAATATAACATAAAAGGATATCAATTAATCACACACACTCTCTAATGGATACAAATACAACAAAAAAATGATTTCTTTTTCTCCAAAAAAAAAACGAGTTAACAAAAAATCCCATAGGAGTTTTTTCTCGATGGATTCCACAAAACAATCGGCGAACAGCATTTTATAGCAGCAACATCTACTATTAGATGCTGGTCATCTAGGAGAACTCCTCCTCATTCAAAATAATTAAGAAAACGACAAACCAATTCAACATTTCATCATCACAAAACGCCACTCCACAACCACCCCTCATAATTGAATACATTTTGTCAATATCTACAAGAACACCACTTTTCTTATTTGGTTTTAATTACGTAATTTATATGATTTCAATTAAATCTAGTAAGGACCCAAAAACGATTATATTAAAACACACACAAAAAGAAAAACAAAACAAGGCTTAAACGAAACCAAAATTAATTGTGTTGTGTATACCAAGACAAGCAGAGCTTGTTTCGTATACAAAACTGAAACTGAAGACAGAAATTCCAGATGGAGGACGACGAAAAAAACTCGCCGCCACCGTTTTTGAAACTTGTGTATAGAATACAAAATGATAATAATTATAACAATAGTAATAACAGTTTTTATATTTTTGTCGTCAAAGAAACCAAATGAAAATGAACAAAACCAACTGCTACATTCTTATAATTAATTAACGTAGCGTAAACTACTGTTGTATGTATTCTCTCGGTAAACGTAAAGTAAATTAAAAAAAAAAAACAATTAATAGAAGCTGTTTTTTGTAAACTAGAACGAATCATTTATTGTATTTCTTTTCCATATATTTATTTTATAATTTTATAATTTTTGTTTGTAAATTTACAATGAGTAACAAAAAAGAATGATATATAGAATATGTCAAATCTCTGAATTCAGATCGTCGTCGCGAACACATTTCAAAATTAACTATATTTGAAACTAAAAGAAAAATTTAATTTAATTTATAAAAAAAATTAATGAGCAACATAAAGACATTTCAACTTTTTTTTGTATTTTAAGTATTACAAGTTTGTTTTTATTTTTTTTTTTGTATAATCCCCATTTAAATGGGAAAGCAACATGGCGCGGGAAGGTTGAAAGATTTGAACAATTTTTTGTTCTATCATATTTAATGAAAACCAATCATTTCTTTTCACTGCCGATGTTGCTCTCGTATTTAAATAGTAAAATATTATTGAAAACAAAAAGAACAACAACAATCTAGAACAAATTTCTAATATATAATATGAAATTTGTTTTCTCATAAGCATAACAAACAAAAAATTCATCTAATATGTAATTTCTTGTTAAATGCTTAATGAAGAAGAAGAATGCAAATTTATACTTGCCAAAGCCGCCGCCGACATCGTAGCCCGTCTTTTGTCTTATTTTTTATACACATTAAAATCAATTTCAAAATGAAATAAAAATGACAAAAGAATAAGAATTTTATTACATATAAACATCATAATATATGAGAAATTGAAATTTAATACAGAATACATGTGCGCCACATTCATCCATACAAATGTTGAGATTTTTTTTTGTGGGTAAAACAAAAAATGCAATTACATAGTAAAAATGCGGACGGAGTGTGTGGAACTAAATGAAATGAAAACGACGCTTATTCGTAACATAGTTAATACACTTTTCATAATCACTGTTAGAACTCATTTAGGTTGATCTTATTGTCAAATATGTTATATATGTTAACAATTAATTGGTAAACATATTTACAAGCGTTTAAAGTGTCCTTGCAGGTAGTGCAATCAAGTAAAGTAACTCTGATTTATTTATTTAGTTTCCATACATTCCACTGCGAACAGTAAACAGAACCAGTAGATTAACAACCAATTTGCATTATTGAGTCCAGATTAGAAAATGAAAATCTCCCAACAAACTTTATTACTATACACACATTATTTGAATGATATTGAAATTTAGTTTTTTGAAGAAATCCTCAAAACACAAATGAAAATAAGAATCCTTTATATGTGTGTTGTGTTTTTTAAGAAAATCTATAAAGAAGATTAACAAAAACTTGAAAGAGAAAATAAGACAAGCACGCGCGCATTTCCACAAAGTGTTGGTTGAATATTTTTAATTTTAGTATTTCATAAACTTCTTGTATACATATTTTGTTTACAAAACGAAATTAAGCAAGACTCTCGTCGTCGTCATCATACAAAAAAAAACAAAACAAAACAATGAAGAAAAAAAGAAATTCGAATTTAAATTGTTTTTTTTATTAAAGTCGTCTATTACAACGACGGACATAAAGCAGAATTAAATAAACGTAAACTACTACAACAAAAAAAAATAAATTTTTAAAAGAAAATTTATTTTTTGTTCTCATCAAAAAAGCCATACAATTAAAAATATAACAAAATGTGTTTTCATTTTTGTTTTAAGAAATACATGCATATTTTTTTTTGTTTAAAACAAAACGTAATGAAAATCAAGTGGTTTTTGTAAAACTCTTTTTTGTAAAGCACATAAAAACCACAACAAACAAACAAACAAAGGATCTCGTATTTTTAATTACTATTATTAATATTTTATAATTTACAAAAATAATTACTTGCACTACTATAACGAATGCTGTGAGTGTTGTTTTTTCTTTTTTATGTTATATCCAAGGAAAGAAGAGAAGAGAAATATGAAAAACAATATTTTTGCATTTATTATACAATGAAATAAACTTAAAAAGATTGAAACTATTTAAAAAATACATGTGATGTGATATAGACTTAAAACGAAACCTAAATTTTTATGGATGACATGAGGCACATTCTCTTTATTATATTTTTTTTTTTACTAACTTTAAATAAATAATAATATTTTCTTTCCTCTTAAGAATTATTATTTATTTGTGTATTCCCCATCTCACCACTCTATTATCTGATGATGATGATATCTGAAGAAGAATGAATCTATTGTGAACGCAAAAGTTTTTTTGCATATGCGAAATAAATAAAACTTTTGCTTAATTTTTACAATTAACATTTTAAAATATCGTATCGTATGTTACCATAGTAGAAACAAAAGCAAAACAAACAAACAAAAAACAACAAACAACCAACAATAAATGTGATATTCCTAAAGAAACGTATTACATTATTAACACAAAATTAAATTTTACAAAAGAGAGCGCAAAACGCCGCGAAATTAGGTTTGTTTAAGAGATTCTTTAGAAAACAGAAAATAACACGAAACGCGCGAAAGTTTATTTATCAAATCAAAAGATAAGAAAAATGTGGTGCTAAGCTGCATTCTGCGGAATGCAAAAACACTCTTCCCCCTTAAGTATTAAGATGGAAGAAGAGCACTCTTTTTCGCAAAATAAACAAATGAAAGAAAAAGAAGCAACTTATAAGACTTGATTATTTTTTTGTAAAACAAAAATTAAAACTTTGATCAAAACCAAACAAAATAAAAACATACGATATTATATTGTAGACGAAAACCACAAAGCAAAATTAATTGTTGTTCTCATTGATGATTATATAAATTGTATTAACAAGAAACGAAAAAAAAAATTAATTCTTTATAAAATTTCTCAATCTAAAATATGAATATTATGATGATACCACCACTACCACTCCCCCACTACTAGTGTTGTCATTAATTTTTTGTTGCATTACACTATTTTTTATTCTTTTATTAATCATTTTTTTTGTTTTTATTAGTTTGGTCCCTCGCCGCCATTACCCTCATTAAAAACCAAACCACAAATGTATTTAAACAAACGAAAAAAGAAAAGAAAAACTCATAAAATGAAACAATTTAATTTTCAAAATATTTGCCGAAAATAAAACAAACAAAAATATATACTTCTTTTATTACTCATTGTATATGCAATTAATTGCCTTGTATTACAACAATTATCTTTAAAAACAGATTAAAATGAAAGCAAGATGAAAAAAACATGAAATAAACTGAATTTTTTGTTACTTTTTTTGAAATATAACTTTTTGGTTTTTTTTCTTTTATTATTATTTTATTTTTCTGTTCCTTTTGTTGTTAATGAGCCCTGGTAATTGATACACACAACAGCAACAACAACGGCAACGTGATATCGGAAAGTGAATAGTAACATATGGCTGTAACACAGGTAAAGCAGAACATTTGCGATAATGAGATGCAATGGCTGGGTTATTAAAAATGGCCAAAAGGTCTTAACTACAGTACAGGAAGATTCACACGATGACATTTTGAACTGAATGTGAAACACAAACAATTGAAGTAAGATAGATGTTTCATTAAATTTTAAAGAAATGTCAAATTAAATTTCTATCTTGAATTTTAATAGGAGAAATAAAAAAAAATGTGTAAACAAATCAGCATATTTTTTAAGAAGGTTCAGTTATAAATGCGGCTGTTAACACACATTCAAATAGGTTTTGATTCGAAACGAATGCTATAATAATGCCCCTGAAGTTAAAAATTTTAAAATTGATGTATAAAAAAATTTTTAAAAGATTTATTTCAATTTCATACCTTTTGTATTTCAATTACAAGTAATAGTTAATAAAGGGGTTGTCAATAGAGTTGCAACAATTACGCTTGTTAAAATAGGCATTCATCGCAAAACAAGCCTTGTGGCTAAAGATGATTTTTCGGCCAAAATGAGGGTTTCTTCCAAATGACCGGAAGGGTGTTGTTTATGGTCGTTAACTTTTTACTCCAGGAATAGTTGTGTATTGCATGGCTGAAATCCAAGTACCGACGCAGAATTCAATAAAAGGCCGAACAACGGAAGTACATTTTTTGTTCCAAAAAATATTTTGATTGTGCCTAAAAGTACAATGTTTACCAACAATGTACTTGCAGTGTACTAAAAAGTAATTGTATTGTACCAATTAATATTAATTGATACAATTACAAAAAACTACTATTCGGTAAAAAATTTAGGTACTAAAAAAATTACATCTTGGTGCAATTTAGTACAAAAAAAGTACTTTTTGGTACAAAAAACTTATTTTGTGATCCATCAAATGTACTTTTAGATACAACAAAAGTACTTTGTCGACAGTAAAAGTATTTTACGGAAAAATGAAAATATTTATTGGTGCAATAAAAGTACTTTTGGGTACAATGAAGGTATGTTCATTACAATGAAAGTACCTTTTGGCAAACTTTCCCCAAGTCCTTATAAATGTACTTTTTGGTACTTTAAATTGACTTTTTAACACAATAAAAGTACGCTTGGGTAAAAGAATTTACTTTTGGTACAATAAAAGTACGCTTTGGTACAATAAATGTACTTCTTGGTGCAATAAGCCATTTTCTAAGCTATAATGGTATCCAAGTGGTGTAAGACATAGTCTTTGGACTGTTTTTAATTGTATTTAAACTAATCCAAAAATTAATCAATTAATTCCCCCATTTATTGACGTTCGAAATACACCTGATTTCTTCCCGGCGATTAGTTCCCCATTTTCAAAGTTTGTTTAGAATAAGGAGAAAGAAAAAATATACTAGAGAATTTATATTTGGAATAGGAGAAGAAGGTATTTTTATTCAGAATCAGGTAGATAGTACAGATAAGGTTCATAAATGGTATATTTTTCTTTAAACTAAGCTTTTAATTACGTTTGATGACTTTCATAGTGACTTTTATTCTGTTATTCTAAAATTCCTCCTCTCCTACAGAACAATTGGGAAGCAAATCTTTCGATTTTAGATTTTCATCCTCCAAATTAGTATCAATAGAATGATTAATACTTTTTGATAATTCGGACTCTGGTATATCGTTGCAGCGCCGACCAAAACAGTCATGTGTTTTTCCATTACTTTTCAATAGAGCCAAAAAACTTATTCATTTTAGAACATTTCTCATATATTCTACACATTACAGTTATTAATAACTTTTAAACTAATCAAGATATCTCGAAAGGGATTAAAGGGTCAATAGACGATCAGAAGAGCATTAAAAAAATGCAAAAAAAAAAATTGAAAAATTACACATAACTGATTTGATGGGAACCGCGACGATATAGAAATATTCCAGAGTTTATTTTGTATAAATCCCATTTGTTCTATGGCAATATATTAGAAACTATATGCATTTTGAAACTTTTCATTGTCATTCATTTTGTTATCAATAATTATAAACTTATGGTCAATGAATGTCCCACAAAGTAAAATTGCACTGATTTTTGTAGTATTCCCGCGATTCCGTATTAATTAAATTTTAGTCCTCGACCCCGCCAAGTCCTCGATGGCTTCCTCACGTTTTATATTTCACTAAAATGGGCTCAAATTAGTGTCGTTAATTAATAATTTAAACTTGGTGTCATACTTTTAGATATTATGAAACAAATGACCATAAATGATAAACTAAAATGGAACTCAAAATCTAGAATTGAAACTACATAAAATATTTTTTTTTAAAACTGATTTGCCATAGCTGCTGCAGTAAACAAGTTCACAATAGTTTGTATTCGTTGAACTTTTTTTTACAAAATGAAAATTTGTTTGAGAAAATCGATAAAATTTTAACATTTACACATTAATTAATTTTTTTTATTTTTTTTTATAAAAAAAAAATCACTAAATATTATGAATTTAAGTGATAGAGAAACTAATTTTACGCTAACGAGACAAAGAACAAACACACAATGACATCTTCAACATAAATTAGAAGAGACAAACAAACAAACGATAAGTAAGAACACAAATACTTAAGCAAACTCAAAATGTTGAAAGTAATGCATATTTCAAATATAATGCATTTTTTATGTTCATGAACATGAAAAAAAAGTTTTCCCGGTATTGTGGAAAACTTAAAAAAAAACAACACTTTTAAACAGACAACAACAATTAAAAGATTCTAATAAACAACTAACTAAACTTGAAGCAAAGCCAAAATTTGTGCTCTTTCACAAGAATCGAAGAGAAAATAAACCACATCAGTTTATCAAGATTTTTATTTTTATTATATTAACACGTAATACGTTTTGTTTATAGTTTTCTTTTCTTTAAACAACATCAACCAACAAAACGCTATCGTTTACACCAATTTAATTTAAATCGTACGTGAATGTATTAAAGTTTTATTACTATATATTATAATTATTACATTACAGAAGATGAATGTGTACGTACTTTATACATGCATATTTATATATTTTTTTATTGTGAACGTGAAGGAAATTCAAACAACTTTTCATTTATTTTATTTTTTCTCTTATTAATTAATATACATACATACAATTTTTTAAGATGTAAATTTTTAATTTTACATTTTTTCTTTTTAATACACATCATAATAGCAAATGCTATGTTATTATCCATTTCAAGAAAATGTTGAAACACAATTTGTAAGAATTCGAATCACGTCAATATTTCAAACATATAATATTCCATTGGAACGGAAGAAGAAATCAAGACAAAAATGTTTGAAATTGTCAGATGTGTAAAAACGGCACACACACACACACGTATGAAAAGAACAAGAACCGTAAATTTTTTGGAAATGAAATTATTTTGAACCAATAAAAAATGTGAAGAAAAAGAAACCAGAAAATCAAACTGCATTTTTAATTTAAATTTATGGTGTCTTTGGAACAGTGTTGAAGGAGTGATTTGTATCGCTGAGATAATCTTTACAAGTATTTCATACTACAATTTACTTCTCAAAATAATAGGAAAAGAAATAAAGGTAAGTAATAAACCAACAACAAAAACATGTTGTTTGAAAGCCAACGGCTTTTTCAACATAAACAAACAAGAAAGAAGTTAAGCAAATGGTTTCTCATAGCGTATGGTTGCAAAGTTTTTCGAGTCTATGCACTCAAGAAAGAATTCTCATTTTGTTGTGAATTCCGGTGCATAAGTCATGATAAACATTTTGCAATCATTATACCAAAGTCTGCTTATGAGGATTCGTGGTTGGATCCGAAACAGCTGTACAGACTACCAGGGCATTATGAGAATATCATTCTGCTAAAAAAACTTCTTTCAATGGTCTTGAGCTTGAAATAAATTCTAAATCAATGGTAAGTTATAAAGTTAAAACTAAATAATAATAATCTCAACTAAATAAATAAACTATTAACAGCGCACATTGGTTCTTAATATGAAGAAGACTTCCAATGATAATAAAAACATGGTACTAAGGGAGTTTTTGGGGTCGCTGATTTCGTACAATTTGAATTTCAGCCCGATAATTCCGATTTCCGTCCAAAGTGCAGCGGAAATAAATGTAAGTAATAAAGTCAAAAGGTGGCTTTATTAAATTATACCAAGGGCTAGGTTGGAACTTGCGAATAACAATTCAGCTGCAATTCAAAGAAAACTTTATTTAATAACCGAATAATTTTTAATAATTATCATCAATATGACCCCTTAATTTATCTTCGTAATTCCCTATACCCTGTTCGACAAAAGGGTGACAACTCAAAATTTCTAAATTTTTGATATAAAAAGGAAAAATAAATGGTGATCTCTTCTTCCTTTAAGGCAGTAGCAACATAAATTTATCTATTAGTAGCAGAACGTAGAAAAGTATTCCAAGCGCTTCGGTCTTTTGCGCTCCGTAGATAGTTCGTCACACCAAACTTAGAAAATAGCTCTTTCACCTGGTCCATTTATAGAAGTTTTGATAGCCCTCTCCTATGCCGCCCATTGAGTTTATTGCCAAAGATTTTTCGACCCGGAGAATTTTCGTTCATTCGTACGTGTCCAAGCCAGCGCATTCGGTCTATTTGAACGCGCATGACTACGTCGATGTCGTTGTACAGCTCATTCATTCGATGACGGTACTCGTCGTTAACGATGATGGGGTCCAAGAGGTCATCTCCACCCAAAGTAAAAATTGTCCATTGTATAGTATAAACAGAAACTCAATTTCCCTTTATACCCATGGATGAGGTATGGGATAGCTTCTCGCGCTGCTCTGAATTAACGCGCTTTCGATTCACAACGTCACTGTTTGAGAAGCTTTTACTAGACATGCCGGTTGACTAGACACTATTATGCGAGGTTGCTGTCGACAAAATCGAAGGAGCCAGCAATGAAAGAAAAATGTAAGTGACTAAAGCCGGGAATCGAAATGCCACGGCCGGTTCAGTATCCTTTTCCGTAAAATAAAATCGTTTTGACACTCTGTGTTTTCGGAATAACTTCTTAAGACTCAGTGAAAGAGTTACGCTTTTAGTTTTTTAAATAGTGAGTTGTCACTTTTGTCAATCAGGTGCGATATGTACATAACGACATAACACAAAATTTCCACAAATAAATGAAAACAGCCACAGTTCATATCACTTTGATTTGTTGAAAGTTTCCTTAACATTGGTACTGGCTTCTATAGTAGACAAATACTTAAATTTCATTAAATTAAAATGTTCAAAGAATATCTAATTTTTTATGATTAAACGGACTTAACATATTTATTTTATTGATGTTCGTGATTAACAATTTTTGGTATATAAACTATAATATTCCGTAGTATCACAAATAATTTTTTTTTTTTTTAAATAATTTTGTCATAAATTATCTAAAAGGAAATGTATGTCACAACACGCAACGTCACGTTTCACAAAATAGGTTGTATTTAAATTATAACCTGTGGCATATTGTAATTTATTTTAATTGGCCGTAAGGCTTCAAATTACAAGCTAATAAATGAAATGAAATGAAATGAAAAAATGTTTTTAAAGTTCGATACACTAACGTAAATTAATATAATATACTGTAAGATCGACTAACAAAAACAAATACACATGTTCAGCAAATTTTAAAACAAATTTATAATATTCCAAATCATATTAAAAATCGTTCTATCAAAAAAGTCCGACTCAATTCGCACTAGTTTGTGAAAGAAGAAAAAAATTACTTCTATTTTTGTCACGTAACGTCCATCACCTCTTTATTTGCTAATATTTTAGGACCATCAGTTCTGAGGATTTCGTCTTTCTTACTAAATATAAGGCTGCTTATCTATTACATAAAAAGATAAAGAAGTAATAAAAAAATCAAGTTTTTCATTGTTTCTCATCTCATTGAAACGTACGACCTGTCACGTATGTGACTTCTCATTAATAAATTACCATAGAAATCATAATTTAATTTAAAAAGCCACCCTCTTGTTACGTTTTTCAAGCAGAAAAAGTCTCGCCTATTAATGTTGTTTTTTTTTAAATCCTATAAAAAAAAAACTGAACTATAAAATTTTGTATACATTGCGTTTATTTGAAATATGTATATCAATCTACGCCTGGCTTCTTGTCGCCTTCCGCTCGTAATAACGTTTAACGGCTGCATCGAATACATCACCTACGGTACGTTTTTTCCATATTTCCGTTTTATCACGTTTGGGTTTTGGTGGTGGTGGTAAATCTTCTACCACGTCTACTGAAGGTATTGGTAATTTAGCTTCATCCCTTGAAGATTGAGCGGACTTTAAAAGATCAGTGGATTCTTTTGTTTTATCTTTCTTTAAAGAATCTAAATTAAGGGCGGTTGTATTGACAGATGTTGTTGACAGTACTAAGTCTTTAGCAACAGCTTTTTTAGATGTTTTCACTTTCTTGGCCTCAGGCGCATTCTTTTTTACGTCTTGTTCGTTATCGGAATCATTGGATGAAGAATCAGACGATGACTCATCTATACTAAAGTCGGAGTCGGCATCAATGTTGTTGGTCAAATGTTGTTTCTTATCTGTGGACTCGGCAAGTGATGAAACTTCCATTTCGGCAACGTCTTCTTCATCGTCTGAGGACTTGCGTTTGCGATAAGCTCTCTGTTGTGAGGGCTTTCCAGATTTTATGGGTTTATACGAAATGCTGTGTTCTTCATCCTCGCCCGACGCCGTGATTTCGGGTTGCAATTCTGGTTTCTTTACTTCTTTGACTGAGCCCATTTTCTGTTCGTATAAATGACGATAGAAACCATCTAAATCTTTTTGTTTTGTTACATCCCCAATGGCCTCCAGATAATCATCCCTTTTGTTTTCTTCTTCCAGTTTGCGCATTTCTTCCAATTTTTTGCGATAGGAGGATGTCACAAAGGCTTCTTTATCTTTGAACTGTTCACCTTCGGCTTCACGTTCCTTCTGGACCTGTCTTTCAACGCGCAACTCATTTTCCAGTTTTCTTTTCTCGGCTGTTTCCAAGAGTTTAGTGATGTATTTAGCTTTCTTAGGTTCCTGACTTTTTACCTGTTTCTCTTCTTCGCGCTTGCTTTCCATGTCATCGTACAGTTCATCATACTGAAAAATTGTAGGATCCTCGGCTAATGCTTTCGCTTGAAGGTTCCTCGCACGTCTTCTTTCCATTACACTTGGACCCAGCGGGGCCTTTTTCATTTGCATGTGTGGTGGCCCATCGTCCGAGTCGTCGCCCGATGGGCTGCTCTCATCGAAGATGGAAGGTCTCGCAGCCTCACGTTGAACGGGTACCACCGGTTTCTTTTGTTGCCCTGGGATAATAAGGCCATACCTTGGGGAAAAAAAGTTTACGATTATGAAAAAAATAAAATAAAAATCAATAATAAATCTTACTGTTTATTCATATTTTTGTTGTTGTTTACACTAGAGGCGTTGCCAGACTGAAGATGTGCAGTAAACATAGCGTTGATATTTTGTGTACCATTTTGAGCGCCACAGCAGGGTCGTAAAATAGCGCCACAATGAACAAATTATTTTTTAATGGGAAATTGTGTGTTTACTAGAGAAAACCGTTATTTTAATCGCAGCTTCAGTCCGATTTTTACGATCTATTAAATTATCTTACGTTTTTCTGCCACACATGTGAATGGATATAGGATATTGTGAATGGTTTTACAGTTGATGTTTGAATAGAGGCACAGCTGATGATTGCGTCGCTCCAATACGCAAGCCATGAATTTTGGCGAACACCAACAGGATTGTCAACTACTACCCTTACGTACAACTCTGTGCAAAATGGCGCACCGATGCAGATGTGTGTGGAAAAAATGCTTCATTTTCTCAGACGGCTGCCACAACCTGCTGCGTGCGTTCGATGAAAATTCTTTGAAAAGCCGGAAAAACTCTTCGCATCTTCAGAAAAACCATAATAAAAGTTAACTTTGGGCAATCAACAATGCGTTTGTGATAAAATTCCGCCGAAATACGTGAATTTCTCGCGAAAAAATTCATTGCAAAAAACTCTTTGTTGAGTGAATTGATGAAATTAATTTTTTCTTACGACGCAACGAATTGAAAAGAACCGAACAGATACGAAGTGGTGTAGTGAGAGTAGTGCCATCGGAGTCTCAAGCTTGTGGTAAGCTGGTCGAGTACTCGGGGGGAAAGTTTAGAAACGCGAGGTCTGACGCGAGACCCGTATCTCAGGAAGAGGAATTGTCACAACCAATTGGTATACTGCATCACAGAGACAATTAAGTGAACCAAACGAAAATGGCTACGAACGACTCGAAAGCACCAATACGTATGGTGAAACGTGTGCAGTTTGGCATTCTATCACCAGATGAAATTGTAAGTTTTTTTGTACATCTCTTGGATCGATGAATGGTTTGCTGGCCATTGGTATGGTTATATGCTTACACTCCCTGGTGTTTCTTATGTATTACAGCGACGCATGTCGGTCACCGAAGGTGGTGTTCAATTTGCTGAAACTATGGAGGGTGGTCGCCCAAAATTGGGTGGTCTTATGGATCCCCGTCAGGGTGTCATTGATCGTACTTCACGTTGCCAGACGTGTGCGGGCAACATGACTGAGTGTCCTGGTCACTTTGGTCATATCGATTTGGCCAAACCAGTATTTCACATCGGTTTTATAACAAAGACCATCAAAATTTTAAGATGTGTTTGCTTTTACTGTTCCAAAATGTTGGTATCACCACAAAATCCCAAGATCAAAGAAATCGTCATGAAAACAAAGGGACAACCGCGTAAACGTCTAGCTTATGTATATGATTTGTGCAAAGGCAAAAAGATTTGCGAAGGTGGTGAAGATATGGATTTGACAAAAGATGGTCAACCATCGGATCCCAATAAAAAACCCGGACATGGTGGTTGCGGTCATTATCAACCATCGATTAGAAGAACTGGCTTGGACTTATCAGCTGAATGGAAACACGTTAACGAAGATTCGCAGGTAAGAATGGGACAATGATAAATTAATTGATTAAAGGCAACAGCAACAGAGTAAATACTGCCGTTTGGAACTGACATTGAATTTTAACTATTACTATCAACACATGTAAATAGTTTCCGTCAGTTTCAATTAGCTTAAGATGAAGTGTTTGGACAGTTGTTTGGTAGTATACATAAAATATAATATGCGGTTCTGAAATAGATCTCTGATATTTTGACAAAACAATTTGTAAAAAATATTATTGGGATATTGGTATTTCTGTATTAAAATTGCTATAACTTAAATTTGTCAAAATATTTGTTATACATATAGATATTTTGGAATTAGAAAACCTGTGCCGCCATAATGAACTTAGCGATAGTGAGATAACGATAAATGTTGAGGTATAACTTAATTTCCCCAAAAAATAAATTTGATCTAACCCAGTAGGGAAAAATACTATATCGGAACTTGTATAATACTAGTTCTCCATAGGACAGTGAACTAGATCACCTTCCATACAAGCAACTGTTTCATTTAACACGTAGTTGTCCTATGCTTGGTGGAATTGTAATTTTTGTATTTGATTGATTGTCTCTATTATTTTAAATAGGAAAATACGAAAAAAATCTAAAATGACGTCCGAAATACATTTTAAAGTGGGTGACAAATGCAATATTATAATTAAATACATACAATTAAAATTGGATAGTTAGAACTAGTTCATTTAGGATTGATTCCCAATAAAAGAAACATAAAATTTTATATTTATTAATTATATTTTAGTTTATTTTTATTATATATAAATTAATGGTTTCTGTTTATGTATATATTGCATTGTAACGCATTTATTTTGGCCTTAAAGGCTTTAGTGTTACTAAATGAATGAATAAATAAATAAATTCCATATTTTGGAAGTAGTTCGTTTTTGAACTATCTTGACGATTCCCTACTGGGAACTTTTGACTTAATTCGAATTTTGAAGTGAGGATTTGACGTTGATATAAAAAATACTTACGTTAGTAATTTAAACTATTTATGCGTGAGATTTTTTCCTATTTTTACCAGCAGCTATTGCACCCCACATTCCAAAATTTTATTTAATATTTTCACTGTTAATGTTTATTTAATCAAACTGTTAAAAGCAAATCTTGTCCTCATTATAAACAATGTTATTATAAGTTTGTAGGCGTAATTAATAAAACATTTTTGGTCAAGTAATCAAAAATGCTTTGTTTACATCTTTGGGACATATGCTTAACAAAATTAAGCGTTATATATATAAATTATACAATATTTCAAAATTATCTTGTCCTCCTTTACAGGAAAAAAAGATCCAGGTTACAGCAGAACGTGTTTGGGAAATTCTCAAACACATTACAGACGAAGAATGCTTTGTTATGGGCATGGATCCTAAATATGCCCGTCCCGATTGGATGATTGTCACAGTTTTGCCAGTACCACCATTGGCCGTACGTCCCGCTGTCGTTATGTTTGGTGCGGCTAAGAATCAGGACGATTTAACGCATAAAATGGCCGATATCATTAAAGCCAACAATGAGTTAAAGAAAAACGAATCGTGTGGTGCTGCAGCTCACGTCATATTGGAAAATATTAAAATGTTACAATTTCATGTGGCCACGCTAGTCGACAACGATATGCCCGGTATGCCCAGGGCTATGCAAAAATCTGGCAAACCTTTAAAAGCCATTAAATCGCGTTTGAAGGGAAAGGAAGGTCGTATTCGTGGTAATTTGATGGGTAAGCGTGTGGATTTCTCTGCACGTACTGTCATTACCCCCGATCCAAATTTGCGTATCGATCAGGTCGGCGTACCACGGTCGATAGCACAGAATTTAACGTTCCCTGAGCTGGTGACACCATTCAATATTGATCGCATGCAAGAATTAGTGCGACGTGGTAATTCACAGTATCCGGGCGCCAAGTACATTGTTCGTGACAATGGCGAACGTATTGATTTGCGTTTCCATCCCAAACCTTCGGATTTACATTTGCAGTGCGGTTACAAGGTCGAAAGACATTTGCGCGACGATGATTTGGTTATTTTCAATCGTCAGCCCACTCTACATAAAATGAGTATGATGGGTCATCGTGTGAAAGTGTTACCGTGGTCCACATTCCGTATGAACTTGTCGTGTACTTCACCTTATAACGCTGATTTTGATGGTGACGAAATGAACTTGCATGTGCCACAATCTATGGAAACAAGAGCTGAAGTGGAAAACATTCACGTTACTCCTCGGCAGATTATTACACCACAGGTAAGAATAGACAATACAGTTTAGAAAAATAAAATAAAAGTGCTTTAATCGAGTGTAGTACCATTTTTCTTGCGGTTATATTTTATTTAATTATTTTTACTTATCCCTTTTCTTTATTTCTACTCTTTTTTTAGGCCAATAAACCCGTCATGGGTATTGTGCAGGATACCTTGACGGCTGTGCGAAAAATGACAAAACGTGATGTTTTCATTACTCGCGAACAAATGATGAACTTGTTGATGTTCTTGCCTACATGGGATGGCAAAATGCCCCAGCCCTGTATTCTCAAACCTAAACCTTTGTGGACGGGCAAACAAATCTTCACCCTGATTATTCCCGGCAACGTAAACATGATCCGTACTCACTCTACCCATCCTGATGACGAGGATGAAGGTCCCTACAAATGGATTTCACCTGGTGACACCAAGGTAATGGTAGAGCACGGCGAATTGATAATGGGCATCTTGTGTAAGAAAACACTGGGTACTTCGGCTGGATCATTGCTTCATATTGTCTTCTTGGAGTTGGGTCACGAGATTGCGGGTCGTTTCTACGGTAACATTCAGACTGTCATTAACAACTGGCTGTTGTTCGAGGGTCACAGTATCGGTATTGGTGACACCATTGCTGATCCTCAGACATATAACGAGATTCAGACGGCCATTAAGAAAGCCAAAGACGATGTCATTAACGTTATTCAAAAAGCCCACAACATGGAATTGGAACCTACACCCGGTAATACGCTGCGTCAGACTTTCGAGAATCAAGTAAATCGTATTCTAAACGATGCTCGTGACAAGACTGGTGGCTCTGCTAAGAAATCTTTGACTGAATACAATAACTTAAAGGCTATGGTGGTGTCGGGTTCTAAGGGTTCCAATATTAACATCTCTCAGGTTATTGCTTGTGTGGGTCAACAGAACGTAGAAGGTAAACGTATTCCCTACGGATTCCGCAAGCGCACTTTGCCCCACTTCATCAAAGACGATTACGGTCCTGAGTCCAGAGGCTTCGTGGAAAATTCATACCTTGCCGGCTTGACACCCTCTGAGTTTTACTTTCACGCTATGGGTGGTCGTGAAGGTCTTATCGATACTGCTGTAAAAACTGCTGAAACTGGTTACATCCAGCGTCGTCTTATAAAGGCTATGGAATCTGTAATGGTAAACTACGATGGTACTGTGCGTAACTCGGTGGGTCAGCTCATTCAGTTGCGTTATGGAGAGGACGGTTTGGCCGGAGAAACCGTAGAGTTCCAGAATTTACCCACTGTAAAGTTATCTAACAAATCCTTCGAGAAGAGATTCAAATTTGATTGGTCTAACGAGAGATACATGCGAAAAGTATTCACGGACGAGGTGATAAAGGAGCTGAGTGAAAGTGGCAATGCTTTGCCCGAGTTAGAAATTGAATGGGATCAGTTGTGCCGCGATCGTGAGGCTCTGAGAGAAATTTTCCCCAACGGTGATTCCAAAGTTGTATTGCCTTGCAATCTTCAGAGAATGATCTGGAATGTCCAAAAAATCTTCCACATCAACAAACGAATGCCCACAGATTTATCGCCACTGCGAGTGATTAATGGTGTGCGTGACCTCTTGCAACGCTGCGTCATTGTGGTGGGTAACGATCGTCTCTCTAAGCAGGCCAACGAAAACGCCACACTGCTGTTCCAGTGTTTGGTCAGATCAACTTTGTGTACAAAGTACGTGGCGGAGGAATTCCGTCTATCCACAGAGGCCTTTGAATGGTTAATTGGTGAAATTGAAACAAGATTCCAACAGGCCCAGGCCAATCCCGGTGAGATGGTGGGTGCCTTGGCTGCCCAGAGTTTAGGTGAGCCTGCCACTCAGATGACACTGAACACTTTCCATTTTGCTGGTGTATCTTCGAAGAACGTAACCTTGGGTGTACCGCGTTTGAAGGAAATCATCAATATTTCCAAAAAGCCTAAGGCTCCTTCCCTAACGGTCTTCTTGACTGGCGGCGCTGCCAGGGATGCCGAAAAGGCCAAGAACGTCCTGTGCCGTCTGGAACACACCACATTGCGTAAGGTGACAGCCAATACTGCAATCTACTATGATCCCGATCCTCAACGCACCGTTATCGCCGAGGATCAGGAATTCGTCAATGTCTACTATGAAATGCCAGATTTTGACCCCACTCGCATCTCGCCATGGCTATTGCGTATCGAACTGGATCGCAAGCGCATGACAGATAAGAAATTGACCATGGAACAAATTGCCGAGAAGATCAACGCAGGTTTTGGTGACGATCTCAATTGTATCTTCAATGACGATAATGCTGACAAGTTGGTCTTACGTATCCGTATCATGAACAATGAGGAGAACAAATTCCAGGATGAAGACGAGGCCGTGGACAAGATGGAGGATGACATGTTCTTGCGTTGTATTGAAGCCAACATGTTGTCAGACATGACATTACAGGGCATTGAGGCCATTGGCAAAGTGTACATGCATTTGCCACAGACCGACAGTAAGAAACGTATCGTCATTACCGACACGGGCGAGTTCAAGGCCATCGGTGAATGGTTGCTGGAAACTGACGGCACGTCCATGATGAAGGTACTCTCCGAACGAGATGTGGACCCTGTGAGAACATCCTCTAACGATATTTGTGAGATCTTCCAAGTATTGGGCATTGAGGCTGTGCGTAAATCGGTCGAAAAGGAAATGAACGCCGTGTTGCAGTTCTACGGTCTTTATGTAAACTATCGTCACTTGGCCTTGTTGTGTGACGTAATGACAGCTAAGGGTCATTTGATGGCCATCACACGTCACGGTATCAATAGACAGGACACTGGTGCTCTTATGAGATGTTCATTTGAAGAAACCGTCGATGTGTTGCTTGATGCCTCCGCCCATGCGGAAACAGATCCTATGAGAGGTGTATCGGAGAATATTATTATGGGTCAATTGCCGAAAATGGGAACAGGTAAGTTAAGCAGAAATTAACTAAACTATACGACTGAATGACTTTATATGCCTTTTTTTCGTTACAGGTTGTTTCGATTTGCTTTTGGATGCTGAAAAATGTCGTTATGGCATAGAAATTGCCAATACATTGGGTTCTAGCATGTTGGGCGGATCAGCTATGTTCTTTGGTGCTGTGGCCACACCAAGCATGTCACCACCAAGGACACCATGGGTACAATGTGGTACTCCAAGATACTTTTCGCCATCTGGTCAAAGTAAGTTAAAGTTTGATTATATCAGGAAGTTAATACAGACTTATTAAAGTATTAGTTCCGGTATTAGAAAGTAGTAATAATCGTTGTGGATTGTAATGCAAGATCGAATTAGAAAGCTGATTAAAGAAAAATTATTATGGCAACATATTTTTTTTTATATGTATTATAAATTATAAAGTTAAATTTAGTTTTAAAGCAGACAATATTTTAAACTTATTCAAACATTAATCATTGCTAATTGTTTATTATTCTTGTTTTATTTACAGTGAGTGGCATGACTCCTGGCGGACCCAGTTTCTCACCTTCGGCGGCTTCTGAAGCTTCTGGCATGTCCCCAAGTTGGTCACCAGCCCATCCTGGCTCATCACCTAGCTCACCGGGAGCTCCTATGTCGCCATTCTTTCCACCATCGCCAAGTGTGTCGCCATCTTATTCCCCAACTAGTCCCAATTACACGGCCTCATCGCCAGGTGGTGCTTCGCCCAATTATTCTCCACTAAGTCCAACTTATTCACCTACAAGCCCAGCATTTGGCTCAACATCTCCTCGCTACTCGTCGACAACACCCAATTTTAATCCACAGTCGACGGGTTACTCACCATCAACAAGCGGTTATTCACCATCGTCACCGGTGTATTCGCCAGCTTCAAATTTCCAATCATCGAGTCCTTCATACACGGGCAGTGGATCGAATATGTATTCTCCCACCAGTGCTTATTCGCCAACATCTTCGAATTATTCGCCGAATTCTCCATCGTACTCACCAACATCACCTTCGTACTCGCCCTCAAGTCCTTCATATTCTCCCTCGTCACCCTGTTATTCGCCCAATTCCCCATCCTATTCCCCATCGTCGCCTACTTATACTCCGGTGACGCCATCTTATTCACCAACTTCTCCCAATTACTCTTCGTCACCCCATTATTCACCGGCCTCACCTACTTATTCGCAGACTGGTGTCAAATATTCGCCAACATCGCCGAAATATTCACCACCCTCACCGTCATATGATGGTTCACCAGGCTCTCCGCAATACACCCCAGGATCACCGCAATATTCTCCAGCTTCGCCCAAATATTCTCCAACTTCCCCGTTGTATTCGCCAACATCACCGCAGCATTCACCTGCGAATCAATACAGCCCCACAGGGTCAAGTTATTCGGCTACGTCGCCACGTTATTCACCCAACATGTCGATCTATTCGCCCAGCAGCACAAAATATTCGCCTACATCCCCCACATACACACCAACACGAAACTATTCTCCGGCTTCTCCTATGTATTCGCCTACAGCTCCCTCACACGGCTACTCGCCTACTAGTCCAGCATATTCGCCTAGTAGCCCTACATATGAAGAGAGCGAGGATTAAGTTGTTGGTGGGCACGAATAAAATGAGAATTTTGTAGAATGCATTTCCTGTGTCCTTGTCAGGACATTAGGATTAAACTAATTACGTAGATTTAAGACTTTAAACCATATTATCATAAATAATACAATTAGAGACAAACAACAAACATATGATACGAACACCACGTACATATTCTTTATTATATTGACTGTAGTAAGGACGGTAAAAAGGATTTTTCAGTTATTGCTGACATTCTTCTTTGTTTTTTTTAATTTTATTTTCATTATTTTTATTGTAGTACACATGTTATTTAAAAAAAGTAACAACGACGGTTTCTTTTAATATTCAATTAAAACCACAAACACCAACAAAAAAAAGATCAACAAATTTAGCAATTTTTTTTTCATTTGATATTTTTGAGTATAGTTTAAAGTATGTAATATTTTAAATCTAAAATTAAAACAAAAAAATACAAAAAAAAATTATTCGTACCACACTAACAAAATGTGTATTCTTTTTATTTTGGGGTTGGGGTTAAATTTACGAAGATAATAAAAAATAAGGTTTATCTTAGGCGTCAGTCCCTTTTTTTATTGTTAGCATATTTATCGTATGTGCCATGTAATAGAGTGTTGGCCTAAAGACTAGTTGCAATAGATAAAATTTTCTGAATGAAAATGTAGAGTTTGATTTATAAATATCCTTCTTGCTACATTTTTGTGAATTGCTAGACTTTTATTCATATAACTAGTATTACGTATTACCTTGTTAGCTATCCTAGGGGAAAATTAACCGGTACATCACCAGTCACGGGACCGGTTCCCTGGGTGTATGAACCGGTTTTAGTTTCGGAACTTTTGTATGTAGAGAACCGGTACGTTTTGTATGGGGTTGGCCACTAAAGTGTCAATTGACACCTAACTGATACTGTGTGATGTGTCTTGAACCGGTTCAATACTACAAGCCCTACGACAGGTTCAGTCAAAACCAGTCACCTAACTATGATATCTGTTTTTTGGTAATATGCCCCAAAATATGACGGAAAAATTTAATGAAACTTTTTGATAAATTATTTAGCTGTCTAGTGTTAAATTATATATAAATATTTTATATTTTTCTTATCTACTTATTTATAAACAACGCCGCAGAATACTGCAGAACAGTCAAATTGACTTTTCTTTAACACTTTAGAAACAGTTTGGTGACACATCCCCTCTTCACCCGTCCTGACATAGGTACACTCAGGTAAATTAACACCACTTTTCCCGTAGGGTACTATCGCCTGTCGTATTGTCAAAAATTACTTTCAATGTACTGAAAATCTAAAGTGCTTAATTTAAACCACAAGGGAATTTTTACTAAAAAACACGTACAGTGTACCAAAAATATGTTTTATTGTATCTACAAGTACTTTTATTGCGGCAAAAAGCAATTTTTTCTTCTTAAAGCACTTTAATTGTAAAAACAAGTAATTTTATGGCACTAAAAAGTTCTATTATTCTATTTGAAATGTACTTTAATTGTTCCAAAAAGTAATTTAATTGTACCAACAAGTACATACATTTATTGTACCAACAAATATTTTTGTCGTACTAAAAATTACATTTATTGTGTCTAAATTACTAATTTGTTCTAAAAAGAACATTTGTTGTACCAAAAAGTACTTTTATTGCAGCGAAAATAAACTCAATTTGTTACAAAAATGTACATATATTGTACAAACAAGAACTTTTTTGGTACAAAAAGTACTTTAATTGTACATACATACCTACAAGTAATTTAATTGCGACAGAAAGTACTTTTTTCTTCTTTAAAGTACCTTAATTGTACCAACAAGTTATTTTATTGTACCAGAAAAAATGTAAAGTACTTAAATTAAACCAAAAAGTATTTTTTTTACAAAAAAATAACAAGTTCTTTTATTGTACCAAAGTGTACTTTTATTGTTCCAAAAAGTACTTTAATTGTAATAACAAGTACTTTAATTGTAATAACAAGTACTTAAATTGTTATAAAAAGTTAATTAATTGCACAAATAAGTGCTTTGATTGTACCAAAAAGTACTTTAGTTGAATCTTCAATTAATTTTATTGTAACAAAAAGTACTTTAATTGTACCAAAGAGAATTTTAAATGTACATATTGTACTAAAAAGTAGTTAAATTGTAACTGAAAGTACTATTATTGTACTAAGAAGTACGTTAATTGTACCATAGAGTACTTTAATTCCACTAAAGAAATAACGCTCAATATATATACCAAATAGTACTTTAATTGTACCAACAAGTACTTTTATTCTATTAAAAAGCGCTTAAATTAAAACAAATATTATTTTTTAATGTGTGCTGCAATTCGGAGTAAATTCTAAAATACGCCACATAAGTACAACTATGGGTGAAGCTTCTAAAAGTACAATCATCGGTACTATGTCGTTTGATTGGCTGTCAAGTCGTTTATAGATATGTATTGGCATACAACAGTAGATACCATTCTGAAAGTCTTCAAAACTGCTTTAATCTATTTAAATCTGCTAACAATAAAAATAAAAGCGTTACTTTTTCAAATTATATATTTGCATGTTTATTTGAATTTCTTTTCAAATAATTATCACTACTTACAATGAAAATAAAAACTAAGGTGCATATCTGTATCTTAAGATGTCTCGTCTTTGGTTTTATAGAGGTCCATCATCTGGTATTCTTTGGTGTCGTGCTGTAGGTTTCTTAATTATTTCCATACTTATATTAGGTCTGTCTGGGTACTGATAATTTGTAACAATTTGTACAAATTGTTACTGGAAGTTGTCTGTGTACACCAAAAAGCCAGTAACGAGAGAGCAAGAGAGAGATTATTTTGACAGTTCGATGAAAGAGGACTTACAAGTTTTTACTGGACAATTTTTTCCCAGTAAGAATTTGCAAGTTCGAACATATGTTTTTAATCAGCTGATTTATAATAGGTTTTATGTAAACAAACAAAGTAAAGTTAAAACAAAGAAAATAAAGTGAAATTTAACAATGGCAGAAGTAAGTATTTATAATTGTGCTGTTTTTTAACCCGTATAATACACTTATTATAAATAAAATACTGTAATTCGAGCTAGAATCCTAAAAAGAAACAGTGCGTTCGTGGTGTAAATGATGTGGAGTTGGCACAACAGACAACACTTAGTGGTACATCGGCAGCATTGTTTGCACTGCTAATTTACCAATCAGCTGTTTTCATTTCTTGCAATTTTTTACTGGATGTCGTCTGTGTACTTTTTGTGATATTTTTTTACTAAGAGAGTAAAATTTTTCTTACTCTCCCAAAAAAGTTACTGGATATTTTTTACTGGAAAAGTACCCAGACAAACCTATTGTGTTATGTATGTATAATAAATTACTATTGTATTTATATAATTAATAGGTATGTATACAGTAAATACAATTAAAGACTAGGATTAGAAAGAGAAAAATACTACAATTTCACTTTGGATTTGAGAACAAATTTTACAAGGTTGAATAATAAAATAAAAATTGTTTTCAATATTACAAGCAAATAGACTTACAGCAATATTGAAAGTGTAATTGGTACTAAATTTAAAATAAATTAAGATTGTTTATAATCGATTTATTTGCTGACTAGGTTTGTATTAATTATTACCCCTAATACCATTACTTATGTACTACTACTACTGGGAGGTTGAGTTGGCCGCGACGATGGCGGAGGCGGTATAATCACCGTTATAACAGGTAGACACTGTTGCATTGGCTGTCCTTTGGGTCAAGCAACAATATCTGTGGCCGGATTGTAGGTGAAGTAATTCAAATTGAATTCATCGTTGAATAGCACAACATCAGTCTCTTCGCCATTTAGCGAGGTCGTAGTAGGATCCGTTACATGTCCATTGTGATGATGGTGGTGGTGATGATGATGATGCTGCTGTTGCTGCTGCAGCTGCTGCTGGTGTTGACTATTGGAATTGTGATGCTGCGGGTGGGATAGTGAATGTGGATGACTGGTCATATGTATACCCAATTCCATGGGATCGATTTCGGTGACATAGTAGGGTGTTGTAGAGGAACATTGCGCGCTTGTGTTGGCTATTGTTGTGTGGGCATGACGCAATCCACTTTCACTGACGGCTACATCTTTGTGAACTGGATTCAGGTAATCTTCTAGGGCAAACATAAGGGGAAAGAGAAGAAGAAAGAACATTGTTTTGGTGATAATAAAGTATTTTATTAATTAAACTAAAAGTATTGGAAAATACGAAGTTTTTTTTTTATAAATAACTGTAGTTCTTCAGAACCATTTCTCTGGGAATTCCTTTACCGGAATAATATTATCCTATTGTGAGCAGACGGGGAAGAGAATAACAAAAGAGAGAAATGTCGAGTATTCGAAGACAGCCGTTTTGTATAGGCACAATACAAGTACTTTGTGGTACAGTAAATTTACTTTTTGGTACAACAAATATTCTTTGCAAATATATAATATCAATAATAAATCATTCATCCATTTTGGTGTATAATTAGACACACTAATACAAATTGACAAAAAAAAATGTTTTTTGTACAACAAAAGAACTTTGTTGGAACAACGAAAGTTCTATCCGGTACAATTAAAGTACTTTTTTGGTACAATAAAATATTTTTGTAATGTATCAAAAGTACGTTTTGGTACATCAAAAATACTTTCAGGTATAACAAAAGTAATTTGTTTTGTATCAAAAGAACTTTTTGGTACTATAAAAGTACTTCTTGGTACAATAAAGACACTTTTTGGTACAATGAAAGTTCTATTATGTAAAATGAAAGTGCTTTATACATAATAAGTATTTTTCAATAAAACTGCCTACTTGCAAAATAAAGTACAATAAATGTACTTTTTGGTGCAACAAAAGTACTTATTGGTACAATAAAAGTACTTTTCGGCACAAGGAAAAAAAATAAAAAATGAAAAATGTTTTTAAAATGTACTTTATGGTACAATAAAATTACTTTTTGCACAATAAAAACATCTTTTTTGTTACTTTTACTTTTTGCCACAATGAAGTCCTATCAGGTACAAAAATGTATTTTTTGGTACAATGAAAGTTCAATCCGCTACAATGAAAGTGCTTTTTGGTACAACGAAAGTATTTTGTAGTGCGTCAAAAGTACGTTTTGGTATAACAACAGTACCATGCGGTAGAATAAAAGTACATTGAAATGTACTTATTTTTTTCATAATTTTAGAATTTTTTGGAACATTTTAATGTACTTTTTGGGACAGTAAATTTACTGTTTGGTACAATGAAAGTATTTTGTGGTACAATAAATGTACTTTTTGGTACAACGGAAGTACTATACAGTACAATAAAAGTACTTTTTGGTACAAGGAAAGTACTTTTTGGTACAAAAAATTTTTTTTTTGATACAATGAAAGTTCTATTCGCTACAATGAAAGTACTTTTTGGTACAACAAAAGTACTATACAGTACAATAATATTATTAATTGGTAAAATAAAAGTACTTTATGGTACAAAAAATTTATTTTTATTTTTTGATACAATAAAAATTCTATTCGCTACAATGAACGTACTTTTTGGTACAACAAATAATTTTGTAGTGCATCAAAAGTACGTTTTGATACAACAAAAGTACCATGCGGTAGAATAAAAGTACATTTAAACGTACTTGTTTTTTTTTTAAAGAATTTTTAGAATTTTTTGTTTAATTTTAATTTACTTTTTGGGACAATAATATACTTATTGGTACAATTAAAGTATTTTGTGGTACAATAAATGTACTTTTTGGTACAACAAAAGTACTATACAGTACAATAAAGTATTAAATTTTATAAAAAAAGTACTTTTTGGTACAAGGAAAGTACTTTTTAGATCAAAAAATTTTTATTTTTTAATACATTGAAAGTTCTATCCGCTACAATAAAAGAACTTTTTGGTACAACGTAGTGTATTTTGTAGTACATCAAAAGTACGTTTTGCTACAACAAAAGTACAATCTTGTAGAATAAAAGTACATTATAATGTACTTTTTGGGACAATAAAAATATACTTTTTGTACAATGAAATTATTTTGTGTACAATAAATGTACTTTTTGGTACAACAAAAGTACTATACAAAGAAAGTATTTGTTGGTATGAAAGTTCTATACGCCGCAATGAAAGTATTTTGTGGTACAACGAAAGTATTTTGTAATGCATTAAAAGTACGCTTTGGTACTTTTTCGTACAATAAAAGCACCGTTTGTGCCAAAAAATTTGCTTTACGGACAATAAAAGAACTTTGTGGTACAACAATTGTAATCTTTAGTACAACAAAAATATTGCGTAGTGCATCAAATGTACTTCAACGAAAGTACTATGCGGTACAAAAAAGTACTTATTGGTATACAAAAAATACTTATTAGTACAATAAAAATGCTATCTGGTACAATGAAAGTACGTTTTGGTCAACAAAAGTGCTATGCGGTTCTATAAAAGTACTTATTGAAACAATAAAAGAAAAGAGTAGAATTTTGCCAATCAGTGAATTTGTATTGGTCGTACCCACACTTACCCCATTCATGAGATGTAAAGGGACATTAAGTACAAAGACAGGAAGCGGTTATATTAATAATATAAATTCTCAACACTTAGAGAAAAGATGTGAATATAAGCAATAATTGGGTATTCGTTTAATTTGGATTTAAATAAATATCTCCTTCTATTATAAAACAGCATTCCAAAATGTGTGGGAAAATATTTTAATCCAATAACTCACCATTTTCTAGCAAAACATCCTGATACGTGCTAATTATTGATTGATTTACTGATTGCACCTCTACCTCCCGATGAATACCATTTAAAATTTGGCCAGCAGTTTTACGCAGTTCATCATCCGATAACAGATCATTGTAAGGTAGCTCGTGCAGTGTCGACTGTAAATGTAAATGCGGCGAATGTTCACTAGATCTAGGGAGGATGCCATTGACAGTACTATGATGCGCCGTATGCGGATGTTGAACTAAGATATCCTTAGTGGGTCGGCTACTTTGTGATTGTATGGAGGTGGAGGCGGAATTGGATGGTTGTTGCTGTAGCATTTCTTGTTGTATGGCTGCGGCCGCTACTGCAGCCTCATCGTAAAGACACTGTTGATCTTGTTGGCATCCCAAGTGTTTGCGTTGATTTTGCCTATCGGCAGCAGCTGCAACAGCGGCTGCGGCCGCTTGCTGTTGCAAGTGTTGCTGGTGTTGGGCCAAACGTTCACGGTTCATGGACTCCATTTTGAAAAATAAATCCAAACGTTGCTTTTTCTATAAAAGGAAAAAAAGTTTAATATGTAAACAGACCTATACATATAGACATTCTATAACTTACATGCTCCCAGGCTAGAACATTTTCTGCCGAATCTCCACTGGATATGGTCCACAAATGGCCAGCTCCTTGCGGAGCCTTGTGGCCTTTGCGAAAGTGCGGATTGATAGAGAGGTTGTGTCGTACAGAGTTTTTCCAACGGTCATCGTTGGACTTGTAATAAGGGAAACGGTCGCTGGAAGTAAATTTAAAATGAATACCATATTTTTTTTTTTAAATCGTTTTTAATCTACATTTTGAAACATAAACTTTTTCGCACCATCCCTCTATCCAAGACTAGCTACAACCATTTCTACATTATTAGTGTGTTCCAACTTGCCATTGGCTATTGCTTTTTATTACATGTATTAACTTGTATATACCTATAAATGTATTTAAGGCTATGTGCATTGCTGTGGTCGCCCCCCGCCTTAAGGCGACCAATGCACTCGTAAAACAAAGCCCATTAAAAACTTTTTGACCAGTAGCAATTAAAACTTTTTTCCTTTGGCATTCTGTTATGTACCTGTGTATGTATTACATACACATGTAGGCTTGCATAGACAAATGAAAACACAAGAAAAACTTTTTCCTTTGGTCACATGGCCTGAAATGTTATCCATTCATTCCCCCTAACACCACACCACTACCCTGAAAAAAAAGACTTTGGCAGAGTTAAACGTATGTAACTACAAAACGGAAGGGACATCGTGTGTACTGCGCACACTCCCCACATCCGTAAAGGGACATGGGAGGGGGGGTCTAAATATGAATAATGATAGCAGTTGAATTGTTTCTGTTCCAAAAATGTATATAAATTATTGTATACCCGATGATATACTTCTGGCTATTGTACAGCATGTGTTTAAAATATTACAACCGATGGGAATTTTTGTGAAAATTTTTACTAGTTAGTCCATGATAATTTGTAAAGTAATAGAAAACTAATTTTTGTAAATTTTGTACAGGAGTGCTCGACGTCCCTCTGGTACCGTCTAAACAAATCTACCATTCCGCTAATTTTAGAAATTGGGTAATAATATCAGTACAACCAACGCGATCGTGTCCAAAATTTGTATTTTGTAAAGCAATAATTGGATAAAGTTTTGGTGAAATAAACTGTAAGTCTAGTCACGCCCCTTCTAGTACCTCCATCACAAAATTACCATACGGCCAGAGTTATTATATTGATTTTTTTTACTATTGTTGACGAACTCACTAAGACTTTCTACACTGTAATCTTTTGTATAGTTTTAATACATGTGTGTAAACGTCCGAAAGATCTATTTGCAACCGATTATGCTCCACAATCAGAAAAATAATGTTATCATATAACAAAAATTTCATTTAAAAGTCGATTATTTTCAATTAATCAGAGTTAGCACCAGCATTTTGAGGAAGGACATAGGGTGAGGGCATTTATTAGTCAGTTCAACTGTTGGAAATTTTTGTATTGATTTCATTACAAAATAACCTAACCTTCTTCTTTTAAGCAACAACAAAATATGAGAGGAAGATTGATAAATAGAGAGAAAGAGAGAGAGAGGATCCATCGTTCCGCAATCTCTTGTTGTGCAACGGTTCTTTGTTGGTTTTTTTTCAATAGTTCTGCTTTTGCCTAGTTTAATTAGTTTAATTAGAACTTTAAGGCAAAGTGCGTGCAAATTTGGCTACAGATCCATAAATTTAAAAACTATATCCGTTTAAAGTGTAAATAATGAAATGAAATGTGCCATAAAGGGAATTATTTCTAGTTAATCGTTATAAAGTTTAGTTAATTGTTGTCTAATGTCTACTCAAATCAATGCTCGAGCCTCGAGGGTAATATACATCGGTCGGTTCGTTCTTTTTATTAACACATGCATGTTTTTTAAATGGTTAACAATAGTGAATATTAATGAAAGTGGTGAATGTTAATGTGTTGGAGGTTGTCGTTAAATTTGAAGTTTAAAGCCAAACTGAAGTTAACCTTCGTCTCAAGGGGTAAGTAAGATTTATAAAATGTTTTTTTTAGAGTGTAAGTAAGTCTTTTTATCATTAGCTGATTGTGACACTCCTATTGTTAAAAGAAATATGTTTAATATTTGTAGATTTTTAAGAAGAGGTAATAAGGTCAATCTACACAAATCTAATTCAAAGATAACACAAGGGAACAAGGTATTTGTTGTTTAAGAACTGAATATTGTTTTAAAGGTAATTTGGGTCAACATAATACATTTCACACTCTTGACTAAAAACCTATTGGCAATAATAAATAATTGCCAATAGAACTGATCTCAAACCGAACTATGACAATATTATATTTCAATACAGATCAACAAAAAACAAACTCAAGAACGATGATACACTGACGGTACGCAGAACGGGGTTGGCACTTTGCCAACAACAAAACTCCTGTGCAATTGTGTCCGATGGACATATGCATAGGCAAGTGCTTGTGTGTGTATTATGTTGGCATGTTGTGCGCTTCGAGGATGCTTTCTTCGCACCGTTGGGAAAAGTTCTCATTAGCTTTGAGATGTTTTCTTCCCTTAAGGTTTGCGATGATAGAGGAGAAGGCACAGCAAAGGGCGCTGACGAGACATTGTGGTTAATGTCGAAATGACGTCATACGCCTAACCTGCTGTCAACATAATACATTTCACACTCTTGACTAAAAACCTATTGGCAATAATAAATAATTGCCAATAGAACTGATCTCAAACCGAACTATGACAATATCATATTTCAATACAGATCAACAAAAAACAAACTCAAGAACGGTAATTTGGGACGCTGAATCCAAATCTGCACTTGGTTTTTTTTGTATCAGCTCGACTTTTTGCGATATACCGTTATGTCCAAAACTAAGGCACTTCCACTACAAATATTAAAATAACTTGAAAACGGTTCACCATATTCAATTAAAAAAAAAACTTAAACTCGTCAACAAAATTATCTTTAATCGGTGCCTACATTGTTTTTAATTTGGCCTAGTAGTTTCAGATATATCGTTGTGGTTTAAAAAAAAACAAAAATTTTTGTTTTTTAAAAATTCATAAAAAAAATAATGCAACAAAAATCACAGTGTTGGTCTTACAACATTTAGTTTAATATAGTTTGAATCAAATGAGCTTGATTTCTTTGAAATCTATGCACAACTTTTGATTTGTCTACAATTTACTGAGATAACTAAATTTACAAAAATCGCGATTTCCATACAAAAATAATATTTGTTAAGATGTTTGTGAAAGTGTAACTCGAGCAAACCTTAACGGATCGTTATGAAAATTTATCAGTATTAATATTTTTCGAAACGAACTTATGGGATTGTAAATAGGCAGAATAGCTCCACCCCTTCTGGTACCTACCATACAAAATTACCTATTTTTGGATAATTAATATATCTTCGATAGCTGCCAAACAGACTACCGGAGGATATTTATATTTGGTCAGTTTATTTATCTTGCAAAATTAGATAAACCCTAAAAAAACCGAAACCGTTGCCATACCCCTTCTGGTACCTCCCATACAAATGACCGAACTCACCCCAATAGTCTTACATACATATCTTTTTTGTAAGTACACTGAATTCAGTCAAACTATGCGTAAGTTTTACGGTTATGAAAATATGAATCAGGAATGAATTTGCACTATATCGGATGACCCCTTCTGGTACCTCCCATACAAAATGACCTATTTTTGGGCAATTAATATTTCTCCCTGAACTTCCAAATTGACAACTGGCGATTAATAAAATTTGGTCAGTTAATTAATATTGTAATAGGAGGCAAAACTATAAATTAAACTATAAATAAATTTGCAAATTTGTCATGATTTTTAAAAATACAAAATTTTAATTTTTTTTGGGTAGAAATAAAAAAATTCGAAAAATCTGTTATCACCGAACTTAGCATAACTCATTCAATTTTCAATCGATTATTATGTACATACATGTTTTAGAAAGCTACTTTAATATGATATTCAATAAAGCTAATAAAAACAACAATTTGCCCCCAACCGATTAACTTTCAGCGTGAAGAAAATTAAAATGTGTATATTTTTTTGTAATTTTTTTTTTTCTGAATAAAAGAACCTTTACTCAGACAAAATTTTAAAATCCGGCTTATGAAAAAATAATTATGATTTTTTGAACTATAATTTTTTGGAAAAAAAGGCAAAAATACGATTAGTACCTGTAACTTAAAAATTCGAGCTGATGGACAAAAATGGAGATTAGATTTAAAATCAGCGACCTCAAATTAGTAAAAAACAGCTATAGAATTCCAAACAACACTCAAAAAGTTAAATTTTGTTCCCTTGTGTAATCAATTGAAATTCAAATTTTTTATTTGATTTTCTAACATTCTATTTGAAGTTCAAAACTTGTCAATTGATATTCAAAAATTTCATTTGAAATTCAAATCTGGTCAATTGAAATTCTAAATTCTTCAAAACTCTTTTTACTACTGAGTTTTGAATTGAAATTCAAAATTCTTCAAAACTCGTTTTAATAATCAGTTTTGAGTTTTAATTGACGAATTTTGAATACCAATTGACGAATTTTGAATTTCAAATGAGGAGTTTTGAACAAATATGAATGTCCAGCGAAATTTTAAATCTTTGATCATGGCCAAACTATTTTTAGAATTTTGTATTTTTGGAATTTTTGACTCTAAAGGCGGATTGGGCTTGTCAAAACTTATTTTTCCAGCTAGAGAGATAAAATTAGGTCCACAGCAAGTACTTGTCAAAACGCAGACAAAATTATTTTGGGTCAGTGGGTGGAGTCGGCATGGCCAAACTATGTTCAAGTAAAATTTGATATCCTGATATAACTCTGCAACACAATTATGAATATGCAGACGAAATTTTAATTTGGTTCAGTGGGCGGATTAGGCGTGTTTATTTTAAACCTAGAGAGATTCGCACGCTTTTAACTATGCCAAAAAAAAAACAAGAAACAGAAAAGTTAATTTTTACTTTTAGTGTTCTAAAGCGCTGAAAGAGTAAATACC
This sequence comes from Muscina levida, assembly GCA_964034835.1. Lineage (NCBI taxonomy): Eukaryota > Metazoa > Arthropoda > Insecta > Diptera > Muscidae > Muscina > Muscina levida. The sequence continues at coordinate 75,451,317 of OZ035882.1, forward strand.
ACATTTTAGAAATATATCTAAAATGTCTCGAAATGTCTCCAAATTTTGTATGAACACTTCTGAGACAGATACATGAAGATTAAACCAAAAAATATCGAAAAATATTGGGGTTCAAAGTGTTAATAGGAATATACAAAATTGAGCGATTTTTGGGAACTTTGTTTTTCTACATATGGGCAATTCCATAGTCACATACGTGAAAGGGCGTACGTTTTAATGAGATGAGAAGCAATGAAAAACTTGACTATTGTATTACTTCTTTATCTTTTTGTGTAATACTTAAGAAGCTCTATATTTAGTAAGAGAGACGAAATCCTCTGAACTGATGGTCAATAGGGGCCAGATTTGGAGAATACGGTGGATGCGGAAGCAATTCGAAGCCCAATTCATGATTTCCGGCATCGTTTTCACCGACTTGTGGCACGGTGCATTGCCTTGGTGAAGCAGTACTTTCTTTTTCTTCGAATGCGGTCGTTTTTCGGCAACTTCGTCCTTCAAACGGTCTAATAACGCTATGTAATTGTCGCTGTTGATGGTCCTTCCTATTTCAAGGTAGTCAATAAAAAATATTCCATCCGCATCTCAAAATACAGACGCCATAACTTTGTAAGCCGACGGTTGCGTTTTGCCACGCTTTAGAGCGGGTTCATCGTGTGCAGTCCACTCGGATTACTGTCGATTGGACTTCGTAGTGAAATGATGATGTCATGTTTATTACGCTTGATCATCTCTAAACACTGCTCCGAATCATCAACTCGTCGTTGTTTTTAGTCAAAAGTGAGCTCGCGCGGCACCCACTTTGCACAGAGCTTTCTCATACCCATATATTCGTGAATGATATGATGTTCACGTTCAGTTGATATCTTTAGAGTGCCTGCTATTTCATTCAATTTCAACAAACGGTCATTCAAAATTATTTTGTGTTTTTTTTTTTTAATATTTTCGTAGGTAACAACCGCTTTTGGGCGTCCACTGCGTTCACCACCTTCGGTGCTCATACACCACGTCTAAACTTAGCATACCAATCCTTGATGGTTGATTTTCCTGGGGCAGTGTATGGAATTTCTTTTGCTTCAATAGTTTTTTTTCCTTCAAAAAGTAATATTTTATGAACACCTGAAATTCCTTTTTGTCCATTTTTTTTCACAATAACATAAGTTGCTTCACTCAAAATGCTATAATTCACAAACTAATGATCCCACAGCTGTCAAAATTAAACACGCGTCTTTCTAAGGGCTAACTAAAAATCATATGGATTTAGTTCTAGTACGCCATCTGTGTTAGGCCGGGGACTTTTCAATTGACCTGTTATGTCAGCATTTATTACTGTGAGACAATCCCGTGCGATATGTTATATTTAAAACGCAAAGACCTGGAGCACGATTAATCAATAAAATTGTAGAAAGTTTATAGAATGTCGAATAATAATAAAAAATTACAAAATTATATGTTATGTTTAGTTAATTTTTTTAATATTCGTCAACTATGTATGTATATAAAAAAAGTGAAATTTTGCGAACAAATTTGACAAGAGTTCACTATTATTGCCTTACGTTACTCGCAATAATAATCTGTTAATTAAAGTTTTCTTTTGCTATTTTAAGAACCTTATTCCTCTAGTATGCCCTTGAAAAATGTCTTAACTCTTTTCAAAATTCTTTATACAACAAAGAAAGTAATTTTATCGAAGTTTTTTTTTTAATTTTACCCTTTTGATTTTCTATTTTTAATTTAACCCTTTCTGAAGTTCAACTAAAAATTTCGATTTTTTTTATTGATGTTTGAGTGCTGGCCTTCCTAACATTCTTGTAAATTAGAAAAATGTCGACACACTTCCGAATTTATCAACAAAACAATTTTATAATAACCCAAGTTTTAAATAATTAGGATTCTGTAACAGATTACAATAAAAATAACATATCATATGTTTGAAACGATATACACATATGTATATAAATTAATTTTACCTAATACTATAACTGTATCAGTTAGTTTGTGAAATATTGCCGAATGACAAGTTGGTAATTACTCAATTTCGCCTACTGTTTGTAATGTTTTGACCATGTACTGCATTAAAAATGAAAATATGTATTCGTACGTATGTATATTTTCCAATATATATAACAAAGTATGAGTTACACATATTTACCAGGCGGGACAGACCATAGAATATCCATATTTCATACTTTCAACCCTCATTTTGGGGGAAAACACGCAAAACTTTGGAAAACCAACCACTGCCACCACCCTCCAGGCACAAAGTTTCAGAAGGCCAGTAAAACTGTATGGCTGTGTATATCCTGATGGTTGGGGATGAACGGGGGGCCAGTCAGTATGTCATTGGTTTGTAAATCAACTTCGAATGCATTAAGACCATACCCTCCTACCCTGGCAAAGTATCTATCTATCTAAATATTTTTTTTGGTAACACAATGAAGCAGCACGCGACCATTTAAATTATATGTATAAACATACATATATACTTAGTATATACAAAATAGTATACATAGCTTTGCTGGCAAAATTAAAGTGAGAGTTGGAAACTGACGCTGGCCCATGAGGCAATGGGGTACAAATTCCAATTTAAATTTAAGACCTCATTTTGTCGTTATGACAGAATTTTAAAAGACAACCAATTCAACGTCTGTAAATGTCCCTTCCGGTTGAATGTATGTATGCATATTAATGTTACTAGTTTTAGTTGTGATCAAGTGGATGGGTTAACTTTTTGCGATGGTTTCTCTTCTGGTTGAATGACGAGTGTATCCATAATAATGTTCTAGCCCAACGTTATGAGCTGGTATTATTCCGTAGGTTTGCGTGCACTTCATTCTATATTTGCTGCTAATATAATTAAATATTTCATTTTTATAATGGGAGGCGGTGAATTTGCTACTTAATATTTGTTGCATTTACATATTTTGTGCAAATTTGGTTGTTGAATTATCTGATTTAAATACTACATATTTTGAGGAATTTGTGATTTGCTGTGGTATGAGAATAAGTCAAATAGTTCTTATAGAATTTACCACTTAAGAACGTATCTTGCTTTCACATAAAGAAAGAAAACATAAGTGATTAGATAAAATAACCCGAAATAATGCTAAATACTTTATTGTTAGTTATAGCTTGTGTAGTTATTTCCTTATTGGATTAACTTTACTTCGATATATCATAACCAGTGCCAACACAAATATGCACGAAAGAACTAAAAATATGCGCATTAGTATAAAAATATGCATTTATATGCATAAACAGGCTGGTAAGCCTGTAATATGCATTTGCATATGCAAGTATGCATTGCATATTTTTGTTGTCCCTGAATATTATAAGAAAAAATCGAAAGTCCAAGTAAGTTAATAGTAGATAGGAAGATTTTAATCGTGACCGTACTTTAATTTTTGATGTACTACGTTCTGCACATCTTAAGCCGATATGACAGATATCGTTAATATGTTCCATGTATACTATCATGAATTTTTGAAACCTATTAAAATTAAGATATTTTTCCAACATAAATCTGTTTTGTGTGACCAATATTAAAGAAAAACAAAAGCTCCAAAAGATATTGCAATTAATTTAATTTGGCATAGAAATTGTAATAACCCACTAAAACAGACTATTGCACCTTACAAAAAAAAACCATTAATTTTCTAGTCATAAATATGTATTTTCCACATGGCTACGCAGCAGTCTAAAGCAACGAGTTTACAAAAAAGGGGTTGATTAAATATTAAACTGATAAGCTTACAAAATATGAAATCGATACGTTGCACGTTAGACCAATCGGAAAAACAGGTGCATATTTTATTTCAGATTTGTCAAAATATCCAAAGGGAAACATAAATTATCCCTTTGCATACCGTAAAGCATATACAACGCCTGTGCCAAGGTGGTTATTCAAAGGACTAAGTGGAGCTATAAGGAAATTTGTAATTTGTATTTAAATGTATTTCGTCTGCTCAATAGAAAACAGAGCGGGGGAAATACATGCAGCAATGCCTCGTTGTTCACCACATACGAGTACTACTCCCATATTGATTTAGTGTTCAATACAATGTATCTATTGCTATCGTATATTTCCAATACTTTATATGTCTGTTGTCTGCCTGTCTGCGCTTGACTTGTATCGTTTTATTGTTGTGTATAGTATTTTATGTTTTTTTTTCATTTGATTCATAGAATTTTATGTCCATGAATGACGTTTGATCGCCGAGGTAATTTGAATTTGGCATGAAATTTTCATTGTGGTGTAAAATATGACACAGTGCTATATTGTAATGGAGTGGAACATGAACAGCATTTTTACATTTAAACGCGAAATGTAAATAAATCGATATTAACCACTGTTCCTGTAACATTTGCCAAAGTATGTAGGTTTGTGAAAATTATCTCCAAGAGATGGCACAGAGACTGTTAAATGGAACTGTATTTTTTTATTTATTTATTTATCATAAAATTGTATGTTTTGAAAATCTAATAAAAATTTGGCAATTTGTAATTTAAATATTTCAGTTGGAATTCGAAACGGAATGAAAGAATTTTCTATTGAAATAAAGTGTGATTTTTTAGCTATTATCTTTTTGGCAACACTGGTTTAAACAGCTGACGCACGTTTCGTGTTTTGTTTCACTGTCAAACATCTTCAGTTTGGTCTATAATTTAACCATGAATCGTCTTACAAACGAACAACGCTTGCAAATTATTGAATTTTATTATCAAAATGCGTGCACTGTTAAGAAAGTTAATCGCGCGCTTCTTCCATTTTATGGTCAGTTTAACCGACCCATTGAAGCGGCTATTCGGGCTATGGTGACTAAATTTCGCACCTAATTTACATTGTTGGACATTAAACCACCAACACGATTACGTAGAGTGCGAAGTGAAATAAATTTCGCAGCTGTATCGGCCAGTGTTAATGATGACCATCAATTATCGAATCGTCGCCGTTCGCAGCAATTGGGCCTCTGTTACTCAACGACGTAAAAAAATTTGCGGAAGGATTTAGGTGTGAAGCCTTTCAAAATACAGCTGGTGCAAGAATTGAAGCCGAACGACCTACCGCAACGTAGAATTTTTGGTGAATGGGCTCTTGGAAAGTTGGCCGAAGATCCACTTTTTTTTTCGAAAAATTGTGTTCAGTGAGGAAGCTCCTTTTTGGCTCAATGGGTACGTTAATAAGCAGAATTGTCGATTTTGGAGTGAAGATCAGCCAGAAGCATTGCAAGAGCTACTAATGCATCCAGAAAAAGTCACAGTTTGGTGCGGTTTATGGGCTTATTAAGAGGCGAGTTTGGTGAACATTTTATTTCACGTTCGGGACCGGTCAATGAGCCGCCTAGATCGAGCGATTTAACGCCTTTAGACTTTTTTTGTGGGACTATGTTAAAGCTCATGTCTATACACACATGCCTGCTTCAATTGACGCATTGGAAGACAACATTGAAGCATTTATTCATGAGCTACCGGCCGAAATGTTGGAAAGAGTATGCCAAAATTGGCCTAAGCGGATGGACCATTTGAGGAGCAGTCACGGTCAACATTTGCATGAAATAATCTTCAAACATTAAATTATATGGACCGTACTATCGATTCAAATAAAGATTTCATGGATTTTTCTGAATTTTATGTGTTTTTCCTATAGCTTTTAAAAATTACCCTTTACCAAGAGACCCGACAAACCAAGTGGCGGGGGGAGATTCGCCTACGATTCGTTGGCAATTCGCTAAAGCGTTTCTAAAATGAACTCGAAAGTTATAACATTATAGAATCACTGGTGAACATTCGCAAACGAATCGTAAAAGCAATTCGTTTACTAATCGTAAAAACGGTAAAATACTGTTGAGAATGATATCATTCTCGAATCGGATGGTTTGTCGTATTGTAATTTAAATATTTCAGTTGGAATTCGAAACGAAAATAATGAATTTCGATTGAAATATAAAGAGACTTTTAAATTTGTTTTGTACCGCACTCATCGGATGGTTTGCAGTCAGGGGTATCCGACGGTATTCTAACGGAGTCTTACTAATTGCTTTGGCGCCTTAGTGAGTAACAGATTTAGTTACCAAGTCCTTACCGTGTTAACAAGGGCTATGACACGGTTCAGCTACTTTCACCTACGCTTGTAAGACAATGTAGGCCAAACTAAAAACAACGAAAACAAAATACTGATGACGAAAACGCTAACACAAGTCAGATCAGTTTGGTTGAGCTGCAGGCATCTGTCCTGGAACAGCATTGATAGATTTTTCTGGATGCTTAAAATAATGAGGCACAAAGTGAGAATGTCCTGTGGTATATAATACCAATCATGTTACAGGCCTCTGTGCATGATACAGAGATATAGAGGAAGGACATTTAAATAATCACGATCGCAAATAAATACAGGTGTTTGCATGCGGGGAAAAGATGTAGTCAACTCAGAACTTGGTGGAATCTGTGTGTGAAAGATAGCTACAAGAGGAACACCACAGGGGGAGTCCTGTCCCCTCTTTTATGGTTCCTTGTACTTAAATCATTCAATTAGAATGTTACGAAAATTGTTGGATATGCTGACGAAGTGGTCGTCATGATAGGTGGAAAATTTCTACCTTGGAAAGCTGCTACGATGGGCCATGACCTGTGTTCTTGGGGTGAACCCTCAGAAAACGGAGTAAGTTAAGGACTTTAGCCCACCAAAACTGAATTTTGTGGAACTGAAGCTTTCAACGGTGGCCAAGTACCTGAGCGTTGTTCTCGACCAGAAGCTAAATTGATCAAGGAATATCGAGGAGAGATAACAGAGGGCTGTGAATGCCCTTTATATGTGCCGGAACGTGACGGAAATTTTTGCAGAAGTTTTTTTTTTAAATATTTACGTACCAATAGTACTAATTATTCTTAAAATAAAAAAAACGGGATATGTTAAAAATGTAAACGTAGACATGATTAAAATAAGAATGAAATTCTCCAATTAAGTATGAACGAGAATTGGAGAATTGTTAACTGTCAAGTAAAAAGTTCTTAGAATAAATATCAAGTATTATCTGACCTAAAGTAAGAATAAAAAAATCTTACTTTAATCTCTGAGAATAAAAAGTTTGGGTGAGAAATAACATTTACTCTCCCAGCTTAATGTTTTCTCTCCACAATATATTCACATTCTAAATTTAAGTTTAAAACTCTTATTTTATGAAAAAATTGTACTTAAATTTAAGGGTATAAATTCTCCAATTAAGTATGAAAATCTTAAGAGCTTGTGTGAATCAATTGACGTGTGAGCTTCGCACTGGTATGTTTTGCCTTTTCGATACATTCGTGGAGCTTATAACACTTAAGGTTTGTGATGATAGTGGATAAGACACAGCCAAAGGGTGCTGATAAGATAATTTGGCAACTATCGATATAGCCATCCGCATATTATTAATAAAAATCAAGCCCCACTAGGCTTAATGTCATCTGCAATTAAGAATTCTACACTTTCAAATCAAGCTCCACCAGGCTAAATGACATCTAATATGAAGAATTCTATACTTAAAAATCAAGCCCCATCAGGCTTAACGAGTTCTACAAATAAGAATTCCAGGCTAGGATTTTTCGTTCATGAATCAAGCATTTTGTGCTGGATTTACAGAATGATTAAAGTACGGAATATTAGATTTTTGTTTTGAGTATAGGTAAGTATTCAACCTGATGATGACAACGTGGGTGTATACTGCAATTGACCGGCTATTATTACATTTGGATGTCTGGTTTGGAGTGAGGACCTAAATAAGAGTAATTTACTGATGGCTGCAAAGCTATCGAGGCCCAAGAGCTATCAGACTGTATAACTGCTAGTTCGCTGTGGCCCATGTACAGACGATCACGTTGGGGGTACATGGTTGGACTGTAAGGGAGTGATTTGAGACTGGCCACTGCAAACTCATGTAACCGGACTACTGTCGTGTGTGTAAGGACGAGGAGGATTTCGAGACGATGGAACACCTTCTTTGTAGCTATCACCCTCTAGCCCGTGGAAAGCCAAAATATTTAGGGAAAGAAGTATAAAGGAACTTGAGTCTCTCTAATCAGACGGAATAATTAATTTAATAGATTCAACTGTGCCAAGATGATTGGCTAAGGTACTTTTTCGTAATGGTTTTTCCACGATTTTCTCTCTTCCTGTTATGACTATTTTTTTTGTGGTTCAAAATTCTTCTCGACCAAATGGTTATCCGAATCGTAATCTATGATGAATTCTAAGAAAATTTGCAGAAGAAACCAGGGGTCTAAAATCAAAATCGGGCCCCCTGTTTTTAACGTGAAACTTTTCGTATTGGGGAAAAATCAATAACAAGCCCCGCAACTGCCCTGGAATCGCCCCTAGAGCGTTAAAATGTGTGACCGACCCCCAGTCATTTTTCACCCCTAACATTTTTTTAATGAGAAATGTATTTACCTACGCCCCATACAAAAATTTATTTGTTATAAAATATGCTCACACCGCTCTTACTGCCCTTAATGTGGCCCTAGAGGAGTCTGATGTATGACCGACCCCAAATATTTTTGCAACCCAACAGTTGCTCAGACAATATCTTACGATTTTGATAACCGCTTGGTGCATTTTGGATTTATGTTAATGTTCGAGCGGAATATTATGTCAGTTGTTATAAAATAGCTATGGTCGAAATTTGAGCGAAATCGGACAACTTTAAGCCGTGCCCCAAAGAAGTCAAAGGTCAAATCTATTTATATGAAAATGAGTTTGTCTTTGTTTTTTTAAAATTTTTAGTACCATATCCACAGAATGTAGCTGTGTGGTCGGTGATGAAAATTGGGTACTTTTATTTTTAATATATGAAGTGGGCGTGGCTCCGCCCATTGGACCCTACTTTTGAAACCGCTATATCTGGAGGACTGTTTCTCTAATCTCCTTGAAAATTTGTGTGGATGCCTTTGGCAGCAAAGGCATCGGATCAGTGGGCGTGGTATAAAACTTGAAACTTTAAAAAGTTGTATCTCATAAACTTTAAGAGGTATAAAGATTATCATCTTTGATATCATCTATAGTATATGTGTTGTTGGTACAGTATGAATTACTAATGTATATGGGCAATTCCACAAAAAGGTCTACCGTTATCGAAAAATAAAAAGTTGATCAAAACTTGTTTCTGACTAAGTTTTGTTTGTTTGTACATTAGTCGTTACATACAAAATATCGCTGTATAGTTCTCGACGAGTTCTATATATGTCCTATAGATGTCGCTGACGTATGACATCATTTTCTAATGAAGGAGTCATATAATGCAGTTGCTGCACCTAAAGTTCAGCAATATTTTTTTTCTACGATTAAACCTTTAAAAACAAAGAATATTTTGCTTTGAAAGTATAAAGTTTTATTCAATAACAAAAATGTTACGTATGACAAGATGTATTTACAGCATTAACGCAAATATTTTTGTTGTTGTTTGGATTATTACCGAAAATTATTGCATACTTTATAGCGATATTAAAAAATTAAATAAATATGATTGCATATATTCTTGGTTTTTATAGGGCTTTAATCGTAGAAAATAATATTATTAATAATATTATAATTTTAGGGGTAGAAACAGCTTTAAATGATACAAAATGATGTCGTATGTCAGCGACATCTATAGGAGGAATGTAGTACACGTCGAGACCTATACAAAAATATTTTGTATGTTTCGATTAAGCCACAAGCAAAAGAGCAGGTTGTTTTTAATATTTGTCCTCGACTTAGGACATTTGTTTTTCTTGACCCGGTCTAGTCTATACCCTGAAAAAATAATCCCATGTCTATTTAAAATAGTTTTGTAGTTTTGTATCAAAACACAAGCGGCCATAAACTTTAAATCTTCAATAACTCAGAAACACAAAAAGTGGACTTGATACGTTTTTGGCAGGATTCCGACGATATATAAATTTAGCAAACATGTTTGATTTTGAATTTCTTATATAAAATCATAATTATTATTCAGGTGTCTAAAAATCTGTAAAAACGTGGCTTGTGGTAGAATGCGAATAATATATATCTTAACGATAGGCAATATATACTAATGTATTGTATGTACTTCCAATCTAATGTCCATCTTTTACTTTTTCCATTGCTTTACTACATGGACGTTTTAGCGTGTAATCAAAAAGTTTTGATTGATGTTTTACCCATTGCAGTTACCATCAGAGTTCTGCTTTTCAAATGGCCATGCAAAGCAAAAGAGGATAATGGAAAATAGCCGCCATTCGGAAGGCTCATGGTTTTCTTGTTTTTCTTTTGGTCTTTTTGCACATAGACAAACTGGTTGGCTGGTTGATTGGTTGGTTCGCTGACTACTCTGCCAGTGCGAAGAACCAGCACAACTAGTCAGCCGGGCTAGCCAGCCAGCCAGCCATCATCTGATGATTGGTTTTCGTGCCAGGCGGTAACAGGCTACTCTGCCATCAGTCATCCAAATTGTGTGGTTGTTGTAGTGGCAGCAATCGCAAGCAAGGATTCTACTCGCCTACTTATGATTCCGAACTAGTAGAGTAGTTGTAGTAGAAGTAGTTTGGGAGTTCACTAGCAGAAGGAGTTAATAAATAATATTTTTCTTTATTATATACATACTATGTATTACCCCACTCTGAGTTGGTCGTCATTCATAATTTTGCTGTATGTATATATAGTACACATCCTGATTTGTCGTCTTTTATTTTGTTGTTACCAAACGTTAGAGTTTGTTGGAGGTTTCATCATTTGTGTGGCAATAACTCATTTTTTTTTGGCTATTTAAGTTCTTCTGCCACTAGATTTTTTTTTTGGCAAAAAAGCAAAAACTTTTGAATGGTCTTTGCAAAATAACAGGGGAGTGGGGGAAAAGGTTTATGATAGTTTCATTTGGTTTTTCAGGCAGAGAAAACTTTTTTAATGGTTGCCTGCTAAAGTCAATTATGAGCGAGAAAAAAAAACACATCACTGATATTAATGGGAAAATTTGGAAAACGACCTTCAGGACAAGGAAAAATAGCCAATAAAATGAATGTGTTGTGCCGTAGGAATTGTGTGAAATGGTTGTTTCAGTTTTTTAATGACAAAATTTAATAGGTTCTCGCAAGGAAATTTGTAAATTGTTCTCAGAAACTAAACATTAAGCAAATAATATGGTGTGATTTAATTGTTATAATTATTTGAAAAGAATATTTAATTAAGACAGACATATGCGTAAAAGACTACCTACCACCTGTTTGGGTATTGGTTTAAAAACCATAATATGTATACATATTTGATGATGACAACACACTTCTGAACAATGTACTTTAAACAACTTTAAACATATCATTTTAAAAGCTTTTCAAAAATCTTACTCGGTCAATATTATCTTATAATTTGGACTATGCATAAGAGCCCCTTTAGGGGGTAAATATAGGGTGGTAGGTATGTTCAAGGACAATGTTAGGAGGGATATACTAGTGAGTGTCGGTCTTATATTTTACCCCTCTAGGAGGCACAATGGGAGCGGCTAGAGCTAATTTTAATAAACAACATTTTAGAAATAAAAAAAGTTGCATGGGAACCACCTTAAGGGTTGAAGATAGAGGGAAACTGTTGGGGTTGCAAAAATATTGGGGGTCGGTCATACATTTGACTCGTCTATGGGCACCTTTAGGGCAGCCCCCTTAGGGAGTGAAGATAGGGTGTTGGTACGTTCGAAAAAAATGTTAGGATGGAAATAATAGTGAGGGTCGGTCATATATTTTACCCCTCTAGGAGGCACAATGGGAGCGGCTGGAGCTAATTAAAAAAATATATAAAAATAAAGAAATTGTATAGAAACCACCTTAAGGGTTGCAGATAGGTGCTTGACATGTTTTGACAAACTGTTGGAATGGCAAAAATATTGGGGGTTGGTCATATATTTGTCTCCTCTAGGGTCACTATAAAAATTTGATTTTTTATGGGGTGAAGATGGGAGGGTAGGTATGTTTGTGAAAAATGTTATGACGAAAACATGACTGGAGGTCGGTCATACATTTTACCCCTCTAAGGGCGACTACGGGGCAGTATGAGCGGTGGGAGCGAATTTTATAAAAAAAAATTCTGTATGGTAGCCGCATTAGGGGTACAGATGGGGAGTAGGTATGTTGGGAAAAAATTTTAGGAGAGAAAAATGACTGGAGTTCAGTCATACATTTGAACCTTCAGTTGCGGGGCTTGCTGTGAATTTTTTTCCCAATACGAAAAGTTTCTCGTTAAAAACTGGGGGCTTGATTTTGATTTTAGACCCATGGTTTCTTGGGAAAATTTTCTTAGAATTCCACATAGATTACGATTTTGATAACCGCTTGGTGCATGTTTTTTTACTCCATACAAGTATTGAAAAGTATTGAAAAAAAAATTATTTAAATGTTCCAGAAAATACTTTTGTTGTACAAAAAGTATTTGTACAAAAATTTATTTATATTGTACCAACAAGTTTTTTTTATTGTGATAAAATTTATTTGTTTAGTACCAAAAAGTACCTTGTACCTTAAAAAAAACTTAATTTCCCTTTACACCCCATGAAAGAGATATGGGATGCTTCTCGTTTTGTTGTGAATAAACACGCTTTATATTTTTAGATTCCCATTTACAGCAACTTCTATTGCACCAAAAGTTACTTTTATTTAACAAACTACACCAAGTTTTGTACAAAATTTGTACAAAAAGTATTTTTTTGTACTACAAATGGTTTTCTTGTATCAAAAAGTACTTTTATTGTGAAAAATATTATATTTGTTGTAACAAAAAGTACTTTTGTTTTACACGAAGTACGTTTATATTATCATAATGCACTTATTATTTAAAAAAAAGTACTTTTACTGTACTAATAGTTTTTGTTTTGTTTACCATGTTAAAATACAATGTACCAAAAAGTACTTTTATTTTACCATTGCATTGTACCAAAAAGTACTTTTGTTGTTTTTAAAAAGTACTTCCATTGTATTGACAAGCACTTTCATTGGAACAAAAAGTACTTCTAATGTACCGATATGTACTTTTATATAAGAACTTTTATTGTGTTGAGAAGTACCTTTATTAAACCAAAATAATTTAGTTAAATTTAATAGTACTTTCATTGTACTGACAAGTACCTTCATTGTACTAACACTTACTTTTGTTGTAGCAATAAGTGCGCTTACTTTACTAAAATGCACTTTAATTGTACTAACAAGTACTTTCATTGTACTAAAAAGTACTTTTATTGTACAACAAATATTTTTGTTGCATTTAAAAATACATTAATTGTACTGAAAAGTACTTTAATTGTAGTAAAAAATAATTCAGTTTTATCGACACGTACTTCTGTTTTACCAACAAGTGCATTTATTTTTCTATAATGTACTTTTATTTTATCAACAACTTCTTTTATTTCACTAAAATTACTTTTATTGTGTTTGATAGTACATTAATTGTACTCACAAGTACATTCATTGTACTAAAAAGTACTTTTATTGTACTTACACGTACTTTTGTTGTACCAACAAGTGCATTTATTTTACTATAATGTACTTATATTGTATTAACAAGTTCTTTTATTGCACTAAAAGTACTTTTATTGTGTTTGAAAGTATATTAATTGTACTGACAAGTACTTTCATTGTACTAAAAAGTACTTTTATTATATAAAAAATACTGTTGTTGTATTTAAAAGTATATACATTAACAAGTATGTTCTGACAAGTATGTACTTTCATTGTACTAAAAAGTACTTTAGTTGTACCAACAAGGGCGTTTATTTTACTAAACTGAACTTTTATAAGATCAAAAAGTATATTTATTATACCAAAAAGTACTTTTATTGTATCAAAGTTAATTTGGTTGCTTTTAAAAGTACTTTCATTTTGCTGACAAGTAATTTAATTGTACAAAAAACACTTTTATTGTGCCGACAAATACTTTTGTTGTACCAAAAAAATGCGTTTATTTTAATAAAATGTACTTTTATTGTATAAATAAGAACTTTGTTTTGAACTAAAAAGAACCTTCATTTTACCAAAATTAGTTTTGTTGTATTTAAAAGTACTTTAATTTTACTGAAAATTATTTTTGTTGTACCAAACAGTACATTTATTGCAATAAAATTATGTACTTTTATTGTACCGACAAGTACTTTTGTTGTACCAAAAAGAACTTTCATTGCACCAATTTTACTTTTGTTGTATTTAAAAGTACTTTCATTGTAATGACAAGTAATTTCATTATACCAAAAAGTGCGTTTATTTTACAAAAGTGTACTCTTATTGTATCAATAAGCACTTTTATTGTACCAAAGAGTATTTTCATTGTACCAAAATTGTTTTCGTTGCATTTAAAAGTACTTTCATTGTACTAAAAAGTACTTTTATTTTACCGACAAGTACTTTTGTTGTACCATAAAGTGAGTTTATTTTACTAAAATGTACTTTTAATGTACCAAAAAGTATTTTCATTGCTCCAAAATTACTTTTGTTGTATTTAAAGGTACTTTCATTGTGCTGAAAAGTTCTTTAATTGTACCATAAAGTACTTTTATTGTACTAAAGTTACTTGTGTTGTAAAAAAAGTACTTTTATTGTAACGGCAAGTATTTTTGTTGTATCTAAAATATTTTATTTACCAAAAGTACTCAAGTACTAATTGTACCACAAGTGCTTAAATAGCACCAAAAAGGACTTTTATTGTGCCCACAAGTACTTTTATTGTACCAACAAGTTTTCGAATTAAACCAAAAAGCACTTTTGTTAAACCAAAACGTACTTTGAGTGTACCAACAAGTTGTTTGTATAAGTATTTCCCAAAATATACGTGACGTCTGTCAGACTTCGCTAAATCGAGTCAAAAATTTCACAATGTAACAAAAAACAGTACATTCCTCCTCTTTGTGCTATCCACTGTTCTTAATGGATCGAATAATAAATGTGAACAATTTTCCCCTTATATTGAGCATGGGAGTGTCATAGGCCGTTTAATCGGTGCGCTCTCGCCTTCAAAGTAAGCAAGGATGCCAGAAAGTGTCGTTTCAGTTGCAATTATGTAATAAACGGAGTTTTAGGCGAGCTTGATGACACGCTTGATTACGAAGTAAGTGACGTTTTCAGCAGGTGCCATTTCATTTCGGAGTTAAAATGAGTGGACGTTTTTTTGGCATTACACACGCATGACATTCTAACTATTTAGATCGCTCGCTTACAATGTTATACTGATGTCATGGATTACAAAATAGGTACTTCTTTTCATTTATGGCTGGGTATATTTAGTAGCAATCAGTGATGATTGCCTCGCGTATATTCCCCCTTAAATTTAGTATAGGGATGTCATAGACCTTTTAATTGTTGCGCTCTCGCTTACAAAGTAATCGACGATGTCAGTTAGTGTCATTTCAATTACGTTATAAGCGGTGTTTTAAGAGAGCTTCATAGCAGGCTTGATTACGAAGTAATTGACGATTGCAGTAGGTGCCATTTTATTTCGGAGTTATAAAGAGTGGATTATATTTTTTATGTTACACACGAGTGACATTCTAAGTACTTACATCGCTCGCTTACAATGTCATACTGATGTCATGGGTTACTAAATATGTACTTCGTTTCATTTACCATTGGTACCTCTAAAAACAATTTATCAGAAACAAAGCCTCTTGTCAGTCTCTCTTCACACAAGTCTCACAAATATATGTGATAGACATACAGTAAAAAATTTCTGTTAAAACCAACAAAACTTCGTCACGACTTTAATAGTCTGCTAATATACGCATTTAATTTTTATTCCAAAAATCATCATATTGCTATTATTATCGATAATTTTCTATTATAATTGCATCAATTACTCATGTTTAAAACTCATTGACCTTAAAGGCAATTTCACATAATATGTAATTTGTGTCTTTGCTTTGTGCGGAAACGTGTTGAAGGTTGATTGAGGGCTACTCAAAACCTCCCCCACGATCTTCAAATTATGATAATCTTCATGAGCAGTCATGCGTGCTTAGCACCCCATACAACACGGTCCAAAGCGATACGTAAGTATAAAATTAACCGGAAAGGACATGCAATGGTCAATAAAGAAAATTTAAATTTTGAATTAATGTTAAAAAAAGTGAAATGCCAATATCCGTTCAATTCCATGCCACATGGTGCAGCGAAGGAACGAACCACCAACCACCACCACCTACCTCTCTCCCTTGTCTTATCATAAACCAATATCTATGAAACATATGACACCTGATAGACCAAACTGCCAACGGGCCAAACGACGATTGGCTCTAAATGTTTAAGTACATGTTCCGACGTTCAGGAAGAGTGTCCAAGATCTGACAAAGGTGTAAATATTATAAAGGAAAACCTAAACGAACACGTGGCAGTTTTTCTTGGCAATTTCCATCACTATTTGTATCGAAAAGAGGAAAGGGCAAAGTACGAGTAAGGCAACTACCTGTTCGTTCATTGTGAATAAACGCACTGACATGTCGTCAAGTAAGGTGAAAAGCAGCAACCCCTAAATGTAGAGTTTAAAGGTCTTCCTGTGCTATTACCTTATGTGCGACTCATTTCGCCCTTCACTCGGGCGGCCAAAAGTTGGGGTAAGCAACGAGTTAAACGTTTATCAACGCTGTGCGAGTAAATGCCGGCAAAAGTATATTAATTGCTTTTATTATCGTCATTATTCGAATAGTTTTTAACATTATGAGAAACATTATGAGATATTCGAGAGTGGGAATTGTGCAGATGATAGAAATCGTATTTACGAGAACTGGCTTAGTGGACAATAGTGGGCATAAAAGACAAATGTAGATGACTGCTGCCAGGAATCGAATCATGGATCTCCCGAATGGTTGTCGTGTAAAACACACACACTAAATTTTTTCAATTTCCAATGATGAAGATTGATGTAAAAAATCATCAATTCAACGGAGGACTCAATGAAAAAGGTCAAGAAATTCACAATCATCAAATTAAAACCCGATTTCATTGAAATGATAAAAAATTGTTTTCAATTCAACGAACATTTAATTAAGTCTTAAATAATTCGCACAAAAATCTCAAAAGAAAAAATAATTTCTATTAACGGTCAAACCGTTTTTCCATACAAACGCTACTAAAACAAATTTTGATGAAGCTAACAGTGATGCCAACGATTTCATAAAAAAGTATTTGGGTCCTAGTGTAGGTCCCGTTTGACACAATTTTCAATTATTCGCACCAAATATTTCTACTCTATTCGTTGGTCTTAAGACATTTCGTTGCTCGGATGAACGTTTTTATGCTCCGCAAATCGCCTACCGATAGACAGGTATTGTCCACAAGTGTGCGATGACCAAACTTTTCATATCTCAGGTCACTTAACCGAAAACAGAGATATATAAGATGCTCCTCTCTTATTACTTATTATTGCGGCGCACAGTGGCACCGCCCCATACATTTCTTGTAAAAAAAAGTAGAAGGACTCGTCGTACAGCAATGAAATTTTGCAGAAACAGTACTCTGGGCTAAATTAAGAAATTTAGAAAAAATACTGCCACACCCACCTCCCATATAACTGCACTTGCCAAAATTTGTATTTTTGGACCTAGAGACTCGAAATTCGGGAACCTTCTTAATTGACTTCTCCTTATGAAAAAAAATTAAACATATTGGGGATGCCACGCCTACTTTAGATTTTACGCCCATTGAAAGTTGTAGATTTTAGGTATTTTTCTTCCCTGTATAAATTCATATGAAAATATCATATAAGTAAAAAATTTTAATTTTTATTCAAAAGTTAAACACGTGTTGTACCATACAATAGAAGAGAATATCCCCAACAACCCTCCGTGGAAGATATTAGCTTTCAAATAAACCGAAAATATCGCACAAATGCATGCATTAAAATCGATGTTACTAAAAGGGACGGTATTCGGCGGTTATTTTTATTTTTCTTTATTGAAAGTACAGACACGGACCTTTAATTTTTTATAGTTAGAGGGCTAAGCAAAGCAAAGCACATAAAGGTTTTTTCCATCAAAAAGTGAAAACTTGATTTTTTTTAGTATAATTTTTGATAAGTTATAATAATTAGTTTACTTGTCCAATTTCAACAATTTTTTTTTTATAAAAGAGTAAGTGCTATATTTTCAATAAAAAATAAAACAAAAGCCATAGGTATAAACTTACACACACAAAATGTTCTTTATTTGTACAATAATCTAATTTCATTGAATAAATTTCCGCTGACTTCTGTTAGTTTTTTTAACTACAAAATTTCACTTTTCATAAAACACCTTGTTGAATTTTTCTTATCCAAATACTTCTTTACAAAACCATATCATTAAAATTTTAATATTGAAATGTTGAAAACCCCTATTTTTTCCGCCGAAATGCCACTATGCGGCGTCTACAAAAATTATTGTAGGAAAATTTTAACGTCTTAATTTGTTTTCCAATCGGCCAGTTATAACAGCTATGATATTCCTTACTCTAGACAAACTCTAGATAAAAAACTTAAAAAACGTTATTTCGATTTAAACCCCATTAATAGGGTAAGGGATAGTTTCTCGCGCTGTTGTGTATTAACACGATTTTTATTTAGATTCACAACAAGTGGCACCTACTTGTTTATCGACGTATGCAAACTTCAATGTTTGAGAAGCTTTTTCTTGACATGCAAATTGACTCGACAATATACTGCGTAGTTGGTGTCTACAACATTGAGGGGTTCGACAATGAAAGAAAAAAGTAGATGGCTGGAGCCGGGAATCGAACCACGGACCTCCCGCATGGTAGTCGCGTGCTCTAACCACTATGCAAGGGTCGACCGCAAAGACTTGTTCTAGACAGGACCAGCGCAAATCATGTCCTCTGTATATCCATGGTTGACCAAATCTGTTTGGTTGCTATGCATGTGGGTTCCCTTACCCATCTTTCCTGACGAATGAGGTTACGTTTTACCGCATTTAGCGTATGAGAGGAACACTTCGTAAACTTCGCCCGAAGGCACGGTGGTGGCGGCCTTTGCCAATGTAACGGCTCGTTGGTTACCATTTATGTCCTCATGTCCTAGAAACCCAACGTCTGGGACGAGACGACCGGCATTATCTAACATTTTTCGAAGTGGTGTTTACGTTCTCCAGGGATGTGATAGCCGCTTTAATATTAGTAAATATATGCATATTGCCGCCAAATATCCCACGTTACTGAATTTTCTCCATTTCCCTATTCGCCCTGAACTATGCTACAGTAATCCGGTAGCCTGATCGATAGTTGAAAATTCAACTACCCCGAAGAAGCCCGCTCTTTCTCTTAATTTTGAACCGTCTGTGAAAATGTAGTTGACATCCTTCCCAAAGTGTAGGGCATTACCATCATAGCAGGTCCTAAACGGAATGTTCCTGATAAAACCCGGATCACATTAATTTAGTTCAGAATTTGGCATGACCATAATTTCGCATTGTGGTAAACGCTGCTATTATCCTCGCCTCAATGTCCTGGCGTAACCAGTTTAGGATCGTAACTAGTGCCTAAGTTGGAGTAGTTCTAAGTGCCCCTGTTATTATGATTGCCACCAGTTTCATAATGCGTTCGAATTTGTCTTTGGACTGTCCTCTCCAGCGTCGGCCACCAAACTGACAATTCGTAAAATAAGATTAGTTTAATTACAAGGTCATATATGTAACCAGTTTACATTTTTAAAGCTGATTCCCCAGCTGAGGCCAAAATAAGGGTCCTTCTTTTTCTTAAATGACAGCAACAACAAAAATTCATCCATCAGTAGCCGCACGTAGAAACAAATTTCAAGCGTTTTGTTCTTTTGCGCTCCGTAGATAGTTCGTCACACCTAGCTTAGATAAAAGGTCTTTTATCAATTTAGGATCCTTGCCGGTATCTATAAGTGCTACGTCATCAGCATATACGACGGTTGTGCAGCACGTTTTTTCCATAGTCTTCGGAAGAGCATTGATGTTGAGATTCCTTGTAGAGTACTACAAACCGTCACCTTAGAAATATTTGACACTCTCAGACTAGATCCAATGCGCCTAAATTTTAGGAGTTTATCAACTTATATGTAGTTGTTTCATTGAGACAAATACAGATTCAGCTTTGACATTATTGAAATCTCCCTCGATGTCCAAGAAGGCGGCGAGTGTGTATTCCTTGTAGTTCAGGAATCTTTCTATCAGCCTGGTTTTTCGAATGTAAATAAGCTTCTATGGATTTTACATTCGTAGTGATATGTTGAGCTTTGGATATAGCTTCCGCTTTAAAAGATGATCTGATATATCCATCAATTTTTCTTTCCATAGATTTAAGTAAGAAGCAAGATAGATAGATAAGATCTTTTTATCAGACTGGTTTTCGAATGTAGGCATGTTAAGCCTTGGCTAGAGCTTCCAGTTTTAAAGATGATTTAATAAAACCATCAATTATTACCTACATAGTTTTAAGTTAGAAGGAAGATTGGCTTATCGGTCTGAAATTGTTGGCCTTATTATGGGAGGCCTTACCCCCTTAAGGGTTAAATACCATTTTGTAGGATGTTCATCTCATTGGAATGTGCGTCAGCCTCAGACAGGCTCTGAAGATTGTCAGAAGACGGGGCGGCAATACGACCATGTTCTTCTGTGGATCCGCGGGAATAGTACCATCGGGTTCCGGATATTTAAAAGAGTGGAAACTTTTGATAGCCCATTGAACTCGATGTTTAGTAATCGGTATTCCGGCATCAAAAGTATTAATGTCCGAGTTTTCCAAAAAACTGGTAATAAACTACTGCTGTAATCGCGGGGACAGTCAGACGGACATCTCCAAAAAGGGGGTGTTTGTGTGGAAGGTGGGAGTAGTTTCATTTAGCATACCAAATTTCAGCTTGATTGCTCTTAAACTGCGACTGTGATTGCAGGACAGAACCCAATAAATGGAAAATTTGTAGGGGAATTGAGAGTAGTTTTTAACCTGTCTTGCTCATCTTTTTAACCTATCAATATCCATTGAACTACGGCTGTCATCGCAGGGGTAGACCCCAAATAGGGGAAATTTTTATGGGATCCGTTTTGAGAATATAAACTTT
Organism: Muscina levida; assembly: GCA_964034835.1. Taxonomy (NCBI): domain Eukaryota; kingdom Metazoa; phylum Arthropoda; class Insecta; order Diptera; family Muscidae; genus Muscina; species Muscina levida. The sequence goes on from OZ035882.1 coordinate 75,472,339, forward strand.
CATGCCAAATTTCAGCTCGATATCTTTTAAACTAGGGCTGTAATCGCGGACTCTACGGTCACCTTTAAATCGATTCAGATTTCGATGCTAAACATCAAGTTTAAGCTTTGACATTTGTATGGCTAATTTCTTTCACACAGCACAGCAGTGCAATGCCTACTGTCAACGTACTGAGAAAACATTATCTGTGTAACCCTAGGTCAATTTAAGCTATAAACAGACAGCTACACAAGCTTCGCTGTATCCGGGAATTCCCCATGAGTTATTAATGTAAACAAACATTGCGTTGCATTGGTAGCTGATAACATACAATTTTTAATTTGTTGTTTAAATAATAAATTGAATATAATTTCAGTATATGAGTTGATGTTTCCACTGCGCCTATACTTTTACACTGATACATATTTGCTGATAGACTTTCATCGTCAATAGTTTTCAGTGAAGGTACGAATGTAATTGTTACACAATTGTGTTAAGCTGACATGTTGTGTGCTTCGAGAATGCCATCTTCGCACCATTTGGGTAATTTTCTCATTTGTTTGAGATACTTTCTTCTCTTAAGGTTTGTGATGAGAAGAAGAAAAGAAATAACAGTAAAGAGCGCCGAAGAGACATTGTGGTTAAAGTAGAAATGATGTCATACGCCTAAACTGCAGCCACATAATACATTTCACAACTCTTGAATAAAACACATTTTGGAAATAATAAATAATTGTCAATAGAAATCGAAATTAAACCGAACTATGACCAGATCATAATTCACTACAGATCAACAAAAATCAAATAAAGAGCAATCCTCAGCATTTCAAGGGAAAGTATATAGATTAGACTTAACATTATTCGGTCAGTTAAAAGTTAACAACTGATTAAAAATTTAAATTTTTAATAGAAATTTTTGTTAAAAAAACTTATTTGAGACTATTCAATTCAATTTGTTGCATACTGTAATTATTCGAGAATAATGACTTAAACAACTGAATCATTTGAATATGAAGAAATAATTTAACGGGAAGTAAATAACCCTCTGTTATACATCTTACAAGATTAATTTGTATGTGACCGTATACGTTTCACTGTCACGTATATTAACATCAACTTATGGGTAATCACACCACCTCCGAAGTTCCATTTTACTCCACTAGTGTAGTTCATGGACGAATCATAAAATAAATATCCAGACATTTTAACATTTTTATATCTCTACGCATTCGTATAAGTTTACGAACATAACTATTTTCATATTTTATGATACCCAGCACAATATGCTACCAACCACCGTCCGTGGGAGTAAGCCAACTCGTCGTATATTTACACGACTGAGGCCTATCAGGTAAATTTGTATATGGTTAATACCCATACATAGGGTTAATAGGAGGAAGGGCAGAAACAAAACTTCAGTTTTGTACAGGGAATTTATATTAAATGCCAATTTTATGTTTGATTTAATGTGGGTGGTTTGTTCGGCAGTCAATAAAGTACCATCACACACAGGTAATAGAAGGGAAGAGAAGCTAAGGACATAAAGCAGGTGGATTTTTTTCATCCCTCCAAAAGGGAGGTGGTGGGGTGGGCAAAGGTTTGAGTTGGCAGCATTTTGATATGAGTTTTTGTCGTGTTCTTATATTTTTCGGTGAAGAATGACAGGTAATTGTGGGGCTATGTAAATTCATATATGATTTAAACACGCTATCATTATTAGCATTTTTCTTTAAGTGGTTTTTCAGCTTTAGTTGGTCCTATTTCTTGTTAAGTATAAGTTTTTAGAAAGAAAAATGTTAACAGTCTATTCACAATACAAGTTGGAATGAACCTTGAAGCGATGTAGGAATTGTAGCATTAAATATAATGAAATACTAAAATATTGAAATACTGACATATTGAAATATTGAAATGTTGAAATATTGAAATACTGAAATATTGAAATATTGCAATATTAAATTATTGAAATATATGTTGACGTGTGGTCTTCGTTGATACCATTTTCTCATGGTTTCTTGAAGCTTTTAACACTTAAGGTTGCGATAATGTGGGCAGAAGGCACAGCAAAGGGTGCTGATGATGACAGTTTGGCAACTATCGAAATAGCTTTCCGCCGTGCCAGCTGTCAACATAATCCATTTCACACAACTCTTGTAAAACAAACTCTATTAGCAATATTAGAAAGGTCTTGAACCGAACGATGAAAACACATTCATTATTTACACATATATGGTTAAATTGTAAGGACCGATGTTGAATGTGAACCACACCTAAACGTCAAGTTCTTTTCTGCATTTCATTTGACATTTCTCAATTTGAACCATGGAAAGATACAAAATCGAGCAACGCGTTAAAGTTATTCAGGCTTATTGTGGGCGTTCAAATCAAAATGCATATCGTGCACTTCGTGATTTTTTCGGTCAATTTATGCGTCTGAATGTGCGTATAATCGGAAAAATCGTGCAAAAATTTGAGCAAACCGGGTCTGTAGGAGTTGTGAAACGACAGCGAATGCGCGTACAGCTCGTACTGCAGAAAATATTGCTGCTGTTCTCGATAGTGTGGCTGAAGAGTCGTTCACCTCAACTCGTCGTCGTGCCCAACAATTGCACCTCTCACGCTCGGCGTTGATGAACATTATGCATAAAGACTTGCATTACACGCTTAAAAGGGGGCAATTGACTCAAGAACTAAAGCCTTTTGACCATTCCAAACGTCGTCAATGGTCAGAATGGTGGCAAGAAATGGCAACAGTGGATGATACATTTTCGAAGAAAATCATCTTCAGTAGTGAGGCACATTTTCACCTCAGTGGATTCGACAATAAGCAGAATTGCCGCATTTGGGCGAATGATAATCCAAGAGCGATTGTCGAAAAACCAATGCCCTCAAAAAGAGTGACTGTTTGGTGCGGTTTATGGGCTGGCGGCAGCATCGGGCCGTATTTTTTCCAAAATGAGGCCGGTCAGGCAGTTACTGTAAATGGTATCGTGAGATGATAACGAACTTTTTATGGTCCGAATTGAAAGATATGGATGTGGACGATATGTGGTTTTCACAGGATGGTGCCACTGGGATTATTTGTATGAAAAGGTGAACGTCGATAAGCCAGCAACAATTCAAGAGCCGAAGGATGAGACAATTCGGCACATTAACGGCATAGAACCTCAATTATACCTCAGCGTCATCGAAAATTTGGACCTTCGGATGAAGGTATGCCGCCGAGGTCGAGACGGCCTGCTGGTTCCAGAAGGCAGCGCACGTATAGATATCACGCCAATTGTCGACGACAGCTTGGATTCCTGTGCTGAAAAAGGTGATCCAAGTGTGTGCTCCAACTACTGCTGGATCAGCCTTTTACCCATCGCATATAAGGTCCTGTCGAGTTTACTATGTGAAAGACTAAAGCCAGAGTTATCCAACTTGATCGGGCCTTATCAGTGTGGCTTCAGACATAGTAAATATAGATATGCACACTTCGGAAAGTCCTGGAAAAGACCCAAGAGAAACAGATCGACACGTGACATCTTTTCGTCGACTATAATGATGCCTTCGACAGCCCAATACGGCAGAAATTACTCAAAGGCATGGTTGAGTTTAGTATTCCAGCGAAGCTGATACGCTGACTGACTGGCACGAAGTCTTCAGTGAAGATTGGCATAGACCTTACGGTGCCATTCTGTACCAGACAGGGCCTTAAACAAGGCGACTGTCTATCGTGTGACCTCTTCAATATTGTGATGGAGATGATAATGAGAAAAGCTGCAGTAAACACGAGTGGCACGATATTCTACAAAAGCCACATGCTACTCGCGTATGTACTGCAGCCTTCTCAACTATACAGATGGAATCAGCGAAAACGGGTCTAATGGTGAACGAGGACAACACGAAGTGTTTAGTCTCAACGAACAAAAAATTTACTCGTTTGGGATACCAAACCAGATACTCCTTTTACCTGTCTTGCTGTATGGTTCTAAATCCTGGGTTATGACACAAGCGGATGGATCGGTGCAGCGAGAGAAAAATACTCAGTAAAATATATGGACCCATCAACGTTAACGGAGAGTGACGACGTCGTATGAATCATGAGCTGTACGAGATGTGACGAAAATGCTCCAGCTCGAAAAGTCTTCGTCAATGAACTCGAAGGACGGCGCAGAAGAGGGCGACCAGGTTACTGAGAGACTGAAACTAGGTTACTGGGAACTGGAGAAGAAGCGCAGAAGATCGAAGCGCTTATAATATTTTTCTACGTGCGGTATATAATCCAATAGGATTGCAAAGAAGTAAAGCTCAGTAATGCAATTAGGAAACAAGAAAGGAACATTTTGTTACAATATATTAAATTTTTTTGACTTGTAATCCAGCTAATACCGAGTTATAATATAGAAAAAGTGCTAAAAATTCACCTTGAGCATAAAAAATGCGTTTAGGCATTAAATTATTATTGCAGCCAACTTGACAAAACGAATAATGCAGAAGTTCTACTTTCACGTGCAATTATCAAAATTGAATCCCGAATCAATGAGCTGAAAAATGTTGCGCTTATATATATAAAGAAAAATTTCTGTCGGGTTTTGAACCCACATCATCCGTATTATAGTCGCATATTGCAACCCATCTTGCTACTATATACGGTCTTATTCATAATATAGAAATATTAATTTCTCATGTAACTAAAAAACGTCTCTCTTTATCTTTCCCTCCATCTCAATGCCATCTGAAAAATGAACCCCTAAACAGCGACATTCCTTAGAATTCACTGGCAACTTGTTGAAATTCGGTTACTATCAACAAAATCGAAAACAATCATTTCTTAAATTCCTGAAATCCTTGCAAAAGAACAATAACAACCATAACAAACAATTCGCAAAAAGTCAAAACAAAAGAAACAAGTCATAAATAACTTAAGGGTACGTAAATACTTGTTACGTATACGAACGAACGAGTATTTACATTAATTGTAAACAAAAGCACAACACAATGTATGAGTATGTAATGTACTCTGTCAGTTACTTTAAGGCTTGAAGTAGAAGCATACGGTATTGTTGTCGTTTGTACCCTTCCTCACATACATACATATGTATGAGCCCACCTTTAGCCATCCGTTCGTTCGTTGCAATAACAAATATTCTCATGTAAAAGAAAACTTTTTGCGTTTTCACTCTGAAACTAAAAGCGAAATGTTCAACAACAAATTAAAATTCCTTATTAACCTTTTGTGGCAAATGAATCGAAATAGCTAAATAAATCACTTGAAAGATTTGTTAACTGATTCAAAGTTAAGATGGATTTTTTTTTGCTACGCTGACTAGACTGAAGAGTATAGGGAATACATACGCGTTTCATACAAAATGGCGTCATTTGAAATACTTACGATATCCATTGGTAAATGCCAGAGACCGTCAGCTCACCCTTATCCTCAAGGGCGTATTCGATGAGTTCGGTGTACGTGAATGGTGGTTTCTTGGGCCTTCATCGTTGACGGAGAAGGTTTTTTGTGGTTTTTGTTAAATCAACCGCCGTCGCACGCACCACCCCATCCGTGGCATGGCAGCCATTGAGAGTAGCCCAGCGGTACATCAGAGGGGGTGAATTTTTATTAAAGTACATAAAAAGTGAAAAGGATGAAAGAAGGGATAATATAGTAAGTAAGATAATTTGTAAACACTTGTGGGGAATGTATTTTCTATATGTACTATGTTTATGTTATGAAAAGATAATATGTATGTCCTAAAATATTAAACTTGTTGTACGCTAAAACATGATATGTACTACATCAACGATTGCCATGCAGAATATTCAAAATTTTAACTCAATTGGGTAATTGCAAAACGATCCTCAAAGCGATTGAAAACTTGAAAAACCATAGTTTTTGTTTTTTTATTTTATTAGATCCTGAATACCATTTATTAGCCTGCTTTCCAATTTATATTTCAAATAAATCCTGTGGCTATTACATATTCAAAATGTCCGAAATCATAAAAATTTGCTTAATTATGAAATAGCTGCCACACCTGCCCAAAAAATAATAATGAAACCTATAAAAATAACACATTAAGGAAAAATCAAACTTAACCCGACAAGTACAAGAATCTGTTTTTGAAATTTCCAAAACACCCCCAAAACCGCGAGTTACGGGTTAAAAAAACTGGGTTTTGGCAACTTGACGCACTTATTAGCCAGAAACTTGGTTGAACATGAACCTATTTTAAGTAACTAAGCGATTTAGAAAGAAGAGACTACGACCTTTCCAACGATATATATAGTTATATAAATAACATGTCACGTCTATCTGCCTTTGCCTCCAAATCGCAAACTATTCGGATTTTTTCACTTTTTTTAAGTTTGAAGAAGTCTGTAGCAATTATTTTATAGGGACACCCTAATGTTTACTATAGATTCAGAAAGTGCACGCTTTCGAGAGTAAAACGCATGCTTTTTTGAAAAAATCGGTTAACAAATCGTTAATTAATTCATATCTTAGCGACACCTCAAAGTTAACCGATTAAGCTGAAATTTTGTACAGCCCGTTTTATTGTTTATTGGAACAGGATCAGAGGTTGGGAGCAGCAAAATCTAACATTCGAAAATTTGCTTATAACTAAGGGCCACCCTTGTATACAAATATTATCTTATCGCACATCCACTTTCACTCACCGACTGAAAATAAAATGTTCGCCTTCATATGCATAACTTAGTGCAGAGAACTTTCCTTTTCCCTTTCTGGAAAATTTACCTGTGGTACCGAGTTATATCTGTATACTCGTACCAAATTGTACCAATCTAGGCCTAAAACACAGTTTGATCACGCTCACTCCGCTCACAGATCGAAGTTTTATCTCTCTACCCGACAAACCATGCGATTCGAGAATGATATCATTCACGAAACATATAACATTCGAATTTTATTCGAAAACGATACTAGCTAAAGGTTCGGTCGTGATATCGCTTGCGGAAAAAAATCCACCTTCGTTCTCGAATCGTTCTTCTACGAATGCAAAAGAAGATTCTGTTACGAATTGTAATAAAGAGTTCCTTTCAAGTTGCAAAATCTATAAATCATCCGTATTTTTATGTTATTCCTTCTTTTCTTATTCTCTTCAGAGGTATTGACGATTTCTTTTAAATTTTTTTTGATATAACGTGGAACTATTTAATTTTTTTATATCTTAGTTGACAAAATTTGGTATTCAGAATAAAAAAAGCATTTATGTAAAATATGATATCATTTTCAGAGACAATTTGATTAAAATCAATTTTCTCCAAACCCACACCCGATCATGTATATAAGCTGTGTTCGTCTACTTCCCACCAATAATTTGCAAGATTCTAGTTTGCAAAAAAAAGTATTTGAATAACATCCAGAAAAAATTTGAAAGAAAACAGCTGATGTGTGTTTATTTGATTGTAATTTCTATGTTTTTGCATAGAAGCTGGGGCCTTTGTTGAATTTGATGATATAATCTTTATCCCTAATGACCCCGATGAAACAATGGAACCCATTTCGGAGTTGGACAATTCAAAATTAACATTTCTAACAGCGCTTATATCTTGCAAGTTTTGGTTGGCTAAAATTTATCTAACCAAAATTTGCAAACTCTTTAGCATTTAACTGTCAAAATTTTACGCTCTCTCGCTCTCGTTTACTGGACTTTTGGAGTAAACGAAGGCAATGCAGTAAAAATTTGCACAAGTTTGTGCAAATTTGCAATTTAATGTCTCAAGTAAGTAAAGTTTTTAAAATTAGTTATAGAAGATCTGTATTGTATATCATTAATTCCCAAAGATTGTGAAAAAATTGATTTTTTTATCGCTTAAACTGGTTTTTACCATACGTTAACGAATGTTTACCAGCGATTCGATAATGTTATCATTTTCAAATGTTTTTTAGAATTCTATCGCATTTTATCGGTTTTACGATTAGTAAACGAATCGCTATTACGATTCGTTTGCGAATGTTCATCAGTGATTGTATTATGTTATTATTTTCGAATTTGTTTTAGAATCGCTTTAACGAATACCCAACGAATCGTTAGCGAATCACCCCTCGCCACAGGTCCTGTCTAGCACTATCGTTGTACCAAATTGTATATCTCTAGGGCTAAAATACAGGGTTGCCACGCCCATCGTCTGTATATTCATAATTGTGTTTCAGACTACAATCAGGATATCAAATTTTTTCTCGCGACTACCATGCTGGAGATCCCGGGTGGTGTGTTCTATCCCCATTATGTCACGGCCGGTCCTATGCATTATTCAAATATAAAGAGTTGCTTAATAACAGCAATTCATTTCGATAAACAAAGAGAAATTTTACGTTTAATGGACGTTTACCAATTGTAGACGTATTCATTAGACCGGGTCGGTCCCCATACAAATTTTTTTTTTCTCCAAAGTCGAGGGCAAATATTAAAGATTACCTCGAGACAACATAAAAAAAAAATTTTTTCCTCCCCCACCCCCGGAAAACAGCCAAAATCGTTTTCTTATCACTGCTTTTTTGTTTGTGGCTCAATCGTTAAATCAAAGGCATCGGTGTATAGGCTTCGACTAGTACTACATTTGTCCTATAGATGTCGCTGACATACGACATCATCTTATAATGATGGCCTTATTTAGAGCAATTTCTACCCCTAAAATTTAAAAATATTTTTTCCCAGGATTAAAACCAAGAACATTTTTCTTTGGAAGTATACAGTTTTATTCAAAAACAAAAAAGTAACGAATGATAAGGTCTATTTACAGCATCAACAAAAACATTTTTTTATGTCCTTTGCATTATTATCGCAAATTATTGCATAATTTATAGCGCTGATGCAAAATTTTTATAAAAATTATTCTATACTTTGTAGCTCAAATTATTGCATTAGTCTTAACGACATCGAAAAAAAAAATTTAAATATTTTCTTGAGATAATTCATTTTTAATATAGTTACCGGCGAAATATATTTTATATTACAAATAAAATCCCAAAAAGACCAAAGATATGTATGTAATTACAGCAAATATTGCATCGACTCAAGTTCCGTTCACGACTTTCTAATTTTGCAAAAATTTTTCATTTTGATTAGTCATTCCTAGCGCTGATTCACTTAAATTTCGCACAAATGTTCAGTGTTGCAAATTGCATGGGAAGAATACAAGTGCAAAGTTATGTCTATATTTTATTATTAATACTTCCATTGTGAAGCAGGTATCTTTATAATTTCGTTTCTCGAATATTGGTGACACTGAACACCATCATCCGCATGTTTGAAAACACTGTTTGCGCTAAAAAGTATGCAATAATTTGTATTTAATTTTTTTCCATATCGCTATGAAGTATGCAATAGTTTTCTGTAATAATGCAAACAACAGAAAAAAATATTAGTGTTGATGCTGTAAATACATCTTATGTACGTAACTTTTTTGTTTTTTGAATAAAACTGTATACTTCCAAAGCAAAATGTTCTTGGTTTTTAAAGGACTTTAATTCTGGGAAATAATATTTTCAAATCATAGAGGTAGAAATTGCTATAAATGAGGCCATCATTACAAGATGATGTCGTATGTCAGCGACATCTATAGGACAAATGTAGTACTCGTCGAGACCTATACACCGATGTCTTGTATGTTACGATTGAGCCACAAACAAAAAAGTAGTGATAAAAAAACGATTTTGGCTGTATTTCCAGGGGGTGGGGGAGGAAAACATTTTTTTTAAGTTGTCTCGAGGTGATCTTTAATGTTTGCCCTCGACTTTGGAAATTTTTTTTCGCGACCCGGTCTAGTGTATATACTCTAAATTAGATTTTGTAAGATATGACAATATAAAATTGTATACAAAAAAACCAATTCTTTAAATTTTAAACAATTAATTTGTATTAACATTTAATTTTTAACTACAAATATTAACAAATCTATTAATTAAATTATATCTTAACAGATCCAAATGTTTAAATCTGTACCTCAACCTTACCTCGTTAGATCCAATTTCATCTTATTATATATGTCAGATATAAGTGGATCTAAAGCCAGATTTATTTAGATGCGATACTAGATATGATAAAATATGAGAGCAGATATGGCACATCTCGTTAGAGATCCAGGGTATGATATAACAAGATCTAATTGTACCTTACAACACCTAATCAGATCAAATTATATCTCCACTTTCTTACATGGGTAGTATTAAAAAAAGTCTGCGATTTTAATGGATGTTATTTGCGAGAAGTCTGTGACGCGTGTGACCTTACAAATTTTAGGTTTAAAGAAATATAACTTTAAAACTATATACTGTAAAAACTTCCGTAAATCACACACTATTGCTAACAAAAAACATTTTTTTTTCTAAAAAAAAAATCTTATTGAAAACTGTGACGGGTGTGGCGCGAGTGACGGAATTTAGATTTAAAGAAATATGACTTTAAAATTGTATACTGTATTGTTATTTTGTATTTTCCGTAAATCGCCCACTATTGCTAGTAAAAAAACATTTTTTACTAAAACTGATTTTAACGGAAAATGTGACGGGTGTGACTTAGTATAAAAACTCGGCAAATTTGAAGAAACTTTACTTCTTATTGACTTCGATAACATAGCCAATAAACAGTTTAACACATATGAAAATAAAAAGTTACAGTCGAGTACGGTTATAGCGAACTCCCAGGGACTAGGCATTTAAGTTCGTTATATGGGAAGTTCGTTATATCCGAGGTATAAAAATTGTCTCAAAATTATTTGTATTATTTTTAATTAGTTTTATTATTTTTTTTCAGTATTTCATTACATTACAAAAAATGAGATCAACTAACTTTAAAAAAAATCAAACAATTTTTCAGGAATAAAAACAACAGAATACCATTTCAGTATTTGTGTAAAAGAAGTTATGTAAATTAATTAAAACCATTGTAGGGAGTTCGTTATAACCGTCGAAAAATTTATGAAAACTGGAAAATGGGACACCAAATATTGTTTGTTATACGTAAAATTCGCTATAAACGATGTTCGCTATAACAGTAAAGATTTATATGAAGAAATTAAGCAAAACCGTTGGGACCAGAAAAATTGTTCGTCATAACTGAAAGTTCGTTATAAACGGTGTTCGTTATAAACGTATTCGACTGTATTATTTTTAATTTAAGTAAATAGGTACAGCAGACATACACAGAGACTGTAGCATCTCTTTTAAATTTATAAATTTTTCGAATACTGTTTATTTTTTAACTCTTGCATGATAGCATCTATGCAGATATTGAGAGAGAAGTCTTAAAAGAGTCTTAATAAAAACAAATCTTTTTGATGAACTTAAATAAATTATACGTTAAATGGACGCTACGATTTAATACTGGCAACTGTCGACGTATTAAAAACACTTAACGTTTGATTTTTATCCTTTTTCCGTTGTCCTTTAATATAATCGTGTTCTTATTATCTCTTCCTTTGTCTATCCCGTTCTCTTCTTCATATTTGCATTTAATTCCTTTATGTTTCTTTGCACTCTATCTTTGGTGTGACAGGTGTGACCAAATATTTTCTTATCAAAATACTCGAATATTTAAATGGATGCCACAAAATCTCATTATATTTTAATTGCCCTTACTTTGTTATTGTCGGAAAGTGTCCAGGGCTTATTATGTAAAGTTAAAATTTTATAAAACTTTTTTTAATTTGTAATGTGACGGTTGGGACTGAAAAGTATGGGCTTTTGTTAAAAAGGATAAAGGGGTTATAAGAAAACGTCAAAGTAAGTAAAAGCGTATTATTAAGGAAAGAATATACTTATTTCAAAATCTTGCCAAATTTAAAAAATTTGTCCATAAAAAAAAAACTTAATTTCCCTTTACACCCCATGAATGAGGTATGGGATAGCTTCTCGCGTTGTTGTGAATTAACACGCTTTCTATTTTTAGATTCACAACTAACGGCACCTACTTGTTTATCGACGAATGCGAACGTCACTGTTTGAGAAGCTTTTACTAGACACGACGATTGAATCGACGCTTAATACTGCGAAGTTGCTGTCAACAACATTCAAGGGGAGCCGACAATGAAAGAAAATTTTATTTATTTTTTTTCTTTTAAGATGACTGGAGCCAGGTTTGAACCTGCAATCTCGCGCATGGTAGTCGCGTGTTCTAACCACTATGCCACGGCCGGTCCCAAAATTTGTCCATAATTGTAGAAAAACTGCAGTTTCGGACTAACTTCAAGGAACTTTCGAGCTTTATAATACGATTATTAAAATATATAAGACAACTTTTGCAATAATATTATGTTAACATATCACTTAACACTTACGCTCTCTGTGGCGATGTATCTTCAATGACCACATTTTCCGCCACCGTCATTTCGGTGCCGTCCATTTCGGAAGTTACCTCCATGACGAGTTCTTCGAACTTTTTACCCGTCTTATTTGAATTTTTGGGTGATTTTGATCTGTCTCCATGATGCGAACCACTGCTATTGCTAGAAGGTGATCCCGACATGGTTTTATAGCCGACTGCTGAGCTTGCTGCAGCACCATAACCATTACTATGTTGATTTTTCACTGATTTACCACCGGAACCGGAACAACCTCCAGATATATCTGGATTAAGATGTGGGAATTCATCAAATTTAAAATTTAATAACCACGACAAATTCTTATCCTCAAAATCGGCCTCAGCATCCACGATTTGAGACGATGTATTTTGTTGCTCTCGTTCGCAAGGAGTTTGGGGATTCTGCGGTGCCACAAAGTGCACGTGTTGCGTTTGTGTGGGTGACGAATTGGAATTAGTTGCCAGTGAGGCCATTGACTCCTCCTCATGAGGTTTCAGCGATACTGTAGGATTGAGCTGGGTAATTTCTGTTTGTAGACTAGAGTTATAACGGTGATCCAACTCTAGTAAATCGGATGCCTGCCAGTTATCCGCATTGTCTTCCTCAAATTGATTGGTGGTGTTCACACAAATCGTAGAGGGGCTGGTGAAAATAGGTTCGGAGGCACATAAAACGCCATCAGTTAAACCGACCGTAGAGGTTACGGATCCTAAAAGATTGGCATCATATGCAAACAGATCATTTATGAAAGCTGATGAATTGGCGATGATGTTAAAGGTACCCGTTCCAGTGGCCAAATCTGAAGAGTTGGAAACAGGTGTCGTTATTGCGACATTGCGATTGTGTGAAAATCCTTCAGGAGGTGGCGTTTGTTGTTGTTGTTGTTTAAATGGGGAATTGGCAGAGGGCATGTCATAACTCGACACCTCAATATGACGTTTCTTCCACATCACAGTATCCTCGGCATAGTTGGCAGATGTTTCTGGCGTTCCGCCTGCAGGAGGGCTGATGTCATTGTCATTGTATTTACGTTTTAGAAAATCACATAATTCACTTTGGTTTTGAGGGGGAGCAGTAGTAGATGTTATAGCACCGTTAGTAACGGGCATATTTAAAATCATTTTATTTCTCACAAAAAGGGTTTATAGTAAATTCTCCGTAATATTTTTTGAGTATTTCAATTTTTATGTTTTGATTTATAAATCAAAGTTGCAAGATTTTATCAACACTTTTTTTTATTTATTTTTCTATATGGTTCACTGACAACACTGACTTGTAGCCCGCTAAGTAAACCCGTTAGCAAGTCACCGCCTCCGCCTAAAGGATATTATGTTGTTGTCAATTGACGAGTTCGTAACAGACTGAAATTTCCTTTTTTCCACAAATTTCCTTTACTATTCTATATCAATTTCATGTTAATTTCACGCAATTTTACGCTGTTCTCAGTTCTCATCGAGGCGCCCCCTTTTGTTCTTCTCCCTCATCAAAGGGGCTGATGATGAGGACAACACATGCTCAGTCAGGCTGAACAATTACTCTCTGGGCATTTAGTAAGCAATTTCCATTCATAGTGTTTTAGCCGTGTTTTTCCGGTCATTTAAACGTTTTGTCGTGGAACAAAGACAACACCATGTGGTGGTCTTGGTCTCGTCTACCTGTTCTCTTTTTGGTCCTGCCAGTTTGGCTAACTGTTAGGGATGATAGCAGTGTACGATGTGTGGAATGGAATGAGTGACTGAAAAAGTACTACAGCTCAACAATTATAGTACGAATTAAAAAAAATGTCCCATTTAGTATTAAAAAAGTAAGAATTTGCTCAATTCGACTCATCATATTCGTTGCATCTTGAAGATACTTATATATCTATTGTCATATTCTGCTCTTCCGGCTCTAACAGTTCTGAAGTATCACAGAAGAAGATTGGCTTTGGCTTCGTTTGCGTTTCTTTGCAGAGCTTTTTAAATGGGTGTCTTGTAAAAATTAGCCTATTTAGGACTGCAACCTTGAAAATGTTCTCGCTTATTACGGACTTTATGCCATTTGCGGCAATTGTCCGAAAATGGTACTTATTTGTAAATATAATTTTTTTTGGTCATTAACTTTGATCGCCTAGGCCAGTTGCATCTAGTACGTATGTAGGCCAAGTCCCGACGTAAAATTCGCCGTATGAAAAATTCTTTTCTGAAAGCCGAGTTCTTGTGTACAACGTGTAATTGACTACCTCGGGTTCTATTGCGCGCTTTCAATTATAACGGCTATGCACTCCTTAAACGTACGGTTATTGGATGATCGTTTGCTAAACATATCGCCTTGTCTTAAATTTGTCTACCAAACGATGGAGAGTCGGCGCAGCGTCTGGTGAAAAATTGGTGCAACATTTGCACATTTATTTTGATAATAAAGTTGTATTATTCGGAAGTGTTGCTCCATCCTGTAACTTGTCATCAGAAACTAATGAAAAATCTAAGGGTTAGACAGACGCCTTCAAACCAATATGACGGTCAAACGTTTGTAACAACAACCCGCACCAATTGAAACCCCTTTAAATAGATTTCTATTTAAAAAAAAAATAAAAAATTAATGTTAAAAATTCATATCGTTATGATTTTTTCCAAAATATTAATTTTTTTTATCAAATTTGCACTATCCAAATTTATGTTTTAAATTCAATTTGATGTTTCTCCACAACAGAACCTATACAACTTTCGTGTGATAAAAACTTTCCTTAGAACTTAACATAAGTAGTAAATTGTACGTATTGTATAAAAAATTATATCATCTCCGATGGCACAACATATGGCTTGCTTTATCAGAAATACAGGGTGTTGTCAACAGCTAAAGAATGAAAATATAATTTACATTCACATTTTTTGTTGTAGCCAATCAGCCGTGTAATTTATTTACCCAATAGGGGGTGCAATAGCATACTATCACAAACAGGTGTTGATTTCATGGTATGAAACAAATTATTATCGAGTTCGCCTACCCCCGAAATTAAAGAAATTTAATCGCTGACCTCCTCTCTCAAATGGTCATGGCAAAGAATTTGTGATTCCATTATAAACCAGATTTAAAGAAAATACAAAAGTTCCAGTTGGTAGCGAAATTTAAGCCAGAGTTAAAACCGCAAAATTTATTTGTTGTTACTAATTGATATCTATAGAAAAGTTCCCCTTTCTGATTACGCATAAATGTTAAGTTTAATTTGAATGTGACTCGTAATTTTAGTTTTATCGAATTCACAATTCTTGCAATAACGATGGATCACACCACATACGACGAGAGAAAACATCCCCGATTTGAGCTGTGATTAATGCAATGCCCATATTTAATGTATCCAAAATGCTTGCGATAGGTGTTGTTAGATATTTACATACTACCCTGACAGCAAATGCTTAATAGCATAAGTAGTTGTTGAATAGATGAGTAAACTAAAAGCGTTTGGCAATATTCAGTGGGTTATTGTAATGTGTTAGAAATAAACATGAGTTGAAGGGAATAGTTGCAAATGTTAATTAAATGTTAAAAGAAGAGTACTTCCCCCTTTTCATATATCATATTTAATATTCACAAAATTATGAAATTCTTAAATTTCATAATGTAATTTATAAAAATTCTAAGACACATAAAATTTGTAAAACTTCAAATATCCAAAAATTTTATAATAGATATTTATATAATTAATACAATTTATGAAATTCATAAAAATTTTGAAATTTAATAAATTAATTAAATTTATAAGCTTCATAAATTTATAAAATTACAAAATTCATAAAATTTTGTTAAACTCATAAAACTCACGAAATTTATAAAATTCACTATAGTGCTCATAAAATTTACAATATTTAATATTTATTATGATTTTACAATATAAAAATCATAATATTCACAAAAGTCATAATTCATAAATTTCATAATATCCAACAAATGTAAAATGTTTACATAGTCCATAAAATTTAGGATAAAAATTTATGTAATTTACAAAATCCAGTAAATTCATAGGACACATAAAATTTGTAAAATTAAAAATAACCAAAATTATCAGGCGGTATGCCATTAGGCCTCACGAAAATACACCCCAAATCAAAAATGAAATTAGGCCCCAAAAATATATATGGAAAACAAGGCTCTATGAAATAAGGCCCCAAGAAATAAGGCCCCAAAACAAAAATGAAATAAAGCCCCAAAAATTTGTTCAGAAAACAACAACAGTGAAATTTGCGGTGTTATTTCATTTTTTTGGGACATTATTTCATTTTTGTTTTGGGGCCTTATTTCGGCATGAAATAAAGCCCCAAATTTCGAAAATGAAATAATGCCCCAATCTCGCAACTCTAATTCTCTGACATTATTAAAAGACGAATGCGGTGGGGGGCACGCCCCCCGCCGCATACGTCGCAGTCAGCCTCGCAACTTTCACTCTCTGATATTATTAAAAGACGAATGCGGTGGGGGGCACACCCCCCGCCGCATACGTCGTAGTCAGCCTTGCAACTATCACTCTCTGATATTATTAAAAGACGAATGCGGTGGGGGCACGCCCCCCGCCGCATACGTCGTAGTCAGCCTTGCAACTATCACTCTATGACGTTATTAAAAGACGAATGCGGTGGGGGGCACGCCCCCCGCCGCATACGACGTTGTCAATCTAGCAACTTTCACTCACTGGCATTATTAAAAGACGAATGCGGTGGGGGGCACGCCCCCCGCCGCATACGTCGTAGTCAGTCTCGCAACTCTCTCTCTGTCATTTTTTAAAGTCAATAAATAAAGTGAAGGGGGGGGGGGGGCGTCCGCCCCCCCCTTTCTTTGCCACTTCTACTACCCCTCCCACACGTATCTAGCCTTTTTATTATTTGAAAGGCTTGCCCCAAAAATGGGGCATTATTTCATTTATGAATTGGGGTGTTTTTTCATTTAGTTGGGGTCTTATTTCATTCTTGATATTGGGGCTTTGTTTCATAACGAAATAAAACCCCATTTTTGGGGCTTTATTTCATTTTGGATTTGGGGCCTTATTTCTTGGGGCCTTATTTCATAGAGCCGGAAAACAACAACACGAAATTTTATGATTTTTTGGGGCCTAATTTCATATTTTAATTGGGGTGTATTTGCATAATGCAATTAGACTCC
This sequence comes from Muscina levida, assembly GCA_964034835.1. Taxonomy (NCBI): domain Eukaryota; kingdom Metazoa; phylum Arthropoda; class Insecta; order Diptera; family Muscidae; genus Muscina; species Muscina levida. The sequence goes on from OZ035882.1 coordinate 75,489,757, forward strand.
AAATGTCTGTGTGACAATAGACCCCAAAAATTTTTTTGGGGCATAATTTCATAAAATGGTGGGGACTATTTTCGCCTTTTTGGGGTCCAATTTCATTTTGGGGTCCAATTTCATTTTGGGGTCTAATTTCGCGCGATTTTTATACCATCACCCTTAGGGATGAGGGTATATATCATTTGATACGACCCAAAAGTGTAACACATAGAAGGAGTCACTTCAGACCCTAGGTTTCTTTGAACCAAATTCGATTCATGACTTTTTAAGTCGTTAGAGCCATGTCCGTCTGTCTGTCTGTCTGTCTGGTGGCTGTCCGGCTGGTTCGCACGATAACTTTCGAAAGACGCAACCAAATGTTTGGAAATTTTGCACGAGTTATTATTTTCTCAAAACTACTTACGGTATTGCAAATGGGCTACGTGGCCCTGCCCCTTCTGGTACCTCCCATACAAATAAATTCCGCCCACTTTAGAAATCGAGTAATAATATCAATACACCCTACGGGATCGTCCCCAAATTCTGTATTTAGTAAAGCTATAACAGGATAAAGTTTTGGAAAAAAATTTTGAAAGCCTAGCCACGCCCCTTCTGGTACCTCCCATACAAAAATACCTTTCCGCCCACTATGGAGATGGAGAAATAATATCAATAAATCAAACGTGATCGTACCCAAATTCTATTTTTAGTAAAGCAATAACGGGATAAAGTTTTGGAGAAAAAAATTGGAAGTCTATCCACTCCCCATCTGGTACCTCCCATACACATCTGGTACCGCCCACTTTAGAAATCGATTAATCGATTAAAAATCGATCGTGCCCAAATTCTGCATTTGGTAAAGTTCAAGCAGGATAAACTTTTGGAGAAAAAATCTGGAAGTCTAGACACGCCCCTTCTGGTACCCCCCATACAAATGTACCACTCCGCCCACTTTAGAAATAGGGTAGTAATATCAATACACTCTACACCATCGTGTCCAAATTCTGAATTTTGTTATGTTATAATGGGACAAAGTTTTGGAGAATAAATCTGGAGCCTAAACACACCCCTTCTCGTACCTCCCATACAAATGTACCACTCCGCCCACTTTCGAAATCGAGTAATAATATCAATAAAATAGAAAATTAATTGTTTTACTGAGGGTAAGGGTAAATGTAAGTCGGGTTGCCCGACTGAAACTTTCTAACTGGTTTTAATTACAAATCGATTATTTTCAATAACTCAAGACTTAAACAATTTATTATATTGGGTGATGGTATTTATCAGTCAGTTTAACTGACTGAAATTTCTGTACTGGTTTTAAAATAATTTTTCGTCTGCTGCGCTTTTTACGGAACAGACAATTTACCATATGCATTAAAAAAAATTTGCGTGATTTATATAAAATAATTTTTCGTCTGTGGCTCTTTTCTTTAAATATAAAAACATGAAAAATGAAAATTTTCTTTAAAAATCTAAAATCATGAAAAATTACAGTACGAGCTCGATTTTCGCAACTACCGATTATTGCAACACCCCGATTTGCGCAACCGCTCTTTTTTACACATGAGTCTTGATAAGTGCAACACGTTCAAAAAAGCAGTCTCGATGAGCGCAACTTTTCAATGTATCAGCAGAAATTATATGTTATTTTTTATTTGCATGCTATGTTACGGCACTGTTCAATGTGAGTGAGACAGTAATAGTACAGTTTTTTTTAGTGACGTGGGGCATTTTGCACAAAGTAAAATAACAATTTTCAATAGAGGTTCGGTAAGCGCAACAATCTCGGTAACTGCAACCGGCTCGGGCTACTATCGGTTGCGAAAATCGAGCTCGTACTGTATTTTAAAAAAATCGCGCGATTTTTTTAAACAATTTTTCGACTGCGGCGCCTTTCACCGAACAGACTATTTACAATTGTGTGCAAATCTTTTCTGCTATTTTCATATTAATAAAGGCAACGTATAAATTGCTTAAAATTCGAATCTTTTTTATAAATTCGCGCATTTTTTTTTTTTAAGTTTTGTGTTGCCCACTATGTTTACTACTCAATAAATATTACGTTATGCAACTAACAATTTAAAACCCATACAAAACAGAAAAAATAATAAATGTCCTTTTTTAATCTAAATTTTTTTTACATGTTCTAAAGAATTTTTCGCCTACGGTGCTTCCCCCTGATTAAACAATTTACATTACGCTATATATTCGTATATATTCTTACCTTCTTGCCATACAAATGAATATAAAAATAGAAAAAATAAAAAATTTTTGGTCATTTTTCATATGAAAAAAAAAACTTTTTTTTTGGGGTAATTTTCATAATTGGTTTAGGTAAATTTTTATTTTTTATTGTGGCCAACTTTTCATTTTCATTTCTAATTTTGGGTAATTTTTGTTTGGATTATATTTTCTACCGCCGTTTTGGGGCCTATTTGCGTGTTGTGTTTTTATATACGAACTGAGATATTTATTTGAAAATTAGACCCCAAATACAAATATCAAAATATACCCCAATTTTATACAGAAAACAACAACACTATATTTTGGGGCATATTTGCATTTTTTTGGGGTGTATTTGCATACTTTCGAATAACAACTACGAAATTAGGCCCCAATATATAAATTTTGGGGCCTACTTTCATTTTATGTTTGGGGTCTATTTTCATAATGTAATTAGACCCCAAATTTGGGGCCTAATTTCATTTTCACTTTGGGGTGTATTTTCGTGGGGCCTAATGTCATAGCACCAAATTATCATAATAAATATTTAAATATTAATAAATATACAAATATTAAATATTTATATTAAATTTATGTAATTCATAAAAATTTTTAAATTTATTAAATTAATTATATTTATAAACTTGATCCCTATTAATGTTATAAAAGTGAATGTTTGTCTGTTTGTGTGTTTGTTTCTTTGTTCGTGACTCAAACAAGGTTAAATGGGTGAACCGATTTCAATGAAGGGTTAGTATACAGTATCCAAATTACTGTAGGCTATATACTTTTAAAATTTTTGACGCAATGGTTGGAGTGGGCTTGTCAAACTTTTTTGAGCTAAAATTTGATCTCATACAGTACTGAACCACGCCAATATGAATATGCAGACGAAATTTTAATTTTGGACCCAATGGGCATGTCAAAACTTATTGTTAGAGCTATGAATATGAATGCGAATGCGTCCAATCAGTGGACGGTGGGGCCATGCATTCATTTCATAAGAATTATAAAAAAACTCATAATTTTTATGAGTTTTATAATTCTTACGAATTTCACTAATATTACGCAACTACTGAATTTTATGGTTTTTATAAATTTTATTAATTCAGTTATTATATAAATTGTATAAATATTACGAATTTTATCAATTTCATAATTTTTATGAATATTATGAGTTTAAGAATTTCTATACATCTGTTTTTAAGAAGACAATTTTAAACCATTTTATAACAAATTGTATGTTTTTACAAGCATCAAACCAATCACTTGTACATATTCTCTTATTTATCCCATAAATACCCAATAAATTTTAAAAGCTATTTAATTTATTGCTTAGAATATAAAGCAATTTTAATTTTTTGACTTATACAATTTTTAAAAATTAATAACATTAAAATTTATAAACTTTTTCTTCTATAAATTTGGCAACTAATGGTTCTTAACTTGTATCTCGATGTATAAAATAATGTTGTAGTAACATGGATGCCACCCACCATAAAGCTTTTAGTTCAGATCATATAAGTTGCTTTTCTCAATCTTTGTTAAACGAGGATTCAACAGCTACAAAATATAAGAAAAAACGATACATTGATACAAATCTTTCTTTTCAAATGCATAATCATCTTGTATCTCGATGTATTAAATCTAACTCACTTGTGTGCCCATATAAGTATCAAAGTTTTGACCCAAGAAACCATTCTCGACGCCACATTTCATAAGTTGTTTGCTAGCTTCTATAGCTGCGATTGAGGGTTCTGCACCTAAAGAGCAGAAAACAAAAGATATATTGTTTGTTTAAACACATTCTCTGTACAATTTACTTACTTAATGGCTTGCCTATGATCCCGATGCTGGTAGAATTTATATTATTGCCACCTTCTATTAACCATCCAGTGCCTTCGAACACAAGTCCATCATTTGAAATAAGGAAACTGAAATAAAATGTCAAAGTTATGAATTTTTGCGATATAGCGACAAAATGCAAAAATTATGCGATTTTGAGGTAAAAATAGACGGATATGATCAGTATATAAGTATATATATCGTGGGAAAGGTCTAAGATTCGTTTTCTTTTCAAAACCGTTAATAAATCTAAACTCGGCTAAAAATTGACTGGTGATCAACAAAAATTTTGGTTTTTTAATATTAAGACAAGATTTTGAGGGTGTTTGGGACATTTAGTAGATATATTTTGGTAATATATAGAATTGGCGATCGGATGTCTTGTAATTTTAATTTTCTCAGATTTTGTCGAGCAGTGTTATAATACGTATTTTTTGCTTTCCCTTAACATAGAAGCTTTAACACGCTCAGCTGTTTGAGAAGCTTTAACTACACAGCCGATAGACTCAATACTACTGCGAAGTTGCTGTCAACAACATCGAGAAGGTCGCCGGTAATATAGATAACTAGGACAGGAATCAAACGCTAATCTCCCGCATGATAGTCAAGTATTCTAAGGTATTACGTACCATAATCTTCAACTCACACTTACTTATAGCCAATGTCATCGAGGCCAATAAACAGATGTACAGTTTGAATCCATTGTACAATATATGCACAACTTGAGAAATCCGAACACTGGATTGTCAAAATCTTTGGATAGATTATAACATTTTGAATTGGCAAGGGGCGGTAATTGACGGCCGTACTCGGTTTACCGCCCCACTCTTCCTTAAGTTTGATGATTGGGCAATGGGCGTCACCTACGCTGCTGGCGAGAGAGTCTTGCAGTGCGATTGACAAAGCGAATAAAATTATATTTGACAACACAAAATACGATTGAAACATTTTTCCTGAGTTTGTGGGCTTTTGTGTTTTCACGTATTCGAAATTTTACACACTGAGTCAAAATTCTGGTTGCAAATTAATTTTATTGATATTTGTGTGGGGAACGTTTAAATATGGTTTGTCGTTCTTCCCCGCTTTCTTTCTCCCTGGTACTTCCGTGCTGCTGATAATCGCACAATGACGTGAATGCTTCACTTGCCAAACCGACCAAGTATACTTTTTGGTTTTTGAAAAATTCAAATTGAAATCAGTGATAAGATTTTATAATTTTTCTATTAGAAAAAAATTCCTCTAATAATAGAAATTAACACTTGTGTGAACATCACTTACATCGTTAACCTTGTTTTTTACTTTTTTTGACTTTAAATTTAACAGAGTTTTAAAAAACGATATCAGCATTTTTCATATGGACTTGGTCGGTTTGGCAAGTGAAGCATCCACTTATCATCGCAAATTCACTGACCAAAAGTTAAATTTGACACATGAGGCTATCAAATGTTTGTTGTTATAAACTTGTTAAAAAAAATATCAAATCACTGATAAACACATATGGCTTGTGTTGACACTTTTATACCGTTGTTTGACGACCTGCCGAAACTGCATTATAAAAGTGTTTAAACGCATAATTAAGGAATAATATTAACTTCATAAGTGATGTGTCATGCCCACTATTTATACGACGAGCCCTAAATTTATAAACTCATAAATTCACAAATACATAAATTCATAAATAAATTCGTAAATTCATAAATTTAGAACATTTATACAATTCATAAATTCATAACTTCATAACTTCAAAAATTCATAAATTCATAAAAATTACAGATTTTGTAAAATTCAATAAATTTTCAAAACCATAAATTTAATTAATTTTATAATATTTATAATATGAACAAAATTCGTTAAGTTCATAAATTACATAAAAATTTATAGAAGTTGTAAAATTCACAAAATTCAAGATATTCATAAATCCGAAAGCCTAATGAATTCATTATATTGATAATATTACTGAAAGCATAAAATTCGTAAAATTTAGTAAAAGTCATAAATATAATAAAATTCATAAAATGTGCAAATTTAATAAAACTCATGAGTTTCATAAACTTCTATAATTTGTAGTAATTATAAAAATCATTTAGTTCATGAAATTCTAACATTCATAAAAATATGAAATTTATGAATTTCAGTCGAGTACGGTTATAGCGAACTCCCAGGGACTAGGCATTTAAGTTCGTTATATTCGAGGAATAAACCAGTAAACAAGTTTCAGTCGGGCAACCCGACTTACATATACCATCACCCTCAGTAAAACCAAAAACAAATCTATTATATTGTTATTATTACTCGTTTTTTTAAGTGGGCGAAGTGGTACATATGTATGGAAGGTACCAGAAGCGGCGTGTCTAGACTTTCAGATTTTTTTCCAAAACTTTATTATGTAATAACTTTACTAAGTACAGAATTTGGGTACGATCGCGTTAGATTTATTGATATTATTACTCCATCTCTAAAGTGGGCGGAAAGGTACATTTGTATGGGAGGTACCAGAAGGGGCGGGCCATGTAGCCCATTTGCAATACCGTAAGTAGTTTTGGGGAAATATTAACTAATGCAAAATTTCAAAACATTTGGTGCGTCTTTCGAAAGTTATCGTGCGAACCAGCCGGACAGCAAGACATGGCTCAAACGACTTAAAAAGTCATGAATCGAATTTGATTCAAAGAAACCTATGGTCTAAAGTCACTCCTTCTATGTGTTACACTTTTAGGTCGTTTCAAATGATATACATTAAACCGGGTCGGTCCCCATACAAAATTTTTTTTTCTCCAAAGTCGAGGGCAAATATTAAAGATCACCTCGAGACAACTTCAAAAAAAAATTTTTTTTCCTCCCCCACCCCCGGAAAAACAGCCAAAATCGTTTTTTTATCACTTAGGATCTAAAGTGACTCCTTCTTTGTGTTACACTTTTGGGTCGCATCAAATGATATATACCCTGATATATAGCATTTGACCTCAGTATCAAAACCTTAAACTCCATTTCGCTCTACTACGTCACAATTTTTTTTGGATATATTTCGTCATCTGTCGATTCAAGGAATATGTAAAATCATGTGTAAAAATATATTTGGAATAGTTCATGTTTTCGGAGACCTATGTTAAAATTTTTCGGGGAATATTTCCTCAGAATATTTTAAACCTTTATTTCCTTTTTTAAATATCAAATTTCAATCCACTGTAAAACAAATTGTGACGTAGTGGAGCAAAATGGGGTTTAAGGTTTTGTTACTGAGGTCAAATGCTATTGTTTAATATTACATTAGCTAATCCCCGAAAAATTGTGTTGTACTGTGGAATCAAAGAGTTAAATCTTATCTACTATCACGTGGTTAACCTGGGTTCGTGCCATGTCACAGTCTTCTAACTACATTTCTTTTCATCGGCAGACTCCATGATTTTACCGACTGCAACTTTGCAGTATAGTCGAGTGAATCGAAATGTCTATGTAAATCATTTCTAAAAAACTAAAATTTGCGGAATCATGGGTTAACTGAAGACCCTTCGAAACTCACCCGTAGGAATATCTAATTCATGGGATGCAAAGGGAAATGGGGTTAAATTTATGTTAAATACAGAAATATTTCAAATTATGCAAGTTACGGATAATAAATAAATTCATAATTAAAACCTTTTCCTTGATTTTTTCTAGTAATATCCTGACTTTCAAAGCGATAGACCAAATCTGGACGGCCCACGTGTATGGAAGCGATATATAGATATCTGAAAAGAAAATTTTAAACTATGCTCAAAACGTATGATGTGTTTGTTGAATATAGAATTCCTGTTAATTATGTTAAAATTTTAAATTTTGCGAATATTTAATTCACATTTTATAAGAAACTTTGCTATTGCTTACTTGATGAATGCTTATAAAATGTTTGGCTAAGCTTAAGCGTCGTTCTTGTACGCTCTTTAGACGATTCATTACCCCAAGTTACTACTTAATCTAATCAAACTTTCAACGTCTTACTAACCGATATTAAAACATGTGTCTGCAAATTCATATCTATAGAGCCAAGTACTATCTGTTTACAAATATTACCTTATATAGTTCTAAAAACATTTTTCCATTTTCTCTTCTGCCTACCGATCGGAAATAAAAAGTTCACCTTCATATTCCCGCCGCCCGAAAATAAATATTTTTTACACTACTGATATCATTGTCAATATTTGACTTTAAAATGTATCAGCATCGTTTAATTGAAGTTCTTTTGTCAGAATTTACCGACATCCTTTTTTCTGACAACTTGCTCGTATTGCCAAAATTTTTGATAAAACAAACAGACGCAATGTACCAATTGAAATACTCTTTGATACCATAGATGTTCTTTTTGATACAATAAATATACTGTTTGGTACAGTAAATTCTACTTTTTGGTACAATAAATTGTACAAATTTCAACCTGTAGTGCCAAGTACTATCTGGGTGCCAAATTATAGCTCTCTAGCACTAAAGTACAGTTGTTCAAGACCACTCCGCCCTCTGACCTAAACTTTAAATTTCATTTGCATATTTATATAGTGTTGTCGAATACTATCTGTGTATCAAATTTTATCTCTCTAGAGCTAAAATAAAGTTTTGCAACGCCACCTTCCGCCCACTGAACCAAAATTTGAATTTCTGCATTTTCATAATCGTGTAGCCGAGCACTATCTGCGTGTCAAATTTTATCTCCCTAGCTCTAAAAATATGTTTTCAGCTGATCCAAAATCAAAATTTCGTCTGCATATTTAAATCCGTGTTGTCGAGTAGTATCTGGGTATCAAATTTTATCTCTCTAGCTCTAAAAAAAAGGTTTGCCACGCCCACTCCGCCCATTGGGTCAAAATTTAAAAAAATTATACCATACGGTATTTTCCATATTGTACAGTAACTGTCCTCCAAATTTTATTGAAATCGGTTCAGCCGTTTAGGCATGTTTGACCAACAAACATACAAACAAACAGACAGACATTCGCATTTATAATATTAATAGAATAATAAAATAAATAATAGGAACGATAGGATAAGATAGGATTGTATGTTTTTACAAGCATCAAACCCAACTCTTGAACATATTCTTTCATTAATTCCACAATTACCTTACAAGTTAAACGAACTATTTAATTTATTGCTTGACATTTAAATTTAAATTAATTGTGACTTAGTACTTAATAAATTTACATGTAAATTTTAACATCTATTGACTCGGCGACCAGTGCTTCCAATCTTGTATCTCATTGTATAAAATCAACGTCCCGTTAAAAGTTGTTAAAGTAACTTGGGTGCCCCCCTACATAGCTAAAAGTTAAGATCCAAGGCACCATACTAACTAGACGACACAGTTTAAAAGTTATTTTACAGCGGCAGAAGCTTTATTATCTGGGGAGAAGTTAGCTATGAAATGGCAAAACAAACGATACATGATTAAAAATCTTTAGCCTATCTTATATCTCGAACTTACTTGTGAGCCACCATATAGCTCATAGTTCGGATCCAAGAAACCATTCTCGACGCCACAGTCCAAAAGTTGTTTAGCAGCGTCTAAAGCTTCGTTTGAGGGCAATGCATCTTACGTGTAGAAAAATAAACAATATAAATTACTACAAATATATCTTTAAACACTTGCTCTGTTCGAAAACGTACCTATTGTCTTGCCGATAAACGCGATGCTGGTAACATTTATATTGTTGCCACCTTCTACAAACCATCCAGCGCCTTCGAATACAAGTCCATTATTTGAAATGAGGAAACTGCAATAAATAGTCAAAGAAATAAACTAATAAAGTGTAAGAAATTTTTTCATCTGCCTAAGTGTGTTCCTTGAAGGATCATTGGATATTTATGATTTTGGTATCATGTGAATGCGGAATTCATTTTTGATTTCTCACGAAATTTAAATTTTAAGTTGCTCAGGCGATATTTGCGGCAAAACAGACGAAATTTTTGTTTTCTATCAGTGTAGATACAACTTGATATATAGATAGTACTCGGCACAACAGTTAGAGGGGGCGTGGCCAAACCGTATTTTAGTCCTAGAGGAATAAAATATGTAAATTACTTAAATATGTTATGCACGACAGTAAACGATTTAAACAATAGTTTGTGTCTACCAAAAAGTAGATTTCTTGTGCCAAATAATACAACCAATTGTACCAAAACCGAATGTCATCAGCTGTTTGAGAAGCTTTTACTAGACTGCCAATTGAATCGACACAATTGCAAAGTTGCTGTCGATAATATCGAATATGTTGCCAATTAAATAAATGTATATGGCTGAGGCCATGGCATAGTGGTTAGAACACGCGACTACCATGCGGGAGATCACAGGATCAAATCGTAGCTCCAGTCTTCTTAAAAAAAAAAAATTTCTTTCATTGTCGGCTCTCCTTGAATGCTATCGACAGCAACTTCGCAGTATCAGTGTCGAGTCAATTGGCATGTCTAGTAAGAGCTTCTCAAACAGTGACCTACTCATTCGTCGATAAACAAGTAGGTGCCGTCAGTTGTGAATCTAAAAATAGAAAGCGTGTTAATTCACAACAACGCGAGAAGCTATACCATACCTCATTCGTGGGTTGTAATGGGAAATTAAGTAAGTAAGTATATGACTGAGGCAGAATTCGAACACTGGTCTGCTGCATAATAGTCGCGTATTCTAACGTAGCACGTACTCTTGAACCAAATAATAGCTACAATCTTCTCCCCACACTTACTTACTTATAACCAATGTCATCGAGACCATATACTTTCAAATGCACATATTGAATAATTCGTACAATATTTGCACAAGTGTTGAATGTCGTACACTTAAGTGTCACTATCTGATAGTAGAGTATAACATTTTTAGTTGGCAAGGGACGGTAATTGATGATCGTACTCGGTCTACCGTTCCACTGATGCTTAAGATTGATGATGGGGCAATGGACGCTGTCATTCCTGCTGGCGATAGTTTCTTGCAGCGTGAACAGCAATACGAATAAAATAATGTTCGACAACACAAAAGACGATTGAAACATTTTTTCCTGAGTTTTGTGGGCTTTGCGTTTTTACGTATTCGTGTTTTTACAGACTGAGTTAAAATGTTGCATGCATTACAATTTTATAGATATTTGTGTGGGGCACGTTGTAATGCAATTTGTGTTGTTTCCTTGCCCTCTTTCTTTCTGGGATTTCCGTTCTGCTGATAATAGTAGATTTTCTTATCGTCGTTTAGTTGGTGTTGAAATTGAGAGCTTCGCACTATCGAGGACAGCGTGTTACTTAAGTGGCTGAATCCCTTGTCAAGAATGGGTTAAAGAACGAACTAGGCATAAAAATGAAAAGGTAGCTAAGGTGTTATAGAAAAACAGAGCCGAATTTGCCCTTTAAGCTGAATTATTCCTAAAAACTGGGACCGGCCGTGGCATAGTGGTTAGAAGAGATCACAGGTTCAACTCCTGGCCCCAGTCATCTTAAAAGAAAAAAAAATAAATAAATTGTTCTTTCATTGTCGGCTCCCCTCGAATGTTGTCGACAGCAACTTCGCAGCAGTATTAGTGTCGAGTCAATCGGCATGTCTAGTAAGAGCTTCTCAAACAGTGACGTTTGCATTCGTCGATAAACAATTAGATGCCGTTAGTTGTTAATCTAAAAATAGAAAGCGTGTTAATTCACAACAACGCGAGAAGCTATCCCATACCTCATTCATGGGGTGTAAAGGAAATTATGTTTATGAATAGATTTAAAAAAATCAATTTGACGTCGCTAAAGGCCAAAGCTCATTGTGTACAAATGTTGGCGTGGTCGTATTTTGTTTTTTAAACCTCTGTAACTTTTTTGTTTATGAATAAAAATATATACGTTAAAAGATAAAATATCATAGAATTTAAAAAAACTTTTTTATCGTTGCAAAAAAAAATTTGGCTTAGGGGGGTAAAAACCGAGATTCCGGTAGAAACTTCTAGAACTAGAGTCGGAGTCAAAAGTGATTAGAGAAGAAAATGTAGCTGTTGTCAGTCCAAAAACATTGATATGTCATACATTACGATCGGACTATAAATGGAGACACAGGAAACAAAAAACCCAATGCGCGGGGTCAAGAGGCGTGGCAAAAAAAAATTAAATTTTTTTTTAATTCGTTTTTAAATTATCTTTCATTCTAGGGCGTGACCGGCAAAACTTTTTTTATTTGTATGAAGTGCGACCCAACTTACTGACCACGCCTCCTTATGGGTGTTACGAATGGAAGACCAAATTGAATATACCCAATTAAAGTAAAAGTAAAGCAATAAAGCAAAAATTTATAAGTTTTAGTAAATTTATAAAGTTTACTAGGTGTCCCGACAAATGTCCGTATCACAAAAAATTGTATATAATTCATAATATTTCAGAAATTTATAAATTTAATTAAATTCATAAATTTAAGTTAATTTATAAAATTTATTAACTTCGTACAATTCATAAAATTAATGAAATGTATAATAAACATAAAATTTATGAAATTCATAAAAATATTTCAGAAATCCATAAAATTTAATAAATTCAGAAATTTCAGTAAATTTTTAAGCATATTAAATTCTTACAACTCATAAAATTAATGGAATTCATAATAATCATAAAATGTATGAAATTCATAAAATTTATAAAATTCAAAAATTTCGTAGAATTGATAAAATTCATAAATTTTGTAAATTTTATAAAATTTGTAAAATACACAAAATTCATCAAATTCTTAAGATTCTAAAATTTTTGAAATTATAACACATATTAATAAAATTCATAATATTTATATAATTATAAATTGCTTCATAAAATGCATAAAATTCATAAGCTTAAGAAAATTCATTAAATGGATAAAATTTTAAAAATTCATAAAAGTAATAAAGTTCATACATCAAATTTACAAAATTCATAAAATTTATAAAAGTTCATGTAATTTATATAACTCATAACATTTTTAAATTCACCAAATGTATTCAATTTAAAAAATACATAAAATTCATTAAAATCATAAAATACATAAAACTAAACAATTTTACAAAACCATCAAATTTATAAAATACACAATTTTATATCACTCATAAAATTCACAAAATTTATAAAAATCATTCAACCGCTTTCTCATAATACATTTCACAACTCTTGAACAAAAACCTATTGGTAATAATCACCAATTACCAATAGTATAGATCTTTAACCGAACTATAGCACTATAATATAATTCTCAGAGATCAACTAAAAACAAAATCAAGAGCAACAAAACACTGAAGGTACACAGTACATGGTTGGCAATTGTGCCAACAACAAAAACTTCTATGTAATTGTGTCCGATGGCCACATGCATAGACAAGACTGGTGGGCAGAGTTTCTCATTTAAATTGAGTAACTTTCTTCCCTTAAGGTTTGTGATGATAGTGGAGAAGTCGCAGCAAAGGGCGCTGACGAGGCATTGTGGTGAATGCCGAAATAACGTTGTACGCCTTACCCGCTGTCTCATAATACATTTCACAACTCTTGAACGAAAACCTATTGGTAATAATCACCAATTACCAATTGTATAGATCTTTAACCGAACTATAGCACTATAATATAATTCTCAGAGATCAACTAAAAACAAAATCAAGAGCAAAATCATTATTTTAATAAAATATATTAAATTCCAAATTCAGTAAATTCTTGAAATCTATAAATGCATTAAGTTCTTATAATTTTTAAATTCACTAACAAAAGAAAATACGATAAAAAAAATTGTATCATAATACATAATTACAAAATTTATAAAATCATTAAAATAAATAACATTCATGTTATTTATAAAATTTAAAAAAAAATAAAATTCATATTAAAATTAAATTAAAGCTTTATCTATTAATTTTAAGCCAATAGTTAAACCAAAGTAACCGACCATAATGTGATATTTTGGAAAGCGCAACTATCATGCGGATTACCTGTGTTCGATGTTTACGACAGCAATTTCGTAGAAGTCGCTTCAATCTTAATATCCAGGGAAGCTTTCCAAAAAGCTGGCGTTCGAAAACATCAATTAAACCATATGTTCACATTATTGGAACGACGCACAGTGGGGTAAAATCATGATCTGGGCGGCCAAAATTATTTGAAGCAAATTTATGAAGCAGAATGGAAAAACATTACTTGGTGGGGCGTAAAAAATAATAATATGTTAACCTTTTGGTGGGATAGAGGTTGCGACCGTTTTTGTACAAAAAATGGTTTTTATACAAATTTTAAGATTCCGAGTATTTTCCATATATCTCCACAAGGTTGCATTTTAGAGCCCTACCTCTCTATAAATTTTTATTCGTCTGGATACCCTCTAACTATAAATGCATAGAGATATAGGACATCCAGTATGTTAACTAAAGTGGTTCAGTAAAACCGCAGAAATTATGGTTAATTCTTCCGCAGTAGGTAAATGGCTATAAAACACAAAACCGCAAAAACCCGCACAAAATTTTTTTTCCATCTGAACAATACGATGTTAAAGATTATATTTAATCACAGATTTAAGGGGTGAAAAGTGGTGATGCAGAACTTTTTGTCCATAGTTCAATTTTGGTACCCATTGAAATTAACGAAAATACCATATTTTTCAATGCTGCTTTGCTAGTTGGAATTTGAATTATAATTTTATTTAGCTAAGTTGATTAAATTATATAAACCTGCTTTATAATTTTCCATTTTACTTAAATGTTTAAACTAAACACACGCCTTCCCATAGCCTGCTAAAATTTTTGCTTTACCTTAACGTACCAAAATGGAAAATGCACAATTAGCTACAATTAACTTTGACAGCGTGTAGAAAACGAATGTAAGCAAAATGGAATGAAAAAATAACGGAATCTAGTTAAGAATTCTGTTCTCTTTACCCTACAATCGAAAATTATTAAAAACATTGGTTTTTGAGAAATTAAATTTTGGCCGCCCAGATCATGAATTTACCCCTATGTGCGACGTACGTATGATTAATAAGAAATCCGCATGAAGTTAATATTACTCATACGTTGTGCATACACACAGATGTAGCGAGTACCAAGGCCTAGGAAGTCCTGATTGGAGTCCTAAAAACAAAGGCCTTCTATGAGGCATTGCTATAGCAGACCAGCTTGCAGGACTGCAAAAGTGCATTTGTAGAAGAACTGCAATAAAAAAAAACAAGGGAATAATTCCCACATTAAATGATTTCATACTTTTTTTTAATCTTTAAGACAATATTATTATTACAATTTGTAATAACTATTTTTATACCATCACCCTTAGGGATGAGGGTATATATCATTTGATACGAAAAAAAGTGTAACGCATTAAAGGGAACACGTTAGACCCCAAGTATATTAAGACCAAATTCGTTTCAAGACTTTTTAAGACGATTGAGCTATGTCCGTCTGTCTGTCTGGCTGGCTGGTGAGCAGGATAAGTCGAGTAAACCTTAACGGATCGATATGAAAATTTACCAGTATTAATATTTTTCAAAACGAACTAATGGGATTGTAGATGGACAGAACAGCCCCACCCCACCTGGTACCTCCCATACAAAATTACCTATTTTTGGATAATTAATATTTCTTTTATAACTGCCAAACAGGCGTCCGGAGAATATTTGAATTTGGTCAGTTTATTTATATTGCAATAGTAGACCTTTGTCACACCCCTTCTGGTATCTGCCATGCAAATGACCGAATTGACCCTCATAGTTTTTCATACATATCTTTTTTGTATTAAACTGAATTAACTCAAATTTTGCGTATGATGTTCGCTTATGAAAATTGGACTCAGGAATGAATATGGTATATATCGGTTCACGCCTTCTGGTAGCTCCCATACAAAATGACCTATTTTTGGAAAATTAATATTTCTCTCAAAACTTCCAAACGGACACTTGTGGGTAACGATTAATTTATATTGGCATTTGACACACCCCTTCTGGTAACTCCTATTCAAATGACCGAACTCACCCCATAAGTCTTACATACATATCTTTTTTGTTATTACACTGAATTCAGTCAAATTTTACGTAAGTTGTACGGTTATGAAAATTTGAATCAGAAATGAATATGGATTATATCTGATTACCCCCACTTGTATCTCCCATACAAAATTACCTATTTTTGGAAAATTAACATTTCTCCCATAACTTCTAAGCCGGCACTTGTGGGATAATGAAATTTGGTCAGTTAATTTATCTTGTTATAGGAGGCAAAATATCAGAAATCGTAATTATAAATAACCGATACTGCCCCTTTAACATACATGTCATTTTTG
Organism: Muscina levida; assembly: GCA_964034835.1. Taxonomy (NCBI): domain Eukaryota; kingdom Metazoa; phylum Arthropoda; class Insecta; order Diptera; family Muscidae; genus Muscina; species Muscina levida. The sequence continues at coordinate 75,506,050 of OZ035882.1, forward strand.
TATTTACACTGAATTCAGACAAACTTTGCCAAGGTAAGCGTTCATTGAACTTTGATTTACGAAAAATTGGACACGTTGTACTGCCCCTAATTGTACCTCTTGTACAAACAAGTCAAATTTTTTTCGTTTTTGCTCCACAAGCAGACAAAAAATAATATATAAGTATTTTATTTTATTTAAAAATCTATTAATTTCAATAACTCAAGACTAAAACAATATCTTATATTGCCTAATGGCATTTATCAGTCAGTTAACCTGAACGGAATTTCTGTACTGGTTCTAAACTTCAGCAGCATAAATCGATCTCGCGACCTCAGTACTCATAGTTGGCATGCTACCTACTTGGCTTTCACATGATATAGTTTTGTACGATGAATAGCATACATTTGGTCCTCATAAATAACATCATCTGTCTTACCTTCTCTTAGGTCTAATCGGAGAAGTGATGATTGCACGGCTATGAGCGTCAAATCTGCTTCTACTCATAGGCCTGTCAACAGCACTGTTTGAGGCAAGAAAGTTTGCATGCCCTTTGGGCACATCTATGGAATTTTTGTGAGGTACACAGTAGGGCTGCTCACAGGCCAGTTTTAAGAAGGGTAAAAAACTTGTCCGCCGGATCTTTTTTTCCCTTGAAGAATCCTCATTGCAGGTCTCATTGCAGAAGCGAAATGAGCATGGGTATGACATTTTTTGTTAGGTTTAGTGAAGGACTAACTATAGCCTGCATATATGCCTGTTAAGGGCAAGCGTACTTGAATGTCAACAAACTGCATTTGAAGGCATGTTTGCAGCCCTATTTTAACAATGCCTCGGCTTTTCCGTTGCTGGGATATGCAAACTCGCTACATATGTCCAGTACAATGCATGAGGCTTGGTCGTCATTCAATATCATTAGTAATGAACAGTTTTCTACTGATGGGACAGTCTATATATGGACAGATATTTAGAGTTATTGGGGGAAAATTTATAAATGACCCCGAAAATGTTCCATAGTGTAATTATCACCTGTAGCGTTATCGGCAGTATTCGGTGGAAGGGGTCAACTTATTATGATGACATCAAATATTTTATTGTTAATATCCAAGAGTAGCGGCGATATTTTCCGAACAAATATTCAATATCAAAAGTGTTGATACGTAAGTTCTTTTTTCACTTCATAGTAAACTGTTATGATTATTCTCTTTATTTTGTTCGATATCTTAGTTTTCAATAAAATTGTTTTTTTCATATTATCTGGACTTTCAAAGCGATTAACCAAGCCAGCTCAGGATGCTACAGTTGTATGAGTTCTTGAGAAGACGATTTTAAACTATGCGCAAAATTTACGTTAAGTTTATTGAACATAGCCTTACTGTTATGCAAACATTTAAAATGTCTCGAATATTAAAAATATTTGCACTTGGTTTAGATCGCATTTGATTACAAGTCCCTCTCTTTAATTATACCATAAACTTTGCTTAAGTAATATAATATAAACTATTCAATTTATTGCCTTACATTTAAAGTAATATTAATTGTAACTTAGTGTTAAATATAATTACATTTAACCTTATCATCTATGGATTCGGCGACCAATGGTCCCAGTCTTGTATCTCATTGTACAGAATCAAACCGGGACTTTTAGTTGAAATAACTTGAGTGCCACCGTATAGCTCATAGTTTGGATCCAAAGCACCATTCTCGACGCCACAGCTTAAAAGTTGTTTGGCAGCGGCCAAAGCTTTGCGCGAAGGCAATTTAGCTATGAAATAACGAATAAATCATATTTTGTTACAAAATTATTAAAAAACATTTTCTCTTTTCATTTACTTACCACTAAAGTTGCCTATAAATGCGATGCCGGTACCATTTTGATTGTAGCCATAAGTGTGGGCACCTCGTACATACCAACCAGTGCCTTCGTACACCAAACCATCATTTCCAATGAGAAAACTGTAATGAAATTTCAAAGAAATACATTAATAAAGCATTTGCAGTTTTAAGAAACTGATAAGCATGGGGATTTTTTTCTTCGACTACCAGGAGTGTGTGCGCAATTAGTTGGTGATAATCTTATACATTTATTGTACCATCATATAATTAAAGCTGACCCTATCAGAGACGTCGTAGACAATTAATGGTACAGTGGGATGTGATCAGAAAAATCATAGCGAAAAAAAGGGATGGTGTGATTGTATGAAGTGATTTATATTTAAATAGTAAATAAATGATCATATTTTTACTAAATTAAGTTGGCTTAGTGCAGTTTTTCCCGAAAATATGTAATAGACAAATAATGTGTGGGCGGCGCCTCCGACTTGTTTTCTATCCTGGTTCCAAATAGCCTGGTTACTACTATCTGTGAAATTTTCAGGACGATCATACTATGTATTATTATGGTTGTTATAACGGTTTCTTTAAAATGGGGCGTGGCGTACAGCCCACTGTACCAACAATATCATATCATCTTTATACCTGTTTTAGTTTATGAGATACAGCCTTTTAAAATATCAAGTTTTATACCACGCCCACTGTCGTCCAATTTTGCGGAAATATTGACCACAGCCGTTTTATAACAACTGGCACAATATTCCGCTCGGCCATTACCGAAAATTTAAACTTGAAATTTCGCTGCCACCCTAATCTATATATATAAAAGGCTTGGGTGACTGACTGATCACTCCCCAGCCTAAACGGCTAAAGCTAGAAATTTAGAATGTAGGTTTCTTTTATGACGTACGCGCGCACAAAGAAGGGATTTTTGGAAATTGGGATTGCAACGGGTAAAATGGGCGTGGCACCGTCCCATACAACTGGAATTTTAAAATGGATGTATATTTTAAACCATTATAGGTACGAAGTCGAGATTTGGTACGTATATCGGTCGTATAAGAAAAATACTTTGTTTATGGAAAGTGGGCGGTGCCTAACCGCTTTTTTAAAAATATTTATATTGGCAAAATATATGGACCGATTGCAATTGAATTTTCTATGTGTGATACTGTTCATAGGGCCTCTATCATAGGCTACATGAAACATAATTAGACAAAGGGGCGTGGCACCGCCCACACAAACCGAAATTTAAATCGGTCATATCTCAAGAGCCATTAGAGATATGAAGATGAGATTTGCTACATATGTTGCAAAGAGGATAACGTCTCGCTCGAAAATGGGCGGTGGCACGCCCCTTTTGAAAAAATCGTTATCTGGGCGAAATAAATGGACCGATTGCAATGACATTTTTACTGTGAAGCGCTGGCCGGAGGGCGTCTATTATAGGCTACATAAAAACATAATCAGACAAAGGGACGTGGCACCGCCCACACAATCCAAAATTTCAATCAGTCATATTTCACGAGCCATTAAATGTATGAAGATGAGATTTGCTACATATGTAAATGGAACGTAGGGGATTACGTCTCGCTGGGAAAAGGGCGGTGCCACGCCCCATTTAAAATAATTGGTATGTAGGTCATATAGCTAGAACGATTGTAATTACAATTTCATATATTTAAAATTGTTAAACTAACCGATTGTGTAAAATGGCTGTAGATAGGATGATGAAATTTGGGGTAGTTGTTCTCCTTTTCGTGTAAACGTCAGCTAAAAATGGATTTTGGAAAATTCGTACTTTAAGATGTAAAAATTACCAGTAAGGGATATACCCGGACCAATCGGTTAAAGCTATAATCGCGAAAACTGATATGGGCATGCTCACTATCAAATTGGATTGAAGGTTTTTTCGAAATCCGATATTTCTGGGTAAAAAATATCGAAAAGGGATATAATCATGATAATTTATATGGGCTTGCTCCCTATGGAATTAGAACGAAGCAAGGAGGGTTCTGGATATTTTGACCTTTTAGGGGTAAAAAAGACCGAAAATGGATAAAACTGGTACTAAACGGCTAAAGGATTAGTCATAAAAATTAAAGTGAATATTATAGTGGTGCGATGTTAATTAAAACTTAAAAACTTAATTTCCCTTTGCACCCCATGAATGAGGTATGGGATAGCTTCTCGCGTTGTTGTGAATTAACACGCTTTCTATTTTTAGATTCACAACTAACGGCACCTACTTATTTATCGACGAATGCGAACGTCACTGTTTTGAGAAGCTCTTACTAGACACGACGATTGAATCGACGCTTAATACTTTGAAGTTGCTGGCAAACAACATTCGAGGGGAGCCGACAATGAAAGAAAATTTTATTTATTTTATTCTTTTAAGATGACTGGAGCCAGGTTTGAACCTGCGATCTCTCGCATGGTAGTCGCGTGTTCTAACCACTATGCCACGGCCGGTCCCGATGTTAATTAATTTTTCGAAATTCGTTGTTTAGTTGTAAAAATACTGAAAAGCAATAAAACTGGTACTATCGCCCAGACCAAATAACTAAAGCTAGAGCTACGAAAATGTATTTAGCATTGCTCCCTATAGAATTAGATACCCGCCAGATGGTGTATTTAGAAATTCGAACATTTGGGGGTAAAAAAGGCCGAAAGGGGATATAACTGGTACCATCACCCATACAAAACGGCTAAAGCTATTATATGCATATGGGCATAGAATTAGAGGGTGTACCACTCAATTATAGTTGTAAAGCTACAATCAGATAAATGTGTGTCCGTTCGTCTTATGAAATGTTTGCATTTTATCTGTATTGATTACATTCTTAAGAAGTTTCATTGTATGTACGGGTGAAGCAAAGCGAGCCGGGAAAGCTAGTATATATATAAATGATCAGCTTCGAATTCTGAGTAGATTTATAGATGTCCGTCCGTCCGTCTGTCTTTTCCTGTGATTACGGCGGTGGTTTGAGAAATTTTGTATTCAAGTATCTATCCTCTAAACGGTGGCTAAGTTTTAAGATGGGTAAGATCGGATAAAAACTACCCTTACCTCCCATAAAAATTTTCTTTTTTATGGGCCTGTCCTCTGCGTTTACAGTCGTAGTTTAATAAGAGCTATATAGCTACAAATTTGTATGCAATGAGCTAGATTGGACAGAAACTACTCCCACCTACCATGCAAACTGTGGTTTAAAAGCTGCCGAGCTAAAATTCGATATACAAGCTACTTTCCTGCAAGCAGGGGTTAAGTTATAGGTTGGACAAGTTCGTACGAAAACTACTTCGATACAAACTACTCCATTTTATGGGTCTGTCGTAATTTTATAAAAGCTTAGAGCTTTCGTATACAAGCTTTTATCCTCAAAGCGTAGGATAAGTTCTAAGATCAGCAAGATCGGATAAAAACTACTATCACCTCCCATACAAATTCAAAATTTTTTCGGGGTTAAAATAAATTATAAAACAAGAATTAAAAGAGAATTAGAGAGAGAGAGAGAGAGAGAGGGGGGGAGTATTTGAGTATTTCGTTTTTGTACAATTTGGTATAAGTATTTGTAAGTATGTATTTGAAATGTACTTCAACTACTAATCTTATAAAAATTACTGCAATACTAGACCAAACACTTATGATCGTAGATACCCCTAGTCTTATTAGTTTATTTTAAACCATACCTGGGTAAACCCAAAATATCACCCATGTTAAAACAATTCGATTTGAAAACAGAGCAAAATCGTAAAAAATGTATTAAAAAGTATTACCTTTTTACCGATTTTGCTATGTTTTCAGACCGAATTGTTTTCCAGAACATGGCTGTATGTTCAAGTATGCTCCAAGGTAATCAAATCTGTTAATATTGGGGCCAGATTTTATTATATCCTCACCCTACGGATAGGAGGGTATATATTATTTGATACGACACAAATATGTAACACATAGAAAGAGTTTAGACCCTATGTTTCTTTGAACCAAATTCGATTCATGACTTTTTAAGTCGTTTGAGCCATGTCTGTCTGTCTGAGAATTGCATGTGAAAGTTTCCCCAAAAATAAGAACTTCTGTACATTTGGTGGATTTTGAGCATTTTTTCTATATTTTAACAAGGTTTTAACTCGGTATACCGTACGGAATATCTCTTTTGAGTCTGAAGCAAAACGAATGACGTAAAAGTTCTTATTTTTAGGGCTACTTTCATGTGCAATTCTCAAAATTGAGTCCCAAATCAATGAGCAGAAAAATTTAGTACTGTGTTATTAGTGATAGTAATCCTTTATACTTCAACAAAAAAGTTGGGGGTCATTTTCATTGGGGCGTATGTTCATAATGAATCACTCACGCCAGTCTTAAGTGGCTATGGAACCCAAATATATGTAAGTACACCCCTAAAATTTTGTGTTGTTGTGTTCTGTATATTGATTTGGGGCCCATTTTCATATTGGAATTGAGGTGTTACTTCCTGAGATCCTAATACATTTCGACGAATTAAGACTTTCAGAGAATTTTAACCATGTAATGTTATGTCCCAACTTACTTATGAATAAAAATTAGGAATATGGAATCGTACATCTTCCATACAAATTGATTTATTTGCTGAAAATTTAAATTTGAAATTTAAAAATAATAGTGATATTACTTGACATTATTTATTTTAAAATATTTGATATTTATCAAAATTCTAATTTACGATCATAAATGAGGGGTCAGAAGCAAAGGGGTGCAAGTGGCAAAAAGTTTATTTCAAAATATGTATTCGCCTTCAAAGTTAAAATTCAAGTGTATATACAGGTATTACTTGAACTGCTAACATCTCCACTGGTAGTACAAATCGATCTTATCCCATGCTAGTAGAAAGAGATGCTGTCAAGGAACACAACTGCACACTTAACACAAGTTTTGTCTATTTGTCATTTACACCTCTTTGCTTCTTACCCCCGTCAATTGACTTGATATACAACTTGTGATCAATTGATGCAAACGTTTTGAACTATAGCTGATTGCTTATCAATTAATTTGCTTCGCTGGTACTAATTATTTAAGACACATTTACACAACTTATGAGCAATAAATGCCACAACAATTGTTCTTATCAGGCACCATCAAATTATTACCGTAGATGGTGCCTTTATGAAATTTACATCAACACTTTTATATGTTTCTCTCTTACTTGTAGCCAATGTCTTCGTAATCCAATGTTTCTATATGATAATGTTGCATATTTTGTAAAATTTCAGCACATTCAAGAAATGTCGTACACTCGTCCGTCACAGTGTGATGGATTATTACATATTTTACTGGCACCGGACGGTAACTAATGGTCGTACTCAGTTTACCGCCCCACTGACGTTTAAGTTTGATAAGCGGACAATGGACTTTGCCATGGCTGCTGACGATGGTTCCTTGCAGTACGACCAGCAGTGCAAAGACAACAATAGACGATAACACAAAAGACGCTTTAAACATTGTTCCTGTGTTATTTCAAACTGTGTTGTTTAAGTATGTCAAATGTTTTTCGAAGCCGAGCTTTTATATGAGCAAGTAGTTTTGTCAGACTGAGTTATAATTCTGGATTCATATCAATTTTATAGATTTTTAAGTGGGATTCATTCAAATGTTATTTGTCATTCTCCCTCTCAGTCTCGGACTTTTTGTTATTTGTATATTGCTGATAATCGCAAAATTACTCATCTTCTATAGTGGCGGAATTGAAAGCTTCGTGTTATGGGATACTGTGTGTAAATTACGCGGCTAAGAGAATTCTCATAGCATGCAGACTTGCAGACTAATTGGCAGGTTTGCTAATTGCCTGTACAAGTGTGGTTGACTTATCTTATTTCCACTAAAGCTAGATGCTCAAAGTGAGCCCCCCTGTAGAAAAAGTTTAACAAATTACATGTGAAGTTATATAAAAGAAATGAGATTATTTTAAATCTTCCATTTGTATAAATAAATAAAAAATTATTTAAAAAAAAGGAATTTATATAAGCGATGTTTTCATATAAGCGATAAAAATATTGCAATTCCTTTAGTTTAAATTTTATGCCCTAGAAAATAATTTTAAGTTTTACATACATTTGTATTGTGTTTTGGTCTGGCTAGTGACCGAATTTCAAACCTAATCTTTTTATTTTGATTTTAACAGTTTTGTGTTTATTGGTACCCAATATTTCGATTTACAACGACAAATTATTTATTACACCCTGTTGGCATTAGTTTTATACTTATACCATTGATGAAAATGTTTATGAAAAAAATTTAATGTTTTATATGTATGAATATGCGCGATATTCACTGTATATGGATATAGCTGTCTCATGGCTTTTAAGTAGAGGATCTGGTACAGACAGTGTCTAATATCAGCTACAAAACCACCTACCACTAGTCATCGCAAATATATTAACAGAATACCGCAAATGTTAACGACCTTTACATTTGTTATAAGAATAATTTTTTTTTAAAGAAAAACTATACACACACTCTGTTTAATTTAATCTCACCATTGCAGAACTATTTTTTTTTAAATTAGCACAATACAACATATGAAAAATAAGAACTTCTGCATCGTTCGTTTTGTCAATTTGGCTGCATTAATAATTTAATGGCCATACGAATTTTTTTGCTCAAGGTGGATTTTTACCACTATTTCTATATTTTAATACGGTTATTTATCGGTATATCTCTTTTGTGTCGGCAGAAAAGTTGTAAATATTGAATAGGTACCATAAAATTCACATTTTGTACCATGAATTACACTTTTTGGTATAATAAATTGTACTTTTTGGTACAATAAATTGTACTTATAGTATTAAAAATTGTTTTTTGGTACAATAAATTGTACTTTTCGTTACCATAAATTTTACTTTTTGTTGCCATAAATTATCTTTTTTGGTTCCATGAATTGTACTTTTTGGTACCATAATTGTACTTTTTGATACAATAAATTGTACTCTTTGGTACCATAAATTGCACATTTTGTTACCACAAATTGTACTATTTGGAACCATAAACTGTACTTTTTGTTTCAATAAATTGTATTTTTGATACCATAAATTGTACCCTTTGGTACCATATCTTCCACTTTTTGATATAATAAATTGCACATTTTGGTACCGCAAATTTTACTTTTTGGTACCATAAACTGCACTGTTTGATACAACAAATTGTACTTTCTGGTACAATTAAAGTACGTTTTGGTACAATTAAATTATTTTTTGTTATAAATATTTGTACTAGTTGGTACATTAGAGTACTTTTTGTTACAATTAATTAACCTTTTTTGATTAGTAATCCAGTTATTTAGCAAAAAGTTAAAAAATTTGGGAATCAAATGGAAATTTTTGAGATTTTTAAGTCAGAGGATGCACTTTTTTCGGGTAGTTTTTTTCCGCATTTTTTCTCCTATTCAATATTTACAACAACAACTATTTCGTACGGTATACTGAGATATAACCGTGTTAAAATATACAAAAAGCGCTAAAAATCCACCATGAGCAAAAAAATTCGTAAGGCCATTACATTATTAATGCAGCCAACTTGGCAAAACGAATGATGCAGAAGTTCTTATTTTTAGGGCTATTTTCACGTAGAACTTTCAAAATTTAGTCCCGAGTCAAAAGAAGTGGTCTTCGATAGGTAATATTCCTATTTAGATAAATACTAAAGCCGTGCAGAATTGAACTTGAACGGCTTCAAGCCTATTCGTTTTTTTTCTAACACTTGTGAATGTTTTGATTCTGCGTACAAGATATCTACCCAATAACGGTGTTGTTTTTATAAGGAAACAAAACAATAGTAGGAGAGCGTAACAGCATATTATTGTGTGTTTTGATCAAAATATTGTTTTGTAAAAATTTTATCAAAAATAACTTGTATTCTACCAAATTGTATTATTTATTATAAGGAAAGGTACAATTGGTTCTGCTAAATAGTACAATTTATTGTAAAAAAATACTTTTATAGTACCAAAAAGTACTTTCTTGTATCAAAAAATACAATTTATTTTACAACACACTACAATTTACGATTTATGGTACCAAAAAGTACAAATAACATTACCAACCACTACAAAAATGTTAGTCAGGTAAACTGACTGATAAATACCATCACCCAATATTATGTATTGTTTAAGTCTTGACATATTGAAATTAAAAGATTTTTTGCCTGCTTGTGGAGCAAAACCGTAACAAATTTGACTTATTTGTATAGGAGTTACAATTAGGGGCAGCACAACGCGTTGTCTGAATTCAGTGTATATACAAAAATGATATGTATGTAAAAGGGGCAATATCGGTTATTTATATGAGCGGTACCAGAAGGGGCGTATCAAATAGTTAGAGTTTCTGAGGTTTTGCCTCCTATTACTGACTAAATTTGATAATTACCTAGGTTCCGGTTTGGAAGTTATGGAAGAAATATTAATTTTCCAGGTCATTTTGTATTGGAGGTTCCAGAAGGGGTGAACCGATTAGTCCATATTCATTCCTGATTCAAATTTTCATAACCCTACAACTTACGAAAAAATTGACGGAGTTCAGTGTTCTTACAAAAAAAGATATGTATATAAGACTATGAGGGTGATTTCGGTCATTTTAAGGTAGGTACTAGCAGGGGTGTGTCAAATAGTTGGGTTTTTTGAGGTTTTGCCTCCTATCACCAGATTTATTAAACGGCCAATTTCGATTACCCCCCAAGTGTCCGTTTGGAAGTCATGGGAGAAATATTAAATTTCCAAAAATGGGTCATTTTGTATGGGAGGTACCAGAAGACGTGAACCGATATAGACCATATTCATTCCTGAGACCAATTTGCATAAGCAAACATCTTACGCAAAATATCAACGTACTTGCAAAAAAGATATGTAGGTAAAACTATGAGGGTCAATTTAGTCATTTGTATGGGAGGTACCAGAAGGGGTTTGGAAAAGGTTTTGTTTTTCTTAGGATTTGTTTACAAATATCCTCCGGTCATCCGTTTGGATGTCATGAAAGAAATATTAATTACCCAAAAATAGGTAATATTATATAGGAGGCACCAGATAGGGTGGGGCTATTCTGCCCATTTACAATTCCATTAGTTAGTTTTGAAAAATATTAATACTGGTAAATTTTCATGCCAATCCGTGAGGGTTTGCTCGTGTTTCCTAATCACCAGCCATCCAGGCAGACGGACATAGCACAGTCGTCATAAAAAGTCCTAAAACGAATTTGGTCTTAAGATACTGTACTTTGTACTTTGTACAAAAAAGTACAGTTTTTTGTACCAAAAATTACAATAGTAAAACTGTTGGCACTAATATGTACAGTTTATTGTACCAAAAAATACTTTATGGTACCAAAAAGAAAAATTTCTTGTACCAAAAAGTAAAATTTATGGTTTTTATTGTACTAAAATATGGGCACAATCGCGTTGGGTGTATTGATAATATTACTCCATCTCTAAAGTGGTCGGAATGGTACATTTGTATGAAAAGTACTAGAAGGAGCATGGCTGGACTACCAGATTTTCTCCAAAACTTTATCCTTTATGATATAGTTTTAGTAAATACAGAATTTAGGTACGGAATCATATGTTTGTAGCCCATTTGCGCAATACCGTTCATGAATCGAATTTGGTTAAAAGAAACCTAGGATCTAAATTGACTTCTTCTATGCGCTGAGGGTATAATTACTTAATTTTAAAAAAATAATTTAATTGTCCCATAATGTACTATGAGTGAACTAAAAAGTACTGAAATTTTACTAAAAAGTACTTTGAATGTGATAAAAATTGTTTTTATCGCATCTTAAAGTAACACTTCTAATTGTCACCCTATTCAACAGAGTACGTATTGTCTCGCTCTTTTCGGCTGTCGGCACTTTTGAAATACATATTTAGACTCTTGGCTAGCGAGCCGAGAGCTCTTTTGAAATATTGGCGCTCCCGGTTCGCGAGCTAAGAGCCAATTTTTAGGAAAAGACCCTGTATAGCGGCTGTCATTGTCATGGTTTCGAGGGAAGAGAGCTTATTGTGAGCAAGAAGTGTTCTTCGTTTGGTTTAAAAAAAATAATAATTTTATAAAAAAAATTTCTCCTCGCGTTAAAATAAAACTGTTGTATTGATTGCGAATGTATTGTAGACTGTAACAAGTAATTTGTTATCTTAGTAAAACAATCGAATTTGTGCAGTGCTTTTGTGTATTCCCTACTCGACCTCGACTTTCCCTGCTATCAAAAAATACCTATACCTCGATGTCATATTTTCCTGTTATAGTTTATAGAAACAATTTTTTTATATTTTCTTTTAAAATTGAACTTTTCATCGGACAAAGTTTTAATATGTTTACCAAAACTTAATCCATAACCTTTGTTTTAACATTTTTTTAAGTCCAACATTCGATTAAATAGTGAAATACTGAAGATGTTACCCAATAATTAAATTTTTAAATATTCTACTCTTTTTTTTAGTTATATTGCGATTTCCTATTATAAAAGATTTACAAATTATTGGGAACCTAGTAATACTAATTACATAGACACATGTACCACTTTTGAACAATTGAGTGCCACTGTAGATGGACTTATCAAGCCGCAGCGAATAATTACGGTGTGTTGTGACAAAACGAATTTAAATTTACTTATTATATTTTGTTAATTTCACGTGTATACAATTCAAATATCGCAACTATAATCTTCACCTTACAATTTTAATGCCACTATTATATTGTAACCATAATCTTCACCCCCACACTTACTTGTAGCCAATATCATCGAAATCTAATGTTTCGAGATGATAATGTTGCATATTTTGTAGAATTTCCGCACAAGCCAAGAATGTCGTACACGCAGGCGTCACAGTGTGATGGATTATCACATATTTTATGGGCACAGGACGGTAATTAATGATCTTACTCGGTTTACCACCCCACTGACGCTTAAGTTTGATGCGCGGACAATTGGCTTTGGCATCGCTACTGGCGATGGGTACTTGCAGTGCGATCAGCAACGCAAAGACAAAGACGCACGATAACACAAAAGACGATTTAAACATTTTTCCTTTGTTATTGTGAAAGGTTGGGTTTAAGTATTAACGTTAAATGTTTTTCGAATTCGCGCTTTTATATGAGTGAGTAGTTTAGTCAGACTGACTTTAAATTCTGGTTGCATATCAATTTTATAGAATTTTGTGTGGGGCACATTCGAATGGTGTTCGTCTTTCTCCGTCTCTCTCTCTCTACTCATTCCGTGTTGCTGATAGTCGCAGAATTACTCATCATCGTTCAGGTCAGTGGTGAAATTGAGAGCTTCACACTATGGGATCTTCGTTGTGTATCTTAACGGCTAATTCTCTTAGCATCAATGAGTAAAAGAACGGGCTAACTGACAGGCTTACTAATTGGCTGTAAAAGTGTGGTTGACTTGTCTAATTTTTGCTAAAGCCAGACACCCAGGTAAATCCCCTGTGTGCAACAGTTCAACAAAATGTTGATATTTATCTGGATATACGACGTTGTTGTTGTGTATTCATTGATGTGTAGTACATAATACATAAGAAATGTAGTTATTTAAAACTTAATGGATGTGCCGGCTTGAGGCTTCATTTTGATGACTAGCATTTAGCGTGGGGCGAAATAGAGTACTGTGAGTGATTCGTTCTTATACTTTAACAAACATAGAAGATGTGTGCCGTTGAGAAATGCTAAGTTTGCACAACGATAAAAATGTCGCAAAATGTTAATTCATAGGGGGACTAAGCTTCTCACAAAGTGTTTTTTGTAAAATAACGTATTATCGAAGCTGACATCAGAACGCATCGTAGAACTTGCTCCTAAAGAAAAAGTTCTCAAAACAAGTAATACTAAAAGCTGTGATACTTAAAATATTGAGGGGAATATAACCAATGGCATGATGGTTAGAACACGCGACTATCATGCGGGAGATCCGGGGTTCGATTTCCGCCTCCAGTCATCTTAATTTTTTCTTGCACTGCCGGCCCCCTCTATGTTGTCGACAGCAACTTTGCAGTATAGTATAGAGTGAATGGGCATGCCAGGTACCAATAGGCGCCGTTTTGTGAATCTAAAAATAGAAAGCGTGTTAATTTACAACAACGTGAAAAGCTATCCCATAAGGTTTTTTTATAACCAATTGCTTTAAATGATAAATTAAGCACTTAAAAATTAAAAAAAAACTGGCAAAATTTTAGGATCTAGCAGTACACCAACTCGATGTCAAAGGAACAGCAAAAAAGTTTATACAAATTGCTGTAAATTTGCGATTGAATTGTTATCAGTTTAGTGCGTGAAGCGTTGAAGCTTGTTAATAATATTAAAATAATGTTAAGAATATCTGATTTCACTATCATTATATTCTATGCTGAAGATATTTATACCCTCACCCATACGGATGAGGTCATATATCATTTGATACGAGAAAAAGTGTAACATAATAAAGGAGATGAGTTCAATACTCAGTACCTTAAGACCAAATTCGTTTTAGGACTTTTTAAGACGATTGAGCTGTGTCCGTCTGTCTGACTGGATGGCTGGTGAGCAGGATAACACGCGTAAACCTTGACTGATCAGAAAATTTACCAGTATTAATGTTTTTCAAAACAAAGTAATGGGATTGTAAATGGGCAGAATAGTCTCGCCCCTTCTCGTTCCTCCCATAAAAAAATTACCTATGTTTGGAAAATTAATATTTCTTTCATAACTTTTAAACAAACAACTGGAGGATATTTAATTTTGGTCAGATTAATTAATAGTAGCCAAACTCTAAGAAACCAGAAACCTTTGCAACGCCCCTTCTTTTACCTCCCATACAAATGACCTAATTTACCATGATAGTTTTACATACATATCTTTTTTGTAAGTACACTGAATGCAGCCAAATTTTGCATAAGATGTTAGCTTATGAAAATTTTACTGAGGAATGAATGTAGACTATATCGGTTGACCCCTTCTGGTACCTCCCATACAAAATGACCTATTTTTGGAACATTTATATTTCTTCCATGATATTCAAAATAGGTCGATTTCAATAACACAATACATCAACAATATCTTATATTGGGAGATGGTATTTAACAGTCAGTTTACCTGACTGAAATTTCTGTACTGGTTCTCGTTTCAAATAAATATCCCTTAGGTAAGGGCATACAAATTTAATGTTAAACAGACATTGCGGTGCTAAAATACCCTTTTATAAAAAAAAAGTAGCAAATATGCCAATAACTCACCACAGATAAAGGTGTTGAAACAATTAAGTATTATACACAGTATCACAGTATTATACAGTATTACACAGTACCATTCTTCTGCGGTTTTGGTCTTTGCTACATGTAGGCCCTCTACATGTCAAATTATATGAATTTCTCCTCACCAGCTAAAAACAACAATTTTAACCGATTTAGAGCTGTGTTCAGGACGCATTGTGGCTTGTATTTGTATGCCAGTTTGGCTAATTTACCATTTCGACCATTTAGTATTGATACAAACCCTGTTATTATTTCACCATTTAGCCATGTTTTAACCTTTATTGGGAAAAATACTTTGTATACAAAGTTAACGACGGTAATTTCACATAACAAAATTGTTGAGCGACATCAATTTGTTCGGACATATGTATGCCATAGACCAAACTCGTTTCAGGACTTTTTAAGACGATTGATCCATGTCCGTCTTTCTGGAAGGTGACCAGGATAACTGGAGTAAACCTAAACTGATACCTATGAAAATTTACCAGTTATAATATTTTCCAAAATGAAGTAATGTGATTGTAATTGTGCATAATATTCGTACCCCTTCTGGTAACACCCATACAAATTAAATAAATATTTTCTTCTAAAACTTCTAAATGGACAACTGAAAGGTATTTGAATTAGGCCAACTTAATTGTTTTGTACTGAAACCTTTGTCACACCCCTTCTGTTACCTGCCGAATTGGCCGATGTACGCTTGTGAGTGTGTTACTCAGAAAAAAAGATGGACCATATCGGACAATCCCTTTTTGGAAAAATAATTTCTCAAAAAATCACTTCTTATTTCACAATTACCTTATAAAGAAGTGTTAAATTTAATTGTTGCGATTTTACCTTTAACCTATTGGTCTGGGTGATGGAGAGTTTCGTCCCATTTCCGAGTTTGAAATCCTAAAAGTTTGAGATTGCTTTATATCGCGCAATTGTTTCATAAAATAAATATTCGCCCCCATAATCCGAATTTTCTAACGTTAGGCATTTGGTCTGGGTGATGGTACAAATTTGATATGAATTCACAGCGCACAACTACTCACTAAAATAAATACTGCGCCCCATATTTGCTATTCTACCTTAAGAAGTTTGGTCTTGGTTTGGTTAGATTTTTTTTAAGGGATAATAATTTTAATAAAAAAATCTTCTCATGCAGCTCTCTAATTCTTTAAAAAGCATTCCCATATAGATTTTTGCGATTCTACCTTTAGCCGTTGGTTTGGTTGAAGGTACAAGTTTTATCCCTTAAGGGGCATTTTTCGAAAAATCACTTCGTGCAGCTTTCTAATTCTATAAGGAGATTGTTCAATTGCACCCCTCCTAGCAGCCTTCTTGTTCTTTCCACGATGATAGTTTTTGCCGTTTGGCCTGGATAATGATACCAGTTTTCTTTGTTGTTAGACCTTTTTCCCCCTCTAAAAGTACGAATTCCGAAAAATCTCTTCGTGCACCTCTTTAAGTCTATAAGAAGATTGCTCATATACTGGTTTCACGATGATAGCTTCTCTAAGTAATAACAACTTTTCGGACAAACCATAACACGAGATTTTTAGAATTATTTTTATGTTTCATTTCATATTTGTTTGTTTGTATTAAAATAAAAACAATTTTTTTTTAATAGATATAAGCATTTGTATTTATTTTTTGTTTTGGACCGGGATTTCCCGGGATCCCGGGAAAATAAAATAAAAATCCAGATTTCCCGGGAAATAAAAAATGCCGGGAAATCAAAATCACTAGCGAGCACTGTTCTCTGTTATATTTCTAGGCTGACACTGTTGTTTTTGTCCATGGTGTATGAATTAGATGAATTAATCTACTAGTTCTCAACGTTCACGCTGCGTCCCCAACGGGAGGACACTTTGTTCGATGATACCATTAACTTCGTCCACATGAATAATATTAAAAATGTATGGGGCATACTTGTTCATAGAATGTTCTCTAACAACAGCCAAAATAACAGATTTACAGAGCTTAAGTCGACAGTAATAGCGGTTTGGGACTCTATAGAGAGTCCAACGCCGAAAAACCTTGATAAATAGTATGACCGAAAGGAATTTTTTAAATTATTGAAAATAATGGAGGTCATATGCATTAGTAAACCAGTAAGAAAGTTTCAGTCGGGAAAACCGACTTACATATACCCTCATCCTCAGTTAAACATACAATTTTCTAGTATATTGATATTATTACTCGATTCCTAAAGTGGGCGGAGTGGTACATTTGTATGGGAGGTACCAGAAGGGGCGTGGTGGCTAGACTTACAGTTTTTTTTTCCAAAATTGTATCTTGCTTGAGCTTTACTAAAAACAGAATTTGGGGCGTGGCTAGACTTAAAGTTTTTTTATATAGTTTATATAAAATAGTTTTACTAATGTAGGATTTGGGAACGATCGCGTTGGATGTACTGATATTATTACTCGATTTCTTAAGTGGGCGGAATGCTACATTTGTATGTGAGGTACCAGAAGGGGCGTGGCTAGACTTACAATTTTTTTTCCAAAATTGTATCCTGATTTAGCTTTACTAAATACAGAATTTGGGCTCGATCACGTTGGGTGTTTTGATATTACTACTCCATTTATAGAGTGGGCGGAATGGTACATTTGTATGGGAGGTACCAAAGGGGCGTGGCTAGACTTACAGTTTTTTTTTTCAAAATTTTAGCCTGCTTGAGCTTTACTAAAAAGCTTTATAATATTAATCGATTTATAAAGTGGGCGGTACATTAAGAGTAGGGGAGGTACCAGATGGGGCGTGGCTAGACTTCCAGTTTTTTCTCCAAAACTTTGTCCTGCTATAGTTTTACTTAATATAGGATTTGACTACGATCGCATTGGGTGTATTGATATTATTACTTGATTTCTAAAGTGGGCGGAATGGTGCATTTGTATGGGAGGTACCAAAAGGGCAGTGGCTAGACTTCCAATTTTTTCTCCAATACTTTATCCTGTTATAGTTTTACTAAATATAGAATTTGTGAACGATCGCGTTTGATGTATTGATATTATAACTCGATTTCTAATGTGGGCGGAATGGTATATTTGTATGGGAGGTACCAGATGGGGCGTGGCCATGTAGCCCATTTTCAATACCGTAAGTAGTTTTGGAGAAATATTAACTCGTGCAAAGCTTCAAAACATTTGGTTTCGTCTTTCGAAAGTTATCATGCGTAGCAGCCGGACTGACAGACAGACGGGCATGGCTCAAACGGAATTTGGTTAAAAAAACTTAGGGTCTAAAGTAACTTCTTCTATGTGTTACACTTTTGGGTCGTATCAAATGATCTATACCCTCCTATCCGTAGGGTGAGCGTATAAACATGTTTTTTATTTTAAATTTGGTTTTTGTTTTAATAAAAAAGTTTTATTTCGTAATTAAAAACCACTGCGATTAATTTTATGATCACCCCATAATGTAAAGAAATACACAAAAGATAAACTTAACTAAATACAATTTTGTTGTTGTTGGATGTAAAAGTGTAGTTTTGGATTATCTTTCATTCCTCATATTCGGTTTTTGGATTATGACACCTTAAGTACATCTGCACCGATATACAGTGGAGCGCATAATTTTTCGCTCTCCAGTGTATGACACCTTTGAACAATTTGTGGTGGTACGTTAAACCGCCGGTTATGCTTGAAAAAGTGTTGCAAAATTGGCCCGACAGGATGGCGTTTATAAGCCGAAGTCGCGGAGGCCATATGCCAGAAATTATATTTAAATATTAAAAGTCATGGAATTTATGAGATAATTACGCCAAAATGTGGGTCGATTTTTTGTGTTTTTCTTTCTGTAAAAAAGTTGTATGCTTTAAAAAACATCCATGGTGATTTGGCATTAGTAATGGAAAAAAAAGTTGATGACACAAACGCTACCAAAACAATATGGCAGTCATACACTGTCAACATCCACCCAGCCTTGATTGATTGATTTGTTATCTTGGGTATAAATAATTTAGTTTTAATTAAACGAACTATTAGGATCAGTCTCTAGAAATCCACTACTTCCAATGCATCACTTGCAACTAAAATTTGTTTATTAATAATTGTGCAACATTTGACTCAACTGGTCCCAGACTAAACTACTATTTCTATGTTTAAAATTTAGCATATCCGAATATTTGAATAATTTAACAATATATTAGTTGTTATAGAACAAAGAGAAAAGCATAACAATAACATGCCATAAGCATCTATTCTATTTATACATATTCAAAAGCTTTCAATTTGTTGCTCTGTCCTCTGCTATCCATAGACATTTCTATTTGTTTATACCTTTTCTCTTCATTCATTAATTTGTTTGGTTGCTTTGTCGGCTCCCCTAGATCACTTCAAGAGTGGTTCCCGTCTATGCCCTCGATCTATTGTTGATGTTAACTTCAACTTCAAAACCAGTAGCCCAAACCAATCAAATGGTGTTCATGAAAGACTTGCAAATAGTTTCCCAATAAAGGTTGGTCATAGAGTGCTGTATGCAGCTTGTGGCATGAATAACGCCACAAGACTCCATCCAACCAGTGATAATTGATGGATGGGGTGGAGTGAAAGACATTGCATTTCTATAAAGTACAAGCACAGGATTAGTAAAAAAAACTCTTGCAAATATCAATTTATTCTTTATAAATATTATAATTTTATTGACGCCTTAAGCTGTAGTTTTTTTCTCGCATTATTTTGTAGCCGCGGTGGACAACGTTTTATTGCTTGTTTATTAGAGTTGCAGCAAATAGAGCTATATTTTATTAACATAATGTCTTACATTGTTGTCTGAATATTTTATTGTATTGAGTATTTTGTCACGTAGTTTGATATTTATGAAGACATATATTATGATGGTTAGTAATATTTATTGCAAAAAATATAGGGTGGGGCCCATGCGATTGCAGAGTGCTACGGTATCAAACAATTAGAGGCAATGACTTCAAGTTTGTGTTAATACATAAATTGCCTTTACTATTTAAAAAAAAATAACAATAAAAAAATATCTCTCCCCACTGTTAAAGTATCTTATGTTGCAAAAGTTTATATTATATAGACGACCCCGCCAGCTTTTGTTTTTTAATAATGCATTATGTGATGTCATCTCTTAATTATTACCTTTTGGCAACTTACTTCTGTTACAACTCAAATTTTCATTTACGAACTTTAGATTTTTTCATATCTCTTGTTTCCCCTTATCTTAGCCAATGAAATTTGCACCACCTCAACAAAGTCAAATACGTGTAGGTGTCCAAAGTCAGTGTTCTTACTAACACCAAAGGTGACTGAAATCAAGCTTTCCTTGCCTTTCGAAAATTCGCAAATAAAAAGTTAAAGACAAATTTAGAGACTTGCACTGCAACGTACCACAAACCCCTTGTAGCAATGTTTCTATGATTAATTAAGATAAATTCTAAATTAAAACAAAATATCTTGATTATTGGACAGAATTGGAGAACAAAAAAAAAACTACTACACCATAACTCAAAGCCGCCGCACACATTTGGCCTAAGGCACAGATTGAAATCACTTGTTGAGAGGGTTCAATTCATGCCATTGAGAGACAAAAGTTCATAGCCTCCATCAATATCAGCAGTAGCAACATCGCTGTCATGCGGAGCTAAGGAAAATTCTTATAAGTAATTTGATCTTGATTTCATTTTATATCTTTGTTACCAACGAAGATTCTATGGTATGAACAAATTTGTACACAATACAGATGCAGCTGGCTAAGTGCGTAACTAAAAGAAAAACATTGAAACAAATGTTTATATGTCCAGTTTTTATTAATCAGATTCAAAGTTTTGAAGGACCATAGCACAGTACAACATTTTTCTGCTCATTGATTTGGAACACAATTCTGAGAACTGCACGTGAAAGTAGCTACAAAAAGAAGAATTTCTGCATCATTCGTTTTGTCAAGTTACATGCCATAATAATTTAATATCGATTTGAAGTTAGTATGAATCGTATAATCATACGCCACCATAAAGTATTTATGGCATGCCAAACAAAAGAGCCTATAACGTGACAAATTCCCCTATACGATACTTACTAACTTCAAATCCATATTAAGTTTTTGTGGCATGTAACTAGACAAAACAAATGATGCAGAACATCTTCTTTTTGGGGCTACTTTCACGTGCAGTTCTCAGAACTGAGTCCCAAAATGATGTGTTGTACTGTGTAATGACATTTTTGGATAATGTATTATTTTTTTTAATACTTTAAATACCTTAACCTGAAATCTTCAGCGGAAGCTAGTAATTGATTTTACACACATAGTTTCTTGGTCAAATTTTCTAGGAAATCATAGAAGATTCCGATTCTGCTAGACGCTTACCACGTTTTTTTCAACCCGAACAAATTTACCCGTCCTAATGAGTATATCAGATTTTTTTCTTATTCTTTAATGGCAGCAACAAAAGAAATTTATTTTTCAGTAGCCGCACGAAGAAAAGTATTCCAAGCGCTTTCATCTGGTCCTTCCCTCCTGTGCCGCCCATTGAGTTTATTGCCGAAGACTTTTCGAGCCAGAGCTTTTCGCCCATCCGTACAACGTGTCCAAGTCAGCGCATGACTACGTTATCCATGACTACGTCGATGTCGTTGTACAGCTTATACAACACATGATTCATTCGACGACGGTACTCACCATTAACGATGATAGGTCCAAAAATATTTTGCGAAGTATTTTTCTCTCGAAAACTCACAGAATACATTGATCCCCCTGCGTTATTTCTCAAGATTATGCATTGTACTGCAAGACAGGTAGGATCAGTGTCTGATAGAGTTGGATCTTCGTTCGACGAGAAAGGGCTTTATCATTTAAACGCTTGCTCAGCGCATAGTAGCAGTGGTTTGCGATCAAAACTCGTCTTTTGATTTCCAGGCTAACATTATTATTTTTGTTTATGGCGGAGCCGAGGTATACAAAATCATCTATTACTTCGAAGTTATAGTTGTCAAACTCAACTATAGCATCTAATAGTTTCTGTCGTATCGGACTGTCGAATGCAGCTTCATAGTCGATAAACAGATAGGTCTTCTCCAGGTTTTGTCGTAGTGTGAATATCTGTTCGGTCGTGGATTTATCAGGTCTAAAGCCACAATGATAAGGATTGATCAGTCCGCTAACACACTAGACAGTATCATGTATAAAAAAACTTACTTAATTTCCCTTACACTCCATGAATGAGGTATGGGATAGCTTCACGCGTTGTTGTGAATTAACACACTTTCTATTTTGAGATTCAAAACTAACGGCATCTACTTGTTTATCGACAAATACGAACGTCACTGTTTGAGAAGCTTTTACTAGGCATGCCGATTGACCCGACACTATACTGCAAAGTTGCTGTCGACAACAACGTGGGGGGCCGGCAATGCAAGAAAAATCTAGACGACTGGAGCCCGGAATCGAACCACGGATCTCCCGCATGGTTGTCGTGTGTTCCAACCACTATGCCTCGGGCGGCCCCTTGGATCTTGTATGTGATAGGCAAAACGCTGATCCCGCGATAATTGGTACACACACTTGGATCGCCTTTCTTAAGCACAGGACTTGGAACACTCAGATTGCCCAAATGGTGTTAATGGGCTGATGCATACATGTTGCTAGCTCATCGCCGCTGACTTTAAACACCTCGGTCGGCTGTCTATCGGCTCCCGCAGCTTTATTGTTTTTAAGCCTTGCTATCGCCGTGCTGATCTCGATTTGGCTCAGTGGTGGACAATCTACTCCGTCGTCTATGATTATTGTGATTTTGCCACTTATGCTGCATTCAGGATCGATTAGAGATCTAAAGTTTTTCCTCCATATTTCGGCCTTACAGGTTGGATCCCTGGTCCAAAACCTTTGTTTTAAACTTTTGCTGGAACTTTTGGGCTTAACCTCTATCCGATATCCTGGCTCTCTCCTTTCTTCCATAGACGCTTTTTCCGCCTGAAGAGGCGTGTCATCTCCCTCCTCTTCTCATTATAACGCTACGTTACTGCACGCGTTGCCATTGGCTACAGTTTTGCCCTGTATGCAGCATCCTTTTCTTCAGACATTTCGTGATATTCCTCATCGTACCAGGGCGTGTCGGAGTGTGGTTTTTTTATAACCCATTACGGTCATTGCGGCTGTGGTCATAGAATTTGCAATATGCTGTCATTGGGTGTCGGAAACATCAGAATTAAGGGGGTTGGTTCGAAGTAATTGAAGAAGTTGGTTAGAGTAGGCATTGGCAATCTCGGTGGTATACAGCTTGGTGACGTCTAGCTTCATTTGCGTTTGGTTACGAGATTTTTTATCACTGCTTAATCACGTGCTTACCCTGGCTGCAACTAGGTGGTGATTAGAGTTAATATTTGCATGACACATCACATCATGCACGTCCATAACGTTTGTGACATAACCTCCATCAATTACCATGTGATCAATCTGGTTTTTGCCTTCTGATCAGGGGATATCCAGGTTGTCTAGTGGATATCTTTATGTGGGAATCTTATTCAACTCAATACCATGTTTCTTGCCGGCGCGAAACTAACTAGTCTGAATCCTTTATCGAAGGTGAACTGAATTTCTCGACTACTGAACTAAGAAAATCTCCCAGAACAATTTTAATGTCATGTGCAGGACAGCGGTCATATATTTCCTCCAGGTGCTCATAATATACAACTTTAATGTCATCGTCTTTGTCTTCCGTCGGGGCGTGTACACAAATCAGCATAATGTAAAATTTTCACATTGATGCAAATAGTGGTTATTCGGTCACTTACAGGGTTAAACGGCGGAACCAGATGTCGAAGTCTCTTGCCGAGTATGAAACCACATCCAAATTCGTGTCTTTCTGCATGGCAGCTATAAAGGATGTCACAGTTCTTTCGACGTGTGCATCCCTGTCCCGTCCATCACATTTCCTGTATGGCGAAGATGTCAGCCTAATATTTGTCGAGGACATCCGCCAGTTGGATAGAGGCTTCCAAAGAGAGATTCGGGCTATTCCCAGGTGAATAACGATCAAAATACTCAAATTAGAATATTCCCCATCCACAGCTTTTTATACAGCGATTTAATGGACTTCCACTTATCGCGGACATATCATCTTTTGTCAACATTTTTCTAAAAGTCCTAAAATACAAATTAAATAAAAATATAAAAAACATTTTGCAAAAACTTGGACATTTCTCACTTGTTATTACGGCAAGCATTTCTATTTCTATAGAAAATTAGGAGAAATTCGTTAATATTTATGAATGTCGCCATCTATCGCAATATTTTGGAATTATCACTACGGTCCGTAGAAAAGATTCCATCTCAGAACACCAGCTGGTAGTAAGTAGATATATGTACGTTATTAGGTAATTGCATCTTCCTAAGCTGACCTGTAGGATCGTTCTATTAATATAAATACATACACACATTTTCACCTACTCTTTCTTTTATTTAACAATTTTTACTGTAGTTGCGTCTTATATTATAACTTGTTACTTGTCTCATTATGGTGATTGTGTACCATGAACTCTTGGAGAACGGCGGAGATTCCGTAGTTCATTGAAATGCCAGTTTGTCGTCGTATCCGTAAATATTGCTCAACCGTTTGTTAGCAAACGAAAAAAAAACCGCAAAAGTTGCAAACACTCACACATGCATGGAATTCGTATGCTATCCGATGGTAAAGATGTAAATCTCGTTACTATGCTGTGACTACTAGTTTTTTTTTTCTTGTCTTTCTATCATCGATGATTGATGATATCAGATGTCGAAGATGCTCTTCAATGAATGTGCTGTTCCCAGCTGAACTACATACTTGCAAAATCTTAGAAATTCCACATGAAGGGATTCTTTCACACCTTAGATCCACATGGCGTTCGAAATGTTCTCACTGGTGTCAATTTTACGCCCTAGAAGATATAGAAATGTTTGCTACAAATCATTATCGAGTAAAATTTAATAATTTGTGAATGACTTTTTAATAAGTTTAGTTTGGCACAAATATATTTGGTTTCCGCACATTTAACAAAAGTTGATGCTGTTGTTTTGAAGATTTTTCAGGTAGATATTTCCACTTATGAATCAATAAACCTTTACAATGACTTTAAACCATACAATTTTCTAAAATCAAAGACAAAAACATTTTTTAAATAATTTTTTCTGTGAAATTTCATAAATCTACTGATGCTGTTTGGGGCATCTGAGTGTTGCAAGGTAAAGCTCCTGATCGGTTTAACTTGGCAAACCCAGGGTGATCCTTGTCATTTACACTTCAAGTCTACTCACTAAGCTCCGTATACGGTGTACTACTGCGGACGGAGTACCTCCACGTGGTGACGGCAGGAAACGAGCCTTTAACACCCGCCAAAGCACGGCTAACTGTGAGGGGTGAAACCTAGAACCCAGGCACATTTGCTCAGAGTAAGCGGTACCCTGGTCAGCATCTGACCTAGAATTGGCGGCTGTAATAATATCCTGGCAGAAGGAGAAAACTGCGACGTGGTGCGCTGGGCTTGCAACCCGCCACCGACGTTTGAACTATAGCAATGAAAAGAAGTAAGAAACAAATAAAACGAAATGTTGACGACCACCGCAAACGAATTAAGGACTATGATTTGAGGATATGTACCTGGAATATTAGAACACTATATAAACCAGGTGCCGCCATCCAACTGGCGGAAGTCCTCGAAGAATACAAGGCTAACATAACCTTTTAAAAGGAAATCCGGTGAGCGGAACACGGGTGCCCACGCATGATGACATGCGACATCTTGTGGCCATGCGGACAAGCACGACTTTGAATGTGGATTTGTGGTTGGCAAGAGATTGCGATACCTAGTCTCAAGGTTCAACTCGGTGTGTGAAGGTATAGAGTAAAGGTAAGAGTTAGAGTATCCAATTAATCGGGTATAGGTTTTGTTCGATTAAAAAATTAATCGATTTTGGGATTTTTAATTTGCTCGATTTTTTAAATTGCTGGAATAATTCGATTAATCGAATAAGTCGAATAGCTCGAATAATTTCTGTATATCTGTATATCTTACTTGAAAAACAAACAAATTTAATGTAGGCGTTAAATTTTATTAATAAAAAACATAAAAATAATATTAAAACATAAAAACAAACGTAAATAAATAATTCATGTGAAATCAAGAACTTTAAATAAAAATAATAATTAATTATGTACATCAAATTGAGATCTTTTTGAAAACACCCTTGTTTTTCTAGATTTTCTGATCTTTTTTGTTTTAACTAGATACAGAAATTCATCAATTATATAACAGTTTACATTCGATTTTTTTTAAATTTTTATAGTATAGTATCGTTCAACTACAGTAAAAGATTATTTTCATTGATATCAATTATTTCCTCTTCTTCTTCCAACACAATATCATCATCTGATATAGTTTGATTAGCTTTAGTGTGAATTCAGTGCGCTTTTGCGTGCTGCCATCGGCTAGGCCATGCCGATCCGCCACAGTATTAAATTTATATAAAGAAAGAAAAATTTATTTAAAAATAATTTTAATCGATTAATCGGTTTAAATTGATCGATTATTCGTTAATCGAAATTTACTATTTTTTCTTAATCGACAAATTATTCGAAAAAAATTCTTCGATTAATCGAACAACGATTAATCGATTGAATACTCCAATAAGAGTAAAAACAAAGTTTTTCCACATAACGCTTATATGTGCCCATGCTCCGACAGAAGAGAAAAGTGATGATGACAAAGACGAGTTCTACGAGAGCTTAGAAAATGTATTTGACCGTAGTCCAAGGCATGACATCAAAATTGTACTAGGCGATTTTATTGCTAATATAAGCAGGAGGACCGCATTTGAGTCTGCTTTCGGAAAATTCAGTCTGCACACCGAAACGTCGAACAACGTCATTAGACTGATTGTTTTCTCTGCGGCAAGAAATATGGTATCCGATTTGACCATAAAAAGGCAACATGGTTATCTCCAGATCAGTTGACTAGGAATCAGATAGATCACGAGGTAGACGATGGAAGGCACGCATCGAGTGTTCTGGACGTACGAGTGATCAGGGGTGCGAACATTGACTCCGATCACTACCTTATCTCAGTTAAGGTTCGCATAAGGCTAAGCCTGTCGGAAAACGTACGTAACCAGGCACAACGAAACCTTGACATCGGGAAACTGCGGACCACAGAGGTAGCGGACTCCTAATCTCCTACTCCCACCTAACTCAGCTGCTGCGGAATGCTCCAACCACTGATAATAGTACCTCGCAGTGGCAATATAAAGCCGACTCCATAGAACGGACTGCGAGAAGCGTACTTGGAAACTCAAAACCGTCTCAAGATGAAGCCCGGTACGATGATGAATGTCACAATGCCACGAGAGAGACGGATGCTGTATACAGGGCGAAACTGCAGCCAATGGCAACGCGAGCTGTTCGTGAACGGCACAGGGAGAAGAGACGAGAGGCAAATCGTCTCTTTAGACGGAAAAAGAAGAAGCTGAAGAGGCGGCAGAATTAATGCACAGATTTGCTCTAAAGTAGAGAGGGAGAAAGAAAACTCTACCAGAGAGTTAAAGCGAGAATGCGTCGAATAGCGCTTCCCTCTTGCAAGGACAGCGTTGACCAGTTTGTGACGGACCCGAATAACGTTCTAAAGATATGGAGAGAACATTTATGCAATCTACTGGATACGGACACCACTTCAGAAGACCCCACACTAGTATATGACAATGGTATTAACTGTCCACCTCAGAGCTAAAGCCAGACACCCTCTGCGAAATCAAACTTTTTGTATTTAAAGTCTATAAAAGTTTACAAAATTGTAACTTTTGTCGAAAATGTTTGGTTATGAAATCATACAGTTTGGACTTAATGTAATGAGAACCCGAATCTATCACTCCAAAAATTTAGTTCCTATCAGATTTTTATTAAAAAATTGTAAAAAAAAAATATTAAAAAAAGGTAAATACTGTTATTTTCAAGATTGAAATATGGAGATCTTTTCAAATATTTCTATTTGTGTAAAATTTTAAATTACTTTTATTTAACTTATTTCTGAGAAACTCTCTTCACTGTAAGTATTCTAAATTTTTTTTTTTTTGTTGTCAAAATTGTTTTTATCTTTTTGGGAGAGTTAAATATGTTGTTTTCTAGGTTTATACATAAAATTCTAAATACAACAATAAAATTATATACAAACCTTTAAATATCCAACCTAGCTTAATTTGAATACTTCTATACATTTCTAATATTCGAGTAAGCAACACTAAATTCTTGCTGCAGATTTTTTGCAATTCCAGTCATTTGCAGTTTATGCATTTGAACTAGTTTTCTAGATTATGCAAAATTATTCTGCTGCTGCTGCTGCTCCACAAAGAAATCATCCATTTGATTAATGAGAAATTTTCAAATGTGTCACAACTTTATGGCAGCGGTGAAAACTACAGGAGTAACGCTACCATCTGCGTGTTTAATTAATAAATTACTCTTCTGTAATCAAGCAAACAAATTGTAATTTATTATAATGAAACTTCAAATGAGACTAATGAAACAGCAACATGGTACATGTACTTGCAACACGCTTGCGAGTGTAAGAACAACATGTTATTCATATGATCGTCATCATATAGCAATCTTCCAGTGGTGCTGTTGGAGAAAGATTCATTTATGAATTTTATATACCACATTTTAAGTTGAATTTATGCATATCACTGCTGAAAATGCTCTAAAATGTTTGTGCAGGTTCATTGATCATTGATGTTTAAATGATAATCACAATCGCCTCAAAGAATATGTAAGGAACCTACACACAATTTTCCTATGAATGTATGCGCAAAAATATTAGTAACTCTCCGATGTATCTGAGTATCTGTAAGCATAGCATTTAGATTTAACATTTACATTTCAGAGATACAAAAGTGCTGTGCTGTTCTCAAATCTTTCAGGCTGTGTTAATTAACATTGCTGTGTTGTTACTATAGCTGATGTTATAATGATCTCATTCTCAGAGCGACAGTCTCAATGGTATGATGGTAAGCCTTATCTCTCTTTGTTTATTTTCTTTTGCTTGGGAAATTCGTAAACAAATATGGCGTCAATTTAAGTGTTTCTTTTGTTTGCATTAGATTGTTGTGGTTTACAGTAAACAAGAAAGAAATACCCAATTGGAAATCTAATCAGAAATTGTAGTGTAGTGGTCCGAATAATGAACAAAACTAATTTGCACATAAAATTTCATTCAGTTAAACTGACTGATAAATACACTCACACAATTTCTGATATTGTTTAACTCACGGTAAAAGTGAAATTCAATATCTCTGGGCTTTTTATGGGGGTATCGAAAGGAACCATTCTGTTTAATTTTCAAAGATTTTCTGAAAGTATGCTTACTATTTCAAGTTAATTGAACTAGCCAAATTTAAATATTCTATAGATGTCCGTTTGGAAGATATGAAAGAAATATTAATTACCCAAAAAATAGTATATTTTGCGTAGAAAGTACAAGAAGGAGTGTTATCTACTATAATAAAACGATTAAACTGATCAAATTTACATATCCTTCAATTGTCCGTTTACAAGTTATGACAGGAATACTAATTTTCCAAAAATAGGTATTTTGAATGGGAGGTCCAAGATAGGATCTGCCGATATAAGTCAGATTTTCTTAAGCGTATGTCTTACGCAAAATATGACTGCATCCAGTATACTTTAAAATAAGATATTATATAAAAACAATTCGGTATTTTGTATTGTTACTAAACAGACTAAATTCAAATATCCTCCAGTTGTCCGTTTGGAAGTTATGAGAGAAATATTAACCTATTTCAAAAATAGGTTATTTTGCATGAAAGCAGCCAAAAGGGGTTGGCCAATACAGTCCATATTCATTCTCGAATTTTAATAAGCGTAAGATGTACGCAAAATATGACCGAATTCAGTGTACATAAATAAAATATATTTTGTAGCACTATTTGTATAGTAGGTATCAGACGGGGTATGACAATATTCGATTTTCTAAGATTTCGGTTTGCTGAGGGTTTGTTAACTATTATGAGTTAATTTGTCCTGTTGTCCGTTTCGAAGATATGGAAAAAATATTAATTACCCAAAAATATGTAATTTTGTATGGGAAGTACCAGAAAGGGTGGTGCCAGGCCAATCTTTCGGTTTTAAAGGATATGTCTACTATTACAAAAGTATGATCACATTTTAATATCCTCCAATTGTCCGTTTTGAAGTTATAGGAGAAATTTTAATTTTCCAAAATATGTCTTAATCTAGTGTACTTACAAAAATATATTTATATTGGGGGTACTAAGGTGAGGCAAAGGTTTCGGGTTTGTCAACTATAACAAGATAATTAAACTCACTGGATTGAAATATCCTCCGCTTCTTCGGTTAGGGAGACATTTCAATTTTTTAAAAATAGGAAATTATTTATGGGAGGTACCAGAACGGATCGACCGATATTGTTCATATTCATTCCTGAATCAAACTCTGACATGCGTACATCTTATGAAAAATATGACTGAATTCACTGTCATTGGCAAAAAGATATTTATGTAAAATTATGAGGATTAATACGATGTATGATGGCTACAAGAAGGGGTGAGGCAAAGGCTTCTGTTTCTGAATGTTTATCTTCGAAGATTGACTTGGAATTTCTCACCGTCCTGTTGAAACCACATATCGTCCACATCGATATCTTCCAATTCGGGCCATAAAAAGTTCGTTATCATCGCACGATAGCGAACACAATTCACAGTAACCGGCTTCTTTTTGTAAAAAATACGGCCCAATGATGCCGCCAGCCCATAAACCGCACAAAACAGTCACTATTTGCGGGTGCATTGATTTTTCGAACTATCACTCTTGAATTATCATTCGCCCAAATGCGACAATTCTGCTTAGGTGAAAATGTGCCTTGTCACTGAAGATGATTTCCTTGCCACCATTTCGACCATTGATGACGTTTGAATTGGTCAAGAGGCTGTAGTTATTGAGTCAAATGCACCTTGCTACGTGTAAATGCAAGTATTTATGCATAATGTTCATTAACGACGAGCGTGAGAGGTGCAATTGTTGGGCACGACGACTAGTTGAGGTGGACGTCTTTTCAACCATACTATCGCAAACAGTAGCAATATTTTCTGCAGTACGAGCTGTACGCGCATGCACCGATTTGCTGAAATTTTTGCACGATTTTTCCTATTATACGTACATTTGGACGAATAAATTGACCGAAAATATCACGAAGTGCACGATATACATTTTTATTTTAACGCCCATTTTCATAATAAGCCTGAATAACTTTAACGCGTTGCTCGATTGTGTATATTTCCATGGTTCAAATTAAGTTAGCCTAAAATTGAGAAATGTCAAATGATATGCAGAAAAGAACTTTACGATTGGGTGTGGTTCACATTCAACATCGGCCCTTACAATTTAACCACCCTTTATTACGATTTAAAAAAAAAAATTCTAGTCCTTTCTCTTTGCTTTAAGAACAGTTAATTTTTGATAAAGATAAAAACACTTTTTGATACAGTAAAAATAACACAGTGATACAAATGTGAAGAAAAAAAATATACAGGGGTTCTCATGTAGCATTTCTGTTAGACTGGAGTCCATAGAGTAAAGTGATACTTTTAGTTTTTCTCGGTCACTTCGTTAAGTAATGTTTTTATAGCAAAGTAAGTGAAATGGCGATATTCCTAATATTACAAGTTCCAAAATTCATAAGTCTTCTCTTTGTAAATCGATTTTCAAAGGCTTACATCTGTTGTAAAGCTATGACTTTCACCTTTTATTAAAAAAAAAGAATTTTTAAAATCGGTTAAAAAATAGTGAAACGGCGGCTGTTTAAGCAAAACAACCTCGAAAAAAAATTGCGAATTCTGATTTTCTCAACGCTCTCAGTTGATCATGCAGCAGCGCAATGTATATTTCTTATTTTTGTATTATGCTATATTAAAGTAGCTTTCTAAAATAGGTAAGTTTATAAGAATCTGTGGAAAAATGAATGAGTTATGCTAATTTTTGTAATATATTTTTCGACATTCTTTGGAATATGTAGTACGAATTACTTGTTGTGATACGTATTCTTCTTATATATAAAAATGAATTGCTGTGCAGTTGTCTCGCTAAAACTCAAAAACGTCTGAACCGATTTTCAAAATTTTGTTTTGTTCGCTATAGCTTCCGGATGGTTTAAAAGGTTTTATTTTTTCAAAAAGTGGGCGACGCCACGCCCCTTTTTTCAAATATCGCTCAGACGGCTTTTCTAATAGACCGATTGATACAAAAATTTTACCATGAGGTACTGTTGACCTGTAGATAGTTCCTGACTACATTTGGTTGTAATTGGATAAAGGGGCGTGGTACCGCCCATACAACTTTAAAATTAAAAAGGCTATATTTCATGAACTATCAGAGGTATGAAGATGAGATTTGGTATATATGTTGTTGGAGCAGTATTAATTACAGCCAGGATGGAAGTGGGCGGTGCCACGCCCCCTTTTCAAAAATCGCTCTAACGGCTTTTCTAACAGATCAATTGATACAAAAATTGTACAATGATGTACTGTTTACCTGTACATAGTTCCTAACTACATTTGGTTGTAATTGGATAAAGGGGCGTGGCACCGCCCATACAACTTTTAAATTAAAAAGGCTATATTTCGTGAACTATCAGAGGTATGAAGATGATATTTGGTATATATGTTGTTGGAGCAGTACTAATTACAGCCAGGATGGAAGTGGGCGGTGCCCTCTTTTCAAAAATCGCTCTAACGGCTTTTCTAATAGATCGATTGATACGAAAATTTTACCAAGTGGTACTGTTGACCTGTTGATAGTCTCAGGCTATATTTGGTTGTTATTGGATAAAGGGGCGTGGCGCCGCCCATACAATTTGAAAATT
Source organism: Muscina levida (assembly GCA_964034835.1). Taxonomy (NCBI): domain Eukaryota; kingdom Metazoa; phylum Arthropoda; class Insecta; order Diptera; family Muscidae; genus Muscina; species Muscina levida. The sequence continues at coordinate 75,538,984 of OZ035882.1, forward strand.
GATAGGGCTATATCTTATGAACTATGCGAGGTATGAAGATGAGATTTGGTATATATGTTGTTGGAGCAGTATTATTTACATCTAGGGAGGAAGTGGGCGGTGCCATGCCCTCTTTTCAAAAATCGCTCTAACGGCTTTTCTAATAGATCGATTGATACGAAAATTTTACAAAGTGGTACTGTTGACCTGTTGATAGTCCCAGGCTATATTTGATTGTGATTGGATAAAGGGGCGTGGCACCGCCCATTCAACTTGAAAATTAAAAGGGTTATATCTCATGAACTATCAGAGGTATGAATATGAGATTTGTAACATATGGTGTTGTTGCAGTATGAATTACAGTAAGGGTGGAAATGGGCTGTTCCACACCCTTTTTAAAACAAACGGTTAAAGCTGTCAAAATTCCATAGTATATTGCTGTTCGCCTAAAGATATGAACAGTAAGGTGGGCCAAGTTTTTTATTCGCAAAAATCGCAACCAAAATCGAAATCTACGATGAATTGTAAGAAAATTTCACCAAAAAACTTTTTGTCTAAAATCAATTCCTCGCTCGCGTTGGAAAGCATGAAGATTTCAAATAAAGATTTTTTTGTTTTTAAGTAAGCACAAACCGAAAACTTCAGATATATATTTTTTGAGACCTTCTGCGTAAAACTGACTTCCCAACAAACTAAATGAGGTATTACAGAAGCAAATCTATGTATTTGTTAAAAAGTTATGGCCTCTGAGTATTGGCATACAGAAATTAAGTTTTTAAAAATAATTTTTCAGAATATTGGGCGGGATCCCAATAAAAAAAAAATCAAAAATATACTATTCTTTTCGTCGTGGTCTCCAAACATCGGAATGGTAGGTCTGACGTAAGTGAAAAATTGCTTGAAATATATCTCAACCTGAAATCTTCATGCTTCTCTGCGCGAACTAGGAATTGATTGTAGACATATAGTTTTTAAGTGAATTTTCTACGATTACCACATTTTTTTAGACGCGAACAAATTGTTCCGCCCTAATGAACAGGCTAATTGGAACTTAATAAGTAAAAAGTTCCGAGGCGCTGCCCACGCACTTCAATAGTTCAATTTTTAAACTGTATCAAATAATGGTCCGTACAGCAGTTATTTTTCATTTACTTTTCAGGAGAGCGAATCGGTAATAAATCATACATATAGAAAAATAAAGCAATATTCATTGTAGTTATACTGGAAAACACCTTTTGTTTTATTGGGGCACAATTAAAATTTTTATAGTATGTCAGAGGTAACATTAGCAAACATTTGTAAATAACCTATGTATGGGGTATTTTTATTTACGTATGGAACTTCTGATAGTTATAAGTTTAAATCTAGCTGTCATACAAATAAAGTGTGATAGACTTTCTAATAGTATACTTTGAAAAATCACCATGTAAAAACTACACAAGAAAAACGTTTAGAAATCTTGCAAATTTATTTTCAAAATGCACGTTCTGTTTGCCAAACTTATGGAGCCCTTTGTGAAGTTGAGAGTGCATATAATGATCCATCTAATAGAAGCCATCGACGCTGTAGACGTAAGTGTGAAAGGCGACTCGAATTTATCGAACCGACAACTTTCTCAGCAACTCGGTCTCTGCAAATGCTGAAGAAAGATCTTGGCCTACATCTATATAAGATCTAACTGGTGGAAGAATTTGAGCCAATGGACGATCAATTGATTTTTTTTATTTATCATGTCATTGCACATTATTTGAACGAGTTTGGTTCCAACACGACGGTGTAATATGCCACACTTTGTTAAGCCAAACGCTGGTGACCGAATTATCTCAAAAAATGGTAATACGAGTTCAATACAATAATAGTATTCCGGAATATTCTTGATCCGTGTGAGAAGAAGACATGACAGAAGAAGTTTTTATGGCTAAAGGCATGAAGCTTCAAACTGAATTTTCATTTGCGGTCAATAGGCGTAGAAGGCATAACAAAAGTGTTTTTTATGCCCAAAGAGATAGTTAGTATCCGCTACTAAAGATCAAAATAAAAATTAAATTTTGATCCTTAGCGAAATGTCTGTTTCCGATTTGTGGAAGAAGTGGGTTTTCGCCCTACATACAGAAAAAACTTAATCTACATATCGGCACTATAGATATGACTTTGCTGATGAACTTTTTTTTAGCATTTACAACAATAAAATGTAATTGGTTAACTTCCATGTTAAGGAGTTACTTCAAATTAGTTATATAAATTAATAAACTCAACATATTATTGTCGAGCTTATGTACCGTTTTCAAAGTACTTTGTAGACCTAAATGTGAAATATATTACAAGTTTATATGCAATAGCGAAGCATTGCCGGGCCCACTAGTACGTCATATGTATTTGTACAAAGTGACACACAGACTCTAAGGAAAAACCACAAAATGACGCGAACATGATATTACAAGCATAACTCATTAATTTTTCAACCGTTTCTTATAAACTTACCTATTTTAGAAAGCTACTTTAATATAGCATAATACAAAAATAAAAAATGTACATTGCGCTGCTTCATGATCAACTGAGAGAGTTAGGAAAATGAGAATTCGCTTTTTTTTCGGGGTTGTTTTGCTTAAACTGCCGCCGTTTTACTATTTTTTAACCGATTTTCAATATTCTATTTTTTGATAAAAGGTGAAAGTCATAGCTTTACAACAGATGTAAGCTTTTGAAAATCGGTTAACAAAGAGAAGACATATGAATTTTGGAACTTGTAATTTAAGGAATATCGCCATTTCACTTAATTTGCTATAAAAACATTACTTAACGAAGTGGCCGAGAAAAACTAAAAGTATCACTTTACTCTATGGACTCCAGTCTAACAGAAATGCTACATGAGAACCCCTGTATATTTTGTGTGTAGCACAGTGTAAATTTTGGCAGAATTAAATAACTTTTTGGTACAATAAGGGTACTCTGTGGTGCTATTAATTGTTCTTTTTGTGCACAATAAATAGTACTTTTTAATACAATAAATTGTACTTTTTTGTACAATAAATCTCTTTTTGGTAGAATAAATGTACTTTTTGGTACAATAAACTGTACTTGTTCAACAAAATCACTCTTTGTACAATAAATTGTACTTTTTGGTACAATAAATGTATTTTTAGTACAATAAACTGTACTTATTATTACAGTAAATGTACTCTTTGATGAAATAAATTGTACTTTTTGGTATCGCAAATTATCTGTGTATCAAATATTATCGCTCTAGGGCTAAAATACAGTTTTATCACGCCCTCTTCGGCTACTGATTTAGAATAACAATTTCGTCACCAATTTTGAACCTAAAGTACCGAGCTCTAACTTTGTATTAAATTGGGGGCTAAAATACAGTTTTTTCACTCCCACTCCGCCAACTGACCCAAAATTTATGTACGAAATTTTATCTCTCTAGAGCTAAAATACAGTTTTGCCACGTCCCTTCCCAAAATGAGCCAAAATTAAAATGTAGTCTGCATATTCATAATAATGTTGTCATGTACTATCTGGGTGCCAAATTGTATCTCTCTAGGACTAAAATACAGTTTTGCCACGCCTACTTGGTCCACTGATCCTAAATTTAAATTTCGTTTGCATATTCATATTCGTTTCGGCGAGTCTATATGTGTATCAAATTTTATCTCTCTATGACTACAATACAGTCTTGCTACGCCCGTTCCCCCAATTATCCAAAATTTAATTTCGTTTGCATATTAATATTCCTGTAATTAAGTACAATATGTGTACTAAATTTATCTCATAAGGGCTTAAATACTGTTTTTACCTGTTTTACCGCCTACTGATTCAAAATTAAAATTTCGTCTGCATATTCATATTCGTGTAGGCGAGTACTCTCTGTGTATCAAATGTTATCTCCCTAGCTCTAAAAATATGTTTTGTCACGCCCATTGGGTCAAAATTAAAATTCGTCCGCATATTCATATTCGTGTTTCCGAGTACTATCTGTGTATCAAATTGTATCTGCCTAGCACTAAAAATATGTTTTGCCATGCCCACTGGTCTAAAATTAAAATTTCGTCCGCATATTTATATTCATGTTGTCGAGTACTATCTGTGTATCAAATTTTATCTCCATAGCTCAAAAAAAGTTTTGTCACGCCACACAAAAAAATTATAGCCTACGGTAATTTCTATACAGTACACTAACTGCCTTCCAAATTTCATTGTAATTGGTTCAGCCGTTTAGGCGTGATTGAGCTACAAACATACAAACAAACAGACATACATTCACATTTATAATATTAATAGGATTTGGAAGGGATTTTAGCATAGGCTTCTAAATTAAGATTTGCCCAAAGTGATTTTGGTTTACTTCTGAAACCTATGAAGTACACAATATTTTCTTTATTTGTCGATTTTTTTTGCGATGGGCTTAATACAGCTCTCACTATGAGTAACTCGTTCACTCTTTCATTGTTCTTACTCTTTTCTTTGAAGCAAATACAATAAACTGATGTTTTTGAGTACAGCGTACTTAACAGAGTTTATAAATGTTAACAGTATCACTCTCTCTCACTCTTATGCTGCTAAATATATTCACTTGTTCCTAGCTAGAGACAGAGAGGGATGGAGAGAGAGTGCGATTGAGAGAATATTTTATCACATGTTGCTGCTATTCGCTTACCTCACAAAACCAGATCAGTTAGCAGTGTAGCTGTTTTCTGTCGGTATTTTCGACGTCATCTGGTGTGGATTGTTTACATTTCATGCCAATACCTTCGACGGCATAAACGTAGAGACCGGGTTAACGCTAAACGACGAAGCTAACAAGAAAAAACATATCAAGTTTTTCGTTAACAATTTTTTTCGTTTGACGGTAACTCGTCATTGTTTTGAAAATTTTCGTGTATAGATTTCGAAAAACAAATTAAAACATTCGGGTGCGTAAATGAACAAACAAAAACAAAGAAAAAAGTGTGCGCTCAAGACGAAAAACAAATACAAACAAAAAACTTTCTATTGATACGCAATTGATATGAGAGTAAATGATATCCATTGATACGATATTAAGTTATTTAAGTGAGATATGAGATATGTAAGCTTTTCTGAGATAAAGAAAACTTAACCAATATTGTTATAAAGTGAATAAACTTGAGATTGATATAAGAAAAAGAAAAGAAAAATATCTTTGAAATAGAAACAAAAAATCATTTGTGTGATGTGATATATGAAAATAAACACAGTTTCTTTCATGTGGTCTAAAGAAAAATTAATGCATAATTTAGTGTTAAAGAAAAACTGAAATAAAAATAAAAAACAACAAGCAAACGGAATAAAGTGAAAGCGTGTGAATTTTTATATGTAACACAAAGATAAATTTAACAAAAATTTGCTCTGAATTAAAGTAAAGTAATGCGGTAGCTTTTGCTTTACCGGCATTTTTTTAAACGAATAATTTTGGGGCCAAAGCACATAACTAATATTGGTCAATATATAGTTACCCTCTTACGATATGAATTAAGCAAATACGGAAGTGTTTAATTAATTGCTTACGACTGCATCGACAAATGCATTAAAATTCAGTGTAATTTTATACGAATACATCAAAAAGTAATAACAAAAACAAAAAGTTTGTGAAATATTAGAAAAAAAACTACATTCATTAATCATTATTGAATGGCAGTGTTAATAGTGATTGACTGACGATTTCATAATGTAATGATCGTATCATTACCGATTGCAGTACAAAAAAATATCGTAAAACAAACGAGTGCAACAAACTGACAAAATTGAATTTGTTCAATACAAAGATAAAACGTAGATTTATTACATTTGATTTACGATATGCCGAAGCATTAATATAACAATATACGATATGATGAGAAAACAGGAATTTTGAATTCGACGACATGCACAAGTGATAACATAACAATTTACGATACATAAACAAAATTTTATTTTGTTTAAGCGATAACCAGAACAACACTTTACATATGATATTTGTAATTGTTGGCAATTATTACGATAGTGGTGCAGATTTAAGATTCTATAAATGTGTTATACAGAAGTGATCTTTTCTAATGGACGATAAGAGTTGTAAAAATTTTACGATATTTGAACTATAACTCAGCCGAAATCGAAACATAATTGTCTGTTTAAACAAAATATAAATTTTAAGCGAGTATAACGCTTGCTAGTGGTAATATTGCAGCTTACGATATTTACGGATTTAAAAAAAACTGTGAAATTGCTAAAAAATGTTCTTAACGACAAACACAAAAATATAAACAACATACGATATTATACGATATTTGAGAACAAAAAACTAACGATATTTGGTTTCGTTAGTAACATAATAACAAACCGAAAAATATAACGATTATACGATATAGAAAAATCCTGTAAATTTTTTAAAATATTGAAAAATTATTACTATATTTAAAAAAGAGTGAATTTAAATTTCTAAAAAATCAGTAGTAATAAAAATTCCGCTAAAAGTAATTTACGATATTACTGTATCTGTTTACCAAACTGCAGTGCTGCAGTAATACTGCTGCGTGTATTAACGCTATTACCAACACTCTCATACTCATTGGGATTCCTTCCTGTTTCGTTTGACCCCTCAAATTAACCTGTTACATCCTGCTTTTGTGTGTGAACACCACTAAATTTTCGCACATACAAATTTGCAACCCCTTAACAATTGTGGTTTTGTGGTTGTCCACATTAATAAGTGTATCAACAACAACAACTACGAAAAAAGGATTATTTCATCTGCTGCTGACCGGTTTATTCTAAAGGAAATAAAAGGTGAGTTACTGGGCAATCGATTTACCCTTTCAATTTATTTTTTTATATTTTGGAAAGAATTCGTAAAATATATGGCACAGGTGAACCAAAGAACAGCTGAATGTTTGTGAAAGCCTATATGGCGAAATTGAATTGATTATAAACCATTGATAGCATTAAAGGCGTGTCATCATTAGTTAATTTCCATAAATTAATTTTTGATATCCATTTAGGATATTCCATTTTTTATCTTCATAACATAAGAATTTAATGAAATTAACGAATTTAAAAAATTTAATGAATTAATGAATTTAATGCAATTAATGAATTTAATGAAAATAATGAATTTAATAAATTTAATGAATTTAAGAATTTAATGAATGTAATGAATTTAATGAATTTAATGAATTTAATGAATTTAAGAATTTAATGAATGTAATGAATTTAATGAACTTAATGAAATTAATGAATTTAATGAACATAATGAATTTAATGAATTTATTGAATTTAATGATTTAAATGACTTCAGTGAATTTAATGAATTCAATCAATTTTAAGAATTTAATAAATTTAATTAATTAATGAATTTAATAAATTAATTTATATGAATGAATTTAATGAATTAAATTAAATTAAATTAATTTAATGAATGAATTTCATGAATTTGATTAATTTAGTAAATCTAATGAATGTAATGAATTTAATGAATTTAGTGAATCGAATGAATGTAATGAATTTAATGAACATAATGAATTTAATGAATATAATAAATTTAATGAATTTAATGATTTTAATGAATTTAATAAATTTATTGATATGAATGAATTTGAGAAATTTTATAAATTTAATGAATTTAATGATTATAATGAATTTAATAAATTTATTGATATGAATGAATTTAAGGGAATTAATGAATTGAATGAATTTAATGATTTTAATGAATTTAATGAATTTAATTAATTTAATTAATTGAATAAATTTAATGAATTTAGTGAATTTAATGAATTTAATAAATTTAATGAATTTAGTGAATTTAATGAATTTTATGAATTTAATGGATTCAATGTGTTAAATGAATTTAATAAATTTTTTAAATTTAATGAATTTAATGATTTTAATGAATTTAATGAATTTTATGGGGACCGGCCGTGGCATAGTTGTTAGAACACGCGACTACTATGCGAGAGATCACAGGTTAAAATCCTGGCTCCAGTCATCTTACAAAAAAAAATTTCTTTCATTATCGGATCCCCTCGAATGTTGTTGACAGCAACTTCGCAGTATAAGTGTTGAGTAAATCGGCATGTCTAGTAAGAGCTTCTCAAACAGTGACGTTCGCATTCGTCGATAAACAAGTAGGTGCCATTAGTTGTGAATCTAAAAATAGAAAGCGTGTTAATTCACAAAAACGCGAGAAGCTATCCCACACCTCATTCATGGGGCGTGAAGGGAAATGAAATAATGAATTTTATGAATTTAATGTATTTAATGAATTTGATGAATTTAATGAATTTATTAAATTAAAGAATTTAATGAATTTAAGTAAGTTAGAAAAATTTAATAGATTTAATGAATTCAATTAATTTAATGAATTTAAAGAATTTAATTAATTTAATAAAAGTAGTGAATTTAATGAAGGTACTGAATTTACTGAATTTAATGAATTTTATGAATTAAATGATTTTAATGATTTTAATGAATTAATGTACTTAAAGAATTTAATAAATTTATTGATGTTCAGAATTCTCTAAATTTAATGAATGTTATGAATTAAATGAAATTTAAGTAAAATTATGATATTTGTATATTCTACAAATATTATAATATTTTATTGTTTTGTAAATTTAATGAATGATAAATTTAAAAAATTTGGAAATTAGGAATTTTATATTGATCTTTACGGTGCAACACGTTTGTGACACATGTTACAATCCTGAGGATGTGATACGCCCACTTACTATTGCTTATTTCATTCAACATATCGTTACAGTGAAATATGTAAATTTAAACGAAACTTATTTTATAAATAATTAAAACTCTTTTTTTTAAACAATTAAACCTCCTTTCCCTGCCTATGCTCTAGGGTATAATTTCTCCTTTTTTCCAACTATTTTCCTCTAATCATAAAAAATGTCAACCAATAATCTCTAAGATAAAAAATGATACCAGACAAACGGATATTCCCAAATGTATTGACCAAACCACAAAAAAAAAGAGGAAACACGCCCAACTTTCTATCATTGATTTGTGGCTTGACAAAATAATTTCTATTACCAAAACCATCCCCACACCCATCAACCAAATATGTGCGTTGTCACAATCACACATACACACACCATAATCATGCCATCGATCTCAGGATCGTTCGCATTTCACAAAAAACTTGTCCCCAATAATTGTGACTACCGAAACCACATTTCAACAGTGGACTCAATTGCAGTTTTACAACAAAACGACAACAACAATAACGAAAACATACTGAAATATGTTTTCCAGACAGTTTGTTTTTTGCTGTTTTGGTTGTTGCTCAATGGTTATGGCCGCAAGAGATACTTTGTACCATATAATAATAAGTCAGTCTAAACAAACAGGTATTGAACGCACAAGAAAACGCATTTTCACCTGTTGCGAGCGAACGATCGAAGCGATTACAGATAACACATCAGCTACACAAACAGATATATTTTCACAGTAATGTTAGAGGAGAAAAGACAGGCCTACAGACGAACAATTATCGCTTTTAGGCGGCTGACTGCGCCTCTGAGCAATCGTAGGAAGTTGCAAGCGAATGTTTATAGGAAACCCAAAACAAAATGGCAAAAACTGCTGACCAATGTGAAAATTATGAAATTCATATCACAAAGTAAGGAAATTTAAATAATCGAGAATTTATTTAGTTTTAATGAATTTTAGGAATTTAATGAATTATATAAATTTAATGAATTTAATGAAATTAATGAATTTAATGAATTTAATGAATTTAATGAATTTAATGAATTTAATGAATTTAATGAATTTAATGAATTTAATGAATTTAATGAATTAAATGAATTTAATGAATTTAATGAATTTAATGAATTTAATGAATTTAATCAATTTAATCAATTTAATGAATTTAATGAATTTAATGAATTTAATGAATTTAATGAATTTAATGAATTTAATGAATTTACTGAATTTAATGAATTTAATGAATTTGATGAATTTAATGAATTTGATGAATTTAATGAATTTAATGAATTTAATAAATTTAATGAATTAAATGATTTTAATGAATTTAATGAATTTAATGAATTTAATGAATTTAAGGAATTTAATGAATTTAATGAATTTAATGCATTTTATGAATTTTATGAGTTTAATGAATTTAATGAATGTGATGAATTTAATGTATTAAATGCATTTAATGCAATTAATGAATTTAATGAATTTAATGAATTTAATGAATTTAATGAATTAAATAAATTTAATGTATTCAATGAATTTAATAAATTTAATGAAATTGACAAATTTAATGAATTTGATGAATTTAATCAATTTAATCAATTTAATGAATTTAATGAATTTAATGAATTTACTGAATTTACTGAATTTAATGAATTTAATGAATTTAATGAATTTAATGAATTTAATGAATTTAATGAATTTAATAAATTTAATGAATTTAATGAATTTAATGTATTCAATGCATTTAATGCAATTAATGAATTTTATGAATTTAATGAATTTAATGAATTTAATGAATTTAATGAATATAACGAATTTAATGAATTTAATGTATTCAATGCATTTAATGCAATTAATGAATTTAATAAATTTAATGAATTTAATGATTTTAATGATTTTAACGAGTTTAATGAATTTAATGAATTTGAATAATTAAATGAATTTAATGAATTTAATGAATTTAATAAATTTAATAAATTTAATGAATTTTATGAATTTAATATATTTAGTGTATTTAATGTATTAAATTTAATGAATTTAATATAATGAATTTAATAAATTGAATACTAGTACTAAGTTTAACTACTATTATAATGAATTTAATGATTTTTATTTTTTTAGTGAACTTACAACAATCAATGTCTTGTATTGAATGATATGTATGAAATTAAAAAGGTTCTTAAATTTTATAAATTTTATGAATTTTACATATCGGGTGTGACTGTTGGAATACTTTTGCGTAATTTAGTTCATTTCACAAAAAAGTGGACTTGAGACTGACGACATATTAAATGAAATTCGTTAACTTAATTGATAAAATGTGGTTAGTTGTTGAATATATAAATTCTGACTAAATAAAAGCCACAGTCTATGTGCCCTCACATGCCAATGTTCTTGCCCAATAATTTTTTCACTTCGTAATTGGCGTTAAATAGGCCAATTTGTCAACATTTGCTTTAACATTTCCTTGTACACACATGCAGATATGAGAGTTTTCACACCATCATTGGCATTATTAGCCATAATGTCATGTTTTTGAGCCCCCAGCTATTTGCAATTTGTTCGTACATTATCTTACAAATATTTCCTTCTCATGGAGTTTCGCTGGTTGTGTGATATACCAATTTACTGACTTCAACCAAACAAACGCCACTTTTATGAAATTCCATTTTCCATCGACCACATTCATTCATCATTTTATTTTCTTCGTCTTTCTCTCCATGTCTGCTGTTGCCATTGTTATTTCTTCTCTTCTCGTTTCTTAATGCCGGTAATAATAGTAATTGTCGTTTTCTGTTAAAAAACAGCAACAATATTTTAGAAACAAAAAAAAAAACGTTTTGTTAAACTATTCCTCGAGTCATCTTCACATGTGAGATTGTTGTTGCCGCTGGCCGCGCTCTTAAGTTACGATTACGTTGAAGATTGTGTCTGTTTCTTTTTGTCGGTTTTGAGGTCAACCAAGCAGCGTTGGAATCGAATCACCATCGCCTTCATAGTCCGCAACACCAGCAATAAATTCATCTGATACAGCAGCATCTTCTTCAACCTCCAGTTTTATCTTGGAGAACTACACCATCATCAGTCAGCCGCAACAGCATCATAATGATTGCCATCAACTATAAGCTTGTTGAAATTGTGCTGCAAGACTGGAACGCAATAAAACAAAATACAAATACTCCACCTCAAGTCGTTCACTTATGGCAATATATTGAATGAGTCGTATTGCTTGCAGCAGCTTTAAGAGTTTGCACAAATGTCTTCAATACGGTTATCACCCTAACATATAACTTAGTTACAGAGATGTTCTTTCTGATTGCTCAATTACAAAGTGCAAGTACGATCACGTTTATATTCATCTTCCCAAAGAAATTGCATCAAATTTTGTTTTTTATCTTTTTCATAAAAACTTAATTCAAATAAAGTTTCTACAATACGAAAAAAGCTTTTCTTGCCCTTATATATACATAACTGTACAGCCTTTTTGGTTCAGTCTATGCCAGCACAAAATGCCATTCGCACATGGTGGGGTCATCTCTCAACACACATCACTCGCTGAATGATAACATTATGAAGACAATGCTGACGAAGATGATTATATCGTTACTTGCTGGACAGTTATTATTTTGCTATTGCTGAGTGGTTACTCTTTCACTTTTTGCCCCGTCCATAAGTATTTGGACTTGTAGTATGCGGGCAAATAATCACACGGATAATTGTTGATTTCCTATATACGAGATAGTCAGAGACTAAAAAGAATTTTCTAAAAATTCAACAACAAAAGAAAAATAACTTTCTTTGAAGGTTTTACTTAGGATCTTCGAACAAGAAGATGCTTCACCAACACTCAGCAATAATGAAAGTAACATTTAACCTACTAAGAAAACAAGAGCGGCAGCAATATGGACATTACTGCCTTAGAGTTAATTTTTTTGTAGAAGCAAAAAAAACGCTATTGAGGTTGAGATAAACTTACTAGCTTAACAATTACTTTTAAGCGTTTGTGTTATTCGCTACATTAGCTCTTGGTGCTATATTAATTTCGCGTCATTTCAGGGTAAATGGGGGAGTATTCGCGTATCTTACCTCTAACCTTGGTTCAAATGTTGTCTACGCGCATCTTTGTTGTAAATAGCTATTAAATATTATGTGCAATTTATTTATATTGCTGACAATTTGACAAATATATATATTTTCGTTTGTTGTGTATTTATTGTTGGTGTAAACTGAGAGGTGACAACATTGTACAACAAAATGTCATTAACACTTTCAGTGTTGTCTTACAACATCAAGCGGAACAACATCACGTTAACCGCAAAATAACGTAATGCATCAGTAACATTGGATTTGTTTGTTTTTCATGGCGGGTGGTGAAGGTGGAGAGTTTATATACTATATAGTGGATGGGTTGAAAAGTTGTTGATTATCAGTCATTCTATTGGAAGGTGTTATATCACTGTGCTATTTTTTTTTTAACGAGGGCACAACAAAAGTACTGATATTGTTACAAAAATGCAGTTAATCCTAAATAGATCTAGCTTAACCTAATTAGTTTCATTAAACTCAATTAATTCCTTAAATTCATTAAATGCATTGAAGTCAGTAAATGCATTAAATTCATTAAATTTATCAAATTCATAAATTTATTAAAATTATTAAATTCATTTATTCATAATTAAATTACATTTATTACATTTATTACATTCATTACATTCATTACATTCATTACATTCATTACATTCATTACATTCATTACATTCATTACATTCATTACATTCATTACATTCATTACATTCATTACATTCATTACATTCATTACATTCATTACATTCATTACATTCATTACATTCATTACATTCATTACATTCATTACATTCATTACATTCATTACATTCATTACATTCATTACATTCATTACATTCATTACATTCATTACATTCATTACATTCATTACATTCATTACATTCATTACATTCATTACATTCATAAAACTGATGTATTAATTGAAATAATTAAATTCGTTAAATTTATTAAATTCATTAAATTTATTAAATTCATTAAGTTCATTAAATTAATTTAATTCATTAAATTAATTCAATTAATTAAATTAATTAAATTCATTTAAATCATTAAATTCATTAAATTCAATAAATTCATTAAATTCATTAAATTCATTAAATTCATTAAATTAATTAAATTTATTAAGTTCATTGAATTCATTGAATTCATTAAATTCATTGAATTCATTTAACTCATTGAATTCATTATATTTTTTAAATTCATTGAATTCAGTAAATTCATTATTATTTTTTTTAATTTATTTATTTCCAAAAATTATTAATATTACATGACTGTAAATCCCGCGAAGCTATACGCTTGTATGCAGGAAAAGTACTATTACATGAATATTTTAAAATTTCAAATATATAAATTACAAATTTGTATTACATGAAAATTTAAATTAAAATTAAATTCGTTATATTCAGTAAATTCATTAAATTCGTTATATTTATTAAATTAATTAAATTCATTAAATTCATAAAATTCATAAAATTCATAAAATTCATAAAATTCATTAAATTCATTAAATTCATTAAATTCATAAAATTCATTAAATTCATAAAATTCATTAAATTCATAAAATACATTAAACTTATTAAATTCACTAAATTTATTAAATCCATTAAATTCATTATGTTCATTATATTCTTTATATTCATTATATTCATTATATTCATTATATTCATTATATTCATTATATTTATTATATTCATTATATTCATTATATTCACTATATTCATTAAATTCCTTAAATTCATTAAATTTATTAAATTCATTGAATAAATTCATTAAATTCATTAAATTCATGAAATTTATTAAATTCATTACATTCATTAAATTCATTAAATTCATTAAATTCATTGAATTCATTAAATTCATTAAATTCAATACATTCATTAAATTCATAAAATTAATAAAATTAATAAAATTCATTAAATTCATTAAATTCATTAAATTCACTAAATTCATTAAATTTATTAAATTCAATAAATTCATTAAATTCATTAAATTCATAAAATTCATAAAATTCATTAAATTCGTTAAATTCAGTAAATGCATTAAATTCATTAAATTCGTTAAATTCATTAAATTCATTAAATTCATGAAATTCATTAAATTCATTACATTCATTAAATTCATTAAATTCATTAAATTCATTAAATTCATTAAATTCATTAAATTCATTACATTCATTAAATTCATTAAATTCATTTAATTCAGTCAATTCATTAAATTCGTTATATTCATTAAATTCATTAAATTCATTAAATTCATTAAATTCATTAAATTCATTAAATTCGTTAAATTCATTAAATTCAGTAAATTCATTAAATTCAATACATTCATTAAATTCATTAAATTCATTAAATTCATTAAATTCATTAAATTCATTTAATTCATTAAATTTATTAAATTCATTAAAATTATTAAAGATATTCATTAAAAATAATTAAGTTCATTAAATTTATAAAATTCAATCAGTTCATTAAAAAAATCAATTGAATGAACTGAAATTTAACTAATTGTGCTCAACGAATTTCTAATGCATTTCTTACAACTCTCCTCAAATAAGTATCTATAGTGCCATGTTTTATAACATATAGTGAAATAAATTTTGGTGATTAATTATTGTTTATTTATTTAATATGTACTTATGTTTAGTAATTAATTCTGGTACTGCCGTATTAGGCAATTTCAAATTCAATTTCAATGTCAAAACAAATTGTCCATGGTTAAATGTGATTCATGTCTAAGTAAATCGGATACACAACATTATCACTAGTACCAGCAGTACCCAAGCGTTTTAACGCTTCGGAGACATGTTGGTATGTAATACCATAAGCATGATATATTCTTCGTTGTTGTTATCCACAAAAATGTGCAGGTACTATGTAGAGTACTCCGGGCCATATGTAAATTAAAGAAACTCAAGAAGGAAAAAACTAAAACCAAATCACTTCAACAAACGCTGAAGAGCGCGGCATGTGACAACCAAATTGTGAAAGTTAATCTATGAAAATGCAAATGTTACGCTCATGCCACTTATGGAGTCAAGGTTTGCTCCGACTATACTAAAATAGTTTTGGTTAATTTCAAACATATTGAATTGCTGCAGCCACAAAGAGATTGAAATAATTTAGTAACATAAATTAGTTTATGCAAATGACAAAAAAGGTCATATTATTGGAGGGGGGTGAAGAGGGCAAAATATGGCTAACATATGGTGAGAATGATAATGTGTTAGAAAACATTGTTAGTTGAATAGAAGAACCGACCTTTCTTATTTAAAGGAAAAGGGAGCTTATTGTATATTTCTACATACAAAAAACAGCAGATCTGATAATGCTAGGTGTTGTATTATTTTAGTATATGTATGAGATTTACATATATAACAACTTTCAATATCATTTAATTTTTTCCGATATCTGTTTTATCTATATCTATATTATAATATAAAGTTGTTTACACAGAATACATATGTCACGGTAAATCAGTTTGTTGTTGACGGACATATGAACTAAACAACTTTCCTGGACTTTTGTCATTTTAAAGATATTCCAACCCTTCTAATGCAATTCTATTGATTCTGCTATATTAAAACACAATTTGGGGGAGTTGCCCCAAACAGCTCCAAATCAATTTTCCATAAATGACAAGTTGCTTTTCGGTACCGTTTCATCTTATACAACATATAAGCAGTTGTATGCATCATTAATTTTCTAATGACCACACAATAAGTCACAATTACACCCCAAAACCAAATATTTATGTGCCATGACACACACAGCCTTTGTTAACTAGTCAAAGTCGAGAAATGTATAGAATTCCTATCGCTTGCTAGAACGATCACAATTCATTGTCATACAAATGTATACGACAATTTTCAATTGATTTTGTTAAAAGAAAACAAAAAACAACACACAATTGATTTTTCAGTGTTGTGTTGTTGTTTTTTTCTTTTATTGTAAAAAATTTTAATTGATTTTCAATTAAAAACAAATTGAAACCACACAATTGAGACAGCCAAACATAAAAGTTTTGTTTTACATCCATGATGACGATGCTTACTTACGAGTACATTGATAACGCGATTCGTATAGAAGTGCACAAATTAATTTTCAATACTGCAAACATTTTCATTCCAATACGATTTTGGTTTTTAAGTGGTGTATATAAATAAATTCCCACGCCTTGTATTCCTATGCCATGTGGACGGTTTTTGTTTTGTTATGTCTGATTGTAACCCCGGTTCTTCTATGGTCGATGTTTTTTTTATGAATGGTTTGAAGTGGTTATAGATTATAGCATTTTAAGGCGGTAACGATTGAATTTCAAGAACAAGAAACTTTTATAGAAAAAATAAGAAAATAACAAAAGTGTTTTAGAACAAAATTGTTTTAAGCGATTGCTTAAGATTGATACGAGTATGGATTTACCTCTGTACAAATATGCACAAGTATTTTGTATATGATTAAGTGGTTGATGTGAGTGGTCAACGTGTAACATATTTTTTTTTTTTCAAATATCATACGAGGTTAGTATGAGTGTTACTTTGGCTGGTAGTGGAAACAATAATACAGGCAGCAAAAAATATCGCTGTTCTGAGCTCGAGGCCAGATCATGATTACTCACTAAAACCGAAGCATTTCCCAAAACATAAAGTATTAATGCCAGCAGCGAAAAGAAGGACCTAGAAGGTCTTATGGAACGCCTTCAAAAGCAGTCAGTAGGCTGGCGCTCTGCATTCCCTCTTTCTTTCCAAATAATATAGGGTATCATTGGAAGGCAAGGCCTTTCATCGTCGCTTTCTATAAGAAGGCCTGCATACACATGAAAAACTAAGGACTTGAAAAATAAAAAAATATATGCAGTTTGTCACCCTCAAATTGTTGAGTTTATTTTTAGATATTTCTCACTTCTATATATATATCTCTCTATACTTACACTTTTTTTCCAACGACAGTAAACCTTGCTGGAGTTTGAACTCACTACCTCGCGATTGTTAGTCAGCCATGTTACCATCTAGCCTATGAAGATGCATTCGAATTGTTTGACTGCAACTAATCATAAACTCTTTTAAGAAAAACACACGAACACCTTCCTCGATGCCTTTTCATTTCATGCCTTCTACGAGAAGGGAAACAGAATTTGTATACACACGAAATGGTAGTATAACAAATCATCGAACAAGTTGATTCACCCTTCTCAAAGAAGGCTTGTAGCAGTGGTCTTGAAATAATGAAGGGAACATGTGCTCGGGATATTTCAAAAAATAAGGAGAACCAGGCATGTGAAAACAAGGCCTTAAAGACGTGCCGTTTTCATGTCTCAGAAGACCTTATTGCATGCCTTGATTGCAGATTGCTAATTTCGCAGCTGGAATGGTCTCAAAAAAAAGACATCAAAATTCGACCCCAAATTTTTGGTTTAGAAAAAACATACTTACTTAAGTGGCCCATTACATCTTACGAACTTAGTTCATAAATAAGAGGGCTGAAGTATTAAAGAATTCCACACGCTTGGTCTTCTGCGTGCGTCCTTCAGTTAGTCCTACCAGATGGTGGCACGTCGCCTACCACTTGGCCCTTCCAACGAAGTTTGGGTCTCCCTGCTCTGCGCCGTCCTTTAGGTTTGGCCTCAAACACCTTTCTCGCTGGATCCGTCCATCCCTGCAACATTCCCAGCCATCGTAGTCGTTGGATTCTGACTCTTTTAGCTACGTCAATGTCGTGGTAAAGCTCATACAGCTCATGGTTCGTCCGATGGCGAAACTCGTCATCGACACAGATAGGTCCATATATTTTTCGGAGTACTTTTCTCTAGAATTCTCTAGAATACTCCCAGGTTTTACAAAAATCCATTGTCTTAACCACCCACGATTCGACAGAATACAACAGAAAGAGTAAAATTTGCACCTGGTATAGCTGTAAAGTTGTTCGAGATAAGGTGGTGTTACTAAAATGCTCCCATAGTCCGTAAAAACATCTATTGACGAGCACTATTCTCCGCTTGATTTCTTGACTGACACTATTTTTCTTTTTGACGGAAATTCCGAGGTAGGTAAATTCATCTACTACCTCAAAACAATAATTGTCAACGTTGACGGTGCGTCCCCATCGAGAGGACTCTTTGTTCGTCGAAATCATTATTTGTGTTTTGTCCTCGTTGACCGCTAAACCCATTTTGGCTGACTTCTTTTCTAGTGATGAGAAAACTGCAGTAACATCCCGCAGATTGTAACGTGACGAAATTAATATTTCGTCCGTACATGATAATATAATAAATATAATAAAATATATACATAATAAACATAGAATATAATTCAATATAATAACTTAAAATAAAAATAATACATTTACTTAAATAGAACAATTTAACAAAAAAAAATTATTTTTAAACCAATTCAAGTGGGATTTGAACCGGCATCCCTACGATCGCCAGCCAGACGCTCTGCCACTACACCATTGCAAGCGGTTGCGACGCGAGTGCTAAGACGCGACATAGCGCAGCACCACACAACACACGCAGCATCATTGGTCAGCAACGCAAAGGCTGTCGCGACACACACAACATCACCACACAACAGCACCATCGGTCAGCAGCACATACGTTCTTTGAAATTGTGGCGTTCAGGCAATCAACGTAATATAACATGGGACATAATTCTCATTTAGTTTATGTCACCTATAATATAAGGAGACGACGTTTTTCACCACGATTGTCTGATGACTCCTCCACGACGAAGTTTATTGCCAAGTCAAGGAAAGTTATCGGATCTCCTTAATCCTTTGGGATTGTACGAAGACAAGCATCTTTGTTAAACGGACTATAGGCCTGTACAATCGGACATTAGGTCTGTACAATCGGGCAATAGGCCTGTACAATCGGACCTTGAGTCTGTACAATCGGGCAATAGGGCTGTACAATCGGACCTACTAGTCTGTACAATCGGGCTATAAGCCTGTACAACCGGACCTTGAGTCTGTATAAACGTGTAGTTGTAAGGACAGGGCCTTTTTGTTTTCGTTCTTATCCTTCCGTTACAGGACCTAAGCAAATCTCACTAGCAAATCCTCGACGAATTACCGCAACCCGTATCCCGCACCGAATTATTGCCGCGTCAAACCCGTCCTGTTTTCCTTCACCGAATTATTGCCGCGTCAAACCCGTCCTGTTTTCCCGTCACCGAATAACCGCCGTCGTCTAAGGACCGTTTTCTCCGTACAAAGGATAACAACCCCAGGCACCGCAGCACCTTACACCAGATACCATCAACGATACGAGGCCACCGACCAAGCATAATCCCCAGCCATCATTATTAAACATCTTAAGGATATCAGACTGCATTTGGCTTAAGGATCAGGTCAGGGAAAATCCACTCTTTTATTTCGTAAGGTTTTGAGGGTCCTTGCGAAGACCCTGGAGGCGGCTGAGCTACCTCAGCCTAAGATAAAACCCCCGTTATAAGATTTCGGCGTCTATATCATCAACATAGGCTAGTGGCATGTGGCTCTTGTGGAATATGGTGCCAGGCATGTTGACACCTGCCTTTCTAATCACCTTCTCCATAACTATATTAAAAAGTGTACAGGGCAGGCTATCGCCCTGCCTGAGACCTCTTTCCGTGTTGAAAGGTTCAGACTGATTCTTACCAATCTTAACCGAGGATTTGGTGTTGTCTAAGGTACATCTGCAAAGTCGAATCAGCTTTGCAGGAATAGCAAACTCAGACTAACATCATATAGGCTATTCCTTATCGGAGAGTCGAAGGCAGCTTTGTAGTCGACAAAGAGGTGGTAGGTGTCGATATGCATAAGTTTTTCTCCGGGATTTGTCGTTAAGAGAACATTTGATCCAACTTAATATTACCTGTTCCAAAGCCACACTGATAAGGTCCAATTAGTTTTTCTACAATTGGCTTTCGACGACCTTGTGGTAACATGCTGTATATGGGACTTAACAGACTCAGACTTCAATCCCTGGGCATGCTCTCCTCTGGCCAGATGTTCTCCATGAGCAGATGCATGCTCCTAATCAGCTCCTCCCCACCTGTCTTTAACAATTCAGCAGGGAGACCACCGGCTCCAGCCGCTTTGGTATTTTTAAGACGGGATATTGCCACACGTAGCTCGCTCTGGCTCGGAGATGGACAGTTAATACCATCGTCATGGATTGGAGCAGGGTCTTTTTTAGTGGTGTCCGTATCCAGCATATTTCTGAAATGTTCTCTCCATATCTTCAGGACGTTTTCCGGGTCGGCCACTAGCTGGCCTTCGCTGTCCCTTCAGGAGGGCAACACTGTTCCACGCATTCTCCCCTTAACTGTCCGGTAGAATTTTCAGGGTTTCCCTCTACTTTGGAGCAATCCTGAGCACTTATTTTGTTTCTTCTTCAGCTTCTTCTATTTCCGTCTAAACAGACAAGTTGCCTTTCGTCTTTTCTCCCTGAGCCGTTCACGAACTGCTCGCGTTGCCATTGGCTGAAGTTTCGCCCTGTATGCAGCATTCATCTCTCTCGTGGCATTGCGACATTCATCATTGTATCAGGCATTTTCTTGAGATGGCTTCGAGTACCCAATTACGCTTCTCGCAGTCTGTTCTATTTAGTCGGCTATAAATTGTTACTGCGAGGAAATCTCAGAGGTTGGAGCATTTCGTAGCAGTTGATTTAGGTGGTTGGAATAGGCGTCCGCTACCTCTGTGGTCCGCAGTTTACCAATTTTCAGCTATCGTTGTGCCTGGTTACGTACGTTTTTCGCCATGCTTAGCCTTGTGCGTACCTTAACTGGTGTAAGGTAGTGGTGGGAGTCAATGTTTGCACCCCTGATCACGGGTACGTGCAAGTCACTCGATGCGTGCCTTCCATCGTCTACCACGTGATCTATCTGATTCCTAGTCAACTGATCTGGAGATAACATGGTTATAACATGGATAACATGGCCTTATGAATATTTTTATGATCAAATCTAGTGCTGCTAATTACCATATTTCTTGCCGCAGAGAAATCAATCAGTCTGATGCCATTGTTCGACGTTTCGGTGTGCAGACTGAATTTTCCGATGGTAGGTTCAAATGCGGTCTCCCTGCGGTCTTCAGGTGTACTGGGTAAATTGGCCATGGGCGATTTCTTTTTTCAAAACAAATTATTCGGACTATTACGAACATACTCACCTTTAAAGAAAATATAAAAATAATAAAATTAAGTAAAACCACATTTGTGCATAACTTTAAGTCAATATCTATCCAATGATATATTACTTTTATTAAATTACTTGAATGTAACCCTCTTAACAAGTAGGCAAACATTTTTCTTTACCAATTTATTATAAAGATGATATTTAACAAATGCTCTCTTTTATTTTCAGGTAAATTTAAATGCTACTGTGGGTAAGAAAACTTGATGAATTCATCTTAAATAATGCGCTATAGAATTTCATGTAAGTTAATAGAATAAATTTTTTTTTAAAAAAGCCTTTTTTTATATCACTCTTAAACAACTACATTTTAGATTAGTAACACTGTTATCTAAATTCATGCTGTACATATTAACCTGCATAGTTAATATATTTGCTTAACTAAAACACAAGATACACTGACCACTGCCAACTACCATTTATATACTCCACCGCAATTTACAGAGGGAGTGTCCCCCATACTGTAAGCTCAACGTTTACGAGAGCTGAGTAAAGTCTTTTACCAACAACACAACTAATTTCTTAACTTAAAGTGGTACCTTTCGCAAGCTATATAATTTTCCTCTTTGACGAATAATTATCTGAAATTTTGTATGTTCAATTTATCGGATTTCTTTGTGCAAAAAAATCTTTAAAACATTTCAGCACTATCGCTTGTTGTATAGAGAAACAAAAACAAAAAAAAATTTTGGTTATATCTAAGCACTTGTATCTGATGGTTGCTTGCTCTAGTTTAAGTTAAAGATCTGTTTAATAGTTTAGGTTTTTTTGGCGGCATTTTTTCAAAAGCTTATATACGAAACTTCAGTTTCTGTTGCTGTTGATTGTGTTGGTGTTTTATTGTGTTTTTTCAGCTTGACTCTTTCATCAATCAATTGTTTCATAATTATGAATTAATAACCATGAATGCTCAACGTTGAAGTGGAACAGTTTTAAGTAGGAAGTGAAAACGAAATTTTGGTATATGTAACAAAAAAACTATGATAATTGAAAATTTGCGATATTTCATTATTTCAATAGTTATCCGTTTAGATTTTAGCAGATATTTTGAATTTTTTCCGTTTTGGAAATAAAATGCAATATTTTGGCATTTCTTTTTTTGTGTCTCCATTATACTTTTTTTTGTCTTTTGCAAAATGTCTCCAGTGTATTCCCATAGGAACAACTGTCGGCGGTTACTTTTAAAATGTGAATGTGTTCGCCCCTTTGCGCTTATTTAAACAATTGCAAGTTAAACATTGTGACGTTGAATTGTGTTAACTGTTGCCATTCCCGTCGAGGTGGTTGACACAAACTTCATGTCACATGTGAAACTAAACGATTGTTCCGACAATTGAATTCGGTTTGATTTAAAATGTCTGCACTTACTTTCATCTTTAGCCGCATTTGTAGAATAACTACAAGTTTTGGTGTGTGGTGGTGTGTGTGCATTAGAGTGACTCGTTTTAACAAAATTTTTATGATTAACCATAACCAACATCTTACAACTTAGTTAGCAATATTGAGCTTGTATATTTTGGTTGATATGCCGCATAAAAACCAAATTCAATTTCATATTTATGGCTACATTTTCCAATTAGATATGATTCACTGGAGTGTTTTTTCAAAATGTTTTCATTAGTTGTCCCTCTTGATATTTCCCCCTACAATATGTTGAATGTTTATTTATATTCATTGGTATGTTGTGGTTTTCCATTATTGTCTAATAGGTTTTGCAGATAACAGTTATCAAGTGTTTTAATGTAATGTTTATATGTATTGGATTTTATCCGAAAGATCCGAAATTTTGAATAAGGTAATACAATTCTTGCCGCTTTTTAAATGAAAGGAAACCACAATGCAAACGTCCCAGCGGTAAAAATACACACTATGATGTCAGCTATATTTAGTAGCAATTAGTGATGATTCTCTCGCTTATATTTCGTCTTAAAGTAAGTATGGGAGTGTCATAGGCCAAGTAAGTGAAAATGCCAGTAAGTGCAATTTCAGTTGCAATTACTTTATAAGCGGATTTTTAAGCGATCTTGATAACACGCTTGATTACGACGTAAGTGACGATGTCAGCAGATACCATTTCAATCGGATTTATGATGAGTGGACAATACCTTCGTTTCATTTACCGCTGGGCGTCTTATTTGAAGGGGAGATTGGTTATAGTGGTGCAAGCTGCTTAGGAAACCTGACTTGGGAAAAAACGATACATTAGTAATACTGTACTGAAACTTTAGTGGATGCAGATTGTCTGAAATACCGCATATACTTGTAAAACTTTCGTAGTTATGTCAAGAGTTGAGTTTTATGTTTATTGGGACCGGCCGTGGCATAATGATTAGAACATGATGATAATCATGTGGGAGATGTGTGGTTCTATTTCTTTCTCAGACATCTAAATTTTCTTTGATTGTTGTCAATAGCAACTTCGGAGTATAGTGACGAGTAATTTGACATGTCAAGTATCAGCTCCTCAAGCAGTGACGTTTGTCTATAAAGTAAAGGTGTCATTATGGGAGCCTAACTTGTAAGAAAGTTTCAGCCGGGTAAACCGACTTACATGTACCCTCACCCTCACCCTCAGTAAAATTATAAAATTTGCAAGTATAATTTTTTTTCCTCTTAAACTTTATCCTGTAATAAATTTACAAAATACAGAATTTGGGCACGATCGCGTTGGGTGTATTGATATTATTACTCGATTTCTAAATAGGGCGGAGTGGTACGTATGTAGGGCGTGGCCATGTAGCCCGTATGCAGTCCCATAAGTAGTTTTGGAAAAATATTAAATCATGCAAAGTTTCAAAACAATCGGTTATGTCTTTCGAAAGTTATAGTGCGTACCAGCCGGACAGACAGACGGACATGGATCAAACGTCTTAAAAAATTATGAATCGAATATGGTTCAAAGAAACCTAGGATGTAAAGTGACTTCTTCTATGTGTTACACTTTTGGGTCTAATCACAAGATTCACTTCTGTCGACTGCTTCTTAATGCTTGAAAAGGCCGCAGTAACATCCATACTCCATACTTGGGACCGGCCGTGGCATGATGGTTAGAACACGCGACTGTCGGCTCCCCTCGAATGTTGTCGACAGCAACTTCGCAGTATCCGTGTCGAGCCAATCGGCATGTCTAGTAAGAGCTTCTCAAACAGTGACGTTCGCATTCGTCGTTAAACATGTAGGTTCCGTTAGTTGTGAATCTAAAAATAGGAAGCGTGTTAATTCACAACAACGCGAGAAGCTATCCCATACCTCATTCATGTGGTGTAAAGGGAAATGGCTCCGTCTGATTTTTGACTATCTTCCCAGAAGACTTCGTGTCATCCCGCAAAGTTGATCTACCTTTACAGAGATCATTCACACTACACACTAGACAGGACCTTGTATGCGATGTGTAAAAGGCTGATCCTGTTATAGATGAGCACATACTTATAACACCTTTCTTAAGTACAAAACATAAAACACTTAGATTCCAGTTATGCGGAATGCATTAATCTACCCAAAGCTGGCAACTTACATGCACCAGCTCATCATGAAAACCTCTGAATGCAGTCCATCGGCACCCGCAGCATAATTGTTTTTAATCCGTGCAATTGTCGTGCTGATCTGGTTTTGGCTCGTTGATATGTAATCTACACCGTCGTCAATGATTGTTGTAATATCATTACTTGTGGTGCTTTTGGGAACAAGTAGATTACGAAAATGTTCCCTATAAATACTCAGCACATTGTGGGTGTCCGTCTCCAGATTTTTATCGTTTACATTACAGTTTGTGGATCTCTATTCCAAAATCTTTGCTCTTTACCTTTTACTTTACAATATCCTCACTCACTTTTCACCTCCATAAAAGCTTTTTCGAAAATCAAGCCCATTTTGCCCTAATACCTACCGTCTTCTAGAGACGCCTCCCCTTTTCTTTGATTTACTTCAATGATAACAGGCAACGGTTGAACCTAGTATTGCAAACATAGTCGCTCTGCAGTTCTTTGCCCTGGCAACCATATTAGATAGTTATCGTATTCTGGGCCATCGCATTAAGGCATGTACAGCTATCTTGGGCAGATGATTTCAGGAATTTTAATGCGGTTTGATCATACTGCTCGGCGTGAAAATCTGCTCTATCACGTATTGTTTTCCAGGGACGGCCCTCACCCACTACGTAGTGGGAAAAAATGGGGGTGATATTCGGATCAATGAGGTAGGCGTCCGGAGAAAAAAAACGGTACGTGATGGGGCATAATGCAGTAATAATCGGATTCAAAAGGTAATTTTACTTAAAAATTAGCAGAAATAGTGTCGGGACTCACCCCTATTTTGCTTTTTCCCAAGCAGTACTATGAGAATAGACCTTGAATCCAACATATATGATATTTGATTCCAAAATTCTTCCACCGGGATGTATCTTGCGTCATCAGTTTTATTTCGGACCAAGTCATTCCAGTTTCTTCGATTTGGGTTTCTCTGACCTTCTCCATGTGTTGGAGGGTCTGCTTCGTCTTCTGCTGCCTTTAAGGTTCCAATCGATTGCCATCTTAGAAATATCGTTCTGGGGTCCTCTCATAACGTGGCCAATCCAGCTCAATTTTCTCTTCGTAATTTCGTTGTGGATTGGTGTTTCGCCAGTTCGTTGCCACAGGTTTCGATTAGAAATTTCATTTGGCCAAAAAATATTCAATATCTTTCGCAGGCAACAATTACAAAAAGCCTTATAGGAGTGCAGATTTCGATTTAAAAGATAAAAGGCGGAGTTTAGTTTTAAGGTAGATTTGGGGAGATTTCCATAAATTTTTCAGTGTTTCAAAGGACTGATTTGGCTTTTTTTTGCGATTTGCAATATCCTCACGTGAGCCACCGGTGGTGCATATAATGCTCCCCAGATAGCACAAACACTGAACATCTTCGAGTTCCACATTGTTTATAGTGAACTCGAAGGGATTATCCGTGTTGATGCGTAGAACCTCTATCTTGCCGATGTTAATGTGCAGTATAACATTGGTGACCATAGTTAAGAGTGTTATGCCTCTCCAGTTTTTACATTCTGTGGCAGCCTAATTATGACTCCCTCACCTAGTTCTTTTGGAAGAGAATGGGATAACCAAAAGTCTACGATAATGGGTCTGACTATGGATGCGCTGAGAGTTGGATCGGCTTTAAGCAATTTGGGGTTGATGTTGTCTTTACCTGGTGTCTTGCCGAGTTTTAGTGAACGAATAGCATCGGCTATCTCGGTTTCATCTAGGCAGGCTGTACTTATGTCAGCACTAATTTCATGCCACTGCATTGCCAGACAGTTGTAGGTTGCGAAATTGACAGTATGTTGGCAAAGTAGTTGGACCATATTGCCAATAGTCGCTCCCTGGACGAGACAGTTCCCTTTTCGGATCTTTTAGAGGGTATGTGGTTTTAAGGGCATTCCAAAAAATTTGTTTTGTAATCCTATGCAGTAAAGCTGTGTGTATCGGCAGCAGCCTGGGCTTCAAAGGCCATGTTTTCCGTCCAAACGCGCTTGTCTCGCCAAGCACATGATTTGATCAGGCGGTATATTGTATTTTGGTATATTGAGCTTGTAGACACGATTTTGAGACTCTAGTTCAGGCAACTTTCATAACGCTTAGAATCCAATGATCACTGGTTTATTATCCATACAGTAGTCCCAATACCCTACCTGATCATTCATTTTTGAACCGTTCTTTCAGAAATTCATATATCCTCTATAACAGCTGCTACGTTATTTTAAGTTTCTCTATCCTGTATGGCTGTATGGTATTTTCTATCGAATTGTGGGTCTAATTTTGATTTTCGCATTACTACAAAGTCCACCTGCAACAGATATAACATGATTTCCACCACTAGTTCCCATCTTTTGGGCTATAAAGATAATATCCAAAAGAGGAATTTATTTGTTTGCAATAAAATCAAATGTAGGGTTCAAGAAAAATATAATGACGGGTCCTTTTTAAGTTTTAATTTGAACTTCCATCCTCTATACAAAATTTGACTCCAAACTAACTTTGGCATGGAAAATATGCACGAATTAGATGATGTTTACTTAAAAAACTTAATTTTCCTTTCCACCCCATGATAGCTTCTCGCATTGTTGTGAGTAAACACGCTTTGTATTTTTAGATTCACAACTAACGGCACCTACTTGTTTATCGACGAATGCGAACGTCACTGCTTGAGAAGCTCTTACTAGACATGCCGATCGACTCGACACTTATACTGCGAAGTTGCTGTCAACAACATTCGAGGGGAGCCGACAATGATAGAAATGTTTTCTTTTAAGATGACTGGAGCCAAGAGTTGAACCTGTGATCTTCCGCATGGTAGTTGAGTGTTATAACCACTATGCCACGGCCGGTCTAAAACTAAGTCAGTAAAACCGCAATTATCACGCCTTCTCGCTCTTTGATCACATAAAATAAAAGCCTTGCTATGTTTGCTCGTTTCTAAATTTTGTAATTTTTGTTTATTTTGTTTCGTTCATTTCCAAAATGTTATGTTCCTTACACCACTTTAACATCAGACCCGTCCCTATATATAATTAACATTCTCCTAAAACAAACATTTTGCTCTCATCAAAGAAAAACAAATTGTTTAAGTATTTGAGTGAGTACAAAGAAAAACTTCACGTCAAACTGAACAGCATAATAAGTGTTTCGTTTCCAAACTATGTTATTATAAAGCCTGTACGACGACCCACTTTCAACACAAAAGGGAAACATTTCAATAAACTTATCCACTACAATCCTAATATGACAGCCAATACATATATTGTATACGAGTACATATTGAATATTGAAATTATTCTTAATGTATTTCGATTACTTTCATTTTCCGTTCACAACGTGCAGTTCGTTTGTTAAATAAATAAAGTGATCTGGATAATGTAAACATTATGAGCAGGGCGGGCAGCGAAAATCCATTAAAATCCAGACTAAATATTCACCGGTATGTACTTTGCTACGTACTTGTGTCGGCCTATGGGCATGTGCACGTTATGCCTAGCCAAAAAAAAAATCCCAAACTCCGGGCGATTACAAAATGCACTTGTTGCCACAAATATGTTTCTTTCAACGTAGCTGGTGTTGTTGTTCAGACCGCTATCTAAAAATACCCTTCGACAATGGGATATGTGCCACAAACAATAAAGCCTACTAGAGATTGTGGAGCACGAGCCACAGCATCAGCAGCAGCATGTGCCACAAACAATTTGGTGTTTTTACGGAAATGTTTTTGTTAATACTATTTATGGCTATGAACGAGAATGATTTTACAATTCATGCATGTTTGGGCGGTTTTCCTCTGTCTATGGCTGTAATGGATTGCACGATTTGATAATTGCAGAGGCGTTTACAGGCTGAGTTTTTTAAGTTTGTTATTCGATTACAATTTTGGATGAATTTCGTATACATAGAAGTTTTTCGTACTAAGTCACTGGGGTCAATTATTGAAACTTCATATAGGGTGGATAAGAAGTCTTTTTACTTTTCAAATTATAATAAAAAAACTAGATAAATAGAACAAAAAACTGTTTATTAATTATGAAGGTACATACATACTTATTTAAGTGGTCCTTTACAGCTTACAAACGTGGTTCATAAATAAGTGGACTCAAGTAGTACTTCAGTATTGTCTTTAAACATCCTGGTAACATGTCCCAGCCATCTTAGTCGTTGAATTCTGACTCTACGTCAATATCATGGCAAAGCTCATACATCTCAAGGTTTATCCGATGGCGGAGAGCCGTTGATATAGTTAGTTTTAAAATTAACACCTCGTATAGCTGTTTCTATGTGTCCCGAGATAAGGAGATTTTTTTTCCGTAAAAACATCTTTAAGCAGGCACTATTATTGGCTGACGCTATATTTCTTATTGATGGATAATCCGAGGTAGGTAAATTCGTCTACTACCTCAAAAAATAACTTTCAACGTTCACGGTATGTCTCCATCGAGAAAACTCTTTGTTCGTCAAAGTCATTATTTTTGCTTTGTCCTCTTTTACCACTAAACCCACTTTTGCAAACTCCTTTTCCAACGATAAGAACACCGCAGTAACATCCCGCAAATTGATGTAGGCTAGTGGATGGCATGTGTTTCTTATGGAATATGATGCCAGACATGTTGACATCAAACACAGACATGGCTTCGTAGAGTATATTCCTTATCGGAGAGTCGACAAAGAGGTGGTAGGCCGCCGATCTGCTTTTCATGAGTTCTCCTCCGGATTTGTCATAAAGTGAATATTTGATCCGTCGTAGATTTGCCAGGTCTAATGAAGGGACCGGCATACAAATACCACTGTATTTTATCATTGTATGAGATGAAACTCTACTTCTCTCTATACACTGTAAAAAATGTTGAGTTCGATTTAGTTAACCACTACGCAGCGTTTTTCATTCACACATTGAATAAGAGGAAACAAAATATAGATTTACAGTACGAACATTTCAAATATTGTATATAACTTAAACTTAACTTAATTTCCCTTTGTACCCCATGAATGAGGTATGGGATAGCTTCTCGCGTTGTTGTGAATTAACACGCTTTCTATTTTTAGATTCACAACTAACGGCACCTACTTGTTTATCGACGAATGCGAACGTCACTGTTTGAGAAGATTATACTAGACACGCCGATTGAATCGACGCTTAATACTGCGAAGTTGCTGTCAACAACATTCGAGGGGAGGCGACAATGAAAGAAAATTTTATTTATTTGTTTTCTTTTAAGACGACTGGAACCAGTTTTGAACCTGCGACCTCCCGCATGGTAGTCGCGTGTTCTAACCAATATGCCACGGCCGGTTTAAATTAAATAACAAAAAATCAATCACCGACTTGTCATTCTTTTTATTTTTTGAGTGTACGCTGAGAACAAAGCAATGTGAAACAAATCATTCACCTCAACCTTTAACCAGATGTTCTTTATAATCCTTTATTTTTAAATTTAAAATATCTCTATCTGATTCAAAGGGGTACAGTTAATACCATCGTTATGGATTGAAGCGGGGTATTCTGGAATGGTGTCTGTATACAGTAAATTTCTGAAAAGTTCTCTCCATATATTCAGTAAGTTATCCTGGTCCATCACTAGATGATCATCGCTGTCCTTGTAGGAGGGCAGCCCTATTCCACGCATTCTCGTCTTAACTCTCTGGTAGAATTTTCGATCTTCCCCTTTACTTCGAAGGAACTTAGTGCATCCTGCCGCCTTAACAGTTTCTTCTATTTCCGTCTTAAAAAAATGAGTTAAGTCTCGCCTCAGCATCTGTCTCTTTCGTGACATTGCAATATTCATCGTCGTACCAGGAATCTTGTTGGTACGGCTTTGAGTAACGAGAGTACGTCTCTCGCAGTCGGCCATCCTCGCGAATACGTTTAGATCCTCTCGTGATACTGCGTTGCTATTGAAAAATTCATTTCAAAGTTTTCCTAATGAAGCCAGAAATTTGAGGCAGGTGAACTGACTAATGACTCGCCCTTTGGGTTGATATGATTACTCGATTTATAAAGTGGGCGGAATGGAACATTTGTATGTTTCTGCAAAACTTTAGGTCATTGGCTTTAGTTTCGCCTCGTTTGTCTCTTTCGTGACATTGTAATATTCATCATCGTACCAGGAATCTTGTTGGTACGGCTTTGGGTAGCAAGAGTACGACTCTCGCAGTCCTTTCTAAGGAGTCGATCATACTCGCGAATACGTTCCTTTAGATCCTCTCGTGAAACTGTGTTGCTATTGAAAAATTAATTTTCCTAATGAAGCCAGAAATTCGAGTCAGGTGAACTGACTGATATTTGGGCTGATATTATTACTCGATTTATAAAGTGGGCGGAAAGGAACATTTGTATGTTTCTGCAAAACTTTAGGTATTGGTCGTCCGAATTAAGGCTAATTCTTGACCTTCTGCACTCTATCTTAAAGCACTGGAATCATGAAGCTGCATTTCTATGTCGCATGTTGTAATGACCGCAAAATTGTTGTTCCCCTATTGTTGTTCTCGCATAAGCAGAGCGCATGTTGTGGGTGCACGCAGTGGGTACCCAAAGCAGCTACCTTTCGGTCCACCATGTATATGACATTAAAATTTAGTCCAAACAACAGCAACAACAAACCTTTTTTTTCGAGCCCATACAATTGAGTAACTGTTTTTTGAAACACATGTATCTCTTAAAGTAAAGAAGATATCCAACCTGAAATATGAAAACATTTTTAAAAATTGTCTATTTTTAATTCTTAGATTTTTTGGCCAACTTTGCCATCACTATTAGTACAATATTGAACATTCCAAATAATCAATGCTGTGTAGTCAATTCAAGATATTTTCATTCTGTATTTGCCATTCCATACTTGAGCTCTCGTGTTTCCATCTGCAAATTTCGTGACTTCGTTGAATTTCATCTACTATTTTGATTATGCCGGTTGTCGGCCTTATCTGGTTTTGTGTTTCTTCAGTACGTACGTGCTTTTTTCCCGTATTCGCTTGATCGCCTATTCGCGCTCGATATACGCCAGCTACTTAAAGCCAATCAACTCGATTCTTGTATGGGGTCGTAACTGTTGACAGCTCTCGTTTGTTGTCTTGGCTTCAATAGTTTATCATAAATACTCGCACTAATTTACTCTAATATTGTTTGTTTGTGGGGGGTATGAAGGGTATAAAGCTGACAAACAAAAAAAAAAAACACTAGTTGCTGTTGATATACCTATACTATAGTTAAAGCGATATGAACATGTGTGTGAGTGCCTTTTCATTCATAGATAAATATGTCTG
Source organism: Muscina levida (assembly GCA_964034835.1). Taxonomy (NCBI): domain Eukaryota; kingdom Metazoa; phylum Arthropoda; class Insecta; order Diptera; family Muscidae; genus Muscina; species Muscina levida. Next base: position 75,571,702 of record OZ035882.1, read on the forward strand.
TTTATTGATATCTTGTTGTTTTCCTCGTTTATTTCGACCTGTTTGAATTTAATGACTTTTTTTTGTGTGGCGGAAACGCTTGTTTTCGCAGTTTGTTATAGCTGGTCAGTGTTTTTTTCGGTGTGATTTGATTTTAAAGATAACAAATATATGCTGTAGCTTTTGTAATGTGTGAAAATGAAATATTAAGTTTGGCCTAGGAATGTATGTGACTGAGAGGAATGTTAAAAAAAATATAATTGAATTTCGGTGTCTATAGAATTAGTACGTTAATAGTCTAATTAGGGTGAGAACTAAGATGGTTTGTTGTAGAGATGTCTGGTTGGTTGAAATGCTTCTTTATTGAAGTAATTAATATTTAATGATGACTTGAGGTATAAAGATATTTAGGCATTACTTACCATTGATAACTTGAGGTGTCCGCAAGATGGGTGCCGCGTTGACACACAATCGACTATAGCGCAACGAACATTTTGCGCTCATTACAACACATGGCATAAAAATGATTCTCCATCGAATCAATTGATTAGCAAATCGGTGTAGAAGTTTGAGAAGACACGTTCAGCAATAAATTAATCACGATCCGGCCGACAGAGAACTTCAGGGTATAAAAAAAAATTGTTCTACTCAAAAGCAGTTTAAAGATATATACCCAAAATATCTTTAAACTGCTGTAACGTGGCTTTCTCGTCGGCTAAGCTAATTCAGTCGCCATAAGGATCCAGAAAACCTTTTGGAATCTTTTCAAAGTAGATTATTCCTGATTAGAAATAATCAGACCAAGTCCGATTACCCAATACGGACTTAACCCATGAAAATTGAGTTTAATCAACCGAAGTTGGATTTAACAGCCGAAGTCCGATCAAACCGACCGGAGTCGAGTTAAGCCAATCGAAATTAGGTTCAACTAATAAAATTTGAATTCAACAGACCGAAGTCCGATTAAATCGACCGGATTGAAATTCAAATCGATATTGGGTGCATTCAACCAAAGCTGTATTCAGCAGACCAAAGACCTGATTAAACCAATGCACATTGAGTTAAAAAACAAAACTTGGATTTAACAGATGGAAGTCCCATTAATTAATAGTGGTCCCCATTTGCCGGGAAACAGTAATACCGGTTTTTACGGACCTATCCCGGGATTATTTTTTAGTATACCATCACCCTTAGGGATGAGGGTATATATCATTTGATTCGAAAAAAAGTGTAACGCATTAAAGGAGACGAGTTAGACCCCAAGTATCTTAAGACCAAATTCGTTTCAGGACTTTTTAAGACGATTGAGCTATGTCCGCCTACCTGGCTGGCTGGCTGGTCAGCAGGATAACTTGATAACCTACTTACTACTTACTTAATTTCCCATTACACCCCATGAATGAGGTATGGGATAGCTTCTCGCGTTGTTGTGAATTAACACGCTTTCTATTTTTAGATTCACAACTAACGGCACCTACTTGTTTATCGACGAATGCGAACGTCACTGTTTGAGAAGCTCTTACAAGACATGCCGATTGACTTGACACTGATACTGCGAAGTTGCTGTCGAGAACATTCGAGGGGAGCCGACAATGAAAGAAAATTTTCTTTTTCTTTTAAGATGACTGGACCCAGGAGTTGAACCTGTGATCTCCCGCATGGCACGGCCGGTCCCAATCTCCCAAACTATTCGACACACCCCTTCTGGTACCTCGCATACAAATGACCGAACTCACCCCTATAGTCTTACATACATATCATTTTTTGAAAGTACACTGAATTCAGTAAAATTTTGCGTAAGTTGTACGGCTATGAAAATTTGAATCAGGAATGAATATGGATTATATGGGATCACCCCTTCTTATACCTTCTATGCAAAATGACCTTGTTTGGAAAAATAATATTTCTCCCATAACTTCTACACCGGCACCTGGGGGATAATCAAATTTGGTCAGTTAATTTATCTTGTAATAGGAAGCAAAATAACTATTTGACACACCTCTTCTGGTACATCCTATATAAATAACCGATATTTCCCCCTTTACATTTGTATGTTCATTGAAAGTTAATTTACGAAAAACAAATCAGACACATTGTGCTGCCGCTAATTTAATCTCCGGTATAAATAAGTAAATTTTTTTAAATTTTTGCTCCACAAGCAGACAAAATATAATACACAAGTAATTTTATTATATTCCCAGTAGGAAGTATCGTCATACACGACTTTGTCGTCAACGCTGTCCTTAAGACAAAATGTCAAAAATTTATGTAATTGTCGTTAAAACCCTCAGTTGAGGACAAGCTGACCGACAAAATACTAATGTTGTCGTGCATCAAACAAAAAATTTAATGTAACGTGACAAAAACGACATAAAATTGAAGAGAGGAAAGAGAACGTAAAAAATGTTAAGTTTATTAAAAACAACCTCCAATTAATGATTAAACGACAATTTGACCGACATTGTCGGCTATCATGTTGTGTATGATTGTGTGGGCGACATTTGACCAACATTGTCGCTCATCAGGTCGTGCATGACGAAGCGGACACTTGTATGAAAATTTCTTCAACGATTTGTATGGATGGTCCCCTACGTGTCATCAGCGATTTACTATGGTCATGCACCTTTCCATGAGGATGTCTTGCAGACACTTCCTACCGGGTTATTATCTATTAATTTCAATAACTCACGACTTAAACAATATCATATATTGGGTGATGGTATTTATCAGTCAGTTTACCTGACTGAAATTTCTGTACTGTTTTTATTTTTTATTTTATAATGGGGCCTCCAGAGGGGTAAAATGTACGACCGACCCCCTAGTATTTCCCTACTTATATCTTTCCAGAACATACCTTTCCCCTATCTTTGCTCCCAACAAAATGCACTTAAAACGACCAAAACACAAAAATTCTCCACAAAATAATATTTCCGTTAAAATTTTTCGTTTTCGTTTTTATCTGAGAAATTGTTGGGGTTGAAAAAATATTTGGGGCTGGTCATACATTCGACTCCTCTAGGGGCTACTACGGGGCAGTCAGAGCGGTGGGAGCAAATTTTATAAAAAAAAATTCTATGTGGGAGCCCCCTTAGGGGGTGGAGATAGGGTGTAGGGTCAGTCATACATTTGACTCCTCCAGAGACACCTTTTAGGAGCAAATTTTATAATAATTTGATTTTTTATAAGAGCTACCTTAGGGGGTAAAGATAAGGGGGTTGGTAGGATAGATTCGGGACAGTTGTGGGGCTTGTTGTTGATTTTTTCCTCAATACAAAAAGTTCTTCGTTAAAAAGTGGTGTCTCGATTTGAATTTAAGATTTCATCGTAGATTGCGATTTTGATAACCGTTTGGTACATTTTTTTTACTCTATACAAATTGACCACTCTTGTGAAGTTTTCATATTCTTTAACCATTCACTATCCGAATTTCAATGTCAAACCATTATTCATTATCAATTTTGCTTTCATTGACATCTTAATTTCGACCAACATTGCGTAGGTATTAATTGTGTCTCCATCCACCGTCAATGCAACTGATAATTACCAACACTTCATTAATATAAAATACAGCATAAAACTTAACGTTTTGTAGGTGTTCATAATACACAAGAAATGTTTTGTAATTGTTGAGAAAATATGATGGAGAAAAAAAAACCAAAACAATACCAAAGATGATGACGCCAATGCCGCTGGCGATGGCAATGATATGTTGCATAGGAGGCGTTACAAATCATCACCACTCACTTATTCAGTCATATCTTTTTATTGTTTTAGGTCTGACACGTTCGAGTGTGTTTATAGTTTATTAAAAAGAAGAAAAAAAATACAAAACAAAAAATATCATTGTCTTAACATGCCACGTCAATGGAGTTTTGATTTTAAAACAGCTTCCGTCAAACATGCACGCACATGTACAGTGTACACACATACACATACACACAAATTAATATTTATCAATTAAAATTCTTTTAGCAAATTTAAAGCAATTTTTTTTTCTTCTTCCATCATATAAACAAAACAAGTTGTTTTACTTCATGAATATGAACCAGTTTTCCAATGAGTTCATGTTGTTTTTTTCGTTATATCAAATTTTGATTTGTACAACATTTACGGTTTTCTCTTTAAGAGGTGGCTGAATGCTGCATGCAACATGCGTACACGCACTACAATTGTAGCAACAATATTGCCACCAATCTGACAACATTTCAAGCAAAAATGTATGTAATGCAATATATAGTTTGCAGCAATAGAGGAGGTGTTCAATTTTTGTCGGTGGAAGTGACTTAGACATAGCCTGTTTTTTTTTGGATTTTAGTTGGAAGTCAAAATTTTAGCAAATTTTCTTATGTAATTTACTATTTTGTTTGAACATGGTTTTCAAAGTGCTACGTCACGGAAAGAGCTTGTAGAGACTACTAAGGTGGTTTATAATATTGTCATTTAAGAAAGTGACAAAATAGGCATTTTAAAGCTAACACTTATCACTTGGAAGAGTGTGTCGAGTTAACTGTATATTAAAATGTATCTCATAGGGGGCAAAACGCACTAAACTTAAACGCACTAAATTAAACGAAAACACTACAATTACTGTAATAAACGCACCTAATACTGATGTTCCCGATACACAGTGGCAACATATTGCGCATTGCATGACCACAGCCGCAATCATCGGTTACGAAAAACCTCGCTCAAACAAGCTCTGGTACGATGAAGAATGTCGCGTATTGTCTGAGGAAAAGGCTGCTGCATAGGAAGCAACACTGCAACCAATGGTAAAGCGTGCTGTGTGGGAAATATATAAGGAGAAGAGGAGAGTGGCGAAAGGCCTCTTCAAGATGAAAAAGCATCTATGCAGGATAAGAGAGAGTGAGGATATCGAAAAGTATGGGCATAAAGGTAAAACCCTTAAGTTCTACCGAAAAGTAAAGAGCAAAGGTTTCGGAGCAGGAGTCCCCACATGTAAGGACAAAGATTGAAATCTGGTCACGGACACACAGAGTGTATATATAAAGAGAAACACTTTCGTATTCTCCATGTTCACGAATGCAATATATGTGACAAATTATTGTCCACCACCGATACAAAACGATATCAGCACAACAATTGCACGGCTTGAAAATAATAAAGCTGCCGTACCTGATGGACTGCCGGCAGAGCTTTTTAAGGCCATACAACAGCTCAGAAACGCGATTTGGCTAAAGAAGTGTATGCCCGATGATTTGAATCCAAGTCTTCTATATCCTGTGTTCAAGAAAGGCGATCCAAGTGTGTGCACCAAATACAGCAAGATCTGCATTTTAGCCATCGCTTACAAGATCCTGTCCAGTGTTTTATGTGTAAGATAAAACACATCTTAGCGAATCTGATTGAACCTTAGAAGTGTGGCTTTAGACCTGGTAAATCCACGACCGATGATGTATTCACACTACGACAAATCCTGGAGAAGACCCCAGAAATGCAGATGGACACTTACCATTTGTTTAACGATTACAGAGCTGCATTCGACTGTCCGATACAACAGAAAATACTAGATGTTAAGACAGAGTTTGGTATCCCCGCGAAGTTGATACAACATTGCGGTATGATACTGGCCGACACAAAGTCTTCAGTTAAAATAGGCAAAAATCTCACAGAGCCATTTACTACCAAGCGAGGCTTTAGACAAGACGATAGTTTGTCATGCTATCCCTTTAACATCATAATGATTGTACCTTTAATAAAAAGGCACATGGTGCTCGCATATGCCGAAGATATAGATATCATTGGCCAAGGATTGCGAGATGTTACTGCTGCCTTTTTAAGCATTAAGAAGCAGTCGGCAGAAGTGGGTCTGGTGATAAATGAGGAAAACAACAAGTTATTTGTTTCAACGAGCAGAGTCTACCTGGTGGCGACGCTTTGTGAATGTTGACAATAGTAAAAAACAAGTGGTAGATGACTTTGCCTTCGTTGGTCCCGCCGTAAATATAAATAATAAATTCAGCCTGGAATCTAAGAGACGTGTATTGACCGCAAACCGCTGCTACTATGCGGTAAGCAAACGATTTAATGCCAAAGCACTTTCTCGACGATCAAAGATATACCTGTACCAGAGACTGATTCTAACTATCTTGCTCTACAGCGCAGAATCCTGGGTAATAATGCACGCGGATCAATGTATTCTGTGAGTCTTCGAGAGAAAAATACTTGACAACATATTTGAACCCACCATCGTTAATGGCGAGTACCGTCGTCATAGAAACCATGAGCTGCATAGCGACATCGACTTAGTCAAGCGCTGGCGAATGGATGAAAATGCACTAGCTCGAAGCGTCTTAGGTATAAAACTCTATGGGTGGTGCATGAGCGGGCGACCAAAACTTCATTGGAGAAAGAGATATTATCTATATTTGGTGTGTCGATCAATCTACAGAGAGACAAATACCGAAGCGCTTGGAATTCTTTTATATGTGCGGCTACAGATGGCTTAATTTATGTTACTACTGCCAATAAGAAGTAGAAGAATCTTAAGACGAAAATTGTTTAAGTACATTAAGGATGATTGAAAGGTTGGTGAACACGGAATCTTAAGTAATTAACTTAAAAAAAACTTTATTTCCCTTCACACCACACCATGAATGAGGTATGGGAAAGCTTCTTGCGCTGTTGTAGATAACTGGAGTCGGGAATGAAACCACGAATCTCCCGCATGATAGTCGCGTGTTCTAAACACTATGCTACGTCCGGTCCGGTAATCAACGAAAAGTGGAATTGATAAATTTTTGTAAAAGTGTGCCAATAGTCATAGTTGTCTTGTAAAAAATCCCATGTCTATTTAATGTGTTTTTGAAGTTATTGTATAAAAACACCAACGGCCATAAACCCAATATAATCAATAACTCAGAAACACAAAAAGTGGACTTAAGACGTTTTTGCAAGACATCGTCGCGACGATTTAAATTCATTTTCATTAAATTTAAGCGAAATTATAAATTCAATTCAATCCATTAATTGTGAGAAGAAGTAACGTTATGTTCTAGGCTCAACGTAGTACTCAGAATTTTATAGATAACCCTTTTCCACGGTCATACATCTAATGTTGAATGTAAAACCGTATAATGATTATAAACGATTTTATTTTCGTTTGCTTTAAGCCATATAATTGGCCTTGTATCTAGTATCAAATAGCGGTCCTACCAATTTTGTGTTTATTTCTCTTGATTTCAATAAATCATTTCGCCCCAACTGACAGTTTTTTTGTATTCGTGAGTTGATATAAAATCTCTTGTATCATTTTAACACTTTGCAACAAATCAAAAATCTTTATTAATCAATCATTTTGAAAAATTTCAAACATAGATATCTCGTCTATATGCATGTCTCACAACCTTTGGCATCCCCTCATCATGTTGTAGCGTAGCTTTAACACAAAACACAAGAGATATCTTTGCTGGGGAAATTAAAACACACAAATATTTTGAGAGAAAGTCTGTCTACCAACCTGATGCCAGTCTGCCTGCATGCCCGCCTGTGTTGACGTTATAATTTATGAAAATTATCTCACATACAGAGGGAGTGGGGGGAAAAACTAATAACTTGGAATCAACCTTATTTTCTTTTTCTTTACGAAACCCAAATCATAAAACACGAATGTGTACAACAACAACATGATATTAAATATAATAACGACAAAAAAAAAAACAAAATTAACTAATCTTTTACAATTTTCCAAAGAATCTAGAAAAACCAGAATGTTATTGGTGTGATAGAACGACGAAAGCAACAACAATTGCTCCAATTATGAAAACCACAGCACGCACAAACTTCGTAGAACAACCAAACCTCTGATGGATAGAATGGAGCAACAGCAGCACACCTGTTGCACCGTTGGTTGCATCCTCTTTGCAAAACTGGCCAATACAGTTTTTCTAATGACAGCCATACGTTTTGCATGTTTATGCCATCGTTTGTTGGCAGTTGGCCAAAAATGGAAAAATTCAACGCAGTTTGGTGCTGTTATCGCAAACAAATTATGAATATGTGTTGTGGTTTTGTATGCATTCAAGTTGAATGCATTCCGAACAACATTTACTAAATTCCCTGGGAATCGTGTTATGTATCAGTGTTGGAGAAGTCTTGGAGTGTGGATGGTGGTATGTACAACTACGTATACAACTTGGAATTTCCATACACTCTGCCATTGGGTGGTGAACCCTGGTCTTGGTATCTAAAGATATTACATGAGGCATTGGATTTATTCAAATGTCGTTACCAAGTTTTACAAAGAGTCCGGGATTTTACTTACTTACTTAAGTGGCCCATTACAACTTACGAACGTGGTTCATAAGTTTGAGGCCTGAAGTATTAAAGAATTCCACACGTTTCGGTCTTTTGCGTGTGTTCTCCAGTTAGTCCTACCATATGGTGACACGTCGCCACTTGGTCCTTTTAGGTCCCCTGCTCTTCGTCGTCCTTCAGGTTCGCTGGAGCATATACATCCATCCTGCAAAAATGTTTCATCCATCGTAGTCTTTGGATTCAGACTCTTTAAGCTACGTCGATGTCGTGGTAAAGCTCATACCGCTCATGGTTCATCCGAAGGCGAAACTCGCCGTCGACACAGATAGGTCCTTTTTTTCGCAGTACTTTTCTCTCGAATACTCCCAGGTTTTGTATGTCCGTTGTCGTAAGCACCCACGATTCGGCAGCATACAACAGAACGGGTAAAATAAGCACTTGGTATAGCTGTTTTTTAGTATCCCAAAATAAGGTGGTGTTACTACAGTGCTGCCGAAGTCCGTAAAAACATCTATTGGCGAGCACTATTCTCCGGTTGATTTCTTGGCTGACATTATTTTTCCTATTGACGGAAGATCCGAAGTAGGTAAACTCATCTACTACCTCAAACAATAATTTTCAACTTTGACGCTGCGTCCCCATCGAGAGAACTCTTTGTTCGTCGAAATCATTATTTTTGTTTTGTCCTCGTTGACCGCTAAACCCATCTTTGCTGAGAAAACTGCAGTAACATCCCGCAGATTTCGGCCAATGATGTATATATCATCGGCATAGGCTAGTAACAAGTAGCTCTTGTGGATTATGCTGCTAGACATTTTGACACCAGCTTTTCTCATCACCTTCTACATAACTATATTAAATAGTGAACAGGTCAGGCTATCACCCTGCCTGAGACCACTGTCGGTGTTGAATAGTTCAGACTGATCTTTACCAATCTTAACCGAGGATTTAGTGTTTTCCAAGGTACATCTGCAAAGTTGAATCAGCTTTGCAGGAATACCAAACTCAGACATGGCTCCATATAGCCTATTCCTTATCAGAGAGTCGAAGGCAGCTTTGTAGTCGACAAAGAGGTGGTAGGTGTCGATCTGCTTTTCATAAGTTTTTTTCAGGACTTGTGGTAAGGTGAATATTTGATCTCGAAAGGACCTTGTACGCAATTGGTGATAGGCTTATACCACGGTAGTTCTTACATTCACTACGATCGCCATTGTTGTATATGGGACATAACAGACTGAGACTCCAATCCCCGGGCATGCTCTCCTCTAGCCAGATGTTCTTTATGAGCTAATGCATGCTCCTAATAAGCTCATCCCCGCCAGCCTTAAACAATTCAGCAGGGAGATCATCGGCTCAAGCAGCTTTGTTGTTTTTAAGGCGGCTCGGAGGTGGACATCGTCCTGGATTGGAGCGGGGTCTTCTGGAGTGGTGTCAGTATCCAGTAAATTTCTGAAATGATCTCTCCAAATCTTCAGGACTTTATCCGGGTCCGTCACTAGCTGGCCATCGCTGTCCTTGCAGGAGGGAAACCACTCATTCTCATCTTAACTCTCTGTAGAATTTTCGGTCTTCTTATCTAGTTTCGGAGCAACTCTGTGTGCTCATACTGTTTCTTCTTCAGCTCCTTCTTTTTTCGTCTAAAGATACGAGTTGCCTCTCGTCTCTTCTCCCTGTGCCGTTCACGAACAGCTCGCGTTGCCATTGGCTGCATTTTCGCCCTGTATGCAGCATCCGTCTCTGTCGTGGCATTGCGACGTTCATCATCGTACCAGGCATCTTCTTCAGTCCGTTCTATAGTGTCGGCTATATATTGCCACTGCGAGGATATATCATCAGAGGTTGGAGCATTCCGCAGCAGTTGAGTTAGATAGTTGGAGTGGGCGTCCGCTACCTCTGTAGTCCGCAGTTTACCGATGTCCAGCATTCGTTGTGCCTGGTTACGTACGTTTTTTGCCATGCTTAGCCTTAAGCGCACCTTAACTGCATTAAGTAAGTGATCGAAGTCAATGTTCGTACCCCTGATTACTCGTACGTCCAGCACACTCGATGCGTGCCTTCCATCGACTACCACATGATCTATCTGATCCCTCGTCAATTGATTTGGAGATAACCATGTTTCCTTATGAATATTTTTATAGTCAAATCTAGTGCTGGTAACTACCATATTTCTTGCCACAGAGAAATCAATCAGTCTGATGCCATTGTTCGACGTTTCGGTGTGCAGACTGCATTTTCCGATGGTAGGTTCAAATGCGAGCTCCCTGCCTATTTTGGCATTAAAATCGTCTAGTACAATTTTGATGTCATGCCTTGGACTGCGGTCCTATACATTTTCTAAGGCTCTCTTAGAACTCGTATTTGTCCTTCTCGCTTTTCTTTTCTGTCGGAGCATGGACACATATAAAGTGTTATGTGGAAAAACTTTGTTTTGACTCTTATGGTGGCTATACGTTCACACACCGGGTTGAACCTTGAGACTAGGTGTCGTAATCTCTTGCCAACTACAAATTTCCTCCTGCCAGGATTTTATTACAGCCGACCATTCTGGGTTAGACGCTGACCAGGGCACCTCTGGGTTTTAGGTTTCGCCCCTCACAGTTAGCCGTGCTCTGACGGGTGTCAAAGGCACGTTTTCAGGCGGCACCACGTGGAGGTGGGTAGACTTCTGTGAGTAGACTTCAAGTCCAATTGGCAAGGATCACTCTGGGTTTGCCAAATTTAACCGATCAGAAGCTTTTCCTTGCTCACACTCCCGATGTGATGTGACCGACCGTAAAATAATTGCTGGGTCACATTACTTAAAAAAAAAACTTAATTTAACTTTACATCCCGTGAATGAGGTATAGGGTTACATTACTATCATGGAAAAATCATTAAAAATTGAATTGTGCCAAACAATTTGACCTTTAAAATTGTCGTTAAACTGTAGCTCCCGTTTGATTTGCAAAATTGCGATTTGCGATTTTCTGTTTTCATACAGTTTTTATGTAAGGACAGTGTTTTATAAGGCCACCCCACCGTGCCCTATTCTAGTTTCTTGGAGCTGTTAACGCCCCTAAAAGTTGTGTTTAGCTTGAGTAACTTTTGTTACCTACCTCCTGAAACTCATCAGTGGTAGCATGTCATTTAGGTTGGACAACATTGCCACCTTCATAAATTTGCAACTACTGAACGGATACTCAGTGACATTGCCCGGGATTAGTCGTCTATCTGACGTTGTGAGACACAAATTTCACATATTTATATCTGTGCTGCCTGCCAAGTACTATCTGTTAATTTGATCCTTATATGCTAATTGCACTATATTCTTAGACATTCCAGACATTATATGCTGGTTATTTTTGCTAGTTTACAAACGATGATCATCTTATGCTCCGTACTTATGTATATAAAAATATATTTAAAGAAAATACTGTTGAGACGCAGAATTTGGTTTTATGCACAACCCAATATAGTTATTATGACCATTCTGTCAAGAAGCCCTGATTTAACCAACATGACACCTTAACAGAATACTTTCACATCTACATTTTCGATATGAATATGTTACCATTTCCATATCTTTCCCACCTTTGCTATTGTTGAAGAGAAAAAACATCCTATTAAAATACAAAATTTGCATACCTATCACATATTCAAAATCTCTGTATAAATAATAATAAATTATTTATTTATAGGCATTTTATATTAACTTAATTTTATTACAATTTTATGCACATACGACTACGAGCACGTGGCTATACAACAACTGTGTGTGTGTGTGCCAAATGTGTTTGTGGTAGGGACAAAATTAATCCGCTTAATACTTTGGCATAAGCACATGAGAAAATGTTAAATTGCCAATGAAGTTACCTTTTGTTTTTGTTGTTGGCAAATTTTATTATGGCTTAATAAATATTTCCTTCTTAGTCTTCCGTGGTGGCTACATTTAGGCGCGACAAAATTTATGGCACTATGAATACTATCATTAGTATTATTTATACAAAAATTCATATGCAATGCCATAAACAAAACAAAAGAGAAATATTTGTGCGAAAAAAAACAAACAAACACAATAAAACGCCCACGTTGTTACCTCTGTGTGGTGAGGTTGTTGTGCTGTGCTGTGCCAATAAGAGTTAGTGGTAACTGAAATGTAAGTTTAATCCAAAGAAGACATACAATTTTAGAAGTTTATAATATTTACAAAAAATGTACTACCTTATATTAACCCTTTATATACTACGTTGATGTTTGCAGAAGTCTTAACGAATTATTCACTTAATACATTTTGGTATTTTTCTTTATCACATTTGGTGTGTTTTTATTGTCTAGAAAACAAAATAGAAAACACTTGTGTCATTGGAACCTAAAATTCATAAAAGTCTTAATATTGACATTCATCATGTGCATTGTTCGTCTACTTCGATGTCGTCTTGACAAAAGGTAACAATATCTTCTACTGTTGCTATATTTAAGACGTATAAATTAATTCCAGTTTAATTAGATATTTACTAAATGACTTAAAGGCAATTCAAGGTCTCATAAAATTAATCAAAAAAAATTTATTGTGTTATAAAATTTGACGCCGGCGATTTAATATACATGACCAACCCCGAACCATAGTGATATACGGCACAACAACATGAGACATATAAGGAAACGCATTTACCGTTGCTGTTACTTTGCTAGCTGCACTAATTTTATAGTCAGTCATTGTGGGCGGAAAGGTACATTTGTATGGTAGGTACCAGAAGGGGCGTGGCTAGACTTTCAATTTTTTTTTCCAAAACTTTATTCTGTTATATCTTTACTAGAACAGAATTTGGGTACGATCCATTTGGGTGTATTGATATTATAACTCGATTTTTAAAGTGGGCGGAATGATGTATTTGTATGGGAGGTAACAGAAGGGGCGGGGCCATGTAGCCCATTTGCAATACCGTAAGTAGTTTTGGGAAAATATTAACTCCTGCAAAATTTCAAAAAATTTGGTTGCATTTTCCGAAAGTTAACGTGCGAACCAGCCGGACAGCCAGACAGACAGACGGACATGGCTCAAACGACTTAACAAGTCATGAATCGAATTTGGTTCAAAGATACCTAGGGTCTTAAATGTGTTACTCTTTTATGTGTTACACTTCTATGTGTTACACTTTTGGGTCGTATCAAATGAGTTATATCCTCATCCTAAGGGTGATGGTATACAAATTTGCCATAAATTGGTCTTGGCGATGCTCAATTCTTGAGAACGCCGCGGAATCGACTGATTTGGGTCGTTTGCTACGGACGCCTGAACGGCAGGGATATTTCCATCACTTCGACCAACCCGTTATCTTACTGGCACGGCAGCATCACACAATGAATATGTAGACTGAAATGTTTGCACTAAACTTGCGAGAATAACGACCGAAAATTGGAGTTAACGCTCTTAAAGTTGCGGTCAACGACTCCGAATTTCAGCAGTGAATTTTGTTCGTTCGTGTACTCTACCATAATGAAAACGGAAAGTAACAGTTAGATGATCAGCGAAATAGTGCGTTCACAAAGTAAATGCAAAGTTGACAAGTACCTATTGGAAAACTCGTTACATTACGCAGATTTGTGTACATGCCTAGATGGAAGACAAAGGCGACAACATTAATGATGCATTTTATGAGCGTCTGCAGGAAATATAGAACCGCTGCCCTGTCCATTACATTACAATTTTTTTGGGAGATTTTAATACTAATATAATAAGGGAAGATGCTCTTGGTTCACTAGTCGAAATATTCAGTGTAGACAACAACTCCACCGTTAACGGAATCAGACTGATGAGTTTTGCGTGCACCAACAACATGGTATTGAGTAGAACCAGATTGCCGCATAAATTTACATAACGCAAAGTGGATATCTCCTGATCAAAAGACAAGATACCAGATTGATCACTTGGTAATCGATGGAAGGCATGACTGAGGCGTTATATAACTAAGTGCGTGTGTGCGGTTTAAATATTGACTTGGATCACCACTTAGATGCAGCGAAGGTCCGGACTCGATTAAGTTGTGCTAAAAACGCTCTTAACCAAACGCAAAGGAAGCAAGACATCACAAAGCTGCATGCCGCCGAGATAGCCAATGCCTAAACTAACCCTCTCTCACATTGACAGACCCTCCTAAATCTGATGTTCCCGATACACAGTGGCACCATATTGCGAAATCTATGTCCACTGCCGCAATGGCCGTACTGAGCTATGAAAAACCACACTCAGACAAGCCCTGGCACGATGAAGAATGTCGCTTAATGTCTGAGGAAATAGATGCTGCATACAAAGCAAAACTGCAGCCAATGAAACGAGTGCGGTGACATAGCAATATACCGAGAAGAGGTCTTTCCAGACGAAAAAGCGTCTATACATGAAAAGTAAGAGCCAGGACATCGAAGGTGACAGGGATAGAGGTGAAACCTTAAAGTAAAAAAGGTTTTGGAACAGGGAAAGGACAGAGATAGAAATTTGGGTGTGCTGCAAATATAGAGGGAACATAACAGCTTAATTGACGAAATCACGCCACTCATCGGAACGGGGTAGATTGTCCATCAACGAGCCTAAAAGAGATAAGCCTGGCTATTGCATGAATTAAAAACAATAATGCTATGGGAGCGGCGATGAGCTGTCCGCGTGCATGCACCAGCTTAAGTGTGGCTTAAGGAATGCATGCCCGATGATTGAATCTGAGTGTGCTATGAATTGTGCTTAACAGAGGCGATACAAGTATGTGTACCAACTATCGCGGGATCAGTCTTTTACCCATCGCATACAAGGTCCTATCTAGTGTTATGTGAAAGACTAAAGCCCATCCTAGCGAACCTGATTGGACGTTAGCAGTATGGCTTTAGACCCTAAGACAAATCCTAGTGAACACTAAAGAAATGTAGATCGCTGTTCATCGACAACAAAACTGCATTCGGCAGTCCGATACGACAGAATTTTTTAGATGCTATGGCTCAGTTTGGTATCCCCGCGAAGTTGATACGACATTGCGGGATGACACAGACTTACTCGAAGTCTTCAGTGAAAATTGGAAAAAATCTGACTGAGCCATTTTCTACCAAGGGAAGCTTAAGTCAAGACAATAGTCTGTTAAAGTCGTAATGGAGATGATCATGCGAAAGACTGTAGCAAACACAAATGATACCATCTTTAATAATACCATCCTTTGATATAGATATAATAGACCGAGGACATGTTACTGCAGCCTTTCCCATCACTGAGAAGCAGTCAGCAGAAGTGGGTCTGGTGATTAATGAGGACAAAAACAAGTTATTTCGTGGTTGATTTTGTCTGCCTTGGGTCCGACGTAAACAACGGAAATCAAGAGTTTTGATCGCAAACCAATGGTACTACGCACTAAGCAAGCGATTTAATGACAAAGCCTTTTTACGACAAGACACTAGGATGGTCGCAAATTATATGGGGGGAAATTTGAGAATTTTGTCGGTCTGAACCCCTTAAAAATTATAAGTCTTTGGGGATTTTAGGATAGCCCGATTTGAGCACGATTGGATTATGTTAACCCGTGGCGCTTTGGGCTTGAAGTTTATAAGCTTCTATATCCATGTTAGGGAGGCATAACTCAAGAATGACTAGTCGAATTTTGCTGAAATAAAAATTTCAAATTTAAGAATTTAAACTCCTTTAATACTATTTTTCTGTACAATCAACAGTTTCGCAGTTATAAATAAATTTATGGAAAAAATATCAATATTGAAAAAAATTAATTTTAATTTTTAGGAAATTTTTTTTATTTTTTTCATAAATTTATTTATAACTGGGAAACAGTTGATTATGCTGAGAAATGATATATGAAAAGATTAAAGTTATTTAAATTCATAAATTTCGCATTATTTCAGCAAAATTAGAACTTAAAGACTTATCATTATTGGGGTTGGGTCCGACCGACAATAATCCAACATCAATTTTTGTGGTCACCTTACTATACACTGATTCTACTTCTCTTGCTTTACAGCGCAGAATCCTGTGTAATGACACAGTCTTAAAAAAACTTAATTTCCCTTTACACCCCATAAATGAGGTTTGGGATGCTAATCGCGTTGTTGTGAATTAACACGCTTTCTATTTTAGATTCACGACGAATGCGAACGTCAATGTTCGAGAAGCTTTTACTAGACATGTCGATGTTTTAGACGCTTATACTGCGACAACATCGAGGGGGCCGCCAATGAAAGAAAAATGTAGAGTCGGGAATCGAACCACGGTTCTTCCGCATGGTAGTCGCGTGTTTTAACCACCACGCCACGGCCGATCCCATAATGACACAATCAGATCAATTATTTTTGGTAGTCTTCGAGAGATAAATACTCCGATAAATATTTGGACCCATCATCGTCAATGGCAAGTACCGCGTCGAATGAACCATGTGTAGTCGAGCGCGTTCAAATAGACCGGATGCTGATGATGTACGAATGGATGAAAACGCACCAACTCGAAAAGTCTTCCACCCTACACTCGATGGGTGGAGCAGGAGGGGACGAGTAAACTTTGTTGTATAAACGTGTGAAAGAACTGTTATCTAAACTTGATATGACGAACTATTTACGGAGCGCAAAAGACCGAAGCGCTTGGTATTATTTTGTACGTGTGGCTACTGATTGAGGCATTTCACTTACAGCAGCCAAATAATAATAAAAAGAAAATTTAATTGTATCTGTAATATTTTTCTAAGAAATTCTTCTCCTCGATTGTAATCGTAGAATAAAAAAAATTATAATTATTATGAATATCTACAATACACACCTGGCATTGCGTATTCACAAAGTCGTATTTCCAACGAATTTCAATATCTTAATAATGCACAATTTCTTTTTTAAATACTTTAAAGTTACGTTGGAAGTGTATTATCTGTGATATAGTATCTAATTAATACTCTAATCCTTTGTATGCTAGCCCCTTAATATCTCATACGTAAACTTTCAAAACACGTTACGCAAATTATGTACAGCACTATTCTTAAACCCACCTCCCTCAACTACCCAACCCCCTTTCCTTTCCTGAGCTAAATTACGAAACATTACCACTATCCACCCATTTTAAACAAGTGGCCCGCCATGACTGATGCAGATGAACATGCCACCCATGTTCTATTATGCAGAATTCTTGAGGGTATAAAAACCACGTTTTATATTGTAAATTTTTAAATAATTTATTGTTATTCTTACAGTCAACAGCAGCAATAACTTCTGTCGGCTGCGCAATTATGTACCTAGGTATGCTGCACAGTGGTTTAGAGTGGTTTACCATCGACCACAGGGAATTAACTTGTAATGCAGTAGGATATTTTTTTAATTTTAGTTAAGATGCAAAGTATTATTCTCAGATAGCATCTTATTCAGGGGTAAAAAATCCTTTAACACTAAAAGTTATCTATGTTTTGCCTAAATGAAACTCGATTCTTAACCACGGTGCGCCGCCAGTGTTGTGTTAAGGCTAAGACGTTGTTTTGTTGCCGTTCGTATCGAAACATTTCATAATTTCTATTATGTGTTTTTTATGTGGCTTTCAACGTAAAATTATAGAAAATTATGTCACGTTCCTCATATTTGCCGGAGTCCACAACGTAATGGATTTGCGCGGCGCCAACGTGAGAAATTGGTAATTGCGTAGGGACTAACTAAAGAAAGGAGTTCTCACAACATTATAGCAATTATATACCAAATGGAATGATGGCTGATCTACAATCAGTGTATCAGTGTTATTATTTCGTATTTATTATTATATTTTGCTACAAAATCTTACAGCTGCACATTCTTTGAATATATTTACAATTGTGACAATTACATTTAAATCTAAACTATGCCCGTGAATGAATGTTAATCTTATGCAGTTATGTCTGTGTCGGTCTTTATCTGACAGCAGTTGTTAATGTTTTAATAATGTGATTGATGTTTATTTACGACGGGACATTATGAAGATAGGCAAATTGTATGACAAAAAGCAAAAAAGTATGACAAGTACAACAAATTACCGCTTACAATAAGATTAGATTTAACAAGTGTTTAGTTATCATCGAGCTTGTTGCTTAAGTCTTTCGTTTAGCGATTTGATTGATGTGCGAGAATTTCTCAGAGCTTAATGCGGTTTATAGACTGTGAGAATTATGAATGAAATTTATATTTATCTAAGGTATTTGCATACAAAGGAATGCTGTGAGGAAAGGAAAGTGGGATAAGGGCATACCGAATAGTTAGGTAGAGATTTTTTTATTGACTACATTTTTTATAAATTTTCCTTAGACAGCTATATTTTGCTGTTAATTAGAAAACACTTTATGGTAAATCATGGGTCAGCTTGACACTTTTTACAAACATTATTTTTTGTACTTATTTTACTTGCAGGAATTGATATTCTTACCAACAACGTTTGTTGCTTAAGTCTTTTGTTTTTTTTGTATTGTGTTTC
Source organism: Muscina levida (assembly GCA_964034835.1). Classification (NCBI taxonomy): domain Eukaryota; kingdom Metazoa; phylum Arthropoda; class Insecta; order Diptera; family Muscidae; genus Muscina; species Muscina levida. The sequence goes on from OZ035882.1 coordinate 75,590,393, forward strand.
ATATATAATTTTAATTTATTTCAAAATCTAACATAAATTTTCTTATAAGAAAAACTAAGCTTTATGTTTGTAACTTCATGCACTAGTAGAACCAGTTTTCTAAGGCAATTTTATCTCAGTGTTTAATGTTATTCAATAGACAATTGTTATTTTAAATTGACATATAAAACGTTAATCATCAATTGCCACAGAGTTAGCCGGCATTAAAGCAGTACAATGCTCTATCTCACAATAATCAATTGTTTAACAAGTTAGTAGTTTATAGGAAAGCAATCGCGGCATTCACTGCTGAATCATGAATGAATCAAAATGAATTGCATTCACAATTGCAGTTGATATTGAATGAAGTTAAACTACAGGTGATTGTAAAATCGGAATTTCAATGAATGAATTAAGTATTTTTCTTCGCCTCTAACTGCTTTAACAGAATTCAACATGGAGAACGTTCAAAGTAAGCATTCAGCTGCTATACCACTGGATGATATTGTATTTCTTTTCTAATACATAATGATGATGATTTCATAATTATGATGGCAAATAACTTTAGAAGTCGTTTCAAAAGATGTCAACAATTTGGGTCAAATACGCCTAATTACCGGCTTCCTTTCTAACAAGTGAATAGAAAATTCTCAAACTACTTGGATATAATTTACAATATAATTTTGTAAGCTGGGCATAAGTTGGATTTTAATTATTTTGTAATTGTTACTGTAAGAAATTAGTAAATTATTTCACACTTTGATGCCTTTGGACTTTCTCAGTACAGCTTTTCTAATACAACTTGTAAAATGTGGGTGGCAATATATGGTTTTTGTAAATATGAGGAAAGTAAAATTTTTCAAGGTAAATAATTGCAATGGATACTAAAATCGTTAACAATTAAAGTGTTGTTTGGCAATTATATTCTCATTTAGTTAGTGACTAATTGGTATAAAGAAATTTACCTAAATTCTAGAAATATAAGAAATTTTAAATGTCCAACAAGTGTTGACAAACAATCATATTTGCATTGTGTTGATAAATTTATCACCAATATTATAACAATATTGCTGATGAGGTTCAGACTACGATTTTTTCAAACAAATAAAAATAAGGCAATATTAGTTACATTGCTTTATAATTGTATTAGTGGACCTGGCAATGCTTCGCTATTGCTTACTTAATAATATAATATGTTTGGCACGCCTACTTAAAGGGCTAAGCTTAAGCGTCGTTTTTATACGCTCTGTAAACAATTCGTTACCCCTAGTTACACCTTCACCTGATCAAACTAACTACGTCTCACTAACGGATAGTAAAACATGCGTCTGCAAATTTATGTCTATAGCGCCAAGTACTATCTGTATACAAGTATTGCCTTACATAGTCCTATAAACACTTTTCCCATTTTCTCTTCTTTCCACCGAACGAAAATAAAATATTCACCTTCATATTCCCGCCGGCCGCAAATAATTTTATGTCGGTATATTCATGTCTGCATTGCCGAGTACTATAAAGGTTCATTTACAAGTGACATCATTGTCAGTATTTCCCTTTAAAATGTGTTAGCATCGTGTAAATGAGGTTGTTTTGTCAGAATTTACCTACATACTTATCTCAGATGACTTTATGTCAAAATGTTTGATAAAACAAACTAATTCAATAAAAATAGTCCTTAAACTTTACTGACTCAACTCTGAAAAACATGTTGTCAACAGTGACAACAAATAAAATTTAATAATATTATGAATTTAAAAAAAAACTTTTCTAGTCCTTGCTCTTTGCTTCAATAACAGTACTTTTTTTTATAAAAATTAAAATACTTTTTGTTACAGTAAAAATAACTTTTGGCACAACTAAATAACTTTTTGGTACAATAAAAGTACTTATAAGTACAGTTAAAGTACTTTTGGGTACAATAAAGGTACAATTAATTGTTCTTTTTGTGTACAATAAAAGTACTTTTCAATACAATAAATTCTACTTTTTGGTACCAATAAAGTACTCTTTGATACCATAAATACTCTTTTTGGTACAATAAATTGTACATTTTTGTACAATAAGTCTACTTTTTATAACAATAAACTGAATTTATAGTACAATAAATGTATTTTTTGATACAATAAATTTTACTTTTTGGTACACTAAATGTACTTTTGTACTTTTTGGCATCGAATATTATCTGTATATCAAAAATTATCGCTCTAGGGCTAAAATTCAGTTTTGCCATGCCTACTCGGTCCACTGACTCAAAAATTAAATTTCATTTGCATATTAATATTCATGTTGTCGAATACTATCTTATATCAAATTTTATCTCTATAAGACTGAAATGCAGTTTTGCCACGCCTCCTTCTCCCAATGATCCGAAATTGAAATGTCGTCTGCATATTCATATTCGTGTTGTCGAAAACTATCTGTGTATCAAATATTGTCTCCCCAGCTCTAAACAAAAGTTTTGTCACGCCCACTCCGCCCACTGACGCAAAATTAAAATTTTGTCTGCATATTCATATTCGTGTAGCCAAGTACTATCTGTGTACCAAATTGTATCTCTCTAGGACTAAATGGTCCAAAATTAAAATTTCGTCCACATATTCATATTCGTGTTCTTGAGTACTACCTGTGTACCAAATTTTATCTCCCTAGGGCTAAAATTCAGTTTTGCCATGCCCCATCTGCCCAATATTCCAAAATTAAAATTTCGTCCACATATTCGTATTCGTGTTGCCAAGTACTATCTGTGTACCAAATTTTATCTCTCTAGCTCAAAATAAAGTTTTGCCTCGCCCATTCCGCCCATAAGGTCAAAAATTAAAAAAAAAATATTTTCATATAGTTGTCTTTACATGGAAATCGGTTCTGTCGTTTTCAATAATAATAGGATTGGAACGTCGCTCCAAATATAATAACTGCATGGTGACTAGACTGTAAACTGGAATCAATCCTAGCAAGCGCAAGCTCTGGTGATATTTAAGTGCTCATGGGTGACATAAACGCGCAATTAGGATCCGACAACGCTGGTAAAGAAGCAGTGACGGGCAGACTCGGCAGAATGACTGAGAACGGTGAACTTTTCTCTGTGCAGTAATTTCAATCTGGTTATCGTTGGAACAGTATTTCCGCATAGAACACAAGACGACGTGGACCTACTATCTTTTGACATTCAGGGGTAAATAAACGATCTTGACTATGCAGATGACAAAAGATCCACTTAGACGTAGATGCAGAATATACTTGACAGTGTAAGAGCAGGGCTGGAAATTAACGTTCTTCCACTTCGGTAGTACATATGCTCTAATTTCCCCTTACACCCCATAAATGTGATATGAGATAGCTTCTCTCGTTGAAGTAACACGCTTTTCAATTTTTAGATTCACAACTAACGGCACTACTTGTTTACCGATGAATGCGAACGTCACTGTTTGAGAAGCTTTTACTAGACATGCCGATTGACTCGGCAGTATACTGCGAAGTTGCTGTCGACAATATCGAAGAGGCCAGCAATGAAAGAAAGATGTAGATTACTGGAGCCAGTAACCGAACAATGGATCTCCAGCATGGTAGTCCATTGTTCTAACCATCATGCCATGGCCGGTCATGTGTCAAAAATCTATTTATTAAATGCCTATAATATTTGATCGTAATTTCTCATTTATGAAATTTGAAGTTTGTGTCTTAAGTCTTTTGTTTTCATATAACATTTCAAAAATATAAACCGTTCTAATCACTTTCTCTATTTCCCTCTCTCTCTCTCTTTGCAGATATGACGTCTTTAAAGTAACCCTCAAACTTCCTTGCATCACATCTCATCACAATCGCCATTAACAAGTCCCACAACTTGTCAACAATGGCTTCACCCATGTCACCACCCAGCATGTATCGACAATCGGGAGTTCCCCAAACGGCACAGCCACCGCATTCACATAATCCTTACTCAAATCCACATGGCATTACCGCAAAACATTATCACATGGGCACAGTACAAAATATGAATGAACGCTCTCGTCTCATAGAATTACTAAGGGCACCAAATATCTTAACATCACCGACACTGGAACCTTCATCGAAGGGTTTACTCAATGGGCCCGGACAAAATAATTGTTTTCTCAATTGTGCCGTACAGGTGAGTTTGAAAAGGAAATTTATTATACATATGACCAAAGACTTGATTTTCTCATACGAATATTGTGGAAAGTTTCGTGTTAGCGATCTGTATTTCTTATTTTTTTTTTGCATAAAACATGAGACCTTATTAGGGGTTTTGTGTTCTTGTTTTGATGTTTTGTTCTTTTTCGTTCGTTTTCATCGGCATCGTGCAGATGATTAGGGGGAGAGAATTGTATGTTTCCCTTTTGATAATTGAAGTATAGGCTTTTGCTTTAATTGTTTATAGAGAAGTGTTGTTAAATTTTAATTCTAGTACATCATCGGGTTTATTATAAGAGTTATGAATAAATTATTTATGAGAAAATCGGGCAACAGATTTCATGTAGACAATGGTGAGCAAAATACGAATTTATTTCGCCAAAGTTGCAAATATAAAAATTCAAGTTCCCATGGATGGCGCCAGGGAGGGAGTCTCATGTTTAATATATTTTTATACGCATCTGGCATTACATAGAAGCCATGTTGGTTAATAACACTGTGGTAGTCTAAACAAAATACATGCTGGACTCGGCCATTTTACCCTAATTCGGTTACGAGAAATCGTAGACGTTACATCTCCAGAAACTATTGTATAACTGCTAGATCGCTGAGGCCCGAATATTCCAAATCCTAATCGGGTTATATAGTTAGTATATGCTGAAGTGATTTGAGAGTGGTCTGTTGAATTCTAACCGGGTTTTGTTTATGGCGGAGCCCAAAGTGGACAAAGTCCTCTACCAATTCAAAGTTATTGTTGTCAAAGTTCACGCAGCGTCCAACACGAGTGAACTCTTTGTTCGTTGAAACAAATAACTTGGTTTTGTCCTCATTTATCACCAGACCCACTTCCGCCGTCTACTTTTTAATGCTCAAAAAGGCCGCAGTAACATCCCGCAATTCACGGTCAATGATATCTATATTATCGGCATACGCTAGCAGCATATGTCTTTTGTTAAAGATGGTACGATTCCTGTTTAGTGCAGCCTTCCGCATGATCATCTCCATTACGATGTTAAAGAGATCGCAAGGCAGACTATTTTCTTGTCTAAAGCCTCGCTTGGTAGAAAATAGCTCAGTCAAATTTTTGCCAATTTTTACTGAAGATTTCGTGTGTCATTGTCCTTCCGCAAAGTAGTATTAGCTTCGCGGGGATACCAAACTCAGCAAAATAGTATATTATGTTTAAGCCTTGCGATCGCAGTGCTGATCTCGTTTTGGCTCGGTGGTGGACAATCTACTCCGTCATCTATGATTGGTGTGATTTCGTCACTTATACTGCCTTCAGGAACGAGTAGAGATCGAAAGTGTTCCCTCCATATTTGCAGCACACTCTGAGATTCCGTGACCAGATTTTCGTCTCTATCCTTACAGGTGGGTATCCCTGTTCCAAAATCTTTGCTTTTAAACTTTTGGTAAAGCGTTCGGGCTTCACCTCTATCCCTGTAGTTTTCGATATGCTTGCTCTGTCCTTTCTTCCACTTACACTCTTTCCGCCTGAACAGGCGTTTTAACTCCCTCCTCTTCTCATTATAACGTGTCGCCATTAGCAAGCGTTGACATTGGCTGCAGTTTTGCCTTGTAGGCAGCATCCATTTCCTCAGACATTTCGCGACATTCATCATCGTACCAGGGCTTGTCTGAGCGTTGTTTTGCATAACCCAGTACGGTCGTTGCGGCAGTGGTCATAGAATTCGCAATATGCTGCCACTATGTATCGGGAACATCATAACTAGGAGGGTTTGTTTGAAGTAATTGAGAGAGTTGATTGGAGTAGGCATTGGTTATCTCGGTGTTATGCAGATTTGTGATGCGTTGATTACGAGCGTGAGTACCTTAGCTGCAACTAGGTGATGATCCGAGTCAATATTTGTACCGCGCATCACACGCTCGTACATAGCGCTTGAGACAAGCCTTCCCTCAATTACCACGTGATCAATCTAATTTCTTGTATTTTGATCGGATCGCCTTGTGGATATCTTTATGCGGGAATCTAGTTCCACTCACAACCGTGTTTCTTGCCGACGTGAAACTAACCAGTCCGTTATCGGAGGTGTTGTTGTGTAGACTGCATTTTTCTTCCTGTATTAGCATTAAAATCTCCCAGAACAATTTTAATGTCATGTGCAGGGCAGCGGTCATATATCTCGTCCAGGCGCTCATATAATGTATCTTTAATGTCATCGTCTTTGTCTTCCGTCGGGGCGTGTACAAAAGTCAACGTAGTGTAAAAATATTTCACCCGGATGCGAATAGTGGCTGTTTGTTCACTTACAGGGTTAAACCGTGTATAATCACATCCAAATTCGTGTCTTTTTGCATGGTAGCTGTAAAAGAACAGCTTAAAGTGTTCAATTTAACCCGGGAGTTCTTCGTTGAGGTTCAAGTCTAAAAATTAGGCTACTTCTACTGGATTAGTTCAGTGAAGTATAGTGAGCTGGATAGCTGAATATGTGTTGGATACCCTGGGCACCCTGACCACATTCTTGGCATATATTAGGAATATCACTGTCTATTGAGCATATTGCTTCATTCCGATTTCACTTGTGCCACAGCAACTCTTGCCTTCCGTGGCAAGTTTTCCTCTGTTTCAGCTACTGGCGGTATACGACATTCATGCGTTACGACACCTGAATCCGCGGTATTGATGGCATTTCTATGAAAGCCTTTCACTATTGTTGCATACGAGGTACGATCCAAGGGATCCTGCGCACAATTGCGTATGCTCTCGTCGTATACACGAAGGTTATTCCTGACATGCCTCGGGGCAGAATCCAACAGTGTGATGTTAAAGTTGGGTTGAGTCCTCTAATGACATCCCAGGTGGAACTGTTACACTCAGAAAAAAGTGAACTAAATTGAAGTAAAATTGAACTAGAATTGAGTAAAATGAGTCTTCATATGGCGCCAAGTAACACAGTACTCAAATTGAGTTTGCAAATTTCTTTAATATAAGTCTAAAATGCGAACTAAAATATAGTATACATTTCTTTGTTTTGAGTACAACACGACTTATTTTTGAACACATTTTGAATCAAAAGTAGTAAGTTGGTATTACATATAAGTATGCACTAGGAGAAACATGTACTAAGTTTAAGGAAATATTTACTAAAATTGAGTAAGAGTGGCCATCAATTCGGAGTCAAGTATTACGGTTACTCAGATTGAATTCATTTCATACTTGATTTCAGTAAAGTTGTTACTACATTCAAATACATTTGGAATAAAGACAAGTAAAAGTTACTGAATCTTAGTCGACATATACTATAAGCAAGTATTATGTGTCAATAATTAAGTATGCACTTACTCATTCGTAGTTTTTTTTGATACGATTTGAGTGCAAAATTTCTAAAATAAGGAGAAATGATGTTTCACTGAGTATGCACTTCTTACATTTTACTACCGATATTCAGAAAATTTCCTAAAGTCAACCACAAATTGACTTGAAATAAGTACACGCGGCAATCATGGAAGTTTGCATCGTATTCAAAAAAAGAAAAATGTGACTTACTACAAAGCAAATTTTCTAAATTGAAGACCGCATTTTCTCCGTATTAATGCAAATTAAACTACATTTAAGTACGAGACATGTTAATGCGTATTGGAATTTAGTATAGTTGAACTTAATTGAAATTAAAAAAAAAGTAAAAACAAGTATGCTCTCCTAGAATTAGCGAGAATTTACTTAAATGTACAACTAATCAGATCTGAAATTGAGTCAGATTGTACTCAAATTGAACATAATGTCTTACACTATAAGACAGAATGTACTATATTTGAGTTTAGTGCTAACTATATTTAAGTTCGTCCAGACTTGCTTGTATGCTTTTTACCCTTATATGAAGTCACAAAGAATTAAAACAAGTATGCTTTCTTGAAATTAACGAGAATATACTTAAATGTACAACCAAACGGACGGAAAATTGGATTTATTGTACTAAAATTAAGTTTAATCATGGTTAATGTAATATTTGCATTTCCCCCAACTAGCTTAAATTTTTTTTTAATAATTACGTTATATAAGCTTATAAATAATTTAAATGAAAGAAATTGCTGTCAAAATAAAAAACTTTTATTTTATTATTATTAATAAATTGTTTTTGCAATTGACTGATATTGCAGAAATGCCGTGGTCATGTCTGATGCTAGAACACGCATGCGTACAAGTAGTTATTCATTTTAAAATACAATTATTTTACATAACTTATACATACCACTTCCAACTGCAGATATCCAAATGTCAGCAAATTGTACGTCATCGCTGCAAAAATAGACTTCGCTGCCTTCAAATTTTAGGTAAAGGAATTAAAGTTAATGTTTGGCCAACATGCTCAGAAAGTTGAGGAAGGATTGGGGTTTATAATATTAATTATATATTCGAATATTATATTATATTATTCGAATTTGTCATTAATTTGCGCAAATACACGTTCATTAGATAAAATTATTTTAAAAGAATACTACAAATCAAATTCCATTAGCAAATATAAAATAATATGCCGCGTGGAGGTTTTTATTCAAATGAAAATCTTTAACTCAATTATTGAATTGTGTTTTTCTCTAAATCAAATTTGGCGAACGGCAAAGTTGACTTTAAAATACAAATTTTTAAGTCAAAAGAAAATTTAGAAGCAAGTTGTCTACAAAATGTTCACATCAACTATTTTACGTATGGTTACATAGATTTAATATTTGACTTGATATATAATAATGGTATTGATCTAAACAATTAGAACCTGCTCTTTAGGTTTCCCCGCGGCATAATAAACTGCGTCAAAGTCTCATCATTGTCAGTTATATTGCAAACGGTTATTTGTTTACATGAGTAAACTGCTTCAAGCATAATAGAGGAGGTCTCAAATCATACGTAGCCGTGACACAGACGAGCCTCCCCGCCACACGCTAGAAGTCTAACTATCTGACAGCAAACTGAACTATTAAAATAATTTGCAGTATTATTACGCGAAAGCCAAGAATAAAAATTATCTAGATCATGCCAATAATAAATATCTGTCTAACATTACAATATATGAACTAACGAAGATAAAATAAAATTTTTATAGTCTAATAGGTTTAAAATGAAATAACTAATAGTATTTCAATTGATATTTGATCCCAAATTCAAAAATGTTTTTTAATATTTTTTTTTCGAGTACAACATATCCCATTCTAAAATCAAACAGTTAAAGAAAAATTTTTTTTTTGTGGTGTTGTTGTTAATTTCGAATTTGGATTTGAAGATTGCGTTCGAAAAACATTAATGACTTAACCATTTGTCCACCAATTTTTACAAACAAATATGTGTTTTACAAATGGCTAAATGCACTTTCTGAATAATACAACAAACATAAACAAATTAGTGGCTAAAAACTTCTTCAAACTTCAAAAATAGTGAACAAAATCAAAAAAGTTTAAATTTGGGGGGCAAAATCAGACAAATGTGGCAAGTTATCTATTGTAAAATATATATATTTATATATCGTTGGAAAGGTCTCAGATTTAAATAAATTCAAAATTGGTTTAGAACTAACTGAGTTATTAGCTCAAAAGTGATGAAAGGCCCGATATTAGACTTAACAAGATTCTTTGGTTAACAATAATCATGATGTATTTTATTTTCTATTTTTTTTAAACAAATTTGATTAACTGCAAAGTTGACTTCAGAATAACAATTTGTAAGTTATATGAAAATGTACAAGCCAGTTGTCTACAAAATGTCCAGATGAACTATTTTCCGTATAGTTACATAGATTTAATATTTGACTTGATATATAATAATGGTATTGATCTAAACAATTAGAACCTGCTCTTTAGGTTTCCCCGCGGCATAATAAACTGCGTCAAAGTCTCATCATTGTCAGTTATATTGCAAACGGTTATTTGTTTACATGAGTAAACTGCTTCAAGCATAATAGAGGAGGTCTCGAATCATACGTAGCCGTGACACAGACGAGCCTCCCCGCCACACGCCAGTAGTCTAACTATCTGACAGCAAACTGAACCATTAAAATAATTTGCAGTATTATTACGCGAAAGCCAAGAATAAAAATTATCTAGATCATGCCAATAATAAATATCTGTCTAACATTACAATATATGAACTAACGAAGATAAAATAAAATTTTTATAGTATAAGAGGTTTGAAATGAAATGCCTAATAGTATTTTAATTAATATTTGATCACAAATTCAAAAATGTTTTTTAAAATTGACTTCAGAATAACAATTTGTAAGTTATATGAAAATGTATAAGCCAGTTGTCTACAAAATGTCCAGATGAACTATTTTCCGTATGGTTACATAGATTTAATATTTGACTTGATATATAATAATGGTATTGATCTAAACAATTAGAACCTGCTCTTTAGGTTTCCCCGCGGCATAATAAACTGCGTCAAAGTCTCATCATTGTCAGTTATATTGCAAACGGTTATTTGTTTACATGAGTAAACTGCTTCAAGCATAATAGAGGAGGTCTCAAATCATACGTAGCCGTGACACAGACGAGCCTCCCCGCCACACGCTAGAAGTCTAACTATCTGACAGCAAACTGAACCATTAAAAAATTTGCAGTATTATTACGCGAAAGCCAAGAATTAAAACTATTTAGATCACGCCAATAATAAATATCTGTCTAACATTCCAGCATATGAATTAACGAAGATAAATCAAGTTTTAATAGTCCAAGGGGGTTTGAAATGTTTAGAAAACGAAAATAAAATCTATTCAGTTTAACAAATTGTATTTCAATTGATATTTGATCTCAAATTCAAAAATAATTTTGAATTCATGTTGTACGTTTATTTGGAATTTGATTTGTGATTGAATTTAGAGAGAATAAATTCCTATTTGTGATTAGTAATTGGATTAGAATTTGTTATATCGAAATGAATTTAAATATTCAAATTGCACTCTTGAAATTCAAGAATAAATTCAAATTTGTAATTATAATTATAAAAGTATAAGTAAACGGAAATTAATAATCAAAAGTGAATTCACTAATTAGTTGTAGTTTAAATTTGAAATTCAGCAATAACCTTCAATTAAAATTAGAATTTGTAATTTGAAAATTGAATTCTGTAATTGTATTAAGAATGAATGAAATCATAATAGCAAAATAATTCAGAATAAGTATTTTATTTAAAATTTTATATTCTGATTTCGAATTGTCATTCATTCTGCAATTTTAATTTTCAAAACTTAATTTTATATTTAAATTTATTTTTTAATTTTAACTCAGATACTGACTGCATATTTCAAATTATAATTAGAAATTGCATATTTTTATTTAAATTCCAATTACAAATTGGAATTACATAATTCTAAAATTTAAAATCTTAATTTAAATGACACCTCTAAATTTTAATTTGAAATTTGCACTCCAATACCCATTTAAATTCCATTACAATTTGGAATTCATTTAATTAATTAATTAATTTTTGAGTACCAAATGCAAATTACAAATTTAAATTCAATATTCAATAACAAATTATAAACAGTTCTACACTTTTAGTTTATAATTTTTTGTAAAATACATTTGTAATTTTTGAAATTTGAATTTAAATTATTATTAGTATTAGAAATTGGAGTTTGGTATTCAGAAATTTATTCAAATTTGCAATTGACACTTGTGGAAAGAATTCCAAATTAAAGGAACTTTTATATTTAAAAACGAATTCGAATTCAAATGACAATAATGAATTTGAATTAATTTTTCCACACTAAATTCCAATTACGAATTGCAAGTCAATTTGGATTTTACTATACAATTTGTAACATAAATTTTTGCACACACACACTACATACGCGTAATTCTTTAAAAACAAGCGCCATACAATTTGAATTTATTTAGAAGCATTAATTGTAAATTTGAACTCATTACATATTATTGAATTTGCAATTGGAGCTTCTAATGAAATTCAAATTGCTTGTTATTTTCGCCGGTCACACACACACAACACCAATGAACGAATACACAATTGTACTTACCCATTTTTTCCTATTGAAAACACCACGGTTGAAAACACCACCGCAAAGACTTTTTCGCCAACAATCTTCTTAAATTATTCACCTCTAAAATTGATAATTAAGGTTCTTATTATCACTTACCTTTTACAAAGTCTCCGAAAAACACTTTTTCACTATTTAATTTCTTTTACACTAACATGACACTCCAAATAAACACTTTACTCCTAAACCTCTTCAACAAAACTGTTCTAAACGCAACAAATACCAGCTTGTATGCGCACAAACACTTATACACACACACACACACAAATCACATAGTTCGATCGCTGTCGAATGTTTGTCTCTTTTTGTTTCACAGTTGTTGAATGCTGCACATTATGGTTTCACAGAGTTTATCTCTTTCACTCACATTTTGTGTGTACTTATGAGAACACAGAGCTGTATTTCTGGGAATGAACTAAATTTGAGTACACAGTGAACTAAAATTAATTACAAATGTATTCAACTTTAGTTTGACGCTTCTCATATTTACAACTATATCCCTCAACTTGAATACCCTTTTTGACAACAAATTTGGCACATAGCTAAAGACTTTTTTACTTCAAATCAGTATTTTGTTACAATTGTTTATTCAAAATGAACTCAAGTTTAGTTTAATGTCTTATTTTTAAGTAAATGTTTACCTAATTTGAGTACGCATGCTTACTATATTTGATTATTTTTCGAACTACCATTGGGTAATATTCTCTTTTAATATAAGTTGAGCATACTACAATTAAGTTTTTCGTCCCCAAATTCTAGTTTATTTTGAATAAAAATTTCTGTTACAAATGTATTATTTTTACGTAGTTTGCTTGTCCATTTTAAGTCTACAATATCCTATATCTTATTATTTGCAACCTAAAATTGAGAAAATCGTACTCAATTTAAGTACGATATTCCCGAAGATAATCTTCCTTTATTTTAGTACACAGTAACTCAAAATTACTACATCTATACTTGAAACGATCATACATGTGTACTCTGTTCTACAACTTCTTTGAACTTAATTTTAATATCTGGAGTAATTTGAAGTACAATGCGAACTAAACTTACATTCTTCCATACAATTTTGTTTTCAACACTTTGCAAACTTAAATATTTACATGCCATACTTCAAACGAATAATATTTTCCTTAAGGCGAGTAAAATTTTACTCATATTGAAGAATACAATTTAAGTAAAATTTCGTACTTATATGAAGTATGCACTTTTTCAACGCATACTCAAATCCAGTACAACATATTCGAATTGAGTATAATTTATTCATTTTAAGTACAAATTTACTAGTTTTGAGTAAATTTTGCAAACTCAAATCTAGTATGTTTTGTACTCAAATTTAGTACGGACTTTTTTCTGAGTGTAGGTGAGCATGACGTTATGTTCCCTGACTGGGAGGGACTTCGTTTCTTCATGTAGGTGGCGTTCAGAGGTTATTTACATGCAACCCGTAAATTTTGACGGCAGCCGGTTCTATATACCGGAAAGACCCGAAATATTCGGCCAAGGGCTGTCAACTCCAGCAACAACTATACAACACCCTAGTTATAAGATGTATCGCTACACTTTTCTAAACTTAAAACGTTACCGATCCAGTAATTCAAAGTAACAACTATTTCGCACAAAAAAATAAAACTTAAGAGTTTTTCATCATTTCCCGAAATACTAAAGACAGATATTCGCGAAATTTTCCCCCATCGCAACCCTTTTAATTCTTGTTAAAATTTCAGTTTCGATAATTTGTACTTTTATATTTTATAATTTATATTATATTTTTTATTTTTTACTCACAAAACCACCAATTATTATTGCAATTTTGCTCATCACTGTTCTACTTACTAAAGTATCTCACTAGTCTGCTTAAACTACATATAAATCAAACAGTAACAACAATATTTTGCCATACTAACAATATGTAGACTAGTATATCAAGTTTACTACATGTAATAGTTTCATGGGAATATGAATTTGCCAAATCAAAATAACATCGGCTGAATAACGCGACTGACTGACTGACTCATCATTTACCCATTCATGATCATGGGGCATCACCATCGTCGTCATCATCATCATGTTGTTGTATAAATGATGATATGTACCTCCACCTTCAACTGCGCTCTACAATGTATTCACATAACGAAAAGTTCTCAAGATTCTTAAACTGAAACTAACAAACAGGGGGGTTGTTTCATTGTTTCACTCACTGTGAAAATTTAAGTTTTCCTAACATGTTTCCTTCCCCCATAACATTTTGCTTTTCATATCATTAATTTGAAGATGGGTTTCTTTTGAAATTTTTAATTTTGTTCATGGTACTTAATGTAAGGTGTCTTGGATTTTTTCTTATATTTTTTTTTCTTCTACAATTTGCCTTTAGGCTTTTATTTTTTGTTGTTGAGCACAAGTGTTGAATCAAGTGCGGGTGTTTTGTTATGGGGCATCCGAATTTTTTTGGGTGAATTTAACCAGCTGGGAATATTTCAAGCCTTTGGCTTTATTTTTTGGTATATTTACAAAAGGTTTTGGTTTTAATTAATGTTGTGGTCGTTTTTTGTGATAATTTGTTGTTGGCTTGTATTATAATGTACATGTGGCTGTGTGTATGTGTGTGTACTTTTACATGATGTCCGTGACAGTGTTGTGTTGAAATGTTAAGTGTAAATAATGAGTTCCATACGTAAAATGTTATAAACATTTACCTGTCACTGCTTGTTAGGCTGAGTGATGGATTTTGGTGGTGGTGATGACAGCGAAATATTTTCAACACTCATGCTGGCAAGTGTGCGAAATAAAATGATTATAATTTAGGTTTAAGATTGTGAAATACCTGACTGTGGTTATTTGTTTATATGTAGACAAGTAGAAAACAAATTAAAAATTAAAAATTGAAATTAAAAATTAAAAATTAAAATATTTAAATTGAGGATATGTAGAATTTGATACGAATAAATAAGTATCCTAAGGCCAGATTCTGTCTGGCTTGTGGGCAGGATAACCCGAGTAAACCTTAACTGATCATTATGAAAATTTACCAGTAATAAAATTTTACAAAATTAAGTAATTTAATTAATATTTCTTACACAAATTCCAAACGGACAACTGGAGGACTGCCTCACCCCGTCCTATACCACCCATACAAATGACCGAAATGACCCTTATAGTTCTACATTAGGGTTGGTGAAGTGCACCAGTTTGCGAATTCGATACGAACCACCACCTAATTTTAGCTGGCTTGGAAAAAAAACGCCTGAGTCAAAATTTAGGGAAGCCTGGGATGGGGTTAAATTACAACGCGACGTGGTCACAGTTTGTGAAAAAGGAGAATAAATCCAATTCAAGCAATGCAACTGCCCCGGAGTCACCCCTAGAGAGGTATAACGTATGACCTACTCCCAGTCATTTTTCCCTCCTAAAATTTTCCCCATAAATACCTGTACCCCACCTCCATCCCCTAAGGGGTATATAAGAAACATAGTGTTCGAAACATAGTTTCCAATTATATTTAAGTTCAAACTAAAAACTTCATCAGGTATGACAAATGTTAGGCCAATTGGAATCTGTTCCTCGGAATTTTAAAAAATTTTAAAAAAAATCAATTTGTAAAATTTAATTTTGATGCATTATAACAATCGCCCCATATAATGTGATATCTTTTACTTAGATTACGTCTTAGTCTAACTGGTCACTTTAATAAAACTTATTGCACTGCTAACTAAGGTTTCACATTACAAATTACATACATACAATATTATGGATACTTTTCGTTTTGCAACTGCAAACAATACACTCACTTGAAAAAAAAAATAAAACATTTCCCACCAAATGAAAATTAAAAACTACATTAAATTTAAAATTCACTTGGGGGCTTTCCACTTTTTCATAATTTTGTAAACATAAATAAACTGGAGTAGTTCAGTTCAGTTCAGTAGAGTTTTTTTTCTCCATTAAGTTTCTTATACACATGATCTGATTTTTATGGCAATTTTCATTTCCGAGAAAATTCTCAAAACCTGTACTCGTATGTTTGGTGGATACGAGGGCTGCTATATATATTTCTGGCCTAATAATGAAAATGCGAATATTTATCATCAAAAATTGTTTTATTGTTTTTCAAAGTATTCTCCAGCCTGATTTATACACTTTTGCATGCGCTCAAACCAATTGTCGAAGCACTTTTTCCACTCCGATTGAGACACCTCCAAAACATGGTTTTTGAACGCTTCAACAGCATCTTCTGGGCACGAAAATCGTTGACCACGCATTTTTTTCTTGATGTGCGGGAATAAAAAGAAGTCATTGGGTGCCAAGTCAGGGCTGTACGGCGGATGACCCATCAATTCGACGTTTTGGCCGGTCAAAAAGGCGCTGGTTTGAGCCGATGTGTGAGAGCTCGCGTTGTCATGGTGAAGAATGATTCGTCTTCTCTTGTTTGTTTTTCGAATTTCTCCGAAGACTTCAGGCAAACAAATTGTGGTGTACCACTCAGAATTGACCGTCCTTCGTTGCTCAAGCGGAACAGTCGCCACATGACCAGTTTTGCCGAAGAAACAGGCGACCATTTGCTTCGAAGTGCTTCTTCCACGAACAACTTTCGTTGGATTTGGCTCGTCTTCGACGACCCACACGGTCGATTGTTGTTTTGTTTCGGGCTCATACGCATAGATCCAAGATTCGTCACCTGTGACGATCTTATGAACATCTTTTGAAGCACCGCGATCGTATTTTTTCAACATTTCTTTGCACCAATCGACACGAGCCTTTTTTTGAGCGATTGTCAAATTGTGCGAGATCCAACGACAACAAACCTTTTTTACGGTCAGGTGTTTATGTAATATCGAATGTATGCTGGTGGGAGAAATGCCCAAGGATGCCTCTATCTCCCGGTATGTCACATGACGATCTTGCATTATTAGTTCACGCACGGCATCAATGTTCTCTGGCACAACGGACGTTTTTGGACGACCTTCACGGAATTCGTCGTTGAGCGAACTGCGACCACTATTAAATTCGTTATACCAGTTTTTCACGGTGCTAAATGATGGTGCTTGATCACCATACAAAGACTTAAGTTCATCGATGCACTCTTGTCTGGATAATCCACGTCGAAAGTTGTGAAAAATGATCGCACGAAAATGCTCACGTGTCAATTCCATTTTTTTTAACGGAATTGAATTGTTCAAAGCTCTGTAAGTTTAACAATTCACGATTAAATGACAACACGTTCTGAGTGATGTTATGCTAAAAAATGTCAACCTTTCCAATGGAAATATCAGATTGCACCTGGCAACACTTATTGTTGCCTAGGCCAGAAATATATATAGCAGCCCTCGTATTATTTTCCTTGTAATTAAATGTACGTCCATATATGTATGTTTGTACATTTATTGTTTTTTACGTATTTATTTATTCATACAACAATATTGTCTATTCAGTCATGTAAATTCCCACGCGTTCTTGTAGTTTTTTTTCTCTCATTTTCTTAGCATTTTCTTGGGCTTCTTCCGATTTGTCTTTGAGTTTTGTGCAACAACTACATCATCACCAGCGGCGGCAAAGCAACAACGGCTGCAACATTTGTTGCATGCATCATGATATCTCACATGATGTGTGGAGTGTAGTGTAGCGTAGTGGCTGTGACAGCACGTCAACATCATCATGTACCCATACAATATATGTATATGAAAATTATTTTGAGTGTTGAGTGCAATTTTTTGGATCACTCTGTTTGTGAGGTTTGTGAGAATTTTTATGGCTTGGTGAGCTAGAATTAGAGTTTTTCTTGTTTCTAATTTGGATTTGATGTCTATGAGTGGCTAATCCATAATCAGAAGTGATTATGCATAATTTGTCGTTTTCCATAGCAATTCAACAGATGGTCTCAATGGAATTGGAAAACTTTTTTTTTGGTGATTGTCTACCCAACCTTTTGAAAGCAGTAAACTGTGAAATTGATTGGATAACGATTTTTCTAATAGTGCATTTTTAATCTATAACTTTTAATTTCTAACTTTTAATTTCTAATTTTTAATATTTAATTTTTAATTTTTAATTTTTAATTTTTAATTTTTAATTTTTAATTTTTAATTTTTAATTTTTAATTTTTAATTTTTAATTTTTAATTTTTAATTTTTAATTTTTAATTTTTAATTTTTAATTTTTAATTTTTAATTTTTAATTTTTAATTTTTAATTTTTAATTTTTAATTTTTAATTTTTAATTTTTAATTTTTAATTTTTAATTTTTAATTTTTAATTTTTAATTTTTAATTTTTAATTTTTAATTTTTAATTTTTAATTTTTAATTTTTAATTTTTAATTTTTAATTTTTAATTTTTAATTTTTAATTTTTAATTTTTAATTTTTAATTTTTAATTTTTAATTTTTAATTTTAATATTAAATCTCTCTTAAAGAAATTTCTAAAATATTTTTCTAGCCTTAAAAAGCTCTGTCGTCAATCTTTCGACACTTGCAGATTTATTATTTTGAAGTCGAGCAATTGCCGTAATGATCTACTGTTAACTCAGTGGTAGACAATCAACTCCGTCGTCGATGATTGGCATCTTGGAGTATTATTAGTTTGCTGTGGAAAATTTTTTTTATGCAGGATATTTGTTTTTAAATTGCAGTATAATCATGATTTTATACAACACACCGCCGTCGTATCTAAGTTTACCTTAGAAATCCTTACTAAAAATCTTCGATAAAAAATTACTTTGTTTTATATCCTACACTTACTTAAACCCACTTCTTTGCTTATGCTTTATGCAACACCTTTTTGAAAATTCCTTGACATGTAATACACCTGTTTGTGGAATGATAAAATCGAATCGTTTATATACTATCAGCATATACACTTCCCCCAAAAAGCAGACATTTACATATATTCCATTAAAAAGTGGTATATGATTAACCTGTAGCCTCAACACTTTACCCTCCATCAACCAGTTAATTAAAATTCTGATAGGCCACGAAGATGTTTTACCCACATTCATTCTATAATTAGCTACAAACAAAAGACTTGAGCCACAAATGAAGAATACATTTTCCTTAAAACTTAATGTCTCCCTCTCAATTTCTAGAGTTACAAATATTTCACGAGCAAAACAAAACAAAAGACTTAAGCCACAAACTCGATACATTTTTGTCAAGAATCCGTTGCCGTTGCAATTCATCATTGTGAGGGCTTGCCTATCTATGCCCATGACCAAACAAAAAAGCGTAAAAATACCATTCATTAAATTCGCCAAAATGCTGGGATATGCCTTTAATTTTTTCCTAGTCTTCGCCTGTTTTTTCTAAGCAGCCATCATTTTAATAGAACAACATTTTAGTTATAACTAAAAAATTCCCACATTTTAAAATAAATCATCATTTATTACCTTTGTATTCTATGTGTGTGTGAGTGCGTTTCTATTATATGATTCTTTCCAGGCACTTGCTATTTGGTGAACTCCTTTAAGTTTTCAGTTTCTTAACGTTTGTTTCTTAAATTAAAAAAAGCGATGATAATAACATTATAATATCCATAACAACCCCTCTGGGCTGTCTTGCTGTTGGTATTATACAATACTGTCTGGCTTATTACGTCGTACTACAGTCAAATGGCCATACCCTCCTGCTTAGCCAGTCAGCCAGTTAGTCAAGTGAGACCGTAGAGACACCGCCATCATTTAGAGCTTATCGTGTGAACTAATCTCTCTTGGCGCTCTCTCTCTTACCCTGTCTCTCGCTGCCTCGCTGTGTTGTTTAATTGAGCCTAACTTGGGCAGCAAAACATTATACTATGTATAGCCAAACTGTAATAAACATAACCTCATCAAAATGGTCATTTGAGACAAATGTCTTACAAAGTGCAAGTTACAGGCAAGATAGTGAACTAAACTACAAACAAACTGTACAGATATTGGAGCAACAGTTAGCGTCACACGAAGAAGCCCAAGAAAGGTTCCTTTTCACATGTCACGTCTTCGCATACACTTTCACATTAAGTGACTTGCAATGCAAGGAGTGACCAGTTACCAAGTAGTTTATGGTCCTAACAACATGCTCCTGTTTTTCTTATGTTGTTGATGGACAGACAGACACCTGGAAGAAGCTTGTAATGTTTATGATAAGGTGCAGCAGCGTATCACTTTCATGTACAGTACGTGCTAAATGTTGTGTTTTGTGTATTTGAATGGGGAATATCTGGTTTGTGTTATAAGAAATGCAAAAATGTAAAAATTAGAATGTTTCAGGCGTAAGGAAGAACCTGTGATACTAAAAGATGTGTGTTGTACTAAAAAAAAAGATGATGTAAAGTGATTTTCTCCTCGGCATAAGGACCCACACCACCTTACGGAATAAGAACTTAGTAGATTTTCCCTGACTAGGGCAATATAACAGTATAGTTTATTGATGGTGTAATTCAAACTTATAATCTACTGGATTATGTTTTTAGATACGAAAACAATTCAAATTCGCATTCAGTGATAGCGTTGTTGTCATGTCCGGTAATTTATACCTAGGCCGATTTTTGATGATCGAGAACTTTTAGTATACGTTCGACGAGTATTGATGTAGCCTATGACTGCAATGGCAGGTTTTAAGACCCGGTTGATTTAAGAAAGTCGGGAACTTAACAAATCGGTCGATTTGAGGTGATCGGGAACTCTATACTATACTCCCAAAACTGTAGAGGTCAGGTAGGTCAGGATCGTTTCGGTATTCAGGAACGTGGTAATTTGGGTACTTTCGATAATTCAGGATCGTACCAGCAATTCGGCAGCATACTGATGATTCGTCGGTGGTTATGATTAATATCAGTAATAGTAGTAGTATGTGGTCAGTTTGGTGATTCGGGTTTTGTCAGGATTTACGATTAATATCAGCAGTATGTGGTCAGCTTGGTGTTCGGGTTTTCTCGGGGTTTCATGTCAATATCAGCAAGTGATGATTCATCAATCGGGTTTGACGGTAGTTCGGGTTAATATCAACAATTCTGATATATATTGCTAATTTGGGGTTGTTGGTAATTCAGCATCGAATTCGCAACCTAGGATCGTTGGGGTGACTCGCGTTTTTCAGCAAATCGATTTCTGCAGCTCATGGTAGTATCGACGATTCCGCTTTCGTTGTAAATTAGTTTGGTATCCACAACGCAGGATCATGTTGTTGACTCGTGCTCTTCAGCAAATCGACTTTTACAGCTCGTGATTGTATCGATGATTTGGCTTTCGTCGTAAATCAATTTGGTATCCGAAACTCAGGATCATGTTGATGACTCGTGTTTTTCTTTAACTCTTAGTCGATTGATTTTGAATTCGCGAGTGTTAGTATCAAGACTCAACAGAAGGAAGTCCGATTAAGCAGACCGAAGTCCGATTCAGCAGACCGAAGTCTGACTTAACAAACCGGAGTCCAATTCAACAGACCGAAGTTCGATTTAACAGACCGAAGTCCGATTCAACAGACCGAAGTCCGATTCAGCAGACCGAAGTCCGACTTAACAGACCAAAGTTCGATTCCACAGACCGAAGTCTGATTCAACAGACCGAAGTCTGATTCAACAGACCGAAGTCCGATTCAACGGACCGTATTCGAGTTAAACCAACAAAAGTTGGCTCAACAGACCAAAGTCCGATTAAACAAAAGCATATTTCTTTCGATAAATTATTGCCCTGAGACGGCCAGGGTACAGATAAACTTAGCAATAAACATCGCTGCCGTAGCAACCGACGAATTTACCAAGCAAAATGCTCAATAAGTTAAAGTTCAACAGACCGAAGTTCGATTTAACAGACCGAAGTCCGTTTCAACAGACCGAAGTCCGATTCAACAGACCGAAGTCCGACTTAACAGACCAAAGTTCGATTCCACAGACCGAAGTCTGATTCAACAGACCGAAGTTCGATTTAACAGACCGAAGTCCGATTCAATAGACCGAAGTCCGATTCAACGGACCGTATTCGTGTTAAACCAACAAAAGTTGGCTCAACAGACCAAAGTCCGATTAAACAAAAGCATATTTCTTTCGATAAATTATTGCCCTGAGACGGGCAGGGGAGATCGGGTATAGATAAACTTAGCAATAAACATCGCTGCCGTAGCAACAAAACTTGGCTCAACAGACCAAAGTCCGATTAAACCAAAGCATATCTCTTTCGATAAATTATTGCCCTGAGACGGGCAGGGGAGATCGGATACAGATAAACTTAGCAATAAACATCGCTGCCGTAGCAACCGACGAATTTACCAAGCAAAATGCTCAATAAGTTAAGTAAGTGAAGCTCTCGATGTAATGAGAATTATATCGCATCACACTGCATCGATTAACACTTTTCTTTGTGATGTCATTTCCTGAATGTGTTTGGTTGTATACTGGTCGTTGCGCTCAGTCGTCGTTCGTGGCGATTGCCGAATGTGTTATTGGTAACAGTCGCGTGCATTGCCGAACGCGTCGTTTGCGGCGGTCGTGTGATCGATGGTATTGTTGTTTGCCCTGGAAGTAATTGCAACAATGTATGCAGATTGGGTTGGTTGGTGATGCGCAAGAGTAAATGAAGGGCGAGTATATTATTGGTGGTTAGATGTTAAAATGTCATAATTGTGTAGTTAGAACTGTATATGAAGGAGGCATATATGTACGTACGACTTTCATCACGTTACAATGGTATGTCTACTTAAAGGATAGGAAAATATGATATTGTGTGGGGTGTGACAAATGTTTGCTTTAAAACATTCATTAGACATGCATCTAGCTTTTGCATGAGTTCATCGACACACCGAAAATTCCATGCCGGTAAATTTTTAACCCATTTTTACAGTGTCCAGTTATTGTGCAGATTTGCCCTACCGCTCAAATTATGCGATATAGTTTAATCTTGGTTTAATATCCAGCGTATTCGCATGATATTTTTCGTATCCTCACCCTCCTCTTGTTACTCTCTACCGTATTATAACCCCTGACATCCCTTTATCATGTGTAACCATCTTTGAGATACATAAAGCAGCCCTGAAAAAAGACAAAGCGAACATTCTCATCAATTAAGCTATAAGGAAATGCGAGGAATAAATTTAACTTTAATAGAAGAACGTCATGCAACAATTTACGCGTAAGTCAAGCGCGAGAAAAGTCTCATAGCAAACAGCAGCAGAACTGGCAAAAAGGAAGGAAGTAAACGATGTTACCACCGACCACACTCATAATAACAACGAAAAGGGAGTGGTTGTTAGTTGTTGTTAACGCGAATGCGTATCTAAACAACACATTTCCTAACTTCCTTCCTTCCTTCCTTCCTGAGTTCTTATAATGTCCAGCAAAAAAAAAAGCAAAAACTTTACAAGCAATGTTAATAAATTGTAAATGATGCTTTAGATATAACAAGACAAGTGCAAAGTAACAAAAGGGTCGTCTTCTCACACCAATAGGAAATTACATTGTGTAAAATTCTATGAGAACAGATTTTAATTGAGAATCTCTTGTAACCTGACTAGCGCAGGGTTAGATTATTAAACATAACTTCTATTGGTTCTCATGATATCAATTTCCATAATAATAATAATTTAATGCTGTATTTGATTAAGCATAAGCATAAGTATTAAGCATTAAGCATAAGCAGGCACACCAGCAAACACTTGTGGCGCTTCACTGCCAACACTGGATACACACATATAACATAATCAGAGATTCCCCCTTTGTTGGCAATGTAAGAAGAAGAAGGAGATCGCTTTTATATTATCGTTAAAGTGTAAAAAGCTTTCAAACAGTATTATGCCTACATTTGTGCATTTTAGCTTACGCCTGACTGCAGCCAGTGGGAAATTTCAAATCCATGAAACCCCCAAACATCTTGTGTTCATGCTTAGTTGATTGTGGCCGTGTCTTAAGCTACACCCTCTCCACGGGCCGCTACAGACATTTTCCAGACGATCAACAATTTAGTTATTTTCAATTAAAAATGCATTGCATGAATTATTTGGTTGAGTGAGTGCATGTTTATCGATTTGTTTCGATTTTTTTCGTCTGTTTCTCTGTTTGATTTTGGGTTAATTGTTTGAGGGTGTGATGAGTGTGTAAGTCACTGTGTGTGAGTGTGTGCGCACCTTGTAATTTGTACATACCACTGTGTTAACAAGTTCGTGTCTTGAGTCTTTTGTTATTCTTTGGAAATTATCCGATTGTTTGTTATTTATTGCAGCCATTTATCATTGTTTGGTGGTGATGTTACTTTATTTGTAGTTGTTGTTACGGTTTGATTTCAATTGATTTGTTTGTTAAAATGAGGTGTTACATTGTTCGAAAAAATGTGTTATGAATAATTAAACAACTTAATTATAATGTAGGTTTGTTTGTATTTCTGTAGAACTTTGAAGAGCCGTTCGTTTGTGGGCGAAGGTGTGAGTATTTTTTTGAATATCTTATAAGTAGATTGCGACTTAGAATCTCAATTAACTTTGTATTACACTTAGTACATAACAGTAGTTTAAAAAATGTTTTCCTTTGAAAACCATTGTTTTTTGGAATCATTCAATCAAAAAATTATCAATGAGGAATACAAAAAATCACAAATATTTTGCCTGTAGCTTTTGCTATACATTATAATTTTGGTATCGGTTTACATACCTTCGGTACTTCGCAACAAAAGTAATTTTTTCACAATGTAATGGGACTTCAACCTCAACGTGGTGGAACCTTGGTAATATTATTGCTTGATAATTTTATAAAGATTAAGCGGCAGGTAGTGAGCGACTAACCCCGATGTTTGGCCTAGCCTACCGCCTTCAAGTTCTATACAGGATATAAAAACACGAAGAAGAAAAAAAAAACAAACGGAACCCCCCAAATATTGAGGACCCTCCTAAATGTTATAAAGACAATGATTTCAAGATATGCACCGGAAACTTCTGGACACATTATAAAGAAGGTGCCACTATCCGACTGGCGGATGTCCTCTAAAATAAAAGGCTGACATCACCGCCAACCAGAATATAAGATGGACAGGGCGGGGATACTCGTGACTTAACAATTACGACTTTTATTACAGCAGACATGCGGAAAAACACGAATTTGAATGTGGATTTGCAATTGGCTAGAGACTCAGAAATTTTGTCTCGCGGTTAATCCTATTAGTGATCGAACAGCCACAATCTGTAACAAGGCGAAATATTTCTACATCACCCTAATTAGTTAGAAGATAAAAACGATAAGATTTAAGATGCAATCTACGAGCGCCTAAAGGAAACATATAACCGCTGCCCTGGCCCACGACATTTAAATAGACCTGGGAGATTTAAATGCAAAAATAATAAGGAAAAATGTTCTTGATCCATCGATAGTTAAATTCATCCTGCATACCGACACTTCAGACAATGGGTTTTGGCTTCATAGCTTCGTGAGTGGAACCAGATTACAGCACCAAAATATACCCACAAGAAACTTGGCTATCCCCCGACCAAAACAACAAAACTCAAATTGATCATGTGGTAATTGATAGAAGGCATGACTCTGGTGTCATGGCCGTGCGCGTGATCTATGGTACTAATATTGGCTCAGCTCAGTACCTGGTTGCGCTAAGGTGCGCACACCAATCTCGACACATCCGAAAGGACTTTCGACACTTTCGCAACGAAATCCAGGGTATCATACCATCTGACATCTACCGATTGTCTAACTTTAATACGCAGAAACAATTGCACCGTCAGGCGGTTACCGTAGCTCTCAGCAGCTTTCGGTGCAACAAAGTCCTAAATCAACGGAAGTCCTGGAACGGTAAACCGTTGCCCCGAATGCCTACAAAAAGCCTCATGACACTGTGCATCTTTTGAATTGCCCAAATAGGCCCACTAACTTGCGCCCAGTGGACCTATAGTTAAGACCGACTGAGGTGACTCGTTTTCTCCGGCTGCCAGTATCACAAATTTCAACAGGTAAGGACTATCGGATTCAGCCGAACTGTTACAACAACAACAACCATGACACAATGCCCTTACTTGTGACGTTCCCGTGACGTCTGTGTAATAGGAAGCTGCTTACAGGACAACAATACAGCCAATTGTAAGCAGGGCATTTCGGGAATGGTATAAGGGGACAGTAAAACAGGCAAGGCCGCTATTTAAACGAAACAAAACTTCAGACGAAAGAACTGAAGAAAGAGGATTTATTGGAAGCGGGACAGGGATAGACGTAAAGACCGAAAATTCTATCAGAAGGTAAAAGCAAAAGGTTACGGTACTAGGCTTTCCGCCTGTAGGGGCGAGGATGGAATTCTGGTTTCAGATACGGAGAGTGTGGAGCATGTATAGAGATAAATCTTTCACCAACTGCTGGTTTCGGAAGGAAGTATTGCCCACCACCAAAGCACCAAAGTTAAAGTATTGCCCACCAGCACCATCCCAAACCGAGGTAGGAAGAGCATGATCGCGGCTGAGAAATAATAAAGCAGCCGGTGCCGACGGACATCCGTCAGAGCTCTTCAAGTCCTTTCGCGATGAACTGATAACGAGCACTAGCTTCTACGCATGGTAGGGCTTAATCAGTGCATTCCCGATGATTGGAATCTAAGCGTATTATGTCCTGTGCTGAAAGAAAGTGATCCATTACTCATGGCATATGAGGTACGGTCGAGTGTGCTATATGAATGACTTTAGCCAGTGTTATCCAACCTGATCGGGCCTTGACAGTGTGGCTTAGAACTGGTGAACAACTGACCAGATATCCACACTGCGGCAAATCCTGTCTGTTTGTTGACTATAAAGCTGCCTTCGACAGCCCGATACGACAGAAATTACTCAAAGCCATGGCTGAGTTTGGTATTCCGGCGAAGCTAATACGCCTTTGCGGAATGACCCTAACTGACACGATGTGTTCAGTGAAAACTGCAAGGACCGTACTTAGTTGTTTTATATGCGACCAGTCCTAAGACAAGACGACAGCCTAACGTAAGATCTCTTTAACATCGTGATGGTGATGATAGTGATGAAAGGTGCAGTAAACACGAACACGAGTGGCACGATAACGAACAAAAGCCAAATGATACTTGTGTTCGCCGATGGTACAGATATCATCGACCGAAAACTGCGGGATGTGACTGTCACCAAAAATCTGATGGAAAGACCAGGTCACTGAGAACATTGCAGAGCTTGGTGTGAAGAATTGGCGAAAAAGCGCAGAAGATTGATGCGTGCGGCATATGATCAAAATATACGATTGCAAGGATGTGACAGCTAGGTATGAAAGTTAGTACTGGAGTCTCAGGAGGAGCAGAATTGTACTTTCTCCAAAATGGACAATTCTGTTTGATAACATACCCGATAAACAAGATATGAGTCTCTCGATAAAAATCTGTTTCAAATTTCAGTTGAATCAGAGAAAATCGTCGCTACTTTTAAAACACTAGTCAATTATAAGCAATAGCTGGCTTTATCAATCATCTGCCGCTAGTCTCATATAGCAGTCGCTGCAATATAAATCCAGTTCACCAATTGCGGGGAAATTCACATTTTGCTACATGTAGTCTTCACCTACATGCAAAAAGCTATAGTCGCTTTTGTAGTCCTTCCCACTATGTTCGATATCACTAAAAAAAAAAATGAACATAATTTCTCTTTACACCCCATGAATGAGGTATGGGATAGCTTCTCGCGTTGTTGTGAATTAACACGCATTCTATTTTACATTCACAACAAACGGCACCTGCTTGTTTATCGACAAATGCGAACGTCACTATTTTAGAAGCTTTTACTAGACATGACGATTGACTCGACACTCTACTACAGCATCGACAATGCCGGAAATGATAGAAAAATGTAGATGTTTGGATGACGAATCTCCCGCATGATAGTGGCGTGTTCTAACACTATGCCACGGCTGGTCCCAAATCGAACGCTCAAATATTTAACACATTCTGGAAGCTTAATTTCAGACCCGTCTAAGGACTTACCACCTATATTTTGTACCTACGGATTAAAAAATAAGTTAGATTTGGCAGAATTTACACCAAGAAAAATTTTTTGGGATATTTGCACCTTACTGCTATGGCCACATTGTTCGTAAAAACGACAATATTTACACCCGTATTTTCGAGACTTCAAGAACATACTATACACCCCTCTTTGGGTGGTGGCCCCATTGACAAACCTACTGAAGGACAATATGCCAAATCCAGCTGTGATCCATCTCTATACAACTCGTTTGTCCACTTTAACAACAAAATGTATATTTTCTATCATTATCAGATAATAATTATAATTATCTTTATTACTTAAATTAATGAATTTCTTCAAAGATCTACAACGCCTTCTTTTAGTTGCAATCCATTGCCATGAATTGCAAATTATAACAATTCTTGGAAAATTTATTAAATTCATAGCAATGTTAACAACAAATATCTATATGCTGCATGATAAAACACAATGCTAATGTATTCCGACACTTACAATGCACGTATCAATCAATTTTCAGATATGTGGAACAACTAAAACAAAAGACTTAA